>CM070537.1:7682836-8282836 GCA_036346415.1 Raddia guianensis
CGCTCACTTTCAATAGAACGTTCTGTCTAAAGCTTTTAGCGTTCAGGTGCCTCATTTCTTTTCGCAAGAGTTTGCGCGATGTTTGATCGAGACTCTTGGCAAAAGGGCAAAAGGTTTGCATTAACAGGATATGTACAGCAGTACAGGACAAAAACAAGATGAGGGAGTTCATCTACTCCTGCGTCATCATCTCCGTCTCCGTCGCCCTCTCTTTGCTGAGCGGCGCCGCCCATCATCGAGGCAGCGGTGGCGGCTAGCTTCGACCGGGACTCTTCGATCCGGTCCAGTGGCGTGAAGGCTCCTGAGTGGTGGCGCCCTAGGTGACAGCGGCGTTACAGGCAAGCGATTGCCGAGGATGAACCTTACGCCCGCTCCGAAGCGCCGTGGCGACCGTCTTCGATCGACGGCGCCCGCATCAGACCCGGCAGCTTCGCGCAAAGCGTCGGCTGACTCGCCGCCTGGCGCCCGACATCTTCTTATGCATTGTTTCCTCCAATGAGGAGTACAAAGTGGCGCCAGCCGGATACAAAAGCGTCCGGAAGCCACAGTAGCGGTGCGCGGCATGTCAGCATGGCTTCCGGGCGCTTCGATGTGCTCCGCGGAGATCTTGATGTCCTTGGTGGCGAAGCGGCGGCTTCTTCTGCGGTAGCCTCGCTTGGTCGCCGCCTCTCATGGCCTTCGCCTCCTCAGCGCAGCGCCCGCCTTCGCCCGGCGGCTTGCTCCGCCCGAGCGAGCACTTTCGCCGCCCCAGGTGTGGCGGTAGGAGCGCTTCAGCGAGCGTCCGATGTCGGCAGCGGCAGCACTCCACGGCGTTCAGCGTCGGCGGCAGCAACAGCGGGATTCCCTAGCCTGCGTCTCCGGCCCGATCTCCTTGGCGGGAGCCTCGTCTTCGTCGAAGGCAGCGAAGCGGTGAAATTTGGCGGATCGTGCGGGATGGAGCTCGGCGCCGGCGTCCGCTATCCAGCGAACATGAAACGATGGCGAGGGTTGGTGTGCGAAAACTTGCGGCATGCTAACCTAACACGAAATATGCGTAAGTCGCGAGAGGAAGCCTAAAATGGCGCATACCGAAAGCGAAATTTGAAGGGCAGCCTCAAACCGCTTGATTGCGGGCTGGCCTTGATCGCAGTCGTGCCGTCCAAGCGGCGCCGCCTTGAAGCTGACGCGCCATTGTGTGCCAGCAGCCGTCGTACAGCGTCGGCTTATCCATGAGAAGCGCCGGCGCCGAGAAGGAAGAAAGCGCGGCGGCGCGCTAGTTCGGAAAAAACGCCCGCAGCTCTCGTCGGTAAGCGGAAAGCGGCAGGCATGCAGGCCCCTTGGCGGGCCGGAGGAAGCGGCGAGGCTTCGGAGGGAGCCAGGCGAGCTCTCTTTGGGCTCGCCCTCCCCCTCATCGTCGTCATCAGCAAGGATGGCGGCGCTTCGAGGCCGCTGACAGAGTCGGCCGCCACGGCGGGGCAGCGGCAGCGCCCAGCGGAAACGTGGCGGCGCAGGCGAGGCGCTCGCGAATCTGTAGTGGTCCCGGACCGCTTGGACCGGGGCCGGAGACCTCCATGGGGGCGTGGCGTAAATACTTGGTTGCACTCACATGGATCGGTCGCGGAGGCGGATGCTCGCACGTGGCGAAGTGTCGCCGGACGGAGGGGACAGAAGTCCCACCAGCCTCTGCCGGAGCACGTCGTCTAGCACGTTCCCTGCGGCTGGGTGAACAAGAAAGAAAAGGGCCAAGCAAGAGGCGTACCAAAAGACAAGGGACCCAAAAAGTGAAAGAACACTCACCTCCGAGGCGGCGTGGACCACAATGCGTCGTCGCCATAGTACTAACCAGGCGGGGCGTGTCCTCATTCGGGCGGGCATAGGCGGCGCCGCAGAAGTCGCTTGCGACGTGGGTTCGGTGAGCCCGTTGGGGCGGAGCTCAGCGATGCGCCCCTGACATCACTTCGGCTCTGCCGAGTCGTCGGGCATAGATCCCCAGCTGGCGAGGGTTCCGCGGGATCCTCGGGGAGAACAAGATCGTCGCAGCCGCTGGAGTCTTCTGCGATTATAGCCCGATGCGCGCGCGATCCTTCCGATTGGACTTGACGCGGCCAGGATGAAAATGGCGGATTAGCGGGCGTGAAGTAGCACCTTCAATGGCCCTTTCGAGCGGCAACCGCATGCGGCGTGAAGAGCGGCGCCCGAGCGGTAGAGTTGGCATCGTCCCCACGAACATCTCGCGAGGTGGGCGAAGATGGTCGAAGCCCACGATAAATTGGGGGAAGGTCGCGCTGGATCTCGTGAAAGCGAGCACCCCAAGAAGAACTTCGAATATGGCGGGACGAGCCCCGCCAGCACCACCCAAGTGAAGGTTACGATCTCTCCATCGCGGGGGCGTGGCGCAATGGTGCCGCAGCGAACCGGAGCGGAGGTTGGCGCAACCTGAACACTTGAAGCGTCACCATGTCCGTCGGTGGTGGAGGCGGGCAAAGGCGGCCCGGATGATGGCGTTGCCGTCCGGCGACCCTTGCTGCGTTTGGGCGCCATGGAAAGCGGTGGAAGAGTTGGCGAAAAAAGAAGGTGGCGGCAGCAAAGAAGGCTCTGTTGCAGCAGCGACGAAGGTGAAGGGCAGTTTGAGGACTTAGCGTGCGGAAGGATTAGCCGCGACGCCAAGAGAAGTATTTATAAGCAAGGAGCGCGAGTGCGATGGTTTGGATTCCGTCCCCGCGCTGCCATCGTATCATTGCGCCTCGGTTTTTGGGAAGCGGCGCGGTTCCCCAAGGAAGATCGTCTTGCGAGATGGAAAATCAGCGTCTGGTGCTTTGTGGGAGAGTGGGCCCCGCGATTAGTCTCCGCTGCAAGAGAAACGGAAAAAGTGTCTGTGCGACGGTTCGCGTATCATGGTGGACCCGGGGGCTACTCTCGGTGTAATAAATACCGGGGTGCAAAGAGTCCTGTGAAGATCAAGCGGGCCCCACGCGTCAGGCGGGTGACAAGGCCCCAGTAGCGTGGCGAGCCCCTCGAGGCTCTCGGCGAGGGCCCCACACGTCGAGTGGGCGATCATACCCGGTGCGTGGGCGAGCCCCCACGGCGTATCAAGGCGGGCCCAGCGCGTCGAGCGGGCGACAAGGCTCCCGCCACAGGTGGCGAAGCCCCTCCGCGGCGGCGAGGCCCCACACGTCGGGTGGCGATCAAACCCGGCGTGTGGGCGAGCCCCACGGCGTATCAAGCGGGCCCCACGCGTCGGCGAGCGATCGGGCCCGGCATGGCGAGCCCCTGAAGATCAGCGAGGGCCCCACGCGTCGGCGGGTGACCGAGCCCCAACGTAGGGCGAGCCCATCCGTGCGCCGGGCGAGGGCCCCATGCGTCAGGCGGGCGTGTGGGCGAGCCCCTCGGGGCACGTAGGGTCTCCCACTATCTGGTGGGGCCCGCGTGGCAGGGAGCGTTCCGAAAGGAGTCTTCTGAGCGAAGGCTCCCCCTGCTGCGAAGACGGCGTATTCAATGCGACATCGCACGCAGACAGCATAAATCAAGAAATGATTACCTTCTGATGACCCTGCGGTCGGCGGTAGCCATCATTTGGGCGCGTAAGAATTGACCGGCAGAGAGAAGGTTTGCTTGAGATGGCCACCAGCGCCAGAGGAGCAGGTTGGGCCCCACCCGCAGCCTCACCGGAGTGATTGTCGGGTCGAGGCCACTTATGGCACGCGAGAGCGGCGCCGCGCCGCATGGGCAGCTGACGCGCTTCTCTCTGTCGTGTCTCGTCGAGCATCTTTGAGTATCAGATCGCTTACCCCTCGGCTCTCTCCGCCTTGATTCAAAGCTTGTATAAAAGGAGAGGAGAGAGAGAGAGGGTACGTTGCACTAGCGTGCGGGCATTCGTAATATTCGTAAACACATTCCATTCAACCACAACAACAAGAGAGCTAAGGCTCAAGCAGAGTAGGACTATTACCCGCAAAGGGGTCCGAACACAGGTAATCCCGTGTGTTGCTCCTTGCTGCGTTCGGGCTCAATCGAACCGGCTTGCCGATAGGCTAGCGGGATAGAAATCGACCAGGTGTGATCCGCGATGGTTGAAGCGGTGAACACGCCGTCATGATATTTTAAAAAGAAAAACCCGAGACATAGCTTGAAAAAATTTGAGTTGACAAAGTTACATCAAAGTTATTCCATCTTTCAACCGCTAAAAGAAAAGGGAGATTTTGAAAAACTCGTGAGTTTGATGAAAGTTGGGGTACACTTGTACAAGTTTTTGTCAACAAATAATGTGGTACAACTTTGTATGCCTAGTATTTATTGAATAATGATATTGATGCAATCCTGATCCACCGGGTTCTCATTTGAGCTCTTTGCTCGAGGACGAGCAAAAGCTCAAGTTGGGGGTGTGTTGATGTCCAAAAACGCCAATTTTATACGTCAACATATTCTGGAATTCTGGGATTTCGGAGGGAAAATCAAGGTTTATACTAACATTTTATTTATTCTAATAAAGTTCGACAAGTTTTGGTGAGTTGTGGGTCTACAGGTACAAAATGCGAAAAACCAGAGCCAGACCGGGCAAAATGCTAGGCCAACCGACCCACCCTAGGCCGGCCGACCAGGCCACGTCACCAATCCGGCTCTGTCTTCTCCCTAGTGGAATAAAAACACAAAATGAGGACATTTAGACCATCCACTGCCGTCGGTTTGATCGAATGGACACGGTTGCTTCACAAATGAGCATAGGATTCCCTTGGATTCCTTTCTTGCGCATGTCCACTTGATCCACCGGCTTAAGGGGTTAATCTACACCATCAAGGGAGCATCCTAGAAGAAATCTACGGCCGAGAGGTGAAGAAGGTGGGTCGGCTGACCCACCCTAGACCGGCCGACCCACTCTTGAGCCCCTTTGGATTCCCTTTGGAGGAGGGTTGGATGACATGTGTCCCTACACGTGGAGCACCCCGGTTGGCTGCGGAACACTATAAAGGACCCCTACACCTCACTTGTAACACAGCACACAACACATTTCACACTTTCATTCCACTTATTAGAGTAGCTCTTAGTTAATAGAAGTTGGGAGTTAGAGTCAAGTCGGGCTGAAGCTCGGAGTTCCGAAAGTGTCTTCGGGAATTCGGATAATAGCTCTTGTACCCTTTCCTAATTGTTTCAATTAGTGAGATCACTTCATTCATTGCTTATGTGTTGAACTTTATTTGAGTTGAGTATATCTACATAAATGAGTTGTGTAGATTTGCCTTACCGGTAGCTTGTATTCGTTTGGAATCAGTTTAGGTTCTCACTCATATACTGTTAGAGCCAGGCATTGAACCTAGATCAACTTCTTTTTGGTACTGATTGTGTTGACACAAAAAGCAAGCTTCTTGCGAACACACATGCGGAAGCGTTAACTCTGTGATTACGTCGCAACCAAAAAAACCAAGCGTGCCAGTCAATTTGACCTGTAAATTGACAAGGAATAAATAGTCAGCAACTAGCCCTAATCGGCTTTTAAACAGCCAGATCAGGTTATTCGAAATCGACTTTAAGTAACCCGATTACCAGATCTATCGGCTTAATGCCCGATTGAGCAGTTTAAATGTAAATAAGCATTCAATCATAAATTCTCACTTCTTTTTGGTATTTTTATATAATATTAGCAATAAACCTTCGTATCAACGCATCAGATTAAACCAAGGAATAGATTGAATAGATTGGTCAGACCAAGACAGTATTTAGATCTAAATCTAGGTATAAACTAATAAACCGATTAAAAGGTCTAAGACTAATAAAGATAGATGCAACGCTAATCGGCAAACGTTTACACATGCAAGATCCTAAATAAGGCATATACAAGATCGATTAAATGAGACAGTTGCATACATCGGATTCAGGAAAAGACATATGAAATACTTGACAATCGGCATTGCAAGATAAACACACATTACAGATCGATTAAATCGAGACAGTGCAATATGCGAGAACATATTAAAGATCGGTAAATCCCGAGACAGTTTAACATGCTTTATATACACGAGATCAATATGATACAGCCATGCATATGGGTTACAAGAAGAGAATCGATTATCCCATCGAGATAGCTCTACCTGCGAGATGAAGCCTTTCGACGAGGTCGATCAGATTCGAAAAGGGTTTTTTTGTATTGAGTATGATGTGTCCCTTTTTTCACGGGGCCTAAGGTCCTATTTATATTATTACAATTTCGATACCGATACGACCTCGCACTCCCGATCAGATCGTATTCCTTCCGGAGTCTCATAACTATCGGTATTTTTCAATATGTTTTTCTTCTTTGCCAATGAGGCCCATTTTCTGATTCGGCCCAATAACTCCGATAATTTAATCTTTTCTCAATATCCGATTTTCTGCCAAATTTGGGTGTCAACACTAAGGAAGATTGATTACAAATAGTAGCAGACGTGGTGTCTAAGACTAGGACTAACTCGGTTTACACCCGGGCCCGCGTATATGTGGTAGGTGGTAGGTGGTGACAGCCCTATCCATTCGTAGATACTAAATATCTCGTGCGTAACCCACAGCGTCCGGCTTTGGACCGGGAGAGCCCAATCGGAATGATCATAACCATTCGGGATTCCAATTCAGGATAGCGGGTGCTAGTGAATGTCCGAACTCCGACGACGAATAACAAGTGAACCACTGTTAGAATACCCCAAGCTCTCTCAATAAACTAAATCACACGATTTTGTTAACTTATTAAACTTGTCTCGTTGTCCTCCCAACTGTCTATCTAACTAGAGTAGCTTTCTCTTTATTTGTGTGAATATTTATCGTGTGTGTGAGTGTTCCCGGTCTTTTCATTTATCCTAACCCCCGTTACCTAGACTGGCTGGTATTTTAAATAATTAAGATATAGAGGTTTATCTCTTTAAACCCTCGTTTCCTGTGGATTCGATAACTCTAGGAATATTCCGGGTGAAAACTACAAGCGATATCTGTCCGCTTGCAGATTAATTTCTTTGAGCGTAAGTATCGCCAACAATGAGCAGGCAACTACCTCTATGACCGATAGAGTCTTCCAAACAGCTTTTAGACGATCAAACCACCATGACCCTGCTCTCTATGGTAACACGGATGATGGCTCTGAAATGCAAGTATAACTTCTCTATCAATTGTTTTGACGAGTTGTTAAGATGTTTAAGCTAGGGTTCACAAAACCGGCCAGGGCCTCCGAGCCGTGAGTGGCGCGGAGGTGGCCGGTTAACCGCTGTTTTGCTCGGTTTGGCATGCGAATTGGGAAACCACAGTTTGCCGAAATTTAAACCGGCTATCCGCGGTTTACAGAGGAAAACTGCTGGACAAGGGGAAAAAATGATGAGAAAAAATAAAATTTTTGTCATGACCTGTGCTATATAATTAGAATTATATAAGAGACATACATGATATATAGGAACATAATCAAGATGAATAATCATATTCCCAATTGAATTAAAAGACAATCATACTCATAAATTAATATTTCATCATTTCATGTTCATGGCAGCATAGATTCATAGTTCATAAACTAATAAAATAACAAGTTCACAAATCACAAGTTGTCCATTATTACATTAACAAGTTCATAAATCACAAGTTCAGAACCGTATGTATAAAATAACAAGTTCATCGATCGCATATTCGCATATTGCCATAATCGCATTCACATGATAACTTGATGATTGGTGAGCGCCCTAGCGATCCTGCTCGTGCTGCACTCCTACATCAGCATGACAATTAACAATGGCCAATGGGTAATATGCAATATGCAAATGCAATGAGCAATGAAAGTACGTAAAGAGCGGAAGATGTGAATTGTCAAATGGTAAGTCCACACATTACCGTTATTTCCATATGTAAACTGAAGTGTCAAATGGTAAGTCTACTACCAGTGATGTTGCTGGGACTGGGAGTATTGATCTTCATTTGAAATAATTATGACCCCTTGAGTTGCCCTTAAAATGGCCCTGAACTCATCCCAACTTTGTCCTGTCGTCCAGCTGTTTGCTTGTCAGCGTGCATATATCATGTCATATTGGTCAGGCTCTTGACTTTCGTACAAATACCTTAATGGCTGGGGTGCTGCGGGGGGTAAGCTGCCACTCCTGAGGGGTATCCTGTAGGAGGTATCCGTATACTCCTCGGGGGTAAGGCGCAGGATGGTAAGCTCCTAGGGGTGGGGGTAGTAAGCTCAATGTTGCCGCTATGGCTGAGTGGAGTCACTGCTTGAGCTGGAGCTGTACTCATGTGGGCCATGACCATGCATTTTTCCCTCGGTCCTATCGATGCTAGACCGATGAGGCATTCTCTGCGAGCTTGATTCATGTGATTCATGACCACTGGCTAAACTGAGCAGACGAGGCCGCAATAGGCTGGGATGAAGTTTTTTGAAAGTTGCCACCGCCAACATCAGCACCGTCACCACCATCGTCATCGTCGTCATCGTCATCATCAGAGGCTGACGAACTCAAGTTAGATTCTTAGTATGGAGGGCTCCGCGGGGCAAGTTCTTCGGAGGATTCATCACTGTCCATCTCCTCTTCTTCGCCCAGCACTTGTCCCTTATATTTCTTTGGGTCACGCTGTTTTGGTGGATTTTTCAGCTCCCTCTTACCCATATGTGTTTCTCCAACATGTTTAGCTGCCTACCCCGCAGTTGTTGATAACCCTGTCTTCTTTTTCATATCACCCATGTCCGTGAGATCTGTGACGGCACGATTAGGTCCTGGGGCCTCAGCATCACTTAACTCCTTATCTAATTCCGAATCAGCATTTGACCTGTAAGTGTATGAAGAGCAAACACCGATGAGTGATGAACTGATGACTTAAGGATGCTTACCTTCGTAAAAAATAAATAATAGTTACATTCTTACCGTCCGCTTCAAATCCACTCAACGATTGGGTTCGTGTCATCTATGAGTGAAAGCTCCATGAACAGAGAGAGTGGATCCATGTTTTGTGATTCGCCTTGTATTCCTTGTCTTTCTAGTCTTAGATGGAGGTGTAGTGGACATACACCAAGTCGTGGAGCTTTTGATAGGACAGGATGTTGCGTATCTTCGAGTGGATGAAAGCAAAGGTACTCAAGTTGCGCTTGCATCCACTAGATGAGCAAACCTGCGATATTATACGCTTTGCAAGTTTTTGTAGGTTTGGTGTATCTGAGCCCATTATGTTCCACCACATCGCTGCCATGAGGAACACCATTGCATACGATACAAGATCATTCCACTTGTACGATATCATTGCATTTGCATATCAAATTTCGATTACCTATATTTTGATCATTGGAAAGAGCCGTCCTTCTAGCAACCTCTCCTGCGAAAGAGCCGAAGCGTGTGCTCCAATCCTCCATCTCATTGTGTGCTGCAGCCGCGGTATTTTCATCAGCAATTCTTTCAAAAGTTTGTTGGACATGGGGCAACATATTTATGTGCCATCCATCAGTATAGTTCACCTTCGGGTTAAGTACACAAGCTGTAGTAAATGAGGTCACAATGTAATTTCGAATTTTATACCAATTAAAATATTATATACTCATATTCATATATATCTGTTTCAATAAGCATACCTTCACTAAGGGTTAAAAATCTCTTCTCGACGATACGCATGACTCATGAAATCTTCTTCACACAAGTTTTTCGCGAGACTTTGGCATGTGTCAGGATATTTGAGTATGACATCGCAGATGGTAGGGTTCTTATCTTATATGTGTACAGGAAACTAATATGCGATCTTAGCTTCAAGTCGCACATGATTGGCCCCTCTACACGCCGTAGGGGCTCGGTTTATATAGTGTTGAACAACCGACCTACCGAGGGATAATCGGGCCGGGCTAACCACGAGTCTGTAACAAACTCGATACATGCCAAATTCATCCCGAGGTAGATAAGGTAAACTCTAATTCTTGGGGATCACGACGTCTGCTCCAATCCGGGAATCTACGTCCGGGTCTTCACGTAGCCGTGCAGAACTCTGTTAGAGTCGGACTCAAACACGAATCCTAGGCCATTACGCACCGTGTCAGCCAATAGGCTGTTCGGCAGGATGCATATGGGCCTGATAGAACCTTCCATGGAGTTAGGCCCTGGTAGGCTATTCGATTTAGCCGTTAGCGAGTGGGCCATGGTAATGGGCCATGATTTTGTCCCCGACAGCTAGCCCCCGAGACTCAAGTGGAATATCTCACTAGAGTGTGGTCTTCCTCTTGAGACTCCAAGTCAAGAAGAGGGTAATTCTGCTGCTAGAAAGACATGCAATAGGTGACCGAACAGGTTACGATTCTACCGAACAAGACTTGTTCAGGACCGAACAAACCCGATCAGTACCGAGCAACTCTGTTGCGTCGAACAGGAAAAATCATCAGTCCGAGCAGAGTACCCAGCCCTCAGTGTAGAAACTGGAAAATATATCCGTTGGCAGACTCCAATGGTAACTTTCGCTGCGCAGTGAAAACAGGCGACCGTTTTTACTTAGCCGTTGCAGTAAAAAAAACTAGCCGTTCTATGACGAAAAACCGTTGCAGAGCTGCTCATCTGGGGCTATAAAAAGCGCCCAAGCCGCCCGCGGCTTGCCACTTCTGCTCTCATGCCTTCTCTTCCCAAGCCCTATTCCAACCGCGTTCAGCATGAAACAGCCAAACTCCACCACCAAAGCTGCTCGTCCAACCCTGAGGATTGCTATGGCCAAATTCTCAGGCACTAGCATGACCGAGGAGGACCTGAAGATCTTAGAGGCGGAGGGACACATCTACACCGGTAGCTGGAGGCTGCCCTGGGAGGAGGAAACTCCAGAGCCACTCCGAGTTGACGTCTCCCGAAAGCGATTTCGTGGAGGCCGTTCTGAACATTAGCGGATTGGAGGTGGCGAACCTCAATCCGAATTCTTTCCTCCAGATGGCCGTCTTCGCACACCTATGCGAGGGCTACCTGGGAGTAGATCCGTCGGTGGGGCTGTTCCTCCACTACTACACGGTGACGAGGAGCAGCTCCGCTGCTTACAGATTGGGGTGCTACTACCTCAATCTCCGGGCAACCGCCGACGACGCTCCTTACCCCCGTCCACCGCTGCTCGACTCAATGGGCGCGTGGTGGATGAGGTGGTTCTACACCCGGAGGAGCGACGACAGCAAGCTCATCTTCACCGGGCAGGCACCAGCGAAGGGAACACCAATGCCTCGGCCGGAGCTGTCCGACGAGGAGTGGTACTTGACCCGGAAGATCGCCTCCCTCGTGGGCCTCGGGCTCACGGGAAGGGAGATCATCCGAGACTTCGTGGCGAACAGGATATGTCTGCTGCGGAGGAGATCCTACCCCTTCTACAAGATAGAAGGATGTGAGGACATCACCAGGGAGAGCACGGGTAAGTCCCTTAACACTGAACCTTCCCCGGTTATTTCATCCGAATAGGAACTAAAGTTTTCTTCTGTTCGGGCAGTGCAACCTACCGAAGCATGGGTGGCCGAGCAGGTCGACGCCATGCTGAAGGCTGCTAGGAAGGATTGTGAGGTCACCGGCGAGGTGGCCTACACTTGTTCGCGAAACGTGCTCGTCCGCACTCCCGAGGTAAGTTACTTAGAACCCCGTTTGATTTGCAAGACTCACACGATTATGGTATGCTTACATTCGCTTCCCTATAAGCATGACGAGAAGCTGATCCTCGGGGGGATCGTCAAAGAGCTCTCTGAGTCCGAGAAAGAGGGAGCGAGGAAGGGCAAGGCCAAAGTGGCCGAGAAGCTCAAGGTGGCCGCTGCACCGACGCGGAGCTCGCCACGACGAAGTGGCCGCCAACAACCTCCGAAGCCTCCAGCGGCAACGAAGCGCGCCGAGCAGATCAAGCGCGCTCGCCGACAGCCAAGGATGGAGCGCCCAAGCCCTTCCCTCCTCGCCGAGCAGGGCGATGAAGAGGTACGGAACTTGACCCACTAGCTGAAGCGATACACGCAAGCTTACCCGGGCCATGTGGAACAGCTGCAACAGATCGCCGAGCAGAGGAGGCTCGAAGAGGATGTCGCGCGCAAGGAAGCACTTCTTGCGTTGCGGAAAAGAGTGCTCAGCTCAGCAAGGAGCTGAGCCTGTCGCCGCAAGCGTCTGGAGGCCAAGGTGAAGAAGCCAAGGAGCCCCCGAGCAAGAGACGCAAGCTTCGTCAAGGAGCAATGAAGAAGGTTAAGTTCCCTACGGCAGGTATGTAGTAGCAAAGCTAGTCCCTTTACATTCTACCGAATCGCGCACGATCTAACTCATTTCTTTTCATCAGCTGCCCAGGAGGAGACCGCCATGGATGACGTGGACGCGGCGATCGAGCGGTCTCTACTACCCGAGCACCTACATGGTGTGTCGCGAGCAACGAGATTGCTTGCTCTCAAGGACAAGCTGGCAGCATGGGCTGCGCTCACGGCCAGTAGCCATATAAGTCGACGCTATTTGGGAGCTTGCGGTGAAAAAGGTTTGGAGGTCAAGAAGGGGCACTGTGCCCACGGAGAGCGAGCCAAGGCATTGGCTCTGCCGGCTGCATATGGGACCGAAACCAGCGGTCCCGCCAGCACTTCGTCGCGAGGAGCAAATCGTCCTCGGTGGCGGCCAGCAATCTCCGCAGCAGTGGAGAAGTCCCTGCCACCGGGGAGCAAGAAGAAAATGCATAAGCAGGGATCAAATTCCCTGTTCGTAACCACCGGCGTCTTGATCGAGGAGGCGCCGACCTTGCCCGAGGCTGCTTGAGCGGAGAAAGAGGAAGAGGGGCAAGGGCTTGAGGGCGATAAGGCCTCGCCCGTCGCCATTGCCCCAGAGCGGAAGCGCTCCCGCAAGGCGCAGCGAAGGAGACACCGTGCTGCAGCCGCTCCGAGCATCCAGGACTTTACAACCCACGGGCTCGGGGAGCGCCTACACATGAACTTGAAGAGCAGGCTTCGAGAGGTAAGCCTTATACAGGAACTTGTCTGTTAGAGTTACCATCAACTTAATCTAACAGATTCGTTCTTCTCTCACTTAGGTCCTGCGGGTCACAATGGCGGACTTCGAAGAAGGCGTCGCCATCGAGTGCAGCGCTGTCATGGTAGCTTTCCGTGGGCAGCGCCGCATGACATGGCTCGAAGAAGAGCTCATGGCCGTGACAGAAAGCCAGAATCGCTTCGCGGCGGAGGTGAAGGAGCTCAAGGCTCAGTTGACCGGGGAGAGGGATCCACCCCCGCTGAAAGAGGATCCTATGGCCTAGAGGGGGTGAATAGGTAAATTTAAACTTTTTTTAATTATTCTTGATTAAGCATCATGTTAAGAGTGACCCAATCCTAGTTTCACTTATCAAGCGAGCGGAAGCGATAAACAAGTGAATAGAAAAACTAAGACATGGCATCACAATTTATCACAAGCATTGCAATGAAAGTAAGAACGGAAATGAAATGAGAGAGAGTGACACGATATTAGTTTCACTGAAGTTCGGAGCCGCAACTCCTACTCTTCGTTGAGGCTACCCCTTGCACACAAAGACCGGCTCGCTCTCGAGCCTATCGCCTCACTTACTCCCCGGTAGTCGTTCCACCACTCCGGCGAGGTGGACTCCGTCACTCGTACATCGACTCAAGAGTAGCCACACGCCAAGGACTACTCCCAAGCCCACGCCTCCACTTAGGATGCCGTCTTCAAAAGTAACAAGCCCGAAACGCCCCGATCTTGCCGGATCGAAGGACTTCAACGAAGCTCGGTATTGGGGATGAGTGATTTGTGGCTTTGAATGATTGGTGGGTGCAGGAATGGCTCTAGAACACCCAATTGATGAGCAATAAGTGTGGTAGGTGAAGTGGAGCAACAAACCTCAAAGAAGCCAGCCACTAGACAAGTATTTATAGCCCCTAGAGCAAAACTAGCCGTTCCCCTCGGAAGGGGACAAAAAGACTAGCCGTTAGCCTTTACCGGACGCAGTCCGACGGGCACCGGACGTCGTCCGACAGCGGCAAATGCTCACTGAAATTCTGCTCATCGGACGCCGTCTGGTAACAACCGGACACCGTCCGACAGAGAAAAATGCTCACTGTTTTTAGCTTATCGGACGCCGTCTGGTAACGACCGGACGCCGTCCGACAGTGTGCACTGTGCACGGGTTTTGCTGTTTGGACGCTGTCCGGCTGCTTCTAGACGCCATCCGACAGAGAGGAAATACGTGCTAAAAGGTGTGGAAGAATTTAGGTGGGTTTCTCTCTCTCTCTTGAAATCTCACAAGAATATTTTTAGGTATTTTTGGAAGAGTTGGACTACGGAAACCGATTTTCAAGAAGTAGCAAAGATCCGGCATGATCCGAGAGATTCAAACCTCTTTTCAAATCCGACAAAAAAGGAATTAAAAACCTAACTACTCCTAATCTATACGTAACCTCATCTCTCGCCCGGTCACGCACTTAGAACCTTGGAGCAGCTCACAAATATGTCGAGGCTTCTGTCGGTACAATAAATACCGGGGTATGAAGAGTCCTAAGGAAGGCCAAGAGTGCATCAAGCGGGCCCCACGCGCCAGCGTAGAGACGACCAGACCCAGTAGCGTGGGCGTGGCCTCAGTGCATCCGGTCTGGCCCGCCGCCAGCGGGCGACCAGTCCCAGTCACGAGGCAAGCCCTCGGTCACAGATCCGACGGGCCCCACACAAAGCGTCGACCAGCCCAGGCAGCATGGGCGAGCCCTCAGTGCATCGAGGCGGGCCCCATGCACACAAGGGCGATCAGCCCCAGCCAGCGTGGCGAGCCTCAGTCATCCAGCGGGCCCTAGCGTCGGTGGGCGACCAGGCCCCACAGCGTGGCGAGCCCTCGGTGCATCCGGCGGGCCGCGACTGACCAGCCACAGGCGAGCCCCATAGAGACAGGACGAGGGTCCCATGCGTCAGGCGGGCGACTAGGCCTCAGCGCGTGGGCGAGCCCCCCGGCGCGCGTCGGGCCCCTCACTGCCAGGTGGGGCTCGAGTGGCAGGGAGCATCCCGAAAGGAGTCTTCCGGGTGGAGGCTCCCCCCGCTGCGAAGGACGAGCGCATTCAATGCGACATTACACGCGGATAGACAGATGAAGAGATGATTACCGCCACAGTGACCTCTGCAGGTCTGTTCACCTGTCACTATGACGCAGCGGAATTGACCGGCAAAGTGAGAGTTTGCCCTCATCAAGCTAGCCACCCGCGTCAGAAGGAGCAAGCTGGGCCCCGCCCGCAGTCTCACCGGCGTGTTCACACGGGTCAGAAGCCACTTGCGAAGCACGCGTGGGCGGCGCCATACGGCGCAGTAGCAGCACGTTTTCGTCTCTCCTGTCCTGTCCCTCACGTCTTATCAGTGTACTGTACTGCCTACCCCCTCGGCTCTCTCCGTCGGTTCGAGGCTTGTATAAAAGAAGAGGAGAGAGAAGGGAGAGGGGGTTCGAAACATTCTGTAATCGCATTCCACACAACCAAAACACGGAAAAGAGCTAAGGCTCGGCAGGAGTAGGACTGTTACCCGCGAGGGGGTCCGAACCTGGGTAAACTCTGCGAGTCGCTCCTTGCCGCGTTCTACGCTCGAATCGAACTGAGCTCGAGCTGATCGGCTAGCAAGATAGAAATCTGATAGGGGTGTGATCCGCAGTGGTTGAGCGGAGAACACGCCGTCAGCTTCAAATTAGGGCTTTACGAGAAGTCGAGTCTTCGCTAGGGTTCCGAGAAGTCCAAAAACCCCCTAGCACTTAATGTCGAATAATCTTGACATCAATGCCACTAATAAAAATTAGGGCTCAACAATGCTCACAATCTCCCTCTTTGTGGCACTTGATGGCAACACAAGAGAGAATTAATATTTTGAGTTGCAAAAGGGGTTAGTGCAAAGCAAGTATGCGAGCAATTTCAAACTAAAAGAAACCACAACTCGACCACAAAGGTGTGCGTACAGTCGAAGCTCCCCCGAAATTCATGTACAAAATAAAACCACACACCAACAAGATTCAAATATTATAAAGCAAGGTACCAGTAGCTATAAACCACATAGCAATTGACGGCGTGTTCACCGCTCAACCACTGCGGATCACACCCCTAGTCAGATTTCAACCTTGCTAGCCTATCAGCCGCGCTCGGTTCGATTGAGCGTGGGACACAGCAAGAGCAACACGCGGGGATTACCCAGGTTCGGACCCCCTCGCGGGTAATAGTCCTACTCCTGCTGACCCTTAGCTCTTTTCTTGTTGTGGTTGAATGGAATGTGGTTACAGAATGCTTGCGAACTGCGTGTTCCAAGCGCACGTACGTACCCAACGTGCCTCCTCCCCTCTCCCTCCTCTCCTTTTATACAAGCCTCGAATCGACGGAGAGAGCCGAGGGGTAAGCAAGACAAAGATTCTCAAGATAATCGACAAGGCACGACAGAGAGATTTAAAACGCGGCCGCAGCAGCACCATGCTGGCCGCTTCGCAGGTTTCCGCAGGGCTTCGACCCGCACAAATACACCGTGAGTCTTCAAGGGCTCACTGCCCTCCCGACACGCTGGCGGCTATCTTAAGCAAACCTTCTGCCTCACGGCCAATTCCGGCATGCCATATAGACGTACCGCCAGTTCGCAGGGTCATCAGAAGCGAATCATCTCTTCACTGCCCATCCGCTGATGTCGACAATGCGCCGTTCGCAGCAGCAGAGAGCTTCGCCCAAGACTCCTTCCGCAACGCCTCGCCATGCGGGCCCCGCTGATGCTGGGGGTTTTACGCGTGTCGAGGGGTCGCCCATCGCCTCATCTCGTGCGTGGGGGCCTCGCCCGGCCTGGGGCTGATGGGCTCGCGCCACACGCTGGGCCTGCCGCCGCCTGCTCGACGTGGCCGGGGTCACGAAGTCTTCTAAGGGCTCGACATACTGGGCCCGCTTAGTCTGGCCGACGGCGCGGGGCCCTCCTAGTGCCGAGGTTTCGCCACGCCATTGGGCCCGACGCTACCGACGCAGGACTGGGCAGAGGGCTTGCACGGCGGCCTGGGCTGCCGTCCTGGCCACGCGGCCCGCCTGGTGCCGAGGTTTCGCCCCACGCCATTGGGCTCGATTGTCCGGCCGACGCCAGGACTCGCTCTACGCCGAGGGTTTCGCCTTATCGCCGGGGCCTTATCGCATTTCCGACGCGGTAAGGCCCACTTGGCTTTTTCGCCGACTCTTCATACCGGTATTTATTACACCAACAAGAGTCTCGTCCACTATGAACGCCAACCATCGCATTTACTTTTTTTCCGCTTTCAGCGCGGAGATTTAATCGGGGGCCCATTTTCTCGGCCGTCAGACGGCCGATTCACACCGGGCATGATCTTCCTTGGGAAGCACGCCGCTGTGGGGAAATCAAACGCTGGGCAATAATGGCGCGCTGCGGGGTCGGAATTCAAACTGCCGTGACTTCGCCGCTTTTGTTTATAAATATTTCCACCGCGCCGCTAATCCTTCGCACGCTAAGTCCTCAAACCGCTTTTCACTTTCTTCGCCACGCCACGTAGCCTTTTTTTCGCCAACTCCTCCACTCGCTTCCATGGCGCCTCAAACGCATCAAGGGTCGCTGGGACGCTACGCCATCCGGCTCGCTTTTGCTCGTCATTGCCGACGAGGATGTGGCGACGCGGCCTAATGGGTTCGTGGCCGCCACCTCCGTCTGACCACGCGGCACTCATAGTGCCAAGCCCCGCGACGGGAGATCGTCACCTTCACTGGCGATGTCAAGCGGGCTCGGCCCCACAGACTTGGAGTTTTTTTCTGGCGGTGCTCGCTTCACGCGATCCAGCGACGACCTTCCCCCAATTCCATCGTGGCGCTGACCATCTTCGCCCACCTTCGCGCGATGTTCGTGGGGACGATGCTAAACCTCCCGCCTGGGCGCCTGCTCTTCACGCTGCATGCGGTCGCTCGAGCCGGGGCCATTGAAGTCGCTACCACGCCCATGACGCCACGCTTTTCCTCCTGGCCACGTCAAGTCCAACTGGAAGGATCGGCACCGCCAATGGTCAGACGGAGGACTCCAGCCGTCGCGATTTACTTTGACCTCCTCGAGGGTCCCGCGGAACTCCTTGCCACCGGGGTCTCGTCGACTACGGCGAGCCGAGGAGATGATGGGGCGATCGCCGAGCTCCGCCAACGGGCTCACCGAACCCATGTTGCAGCGGGATTTTCAAGGCCGCTCCCGCCACCCGCATGAGGGTTCGCCTCACTCAGTAATACTACTTGTACACGACGACGGAGTCCGCCTTTGTCCCCTGAGGTAAATGCTCCTTCAATCTTTGGGTTTTTGTCTTTGGAATGTCTCTTCTTTGACACCTTGTGACTTATGGCTTTCTTCTTCTTGCTACCACCGCAGTGGAACGGCCGAGAACGTGTTCGGGCAAGGGTCAAGGGACTCTGAGTCTTGACCGCCTCACCGGGCGAGTATCTCATTGCGGAGACCATTCGCCTCTCGCGATCGGGATCCACCGGAGCGACTCCAAGATTTGCGCGGCCGCCCCTATGGAGGTCTCGTCCTGGCATGTGGCCCGTGGACCACGGCAGATTCTCGAATCGCCAGCGGCGGGCCAAAGCTTCCGTCGCCGCCGGCCTCAAGGGCGGCTGACCGACCAAGGCCTGGAAGCTACTACCATCCTCGGCCGACGATGATTTAGGAGGGAAAGGGAGCCCTCCAGCCCGAGCTCCGGCCGCTTCCTTCGCCTCTCCAGCTCCTCACAACGCCGCCGCTCGCCGCCCGCACATCGGGCGAGATGCCGCTGGCGGTTTTGCGAAATCACGCCAGTTCATGCTCAAGCTTCTTCCGCGCTTCAAGGCCGGCTTTAAGGCCGACGTTTGCCGTTTCGGCGACAAGATCAGCGCTTTTTTCTCGACATCGGCGCTTATCAAGGCCAACTGCTCGCCCAACGGCGCTAGCCAGGACGGGCGCCGCTGGCCTTTTCCGCAACTAAGCGGCTTGACGCCGCTTCTTCGACCTTTCGCGCTGGCGCTACGCCAGAAGTCAGATTGACGCGACACTTTAGTTAGGGTTAGTATGTCTGCATGTTTTGCATACCAACCTCAAGCTTCGCTTATCTTTATTGGATGAGCGGACGCCGGGCCTCAAGCTCCATCCGGTGACGACTCGCCAAATTTCTCACCTTCCATGGCTCCTTCTTAACGGAGGCGCAGGCCTTCGCCGCGGAGATTGCGCCGAGATAAGGCCGAAGATCCTTCTGCCGTCAGCAAGAAGCCGACGTTAATGCCGTAGGGCTATTGTTGCCGACGCCGGGCGCCTTTCGACGCCTGCGTTTCGCCACACTGGCGCCACGGAAGGCTGGCCAAGGCTGTCAACGTGACCGTCGGGCGAAGCCGCGGCAGCGCCGAGGGGAGGTCGCCAGGCGAGGGCGGGCGGCGCAAGCCGCCGCTTTCGGCCACCAAAGCTGCGAAGACCTCCGCTGAACACTCCGGAAGCGCTGGTCTCGCCTGACATGTTGCCAAGGCCACGCACCACGTTTTTCGTTGTGGACGCCTCTACTCGCTGGCGTTACTTATGTACTTCTCATGGCTGAGGAGACCGCGCAATACGCCGTGGCTGTGGGCGCGCCGAGGTTCCTGCGCTGACCGGGCCGGTGGTGATGCGCGCGGGCGATCGAAGATGGTCGCCACGGCGCTTCGCCAAAGGCAGTTCGTTTTGGGCAATCGCTTGCTCAAAACGCTATGACCTCGACATCGCCAATCGGGAACCTGCGGCCACCGACCGATTGAAGCAATAAGGCTGACACCGCCGCCAACCGCTTCTATGATGGGCGGCGTTAACCGCAGAGGATGCATTTAAGATGAAGACGCAGGAGTAGACAGACTTCTCTATCTTCTTTTTTTTTTTGTCCTCACAAATCCCGCATGCAAACTTTGCTCTTTGTCGTGAGTCTTCATCCAGCTTCGCAAGGCAAACTCTTATTTTGCGAAAAGAACTGGGCACTCGAACGCTTAAAAAGCTTTAGACAGTAACGCTCAAGGTAAGCGAAGCCGCTTTTTCCCAGGCATCGTTACTTCAACCTTTACGCCTTTGGCAAACCGAATTTTGAACGCTATGCATGAGCTTAGCTTCGTGAAGTGGTCTAGTCAGCTGCCGCTGTTGCTGCTGCTCTGCATCGAAAGCAGATACACTGTGTTAGAACTCGCTTCCGTCATTGCCGCCAAATTAAGTAAGTTGCTGCTCGCTTTGCAACTAAGGGCCATCACCTTAAGTACTTTTTTCGCTAACCAAATTTTCAATGTAATCTTTTTCTAATGCATTTTTTATGTTTAAAACAATCGACGCTAAAAGTTTTAGACAGAGCGCTCGATTGAAAGTGAGCGCTTTTTCCTTAGGAATCAGTTACTTCAACCTTACGGCTTCTTGGCTTAACCGACCTTAAGCATTATGCGGGCGAGAGCTTAGCTTCCTAAGTGGTCTAGTCAGCTGGTGTTGCCGTTGCTATGCTGCTGTCGTGCATCGAAAGGTACACACCAAAGTTAGAACCCGCCTTCATTCTCTCCAACAAGAAGTTGTTGCCTCGCTCTGCAACTATGGGGCCATCACTTTTAAGTACTTTTTTCGCTACATTTAAATTAATGCTCTAATGTACTTACATGAAAAGAACAGATGTCCATAGGGAGACGTAACTTATCTTTATATTGAAGATGGCTTTTGTACAATGCATATTTCCTATTTGTTCGAGAGAGGCGCCCACCTGAACGGCTTCGCCGGTCCGACTCACTCAAGGAGACCGCTTAACTCCGCGGACGAACTCGGGAGGCACTGCTTCACGGAGGAGCTCCTGAGTCGGCCTGCCTTACGCGCCGACATTGCCCCTGGCCAAAGCGAGAGCTGCCTGTCGCAATGGAGCGCCCCGCGTCCACTTTAAGACGATAGCCACCGCCTCGAATCTTCACCACCATGTATGCATAGGGCAAGTCGCCATAAACTTGGTCACGGCCGACCCAAGATGGCGCTAGAGTAGGAGGTCCGCCACTCGAACTCGAGCATCTCGGTGCGGAAATTGTCTGAGCCTCCAAACGTCACCGGAGGCGACGCGCCAAAGAGATTCGGACACTCGCCCGATGTCAAGAACGGAGCGCCTGGCCGAAGCTCCCTGCCATCGATCTGAGCGCCATGACCGGGCGACAGAGGTTGGGAACCCCACCGCCTACCAAGACTCCGCCCGAAGCATTCCGGACCGTGGGCGAACCACGATCGGAGATGTCCCGCCGGGCGGTATCACGGGTGATCGCCCGATCAACGCGACGGCCGCCCGACCACGCCACCGCTTGTCGACCTGCCGCACGCACGGGCAAGACACCTCCCTTATCGTGACGCTTAAAGCTAGCGTGGACTGGATAGGGTGGCGATCCGCTGCGGATGACGGCGATTTCAAGGCCCGCCCGCCGAAACCAAAGCCGCCTTTGTTCTTGCCGCCGGACGCTCGCCGCCGCGGATGCGCTTTGTCCACTGAACTTGTTGACGACATGGCAATCGCAAGTCGTGAGAATCGCTGTGGATGGGGCAGAAGCCCTCCGCTTCCACTGGACGACGTTTCGCCGTCATGCCAAGGAGCCGCCGCGCCACGGCGATCGCATGGCCGCCGCCAGGCCACCTCGCGGCCGCCACGGCCGGACTCTCTCCTTTTTCTCGCCGCCGCTACCATCGCGGCGCCGCATCACGCCGTCGCTGCCGCTGCTGCCGCTGCGCCGGGCGGCTATGACCTTCCCTCGGCCATTTACGCTTTTTCATGTCCTTCCGCCGATTTTTCTTACCGCCCGCCGCAGCCTGTCCTCGCCGCCAGCGTGAAGCGTAGCCTCGTCAAGGGCGACTTGTGCGCTTAGTGAAGAGCTCCTCCGCTGCTTTTGATCTTGCGGTGGCTATCTTCCTGACCCTAGGGTCTCGCGCTTTCCCTAATGCCGGACAACGGGCGCCGGCGGAGATGTCGTGATGGTATTATGGACCGACCGAACGCCGATGTAGTCGCCAGAGCGACTCTCTTCTTTTGCTCCACGCCAGGAGGTCGCCCTCGACCGCTGCCCGGCGTGCCCGAAGTTGGTGATGAGCTCTCGAAGCTCCCCTCCACGACCCCACTGACCGGGGCCAGTTCATGAGCCAGATGGGTTCTTGAGGACTGCAGGGAAGTAGTTTACGTAACCTTCCCGACCCTCCACCAACAGATCACCATAGTGTAGATCTCGCAAGAAATCGCTGTTGATGGAGCCATCAGATTACGGGGTGGGCCGAACCCGTCTGTACCACCGGATCGAGGCGAGTCTTTGAAAAGGCGCTGCAGCCGATTCGAGCTCTCCGCCCCGGATGCGCCTCTGCCAGATCCGCCGTCGGACGGCGGCTTCAATAGGCACTCCATCTCGGCGAGGGCAGGCCGTGGGAACCTCTCCTGTCCCCACGGCGCAGCGGCCGCTGGTCGCCAAGACTTCGGCCGGTTACCATGAGCTTGTCGCAGTGTCTTCCTTGTCGAGATGGCGGTCTCTGCGGGACCGGAGATCCCGCCCACCGTACTCGCCGAATTTCGAGGAGTCGCCGTTTCGCAGCCTGCCCGCCCTCCCGCCAGAGAGATCTGGCGAGGAACGCCGCGTGAAAGAACGGAAGAAACGGAACGCCGTTCTCGGCCTCGGCTTAGTACCACGCGCAAGATCGACGAAGGGCTAAATCGCACCACGAGCCGGAGTCCGGAGTCACCGCACCGGGTTATCCAAGAGGGCCTCGCCGCATGGAGGTTCTGGCTGCGCACTCTTCTCTCCAGCGCTACTTAGCTTGGCCGGACGGCCGCCGCCGGCCGATTCACATCGCTATCGCGCGCTTCCACGCCATACACGGCTTAGCTCGCTCGATCCATCGCGATCACGCCGATCCGCCATCCGATGAGGTCAAAGAGCATCGACCGAGCGTTAGCGCTTTACCTGGCGCTGCCATCGACGCAGAGCCGCTGCCAACCATCAAGCGATGACACTTAGTCGATTTACCTTGCTAGCCTATCACCGCCGGCTCGATTGAGCGCTGGACGCAAAGAAGAGCAACACGGGATTACCAGTTCGGATTATGTAATAGTCCTACTCCCCACGAGCCTTAGCTCTTTCTTGTTGTGGTTGAATGGAATGTGGTTAAGTATCGCTTGCGAATCACAGGTCTACAACGACAGACAACGAGCCTCTCCTCCTTTTATACAAGCCTCAATCGACGGAGAGAGCCGAGGGGTAGGCAAGACAAGATTTCAAAAGACATCGACAAGGCACGAGAGAGATTAAAACGGCAGCAGCCTAACGCACATGGGCGCCGTCAAGCTTGCAGTGGCTCGACCAAGACAAATACACCGGTGAGTCTCATGGGGCCCAGCCTCCTCCTTACGCTGGCGCTTATCTTAAGCAAACTGCCATGTTGGGATATTGACCCAAGTCAACCAAGGTTCTTCAAGGAGGATATAGAGACACTAACAACCACGTAACAAAGAACTAACAGAGATGTGGGTTTTATCCCGGTTCAGCCTCCTAGAGAGATAATAGCCCTAAATTCTCTTTCTTTATATCAAAGAGGATTATAGGTGGAACTCATGAGATTAATGTGTCTCGATTTGTAGTATGCGGAAATCTATCTCGCTAAAGGGTCAAGTCAGAAACTCTGCCTCGTGATGCCCCTAAACGCCGAGGGCACTACGTTTATATAGGCTAAGAGCAAAGCGATCTACCGAGAATATCGGCCTGCTAACTACGAGATCGTGAACGAACTCATACATGCCAAATACAACTCACGGTAGATAAGATAATCTCCTAATCTTGGGATCACGACCCTAATCCAACCGAAACCACGTCCGGTCTTCACGCACTGGGCAGAGCTCTTTGTTCGAGTCGACTCAAACACGATTCATAGGGCGTTGACGATCGTGCGTACCAAGGGTCGCTTCTACAGATGCATATGGGCTCGATGGAACCTTCCAGTGAACTGCCCCGATAGGTTGAGCTCTCTGACAATGTGAGTATGCGGCAATGGGCCGTAATTTATCCTCGACATTTAGCCCCCGAGACTCAAGTGGACTCAACTAGAGTGGGTCTTCTCGAGACTCCAAGTCACTTAAGAGGGAAATTTTGTCGCTACAAAGACATGTAACAAACGAATCAACAGGTCATGGTTCAACCGAACAAGACTTGTTCGGGGCCGGCATCTGGCCCAGACCGAAAGCAACTCTCAAGCGCCAATGGAATCACACCGCCTCGAAAGCAGATCACTCGCACTTCAGCAGACATCGAAAAAGAGTCGCTGCATCCAACGCTAACTTCCTATCGCAGGCAAATGAAAACAGCGATCGCTTTACCTAGCTGCCAGGTAAAACTAGCCGCTCGGGACAAAACCATGGTGAGTCGCTTATACGGACTATAAAGCACCTAAGCCGCCCGAGGCAGCCCACTTGCTCATGCCTTTCCTTCAAGCCCCGACCTAACTCGCCAAGATCAAAGAGCCGAACTCCACCTCCAACTCGCTCGCCTACTCGAACTGCTATGGCTAAATTCACTGCACCACCGACCGAGGAGGACTCAAGGTCCGGGAGGAGGAGGGCTACGAGACATCTAGTAGCCGGAGGCCGCCCGGAGAGGAGGATACTCGAGCCGAGGGAGAGTTTGTCGCCTCAATGACTGCTCGGGCTGAGATCTTAGAATGATTTCGCCGAGGTCTTTGAACATCGCCGATTGGAGGTGGTGAACCTCAATCAACTCCATCCTCCGATGGCTGTCTTCGCACACCTCGGCGACGGCTATCTAGGCATCGATCCACCGGGCCGCTCCTCCACTATTACACATGATTTAGGAGCAGCCCGCCGCTCAAGTACGGGCGCGTTCCTACTCAAGCTCTGGTCATCACGACGACGCACAGACCTCGCCCCACCGCTGCCGAATGACGGCGCGGCGGGTGAGGTGGTTCTACAGCCAGTTGAGAGCGACAAAGAGACTCGTCCGGAGATGTCCGCCGAGGATTGGTACTGACAGTGAAGATCGCCTCGCGGAGCCTTTGCTCACGGCAGGAGATCATTCGACTTCACAATGAACAGGTCCGTCTGCGGAGAAGGTCCTATCCCTTCTATAAGATAGAGGATGGGAAGACATCACAAGGAAGAGCACGGTAAGTGCCTTTAAGACTCAACCTCTTCATTGGTTATTTCTCCTAACAGTAAATTAACGATTCCATCCGTCTGTGGCAGAGGCTAACCGACGACGGGTGACCGAAGGGTCGACGACGGCGTCAAGGCAAATAAGAAGGACGGGAGGTCACCAAGAGGTGGCATACACTCGTCATGTTAATGTACGGTCCGCAGACAGCGAGGTAAATTATTTATACCATCAGGTTGCTAGATTTGCACTGCGGGTTTTAATGCTAACGCTCGCTTTCAAACGCGAGAGGACCACCGATCCTTAAAGGGATCGAGAGGAACTCTTCGAGCCTGAGAAGGAGAAGGTAAAGAAGGGCAAGGCCAAGGCGGCCACAAAGCCCAAGGTGGCGGCCGAGCTCTGCTGAAGCCTCCGCCAGGACACTGGGCCGCCAGACATCAAGAGACCACCAGGGCGACAGAGGGCGCCAACGTACTCAAGCGACTTCCGCTACCCCAATGAGAAGAGACTGTTTCTCCTCTCCTCACGAGCAAAGCGATTTAAGAGGTAAAGAACATGACACTGCTTAGGCGTTATTCGCAGTTCACCAAGCATTATGTGTTTCTCCAACATGTTTAGCTGCCACCCCGCAGCTTGTTGATAACCCCGCTTTTTTTTTCATATCACCCATGTCCGTGAGATCTCGTGACGGCACGATTAGGTCTCGGGGCCTCAAAGATCACTTAACTCCTTATCTAATTCCAATCAAGATTTGACCCGTAAGTGTATGAAGAGCAAACACCGGCGAGTGATGAACCGATGACTTAAGGATGCTTACCTTCGTAAAAAATAAATAATAGTTACATTCTTACTGGCCCGCTTCAAATCCACTCAACGATTGGGTTCGTGGTCATCTATGAGTGAAAGCTCCATGAACAGAGAGAGTGGATCCATGTTTTGTGATTCGCCTTTGTATTCCTTGTCTTTCTAGTCTTAGATGGAGTGTAGTGACATACACCAAGTCGTGGAGCTTTTGATAGGATGATGTTTGATCTTCGAAAGTGGATGAAAGCAAAGGTACTAAGTTGCGCTTTGCATCCACTAGATGAGCAACCCGCGAGATATTATACGCGGCAAGTTTTTTAGGTTTGGTGTATCTCGAGCCCATTATGTTCCACCACATCGCTGCCATGAGGAACACCATTGCATACGATACAAGATCATTCCACTTGTAACGATATCATTGCATTTGCATATCAAATTTCGATTACCTATATTTTGATCATTGAAAGAGCCGCCCTTCTAGCAACCTCTCCTCGCGAAGAGCCAAGCTGCAGCTCCAATCCTCCATCTCATTGTAAGTGCAGCCATGTATTTTCATCAGAAATTTTTCAAAAGTTTGTTGGACATGGGGCAACATATTTATGTGCCATCCATCAAGATAGTTCACCTTCTGTTAAGTACACAAGTCAGTAAATGAGGTCACAATGTAATTTCAATTTTATACCAATTAAAATATTATATACTCATATTCATATATCCTGCTTCAATAAGCATACCTTCACTAAGGGTTAAAATCTCTTCTCGACGACACGCATGACTCATGAAATCTTCTTCACACAAGTTTTTCGCGACTTTGCGTATGTGTCGATATTTGAGTATGACATCGCAGATGGTAGGTTCTTATCTTATATGTGTACAGAAACTAATATGCGATCTTAGCTTCAAGTCGCACATGATTGGCCCCCACACGCCGTAGGGGCTCGGGTTTATATAGTGTTGAACAACCGACCTCATCGAGGGATAATCGGGTCAGCTAACCACGAAATCAGAATAAACCCGATACATGCCAAATTCATCCCGAGGTAGATAAGGTAAACTCTAATTCTTGGGATCACGACGCTCGCCTCCATCCGGGAATTCTACGCCCGGTCTTCACGTAGCTGCAGTAACTCATAGAGTCGGACTCAAACACTAATCCTAGGCTATTACGCGCGACCGTGTCACCTAATAGGCCTGTTTTACAGATGCATATGGGCCTGAGAACCTTCCATGGAGTTAGGCCCCGTAGGCTATTCGATGAAGCCAAGTAGCGAGCGGGCCATGGTAATGGGCCATGATTTTGTCCCCGATGTTTAGCCCCCGAGACTCAAGTGGAATATCTCACTAGAGCGTGGTCTTCCTTGAGACTCCAAGTCAAGAAGAGGGTAATTCTACTGCTAGAAAGACATGCAATAGGTGACCTAACAGTTACGATTCTATCAACAAGACTTGTTCAGACCGAACAAACCCGACAAAGACTGAAAGCAACTCGCTATGCTTAACAGAAAATCATCACCGAAAGCAGAGTACCCAAATTTCAAGTAGAAACTGAAAATATATCCGCTATGTGACTCTAATGGTAACTTTACAAGAAGGAAAAATAAAGCGACCGCTTTTACTTAGTCATGCAAAGAAAAAAAAACTAGCCGCTTCTATGACGAAAAACCGCAGAGCTGCTCATCTGGGCTATAGCGCCAAGCCGCCTGCCATGCCACACTTCGCCTCATGCCTTCTTCCCAAGCCCTATTCCAACCGCTGCTCAAAGATGAAACAGCCAAACTCCACCACCAAAGTCAGCTCGTCTAACCCCGAGGATTGCTATGGCTAAATTTCGTGCACTAGCATGACCGAGGAGGACTCAAGATCTAGAGGAGGCGAGGACACATCTACACCGTAATGAGGTCGCCTCGAGGAGGAAACCTGCAGCTACTCGAAGTTGACGCCTCCCAAAGCGATTTCTGGAGGCCGTTTCAACATTAGCGGATTGGAGGGCGAACTCAATCCAATTCTTTTCCTCCAGATGGTCAGCTTCGCACACCTATGCGAGGGCTACTCGGGAGTAGATCCGCTTGCGGGGCTGCTCTCCACTACTACATTGGTGATTTAGGAGGGCCCGCTGCTTACAGATTGGGGTGCACTACTCAATCTCCGCAACCGCTGACGACGCCTTACCCTGCCCACCGCCGCCGACTAATGGGCGCGGCAGGATGAGGTGGTTCTACACCCGGAGGAGCGACGACAAGCCTATCATCTTCACCGGCAGCACTACCATAAGGAACACCAATGCCTCGGCCGAGTTGTCCGACGAGGAGTGGTAGCTTGACCGAAGATCGCCTCGGGCCCTGCCACGGAAGGGAGATCATCCGAGACTCTCGTGGCTAACAGATATGTCTCGGTCATGAGGAGATCCTACCCTTCTACAAGATAGAAGGATGTGAGGACATCATCAGGAGAGCACGGTAAGTCCCTTAACACCGAACCTTCTGCTATTTCATCCGAATAGGAACTAAAGTTTTTCTGTTTGCAAGGCAAATCCCATCAAGCATGGGTGGCCGAAAGGTGTCGACGCCATGTCAAGGTCAGTAGGAAGGATTGTGAGGTCACCGCGAGAGGTGCCTACACTTAGCTCATAAACGCAGTTTCGCCCGCACTTGAGGTAAGTTACTTAGAACCCCGCTTGATTTGCAAGACTCACACGATTATGGTATGCTTACATTCGCTTCCCTATAAGCATGAC
Source organism: Raddia guianensis (assembly GCA_036346415.1). Classification (NCBI taxonomy): domain Eukaryota; kingdom Viridiplantae; phylum Streptophyta; class Magnoliopsida; order Poales; family Poaceae; genus Raddia; species Raddia guianensis. The sequence continues at coordinate 7,711,414 of CM070537.1, forward strand.
GAGAAGCCGATCCTCTGGGATCGCCAAAGAGCTCTCGAGTCCGAGAAAGAGGGAGCGAGGAAGGGCAAGGCCAAAGTGGCCGAGAAGCTCAAGGTGGCCACGACGACGCTGAGCTCGCCACGCATAAGTGGCCGCCAACAACCTCCGAAGCTCCAGCAGCAACGGTTACGAAGATCAAGCGCCGCCGCCGACACCAAGGATGGAGCGCCTAAGCTCCTTCCTCCTCGCCGAAAGGTGCATGAAGAGGTACGAACTTGACCCACTAGCCGAAGCGACACACGCAAGCTTACCCGGCCATGTGGGAACAGTCAAGAACAGATCACGAGCGAGGAGGCCTCAAGATGTCGCCAGGAGTCGAAGAGCCTCGCCGCAAGCCGCCCGGAGGCCAAGGTGAAGAAGCCAAGGAGCCCCCCGAGCAAGAGACGCAAGCTTCACAAGGAGCAATGAAGAAGGTTAAGTTCCCACACGCAGTATGTAGTAGCAAAGCTAGTCCCTTACATTCTACCTAATCGCGCACTTATCTAACCCATTTCTTTTCATCACCGCCCAGAGGAGACCGCCATGGATGACGTGGACGCGGGCGATCGAGCTGTCTCTACTACCCGAGCACCTACATGGTGTGTCGCGAAAGCAACGATTGCTTGCTCTCAAGGACAAGCCGGCAAAGATAATGCGCTCACGTCAGAGCTAATTACGCTACTGAGCTGGGCAGAAAGGCCGGAGGTCAAGAAGGGGCACAATGCCACGAGAGCGTGAGCAAGGCATTGGCTCGGGCCGGCCGCCTAAGGACTGAAAGCAGCGGTCTCCGCCAGCACTTGTCAGTAGGAGCAAATCGCCTCGGTGGCGACGCAAGGAATCTCCGCAGCAGGAGAAGTCCCCAACGGGAGCAAGAAGAAAATCGCGAAGGGATCAAATTGCTCAATCCCACCGGCCTTTCGTCGAGAGACGCCGACTTGCCCGAGGTCGCTTGAGCGGAGAAAGAGGAAGAGGGCAAGGGCTTGAGGGCGATAAGGCTCGCCTGCCGCCATTGCCCCAGAGCGAAGCGCTTCCCAAGGCGCAGCGAAGGAGACACTGTGCAGCTGGCCGCCCGAGCATCCAGACTTTACAACCCACGGCTCGGGAGCCACACATGAACTTGAAGAGCAGTGCTTGAGAGGTAAGCCTTTATACAGAACTTGTCTGTTAGAGTTACCATCAACTTAATCTAACAGACTGCTTCTTTCTCTCACTTAGGTCTCATGGGTCACAATGGCGGACTTCAAGAAGGCGTCCATCGAGTGGCCACTGCCATGAAGCTCGTATAGCGCCGCATGACATGGCTCAAGAAGAGCTCATGGCCGGATGGAAGCGATCTGCCTCCAAGTGAGGTGAAGGAGCTCAAGGCTCGCTTGATCGGGGAGAGGATCCACCCCGCTCAAAGAGGATCCTATGGCCTAGAGGGGTGAATAGGTAAATTTAAACTTTTTAATTATTCTTGATTAACATCATGTTAAGAGTGACCCAATCCTAGTTTCACTTATCAAGCAAGCGGAAGCGATAAACAAGTGAATAGAAAAACTAAGACATGGCATCACAATTTATCACAAGCATTGCAATGAAAGTAAGAACGGAAATGAAATGAGAGAGAGTGACACGATATTAGTTTCACTGGGTTCGAGCCGAACTCCTACTTCGCTGAGGCTACCCTTGCACACAAAGACCGGCTCGCCTCGAGCCTATCGCTCACTTACTCCCCGGTAGTCGCTCCACCACTCCCATGAGGTGGACTCACACTGTGACATCGACTCAAGAGTAGCCACACGCCAAGGACTACTCCCAAGCCCACGCCCACTTAGGATGCCGCCTTCAAAAGTAACAAGCTCAAACGCCTGATCTTGCTTGGATCAAGGACTTCAACGGCTCGTATCGGGGATGAGTGATTTGTGGCTTTGAATGATTGGTGGGTGCAGAATGGCTCGAACACCCAATTGATGAGCAATAAGTGTGGTAGGTGAAGGAGCAACAACCTCAAAGAAGCCACCACTAGACAAGTATTTATAGCCCCTAGAGCAAAAATAGCCGCTCTCAAGGGGACAAAAGATTAGCCGTTAGTTTTACGGACGCACCGACGGCACCGGACGTCATTCGACAGCCGCAAATGCTCATCAATTTTGCTCATCGGACGCTCGGTAACAATCGACACCGCCCTCGGCTGCAGAAAAATGCTCACTGTTTTAGCTTATCGGACGCCGCCCGGTAACGACCGACGCCCGACAAAGGTGTAATCAGGCACGGGTTTGGTTGCTTGACGCCCGGCGCTTCTTTAGACGCCATCCCGAGAGGAAATACGTGCTAAAAGGTGGAAGAATTTAGGTGGGTTTCTCTCTTGAAATCTCACAAGAATATTTTTAGGTATTTTGAAGAAGGACTATGAAACCGATTTTCAAGAAGTAGCAAAGATCCCAGATGATCCGGAGATTCAAACCTCAAATCCGACAAAAAAGGAATTAAAACCTAACTACTCCTAATCTATACGTGAACCTCATCTTCGCCCACACACGACTTAGAACCTTGGAGCAGCTTTCACAAATATGTCGAGGCTTCGCTTGACAATAAATACCGGTATGAAGAGTCCTGCGAAGGCCAAGAGTGCATCAAGCTGGCCCCACGCTGGCCAGCGGATTTACTGCATTCTCACATGGGCGGAGCCCCTCAGCAGATCCGCCAAGGCCCGACACCAGCGGGCGACCAGTTCCATGAGGCTAGCTCCCTCACAGATCCGACGGGCCCCACACAAAGGGCGACCAGCCCCAGCCAGATGGGCGAGCCCTCACAGATCAAAGGGCCTCACACACAAGGGCGATCAGCCCCAAGGCATGAAGCTCCTCACAGATCCAAGGGCCCTGCCACAAGGGCGACAGTCCCCACAGGGCGAGCTCCTCACAGATCCGCGGGGCCGCGACTGACCAGCCACAGGCGAGCCCCATAGAGACAGGACGAGGGTCCTCATGCGCCAAAGGCGATTAGGCCTCACGGCTGGCGAGCCCCTCGGCTGCCGCCCCTCATCGCCAAAGGGCTCGAGTGGCGTGGAGCATCCCGAAGGAGTCTTCCGTGGAGGCCTCACAAGGACGACGAGCGATTCAATGCGACATTACACGCGATAGACAGATGAAGAGATGATTACCGCCACAAAGGACCTTCGCAGTTCTGTTTCACCGTCACTATGACGTTAGCCGAATTGACCTAAAGTGGAGAGTTTGCCTCATCTGCTAGCCACCTGCTGAAAGGAGCAAGCTGCCCCGCCTAGCCTCATTTCAAGCGAAACCATTACGGGTCGGGTTACTTGGCGGTTACACGCTGGCGGCGCCATACGCGCAAGAGCAAGACGCTTGCCTCTCCCGCCCCGCTCCCTCACGCCTTTATCGCTAAATCAGACGCTTACCTGGCCTCCGGCTTGTTCGAGGCTTGTATAAAAGAAGAGGAGAGAGAAGGAGGGGTTCAAACATTTCAGAATCGCATTCCACACAACCAAAACACTAAAAGAGCTAAGGGCTGGCAGAGTAGGACCGCACCCGCGGGGGTCCGAATCGTAAACTCGCGAAGTCGCCTTGCCGCTGTTTCTACGCCGAATCGAACCGAGCTCGAGCTGATCGGCTATTAAAGATAGAAATTGATAGGTGTGATCCGCAAAGTGGTTGCTGAGAACACGCCGCCTTCAAATTAGGCTTTACGAGAAGTCGAGCTTCGCTAGGTTCCGAGAAGTCCAAAACCCCCTAGCACTTAATGTCTAATAATCTTGACATCAATGCCACTAATAAAAATTAGGCTCAACAATGCTCACAATCTCCTCTTGTGGCACTTGATGGCAACACAAGAGAGAATTAATATTTTGAGTTGCAAAGGGTTAGTGCAAAGCAAGCGAAAGCAATTTCAAACTAAAAGAAACCACAACTCTGACCATAAAGGTAAAAGGCGACAAATAAGTTCCTAAATTCTATGTACAAAATAAAACCACACACCAACAAGATTCAAATATTATAAAGCAAGGTACCAGAGCTATAAACCACATAGCAATTGATTAAGTGGTTCACCGCTTCAACCACCATGATCACACCCTAGTCGATTTCAACCTTGCTAGCCTATCACCACGGCTCGATTGAGCGGGACACAAAGAAGAGTAACACGCTGGGATTACCCAGTTCTCTCAGTAATAGTCCTACTCCTCACGAATCTTAGCTCTTTTCTTGTTGTGGTTGAATGGAATGTGGTTACAGAATGCCATAATCGCTGTTCCAAGCGCACGATACCTAACGCGCCTCCTCCCTCTCCCTCCTCTCTCCTTTTTATACAAGCCTCGAATCGACGGAGAGAGCCGGGTAGGCAAGACAGATTCTCAAGATAATCGACAAGGCACGACAGAGAGATTTAAAACGTACGCAGCCCACATGGGCGGCTTCGCAGTGGCTCTTCACCCGCATAATACACGGTGAGTCTCAAGGGCTCACTGCCTCCCGACACGGGCGGCTATCTTAAGCAAACCTTCTTCTCACGGCCAATTCCGCCACATAAAGGATACCGCCAGTTCGCAGGGTCATCAGAAGCGAATCATCTCTTCACCGCCCATCCGCGATGTCGACAATGCGCCTGGTTCTTCGCAGCAGAGAGCTTCGCCAAGACTCCTTCCGCAACGCCTCGCCATGCGGGCCCCGCTGATGCTGGGGGTTTTACGTTGCCGAGGGGTCACCACGCGTCACAGGCTGGGGCCTCGCCCGGCTGGCTGATGGGTTTCGCCACACGCTGGGCCTGCCGCCGCCTGCCGACGTGGCCTTTCACGAAGTCTTCTAAGGGCTCGACATACTGGGCTCGAAGTAGTCTGGCCGACGCGGCCCTCCTAGTGCCGAGGGCTCAGCCACGCCATTGGGCCTGACGCCTACCGACGCTTTGACTGGGCAGAGGGGGCTTGCCATTGGCCTCGGCTTCGCTCGCCATGGGCCCGCCTGGTGCCGAGGCTCGCCTCGACGCCATTGGCTCGATTGTCTGGCCGACGCCAGGACTCATCACGCCGAGGGTTTCGCCATCGCCAGGCCTTATCACACCGACGCTGGGGCCCACTTCGGTATTTCACGATTCTTCATACCGGTATTTATTACATCAACAAGAGTCTCGTCCACTATGAACGCCAACCATCGCATTTACTTTTTTCCGCTTTGCGCGGCGAGATTTAATCGGGGCCTAATTTTCGGGCGGTCAGACGGCCGATTCACACCGGCATGATCTTCCTTGGGAAGCACGCCGCTGTGGGGAAATCAAACGCTGGCAATAATGGCGCGCTGCGGGGTCGGAATTCAAACTGCCGTGACTTCGCCGCTTTGTTTATAAATATTTCCATCGCGCCGCGTTAATCCTTCGCACGCTAAGTCCTCAAACCGCTTTTCACTTTCGCCACGCTACGTAGCCTTTTTTTCGCCAACTCCTCCAATCGCTTCCATGGCGCTTCAAACGCATCAAGGGTCGCAAGGACGCTACGCCATCTGGCTCGCTTTCGTCATTGCCGACGAGGATGATGACGCGGCCTATGGTTCGTGGCCGCCACCTCCGTCTGACTACGCGGCATATAGTGCCAAGCCCCGCGACGGGAGATCTGTGTTTGCTCGAGCCATCCGACATGCCCGAGTCCAAAGGAGGTCATCGAGCACAAACCGGTTGTCCGGCCGATAAAAAGCCTGCTTTCGCCGTAAGCTTCGCCGCTCAATTCAAACAGGATCATCAAAGATCAGCTTGGCAAACCGCCACGCCGGTTCATCCGCGAGGTTGATCACACCGAGTGGTTAGCCAACCCCGCCATTGTAAAGAAGAAAGACGCAAGTGGAGGATGTGTCGATCACACGATCTGAACGCCGCTTGTCCTAAGGACAACTTCCCGCGCCAGATTGACCGCCGGTCGATGAATCATGGATGCCCATTCCCCGAAGTTTTTGATGCTTACTCCGTATCACCAAATAAGCATCTCCCCGAGGATGAAGAGAAGATCGCCTTTCATTACCCCTTCGCACTTTCTCGCTATAATGACCATATCTTTCGGTCACAAGAATGTCGGTGTTAATGCTCCAAGCTTTTAATGGAGAAGACCTTCCTGTAATCAAATGGATAAAACCTCGAGGTCTATGTCGATTTACATAGTTGTAAAGAGCAAGTTTGCTCCAGATCATGTAAAAGACCTCGCCGAGACTTTTCGTAATCTCACCAGGCATCGAATAAAATTAAATCCAGAGAAGTGTACCTTTGGTGTTCGATCTGGAATGTTGCTCGGTTATGTTATTGGTTCGCAAGGTATTTCTGCCAACCCTGAAAAAATCGAGGCCATTGAAAATATGCGTGTCTAACTACCGTGAAGGAAGTACAGAGTCTCACGAGGCGGATGGTCGCTCTAAGCAGATTTATTTCCGTCAAGGCTAACGCTGGGCCCTTCTTAAGGCCTTATGCAAGCACAATGGTTTCGAGTGGATGTAGAAGTTTATAGATCCTTCCAAGATCTGAAGCGATACCGTCCAATCCAATTCGCTTTTGACTACCCCGCAAAGATGGCAGCAGCCTCCGCAGACTCTAGGTTGCACGCCACAAGCGGTGAGCGGCGGCCTTGACGGGCCGAAGGGAAGGCATACAATGACCAATCTATTACGTGAGCGAGGTACTTCACGGATCAAAGGAGCTGCTACCCGAGGTCCGGTTACTCCACGCCTTTCTCATGTCCTCCAGAAGCTTCGCCACTACTTCCAAAGATCAAACATCGGGTCCCGACCACGCTCCCCGGGAGAAACCTACGAACAAGGAATCTAGCGGACGATAGCTAAGGGCAATGGAACTAGCGAGTTTGATCTGTTATTTGTCGCCCGAACCGCTATTAAGTCACGTGTCCTAGCCGACTTTGTCGCTGAATGGACTTGCCCGCCCAAATCCCGTGAAGCTCCCCGAGAAACCCGATGAACCCCTTGACCATGTTTTCGATGGCTCGCAGACCGAAACTCGGGGCTGGTTTTGTTCTCATCTCCTCAAGGAGAGCAACCCAAAGATTCTATCCAACTACACTTTATGCGACTAACAACGCCGCAGTATCACGAGGTTCTCCTCATGGACTAAGAGCGGCAAGTCGCTTGGTGTCCAACGGCTAACCGTGAAGGAGATTCACAAATGGTCATCAATCGTGTTAACAAGGAGTATCAAGTCGCGATGACTCAATGGCGCTGACACCTGGTTGAAGTGGAGGAAGTTGAGCGGCATTTTCGATTTTTCGGTGCTCTTCGTGCCTGTGAAGGACAACTTCCGCCGATCAGCTATCCAAGTATGGATCCTCACGAGAATCGCTTCGCAGGGTGCTCGCCGAGCACCTTCACAAGCCCTCAATCACGCTCTCCGACGAGGCAACAGAGATGTGGTGCTGTCTCCGTTATCGAAAGCAAAGCCGCGGATCGACAACGCCATTTGTCCCAGATTTGCAGATGGGACCTTGCCCGACGACGGCCGAAGCTGCTCCTGCCATAAGGCGCGGCCGCCCATACAAGCTTGTGGATGGCATCCTTACCGCCAAGGTGCTCGGGAGTTCTCTCCAAGTGCATCTCGCAATGTGAGGGTGTGTTCCTTCTAGGGACATACACGAGGGTGCTGTGGCAACCACGCCTCCTTCGTAACTCGGTCAAGCAAAGCGCTTTCGCATGGGCTATTATTGGCCCACTACGTTACAAGATGCCCGGGACATCGTGACTAAGTGCAAGGCTTGCCAATTTCACGCCCGGATGGCACACAAGCCCGCCCAACAGCTCCAAACAATCCCCCCATCTTGGCCTTTTTCCTCATGGTGTCTGGATCTGCTAGGCCCATTCCCTAAGGGGTACAAGGGCTATACACACTTGCTCGTTGCCATAGACACTTTTACAAAGTGGATTGAGGCAGAGTCTGTGTCGTCTCTTCACGCCCAAAACGGTTGTTCGCTTTTTCAAAAGCAACGTGGTCACGCTTTGGGATTCCCCATAAGTTGATTACGGATAACTGCATTCAGCCCGCTTAGCTATTCCGTGAATATCGCAATACCGGGCACCAAGGTTCTTTCGCCTGTGGCACATCCACAGAGCAATGGAGCAATGAGCGAGCTAATCTGACAGATAGTCTAGGGTATTAAACGGCGGGTATTTGCTGCTCTCACGAGCACAACAAGGCTCGGTTGACGGTTCCTTCCGCCCTCGGGCGCTTCAGACTACTGGCTGGCCGGGCGACCGGGAAACTCCTTCCAATTGGTCTATGGTGTAGAAGCCATCCCGCTCGCCAAAATCAGACTCGGTTCACTCAAGACGAGCTCACCAACTTGGTTGATGATGAGCAAGAGCGCCCTTGATCTCGATCTCCTCAAGGCACACGCGACCGGCACAAGTCGTAATGCGCGCTACCAAAGAAGATCTTCCCAAGACGCCGCCAAGTCCGCTCGACCAAGGGTTTTGAAGGCGGCGACCTGCTCAAGGTCAGGTCCGTAACTTGTCCAATGCCAACAAGTTAACTCCTCGTTGGGAGGGCCCGCTCACGGCCGCTTTACCGCTGGACCGGGGCCGTTCGCCGGCTATGGAGGACGGAGAGAGCTGACCAAAGACTTGAACATCGACCAGCTTCGTAAGTTCTTTGTGTAGGTCTTTTTCGCTTTCTTAGCCCCGCGCTTTTTGTAAACTTCGCTACTTTAGTTCGTCCAAGTCCCTCGCACCATGTAAAGTTCAATCCATTTCTCTGAATCTCGCGCCTCTCGTCTCTTTTCACCGCTTGTCTTCTCGCACTACTTTCTTCCGGTAACACTTGATGGCGCCTGCCTTATAACTCTTGGCTCGCTGCCAGATCTTTCCTCGCCTCATCGAAGTTTCGACAAATTGCTAAACTCGTGGTTGCGTAATATGGCCTTTCCACCTTGGCGCTAAGTCTCGCTCGAAGCCATCCGCGGCAGAGGCACTTACCGCTTGGCACGCACCACTGAAAGTTTGCTCGTAAGCCCCCGCATGCGCAGGCACTTTCCTTGTTCGTTACTATCGAATCGCCTAACTTACGTTAACGAGCGACTATGGAACAAATCGAGCAAAGCACGGGTGTCGCTCGTTTCTCACGCACGCGTTCGAGTTCGCAGTTTAGGTTCTCGAGCATCGCTCGCATCGGGGCTAGGTGTCGCCCTTCTTGTGCACCTGCTCGGTCCGCAAACTCGTGTTTTCGAGCGATGCACAACGGGCCGGAGTTAGGCGAGCGCCCATCGGTTTTCTTAAACTTCCTAGCGCTGTTCGCTTCCTCTTAGTTTCGCTCGTTTGTCTTTTGCTGCTCTTTTTGCAGTGAATAAAAAGGTAAGTACTTCATTGTATTACTAAAAGTTTCAGTACAAGGCCCTTTCGGTTACAACCACGGTGCTACTTTAGGAGCAAGCTGCTCCTTCAGCTCCTCAACTTAACTTGAGGCGCATCGACTTCGCCTCGAGCCTTGATTCCTTCCCTGCTTCACTGAGTATGCTCGATCTCCTCCTTGTTCGCTTATTTATACTGCAGCCTTCGCCTGATGGCCTCGACCTCCTTGGCCTTGGCGCCAAGAATCGACGGTCGAGCCTCGCCTGGCCGACTCATTGCCGGGCTGCCTTGAGCTGCTTCGTCCACCTCCTTGACCTTCTTCTCTCATGGGTGATCGCTTCACCACATCCCACAAGATCTCCTCGATCTCTTCCCGTGAAGCCCATGTGGTCGAGATTTTTGCTTGAGACCATGAAGTCCGCTTCTTCCTTGGCGAAGCTGGTCTTGAGTCTCTTGGCTTCCGCCATGAGCTGGTCCCGCTGGGAACGCTGCCTAGCCAGCTCTTCGAGCCACTTCGAGCGTCTGCCTTCTCCGCAGCCGCCTTTAATGGCTTATGCCAAGCTCCTCGGCCTCCCTAGGAGAGACTCGCAGAATGCCTCTTCGCCGGGCTTGACTTTGAGCTCTTCACCTTTGCCTTCACCGGCCCGACTTTGGCTGGTACAGAGGGCCCCGCCGACTCCCTCGTCTGGAGGTGCTCCCTGAGGGACGCCAAGACGCAGACTGGCCGATGGTGTCGCCGCCCTCGAGCTCCTCCATGGTGTCCTTCAAGACCCGAGAGAGAAGACTAGTTAGCCGCTTAAGGTCAAGCTACCCAACTGATCTAGACGTGGTCTTGGTGTTTACCTTCCCAAGTCGTTGCTTCACCATGGGCGCAGCGGTCTCGAGGCCTAAGGCCACAAAACCCCGCCGCAAGGGATGAGACGGTGTGCTGTTCCTGCCGCCGCCTTGTCCGCCTTCCTTCTTCCCGCTGAGCTGCTCGCCGGGAGCAGGGCAACGCTAAGCGCTGCTCAAGCCCTCTCTTCCTTCTTCTTTCTTCCGCCTCAACGCCGGGCGAGGCCGGAGCCACTCGCTGGTGGCGCCAAGAATTTCGCGGGCAGACGACTTGCGTGACTCGCCGGGGCTTTTTTTGCTTCCTCGGCGGCCGGGCTTCACCTCGCCGCCAGAGAATCCTTGCCGCTTGGGGGTGAGCCGCCTCGCGACGGCGTTCGGCGGAACTGCCGCTCGGGCCCCACCCCTGGCAACTCCCGGTTGCCGTTTGGCTCCGCTGTCTGGCGCCAAGGCCGCCCTTCGCTTTCCAGCCGCCCATCGCGCTTTTGAGCGTGTCGAGCCGTCCATTGAGCTCGGCGGGAGTGCTCCACGCCGCCATTTTGTCCTGAGGCACGCCATTTCAATGCTCGCGATGCGCCAGGCAGATGTTTCGGGCAGCAAGGATCGCCGAGCGCCTCGACGCCGCCTCGTGGCGATCTCCTTGGGCCTGATGGAAAAAGAGATCATCGTTAAGTCTAATGCGGTCGGTAGGTGAGAGATCCAAGATCGGTTTTACATACCGCCGTGAGAGGCTTGATCCTCGATCTTCTTCGGCTGAACTTTCCGCCTCTTCCTGGGGCTAATTACGGCCCGCTTTGGCCCTTCGTGTTCAAGGGCGACGAGCTCAGCTCCCTCGGTAGCCGAAGGCCTCTCAAGGCAACAAGAAGAAGTTTTTCCTTGCGGCGACTTCTCTTCGAGCCTCCTCTCGCGGGCGACTGTTGAGCCGCCACCAAATGGCTCCCGTGAGCTCGCGAGTAACGCCTAAGCCGAGGGTCATGTTCTTTACCTCTTCGCCGCTTTGCTCGGCGAGGAGGGAGGGGCTTGGTCTCTTCTCACTGGGCCGACCGCGAGCCCGCTTATCTGCTCGGCGCCCTCAGCTGCTGGGTGGTCTCTTCGATGTCCGGCGGCGCCGTGTCGCGGGCGAAGCTCACAGAGGCTCGGCCGCCACCTTGGGCTTTAGGCCGCCTTTGGCCTTGCCCTTCTTCGCCTTTCTCCTTCTCAAAGCTCGGGAAGTTCTTCCATGATCCCGCCGAGGATCAACTCATCTTCCCGTGTGTTTGAGAAGCGAGGGTTAGTTTGATTGAGCGTGCAAACTCGCGATACGCATTTAGGGTTCGAGCAACTCACCTCGGCTTATGGACGAGCACGCCTCTGACAGTATAGGCTACTCGCCGTGACCTCGCTGTCCTTCTTCGCCGCCTTCAAGATGGCGCTTGTTGGTTTCTCCGCCTGACAGATGGAATCGCACTTCGCTCGAGGAAATAACCAAAGGAAGAGGTTGAGTCTTAAAGGCACTTACCCGTGTTTCCCTTGTGATGTCTTCCCATCCCTCTATCTTGTAGAAGGGATAGGACCTCCTCCGCAATGGACAGATCCTCAGGCGCTGTGGAAGTCCTTAATGATCTTCTCACTCGTGAGCCCAAGGCTCACGAGGGAGGCGATCTTCCTCGCCGTAAACCAGCCTCGGCGGTCATCTCCGGCCGAGGCATTACGCCCCTTCGCCGGTGCTCTTCCCAGAAAGACAAGCTCATTGTTGCTCGCCTTGCTTGTCAGAACCACTCACCCACCACGCGCCCATCGAGTCGAAAGCAGCGGTGGGCGAGGGTACGGTAAGGCCGTTTGGTAGGCCCTGAGCTTGAGGTAGTAGCACCTCAGCTGGAGCAATGGAGCTGCCTCGCCATCAGATAGTAGTGGAGGAACAATTTCACCGTGGATCGATGCTCAGATAGCTCCTCGACAGTGTGTAACACGCCATCCGAGGATGGAGTTCGGATTGAGGTTCGCCACCTCCAATCGGCCGATGTTCAAGAAGACTCGACGAAGTCTCTCTGGAGATTTCAACCCAACAAAGGCGAACTGCTCAAGTCGATGAACTCTCCTCGAGCGGCTCCCGAGTATCCTCTCTCCTGTGCAGCCTCCATCCACGGTGTTCACGTGGTTCTCCTCCTCCTGCACCTTCAGTCCTCCCTCACGCTAGTGCCAAGTGAATTTGGCCATGGCGCCCTGTACGGACTAACAGTTGGAGTGTGGAGTTCGCCTTTGATGTCAAGCAGGTTGAGTCGTGGCTTGAGAGGAAAGGCGTGAGAGCAGAGGGTTAGTCGCGGGCGGCTTGGGTGCTTTTATAGTCCCGTATAAGCAGCTCAAGAACGGTTTAGTCCCGTAACGCTAGTTTTTACCGCAACGGCTAGGTAAAACGGTCGCTTGCTTTTCATCAAGCAATGATAGGAAGTTATCATGGCTCGCTAACGCTATTTTTTCCAAAGGTCCGTGACCAAGCCTCGAGTGCTCGCTTTGATAGATGTTATTCCTCGCTCGACGAACGGAGTCGCTTCAAGATCGAACAGGTTTGTCCGACCGAGCACGCCCCTGCTCGGTTGAAACTTAACCTGCTGGCCGATCGTTACACGCGCTTGTAGCAGCTAAATTTCCTCTTCGTGGCTTGAGTCTCAAGAGGAAGACCCCACTCTAGTGAGTCCTTCCACCGAATCTCGGGCTAGCCGTCGGGATTAAATTACGCCCATTGACATGGCCCACTTCGACGGCCTAATCGAATGTTCTACCGTGGCCCAGCCCCTCGAAGGTTCTATCCGCCCATATACATCCCCGCCAACCTTCCCGGCCGGCACTCAGCGAATGGCCAAGACTTCGCTTGAGTCCGACTAACAGTAGTTCTCGCACGGCCACGAGAAGATCTTGACGTGGTTTCCGGATTGATAAGGAGTCATGATCCCCAAGATTAGAGCTTACCTTATCTACCGAGATTGTATTTGGCATGTACCGAGTTCGTTATTTATCTCGGTTAGCCCGCCCGATATTCCCAGAGGGTCGGTTTGTTCTCAGATTATATAAACAGGCTCCCCACGGCGCTTAGAGGGACCCTTGGCGATAGATTTTCGATACTACTCGCCGAGACCTCGCCGATCTCGCCGAGATCCACCTTTGTAATCTTCTTTGATATAAAGAAAGGCCGACGAGGGCTATTATCTCCCGAGAGGCCCGAACCAGATAAAACCCCGCCTCCCTCGCTCGCTGTCGTCGTGGGTTGTTCTGCGGTCTCCTATCTCCATCTTGAAGAACCCTGTTCACTTGGGTCAATATCCCAACCGCCGATGTGCTTCTTTCGCCCACTGAAACCATTGTGCTTATGCAGGCCTTAAAGAAGGGCAACCCTGCTCGCTTTGACGGAAATAAATCGCTTAGAGCAGCCATCCGCCTCGGAGACTCGACCTCCTTTACTGTAGTTGGAGCCCCGATATTTTCAATGGCCTCGATTTTTTCGTGGTTGGCGTAAATACCTTTGTAACCAATAACATAACTACAACATTCCAGATCGAACACCAAAGGTACACTTCTCTCGATTTAATTTTATTCGATGCCTCGTGAGATTACTTAAAAGTCTCGCCGTGTCTTTACATGATCCGAGCAAACTTGTTTTTACAACTATGTCGCCGACATAGACCTCCGTGTTTTTTCCACATTGCTCGGGAAGGTCTTCCATTGTTACCGAACGTGGCACCAAAGATTGCGCAGACCGAAAGACATGGTCGAGCAGCGTAGTGTCAAGGGGTGATGAAGGCGCCTTCTTCATCTCTGGGAGATGCTTATTTGGTGATAACCGAGTAAGCATCTAAAAACTCAAGAGTCAAGATCCGCACGTGATCGACCACCGGTCAATACGAGGCAGCTGGAAGTTGTCCTTAGGACAAGCAGCTGCTCAGATCCGTGATCGACACACATCCTCCACTTGCCGCTTTCTTCTTTACAAGGATGGTTGGCTAACCACTTGGTGATCAACCTCGCTGATGAATCCGCAAATGAGTCGCTTGCTGCTGATTTTTGATGATCCCCGCTTGAATTCGTAAAAGCGACGAAGCTTCCGCGAACAGCTTTTGTCCGCCGACAGCCGCTTTGTGCTCGATGACTCCCTTGGGACTCCGGCATGTCGATGGCTCCTGTGCAAACACATCTCAGATAGCTCTGAGGAAGGCAATGAGCTCGCTTTTCCTATTTGGGGTCCAAATTGGCCCCAAGTGAACTGCCTTGAAGTATCATCAAGGATGCTGAACTTCCTTGGTTTCTCCCCGGTCAAGGGAGACCTTAGGCGGCAGCATTTGGTTCATGGAACTTCGTGACCGCTACGCGTAAGCTGGTCGACTGCATGTAGGGATCGTCATCACAATCCAGAAAGCACTTTGTAATTGCCCTTGACCGTGATTACACCGTTAGGTCCCGTATCTTGACGCAATGGTATCCATGATGGGACACGCCATGAACTTGCCAAGAGATGGCTCGCCCAAGATCGCTATATACGCGGACGGAAGTCGACCACGCCGAAAATGATCAACTCGTCCGAAGTTGCTTTGCTGTCAAGGTAATCGGCAGACAACATGCCCCAAAGGTTTGACAATTTTCTCCTAACAATTCGTAGAAGGGCATCGCGACTTCCTTCATTTTAGAACGAGGAATCAGATCTCGCCCAAGACCTTAGCAGAAAGCAAGTCCAAAGCGCCCCGCCGCCGACGAGTACACGGCCAACTCGCTGTCGATGGTCGGGCGACCACCGAGGGAGCCACCGAGGCTTGGTCATCCCAAAGGGGCAATCCTCCCGAGAGAAGGGATGGGGACCTCGGTCCACTTCATCGATTCGGCCGAGGTTTTGCCTTTTCGACGCTAGGACCTCCCGAGCAGCTTCCTTGAGGCTGCCGAGAAGTATAAGCCGAGGAGCCAAGATGACGGCGATATGGTTCACTTGCTCTTGATATTCATCATCATCTTCCCGATCACCATCGCCGGTTTGGCGCTATTCACCGCAGATCACCTTGTTCGGCAGTAGGGCATTGGGCCCTTGCCGCTGTAGAAATCTTTGAGCTTATGCCCAAGTTCTGCAATGGCGATGTCGTGTCTGTAGTGTTGGTGGAATTTGCGTAATCGGTCGCTTGACCTTTCTTGCCTTGTCCGCCCCCCGAAAGTGTGCTTTTTGCCCTTGTAGTTATTGTTGGGCTTCTTCGCCCATCCTGGAGGAGGTGCGCGATCCATACCAACGACGGTATTGTTCGTGATCACCTTTATTTTTCTTCTTCTAGGACTTCTTGTCATCGTGGTTGTCGCCGCTCTTCTTCTTCTCATCTACACCAGTCATGGGCACTCGCCTTGTCAAACGCCTTCTTAGATCGAACGGCTCGCCAGACAGATAGCGATCACCGCCTTTGAACAGGTCGTTACGGTCCAGTCTCGCTGATCTCGAGATCCTAGGTGAGGCGCGTCATCGACTCCGCTTTTGAAGGCGCGACAATGATTCATCCGAAATGTTCGGGATCGTGTTATGGATCTTAATGAAACGCTTCACGGTTGCGGAGGGTCTCCCTGCTCATCCGGATCATCCGTGCAGATCATCCTCCTTGCTCAGACGCACGTAATAGCTCCGAAATTAGCGATCGAAGGCCACAAAGTCTGGTTCCATAAGTCGATGGAACCTCCCGCCGATTGAATGTACCACGCTCAACAAATACTCAAGGACAATCGGAGGTAGTTAGCCATAACGAGTCTCACACCCCCGCCGCCATGATGGTCAGAAGCGAGATGGAAAGGAATTCTCCGGTTCTCGAGTCCCATTGTACCTCTCCATGTGACCGGCTTGAACTTTGAGGGCCACCGACAGCCCGGAGCTCGCCGAGAAAGCCCCGCAGCCCCAAAGCATATGACCGCCACCTTCCCGCAGTAATATAGTCTTGAGAAGACGTTATCCTGCGGCGCGGAGGAACTCCCGCTGAACGGGATGATTCGCCCGAGAAACTCTTTGGGACAATCCACCACGCCTTCCTCGTGGTTGCGACGACGCGCCTCACGAGGGGACCGTCTGCGGATCATCGCGCGCGCTTGCCCCTCGTGGTCGCGATGACTACGAGGACTCGGCGAGCGACGGCGACCACGGTAGCCCGCCATGGACAAGGATCCATCGAGCTGTCCTAATCATTCCGGCAGCTTGGTCAGGCCGCTCGGAGGAGTTGTTGACTTATCCTAGAGACTTTAGGCCTTCACTAGTCGCCTAGGTTAGACGCACAAAGACGCTCATGCGGGCGAGATCGGCTTGATTGGTGGATTCGAGGACCGCTGTTATAGCTTCGAGCCGCTCCCGACTCGATCTATGGGTCCCGGATCTCGAACCATCCGCTCGCCCGACCGAGTCCGGCCACGCGGGAATTGACCCAACAGGGAAGCTTCGCCGGAGATTTAGCGCCAAGACGCGAGGTGGGTCGCGACGCTGCCGCCATACACCGATCGTGAAACCGCGCAAGGTCTGATTGATAGAGGTGTCGAGGTCATGCGCGACGACGCCTTGCTCGCGGAAAGCAGCCAACAGATCTCGTTTTGAGGCCGAGCAGTAGTTAACTCCGCCTGTTCGCCAGACGCCACACCCGCAGTGATTCTCGAGGTTCCTACATCGCCATGTTAATGCCGCGGGGCCATGCGAAGGTAAGCTAGACGGTGTCATCGCTGTGTTCCACAGTAGAGTCTACCGACATAGTTTTGAACCGATAGATCTAAACCGTCAGAAAGATCATCGGTTCCATAGTCATCGCTAATGACGGAGGCGATTCATGGGCTATCTCTCGCCATATAGGCGAGACCTCCGCCCCAGATACGGAAAGTGTTCGAGATCGAACAGATCGATCCGAATCGACAGGATGAGACATCCCGCCCTTCCGAAGTCAGAACCTCAGAAGCATCTCTCAGATCGCCGATTTGAGTTCGACATGCTCGATCCATGCGGTCCCCACTTGACGGCGCCTAATCGCTGATTTGCTGGGATATTGACCCAAGTCAACCAAGGTTCTTCAAGGAGGAGATAGGAGACACGCCAACAACCACGTAACAGAACGTAACAGAGATGTGGGTTTTATCCTGGTTCAGCCTCTCGAGAGATAATAGCCCCACGCCCAAATTTCTTTGTTTATATCAAAGAGGATTACAAGGTGGAACTCATGAGATCAGGTGTCTCGGATGAGTAGTATGCGGAAATCTATCTCGCTAAAGGGTCAAGTCAGAAACTCGCCCTCGATGCCCCCTAAACACCATAGGGCACGGTTTATATAGTATAGAGCAAAGCGATCTACCGAGGAATATCGGGTCGCTAACTACGAGATCAGAACTAACTCATACATGCCAAATACAACCTACAGAGATAAGATAATCTCCTAATCTTGGGGATCACGACTCCTAATCCAATCCGGAAACCACGCCCGGTCTTCACGCAGCGCAGGTAACTCTTGTTCGAGTCGGACTCAAACACGATTCATAGGGCGTTACGCATCGCGCCACCAAGGGTCGCTTCTACAGATGCATATGGGCTCGAGAACCTTCCAGGAACCGGGCCCCGATAGGCTGCTCGATTGGGCCGCTGTGAGTATGCCATGGCAATGGGTCGTAATTTATCCCCGACACAAACCTTCTCTCTCCGGTCAATTCTGGCCAAGGCATAAAGGATGTACCGCCAGCTCGCAGGGTCATCAGAAGGTAATCATCTTTTCACCGTCCATCCGCGATGATGTCGACACTGCGCCGCCCTTCAGAAGGCAGAGAGCCTTCGCCTGTAAGACTCCTTCCGCAACGCCTCGCCATGCGGGCCCCGCTGATGTTGGTTGGCCTTTACGCCGAGAGGCTCGCCCACGCGCACCGCCGATGCGCTGGGGCTCACAAGGCGGGCCTGATGGCTTCTCATTACATGCCGGGCCCGCCGCCTCCAGACGTGTTGGGTCCTCGCTGAAGTCTTCTAAGGGCTCGCCCACGCTTAGGGCTCGCCGCCTCACCGACGCAGGGTGGCCCGCCTGGGCGCCGAGGGCTCGCCACGCCATTGGGCTCGACGCTCACCGACGATGGGACCCGCCTGAGTTTCGCCACGCCACTGGGTTTTATCGCCCACCGACGCGCTGGGTCCTCTTGGCCTTCATTGACTCTTCATACTCGGTATTTATTATAATCGACAAAGATTAGTGTATCGAGGCAAATTAATAGAGTTACAAGAAAGCAGATGACCTCGATCACTACTAACTAAAAGTGACTAGACCCCTTGCTAATCTCTCTAACTTCTCCCCCTTTGTCACCAAGTGACACAAAAGGGAAAAGCTCCTAATCTTGCTGGTCTACTCCTGTTGATCTTGATCCATGCTGTCGCCTCCATCGCCCAGGCCGCCAGAAGAACCCCGCCTCTCGCGACGCTTGTACATAGGCAAATGTGCTGCAGAGGGTACGGACCGAGGTGAAGATTGATTATCAAAGAGCTGGGTTGGTTGAGGAGTTGGCAAAGAAAAGTTGAGATGGCGACAGATCTCTCCACCAGTAAATGAAATCTTACTAGGAGGAGGGTGCTGAGCTGAGGGAGCAAAAGCTGGAGCACCTGGAGGAGGAAAAGGCTGTGGGGGTGGAGTAGGCCCTGAAGGAGGATATACCCAAGGGTGAACCGTGCAGGGTAGGCAGGGCGAGGAAATACCGACGCTGTCAGATGCCTCGATAGCTATCGTGGGCATGAAAATACCAAGAGTATGGATTGGCCCCTTCTGGCACTGGCATAAACATAGCACCCATATACTGTAGAGCAGACTTAAACTCTACAAACTCATCACTCAAATACGCTCGCTGCGCTCGCCATTGTTTCATTTCTCATGAGAGGTCGGGCAGCTCTTTCTTGATTTCAAAGCAGACTCTCTCATCTCACCCAATAACATCTCATACCAAGGAGGAGTGGCAACTGCAGAAGATCCCTTACCAATCATCGGTACGTATATCGCATTGGAGCAAGCAGGAGCAAAAGTGGAGCCGAGTCGGAGGAGGAGCATCATCACCTGAACGATCCAACTTGGGTTTGCTTCCAAGAGTGTTCAAGAAAATTTTCATTTGATGCTTCTTTATCTTGTTGTCCCAACTCCTTGCCTCATCCTCGGACACGCGCTGTGTCCTGGAGAGTAACAAGCCAATATAAGGTGCTAGAGGAAGTGGACTATTAACTTCTCTACAAATGGCATCATCAAACTCTCCCAAAATAGTAGCTCCAATGTTTATTGTTCTGCCCTTTAAGAGATATAACATGAACCAGCTGCAAATAAGGGAGAATCCTGTCTCGGTTGCCACTTCGAACAAATAACGTGCTTCAAGAATAAGGTTTATTAATGCAGTTCTCGACGCAATCGACGGTTTTTCCACATTTATCTCCTCATCCTCAAGATCAAGGTACATGAACCTGATTTCTTCAAATGGAGGATATTTGGCCCTCCAGAAAGCATCTTCATAGGCCATCTCATTCAAGTCGGTGCTGTAACTGAGTGCCCAAAGCATAATTCATATCCGCCATCGTGATCCCTAACATTTCCATCGATCGAAAGTGATAGTAATTAAGCTATGTCTCATCCTCAGCAACTAGCAGTGTACCGAAGAACTCGCAGTGCCTTTCTTTGCACCAAGTCAACTTCTTATTTGAGATCAATTCTGCCAAGCCTGGAGCAGAGCTGAAAATGGTGTGAACCTCAGGTCCTGCAGCTGCGGTGATTTCAGTCCAATCCACACAATGAGGGTCCCTAGGACCAGTCTTGGGCGCAGAGAAACACAT
This sequence comes from Raddia guianensis, assembly GCA_036346415.1. Taxonomy (NCBI): domain Eukaryota; kingdom Viridiplantae; phylum Streptophyta; class Magnoliopsida; order Poales; family Poaceae; genus Raddia; species Raddia guianensis. The sequence continues at coordinate 7,731,379 of CM070537.1, forward strand.
GTAGAGCTGTTTCTGGAATTTGGTGAAGAGCCTGAAATCTCTAGTGTCTTCTCTCCGCTCAGGGAACCACTTAGCATAAGATACGGCCCTCCTCTTCCTTAAAGTTTTCATAGACAATTTGAGAACCATATTATCAACGGGTTCATCTTCAGCAATTACTGTCTCAGTGACATCATCATCTGCCGGGTCCTCATCAAAAGTATCATCATCAATATCCTCAGTTGTCGCAAAAGAAGTCCCTGCAACTCGTTTCCAGTTGTATCCCTCATCGTGCTGCTGCTGTAGATGCTCTCTAGTAACTTTTCTTGTGCGAGGAGGAGCGGCACTGATAGCCGTTTCATCAAAATCATCACGAACACCCCGGCTGCCACTGTCACCACGACCACTCAATGTTCTGCCAAGAGCCTTTCCAAGTTTCTTCAACGAACGAGACATTTCGAATCAAGTCCACTGACCAAGTGCCAACCACACCACAAGCCAAACCCTATACACAAGCGCGGGAAAACTTCTATTCAAAACCTAGAACTCGGTAATCAAAGAATTTACTAAACGAGAGCGGAAGCCGCATCGAGCCCTAGAAGGGAGGAGGAAGTCGTTGTGTGTTAGAGGATCGTCCCCTAGGCTTTTCCCGGTAGGGGAAAAGAGGGGAGCTTGACGGAGACGAAGGCGCACGAATCGGGCCGTCAACCTTCAATCCCCGCGATGGGAATCGAAGAGGAGGACGAGGGGAAGCTGGTGGTGGTGGTGGTGGACATCGCCGGAGTTCGCCGGAGAGCCCTCCCCGGAGAGGAGGAGAGGAAGTGGCGGCGCCGGTTAGGAGTGGAGAGAGAAGTGAAATGAGGAAAGAGGGAGGCAGAGGGGTAAGCTATAGAGCGGCCAAGACGACGGCCCCATCGGACGGCGTCCGACGCCTATAGGACGGCGTCCGACAGTATGGATGCAGCGCTGGTAAGACCCCATCGGACGGCGTCCCATGCTTACCAGACGGCGTCCGACAGGAGGTTTGCCGCGAGGGCACAGCCTCTATCGGACGGCATCCGAGAGTATCCGGACAGCGTCCGATAAGGGCTAAAAATGCCACAAAGACACATTTCACCAAAGGCCCCACCAATGCAAGAATTTCTTATAAAAATATTTTGAAGAGATTTTTCCATTATTGCTCAAAAGCCAATCAAACATTCAAATATGAGAAATTTTGGAGAGAATTTTTAATATTTAATTTTGAAAGGATGAGACTTAAGCGACAAAGAAAACCAAGTCAAATTTAAAATCGCAATTTTGACCTTTCAGATCACGAAAATGTGTGAACCCAAATTATGCCTTGATTTCTCATATTGGCATGAAAATCGCGCATAGGGGTTCACTTTAGAGTTTAAGCACATGTTTTTGAATTTTGGCTCATTTTCAAATATTTTAAATAATTTTGATGCCATTTGGTTTTTTCAAGAGCATAAATATGCATATGGAGCAAATTTTTCAAAAGGGATAAGAGTTTTCAAATTGAAAAGTTTGAAGTGGTAAGAAGATGAAGGATAGTCTATTTGATTTCAAATTTGTTTTTTGGCTTTAAATATTGGACAAGGATGTGCTAACCCAAAATCAAATTCATCTTTTCACCACTAGAGGAAGTTTTGAAATCATGAATTGAATTTAAACTCCCCCTAAATGTGATAAGGGTCAAAAGCAAATGGAAGAATTCAAATAAGACCCAAAAAGCCACAAAATCCAATTAACACGCATTTGACCTATCTAGTATGTTGAGTTCATTTCTTGATTTGCAAAACCGTGCCTCATCCAAGGGTTTGGCGAAAATATCCGCCAATTGATCTTCTGTTCGCACGTAGGCAAGCACAATGTCACCCTTTGCAACATGGTCACATATAAAGTGATGTCCGATGTCGATGTGCTTTGTACGGGAATGTTGGACCGGATTGTTGGCTATTTTCACCGCACTTTCATTATCGCATAGAAGTGGCACTTTTTGAATTTTAGCCCAAAGTCACTAAGCATCCGTGTCATGTACAAGAGTTGAGCACAACAACTCCCCGCCGCTACATATTCCGCTACCGCATGTAGATAGCGCCACGGAGTTTTGCTTCCTCGAAATCCATGACACGTGTGAGCGTCCTAACAAGTGACAACCCCCGAGGTGCTTTTGCGATCAATTTTGCAACCGGCATAATCCGAGTCGGAATAGCCAAGAAGCACAACATGCGCTCCCTTGGGGTACCAAAGTCCTAGGCTAGTAGTGATTTTTAGATATCTCAAAATGCGTTTTACGGCGACAAGATGCACTTCTTTAGGGGATGCTTGAAAGCGAGCACACATGCACACACTAAACATAATATCAGGTCGAGAAGCGGTGAGATAGAGAAGCGAACCGATCATGGAGCGATAAAGCTTTTGGTCCGCGGGCTTTTCATCTTCATTCAAGTCAAGATGCCCATTAGTGGCCATTGGTGATTTGATCGATTTACAATCATCCATAGAAAACCGCTTGAGAAGGTCCTTTGTATATTTTTCTTCACAAATGAAGGTTCCTTCTCGGAGTTGCTTGATTTGAAATCCAAGGAAGAAGGTGAGTTCCCCAATCATAGACATTTCGAATTCCTTGGACATCATTTCTCCAAAGTCCTTACATTTAGCTTTGTTAGTACATCCAAAAATAATATCATCCACATATATTTGACAAATGAATAAGTCATTTTCTATAGGCTTGATAAACAATGTGGAATCAATCGCACTGGTTTTAAATCTCTTTTCTAAGAGGAAGTCCATAAGACGCTCATGCCATGCTCTAGGAGCTTGCTTGAGACTGTATAGCGCCTTAGTGAGCTTATAGACATGGTTTAGGTGTTTAAGGTTTTCAAAACTGGGCGGTTGCTCGACATAAACAAGTTCATCAATAAATCCATTTAAGAAAGCACTCTTAACATCCATTTGAAAGAGAGTAATATTACAGAGAGAGGCGAATGCCAAGAGTAACCGTATAGCTTCAAGTCGAGCAACGGGGGTGTAGGTTTCTCCATAGTCAAGACCTTCGATTTGAGTGAAACCGTGCGCCACCAATCTTGCCTTGTTTAGCACAACTTCACCGTTCTCATCTTGTTTGTTGCGGAAGACCCATTTGGTGCCAATGACATTATGGTCATTCGGTCTTTCCACTACTCCCAAACATCATTACGGGTGAAGTTATTTAATTCTTCATGCATGGCGTTCACCCAATCCGCATCCGCCAATGTCTCATCAATGGACCTAGGCTCAACAATAGACACAAAGGCATGATGCTCACAATAATTAGCGGTATGAGAACGGGTTCTTACGCCTTGATTGAGATTGCCAATGACGTGATCTAGGGGATGATCCTTGGAAAGAGAGCGGTGTTGTTGGACGGGTACTTGTAGATCAATGGCTCCCCCTTGGGCTTGATAAACTTAAAAGTTTGCATCTCCATCCACAATGGTCTTGAGTTGTTTGAGAGGTGTCTTGAGCTTGATTATCAATGGAGTTTGTGGGAGAGACGTCTTCAATTTTTGGTTCCTCCGGTGAGGGTCGAATTTCTCCCAACTCCATGGCTTCGTGTGGTAGCTCATCACCTATATTTCTTGATAAATCTTGCTCACTTTGCGAGCCATTAGTTTCATCAAACTTAACATCATAAGCTTCCTCAACCAGCCCGGTAGTATTATTAAAAACTCGAAAAGCTTTGGAGCGTGAGAAATAGCCTAGCATGATACCAACATCACACCTCTTTTGGAAATACCCAAATGAGTCCTTTTCTTATAAATGTATACCTTACAACCAAAGACTCGGAAGTACAAAATGTCGAGCCCTCGTCCCACTAGTAGTTCATATGAGGTCTTGTGAAGGAGTCGGTGAAGGTAGAGGCGGTTGATAGCATGGCACGCCGTGTTGATGGCTTCTGCCCAAAAAGCATGCGGCATGCCATATTCGTCAAGCATCGACCTCGCCATCTCTATGAATGTACGGTTCTTCCTCTCCACCACTCTATTTTATTGGGGAGTGTAGGCCGCCGAGAATTCGTGCTTCACTCCTAACTCATCACAAAATTCCTCAACATTTGTGTTAGTAAACCTGTGTCAAGTATCACTCCTCACCTTTTGATAAAAGAGTCAAATTCCTTTTGAGCTTTCAAAGCAAATCTTTTAAACACATCACCGCAAGTGATTTATTTGCAAGGATCGACGGTTGGGATATTGACCCAAGTCAACCAAGGTTCTTCAAGGAGGAGTTAGGAGACACGCCGAACAACCACGAACAACAACAAACAGAGATGTGGGTTTTATCCGGTTCAGCCTCTCAGGAGAGATAATAGCCCTACGTCCAGCCTTTCTTTATATCAAAGAGGATTACAAGGTGGAACTCGACGAGATCAGCAGGTCTCGACGAGTAGTATGTGGAAATCTATCTGCTAAAGGGTCAAGTCGTAAAACTCGTCCTCAGATGCCCCCTAAACGCCGTAGGGCACGGTTTATATAGTACAGAGCAAAGCGATCTACCGAGGAATATCGGGCCGGGCTAACTACGAGATCGTAACGAACTCATACATGCCAAATACAACCTACGGTAGATAAGATAATCTCCTAATCTTGGGGATCACGACTCCTAATCCAATCCGGGAAACCACGTCCGGGTCTTCACGCAGCCGTGCAGAACTCTTGTTCGAGTCGGACTCAAACACGATTCATAGGGCGTTACGCATCGCGCCAGCCAAGGGCTGCTCGGCAGGATGCATATGGGCCTGATAGAACCTTCCAGGGAACTGGGCCCTGATAGGCTGTTCGATTGGGCCGTCAGGGAGTATGCCATGGCAATGGGCCGTAATTCTATCCCCGACACAAGTCTTGATTTGAGAAGATTCACAGTTTAAAAAATCAACCAAATATAAATTTTGAAACCGGGTGCCTTCAAATGCAACACTTTGATCCTTAGAGGAAACAACACGAACTCCGTCGATAGTAAAATGGCAATTAAAGCCCAAATCGCACACTTGAGCAACGGAGAGGAGATTAAAGTTACAAACTTCCACCAAGAGAACATTTAAAATGGATGGGTCATTGGAAATTGCAATTTTACCTATACCCTTTACCTTTCGCTTGTAGTTGTCTCCAAATGTGATCTTGTGTTCGGGGTCCTTCTCCTCTTCTAGTGAGGTGAACATACTTGAGCTACCGGTCATGTGTTGGGTGCAACCGCTATCAAATATCCAATGCCGGCCACCGCTCTTGTAGTTCACCTACACACACAAATTCAAGCTTGGGTTTTAGGTACCCAAGACTTTTTCTTGGGTCCTTTTGAGTTAGTCATCAAACATTTGGGCACCCAAATAGCTTTCACATCTTTCTTTTCATTGGGTGCACCAACATATTTAGCATAAGTAGAGCCATTTTTTCTCATAAGCATGTAACTAGCATTAAGCACTTGAGTTTTACACATGAATTGAGACGATTTTGCAAGAGGACAAGCAATGGCTTTGTGTTTCTCATTTTTACAAATATGGCAACGGTTCCCTCTCTTAACAAAGGTTAGCTTGGGCTTACCCCAACCTCCCTTGGACAAATCCCCGGGCTGAAATCCCAAACCTTGCTTTCCCAAGGTGTACCTTTGCTCCTTAAGCACCTTGTCAAGAGAGTTGTTCCCCACAAGCAATTTAGCCAAGCTAGAGTCTAGTTGCTCAATTCTATCCTTTAGAAGCAAATTTTCCTTAACTAGCTCATTAGCACATTTAGCAATACCACAAGTACCAATAGAACAAGCATTCTCATTTGAAGGAGTAGCACTAGTGGATGAAGATGAGCTAGCATTAGGTGTGTTTGTGGGTGACAAGGTAAAATATGTGTCATAAGACAAGCTAAGTGAACCATTTATAGTGTCAATCAAATCACAAGTCACATCAACATTGTATTTTTCAATTGAGTAATCAAGAGGAATTTCATCATTAATATTAGAGCTAGCTTGTTTGTTTTCTAAAATTTCAACTTGTAAATTGAGAGTTTCATAATCATCTTCTAGAGTCTCATGTTTTTTAAGCAAAATCTCAAATTCATTCGCAAGCTTTTTATGCACTTTCATTAACTTTTCCTCTTAGATTTTTTCTTCTCTAGAGCATTATTCAAATCATCAATCAAAAGCTTAAACTCACTTTTAGAGAGATGCTCATTGGTTACCTTCACCTCTAGAGCCATGTGGCACATGGGAGGTGTAGAGTTGTTGATGGCGACTCCGGACACCTTGGTGCTTTCATTGTCGGAAGAGTCCGCCCAAGAGCCTTCATCATCGGTGATCCATTCCCCGATCACATCTTCTTGTATGTTAACCGTGAGAACAAACTTTTGCTTGGGAAGGGCCGGAGGAGCATTTTCCTTGATCGCAAGTCCGGCTAGCCCATGAGCTCTAGTGTCTTCTTCTTCGGAGGAGGAGTGGGAGGATGATGAACCTGAGCTATCTTCCTTTTTGGTCCTTTGACCGGCAAGAGCCTTTTTCTTGTCCTTGGATTTGTGATCGCTCTTGCGGTAGTGACGGTACTTCTTCTTGTCGTCATCCTCATCTTCTTCTTGATTCCTTGCCTTGTGCTTGCTCTTTTTGTTTCTTGGGCAATCCGCCGCCAAGTGACCCTTCTCTTCGCATTGATAACAACGCATTTCGGAGATGGGTCTTCGTCTTGAAGAGGATGATCCACCGCGGAAGCTCCTTCTCTTGATCAACTTTCTTGATCGCTTGACAAGGAGGGCCAATTCTTCAATCTCCGAAATTGCATCAACGGAGTCATCATCGTCTTCTTCAATTTCAACCTTCTTCTTCCCACCTTTGGCTTTGGCGGGGAGAGCAATTAAGAGTTGAGTTGCCCGAGGAGCTTGGTTGGAGTTATTTTCTTGAGCTTTGACTTGGATGCTCGAATTAAGGTCACAAGCGGATTGAAACTAAATGGCACAACATCAAGCATCTTTCGACAAATCTCAATGTCCTCCAAGACCTTCTTCTCCGAGCATCCGGCAATTTCATTGATGATGGGGTTCAACCTAAGAAACATATCATTGACAATTTCATTAGGGAGCATTTTGAATTGATCAAATCTTTTTCTAGCTCGAGATAGCTTCTCCTCAAGCATCTCGGCACTACCAACATGAATTTCTCTTAAATGCTTCCAAATGTCATAAGTTTTGGTGAGATTGCCAATGCTATCAAAAACTTCGGAAGAAACACTAGAGAGTAAAGCATTTCTAGCAATGGCATTAAAGCGTTTGTACTTAACTTGAACTTCACTAAGAGCCAATGTTCCTTCCGGAGGATCCGGATAACCGGTCTCACAAGCAACCCACACATCATAGCTAAGCGCCTCTAAGTAACATTGCATTCTAATTCTCCAATAGTTGTAGTTTGTTCAATCAAAGATAGGAGCTTTTTCAATTTCTATCCTAGGCCCCACTTGAGCCATCTAATAGCGGTGAAGCTAATATCGGAGAATCTAGATGCTCTGATACTACTTGAAAGAGGATCATATGGCCTAGAGGGGGGTGAATCGGCAATTTTAAACTTTTTCGGTTATTTGTTGATTAAGCATCATATTAAGAGTGACCCAATCCTAGTTTCAATTATCAAACAAGAGTAAGCGAGAAACAAGTGATTAGAAAAACTAAGTCATGGCATCACAATTTATCACAAGCATTGCAATGAAAGTAAATGCGGAAAGTAAATGTGAGAGAGCGACACGATAATTGTTTCACCGAAGTTCGGAGCCGCAACTCCTACTCTCCGTTGAGGCTACCCCTTGCGCACAAGGACCCGCTCTCGAGCCTAACGCCTCACTTACTCCCCGGTAGTCGTTCCGCCACTCCGGCGAGGTGGACTCCGTCACCCGTACACCGACTTGAGAGTAGCCACACGCCAAGGCCTACTCCCAAGCCCACACCTCCACGAAGGATGCCGTCTTCAAAAGTAACAAGCCCGAAACACCCCGATCTTGTCGGATCGAAGGACTTCAATGAAAGCTCGGTATTTGGGGTTGTGTGATTTGTGGCTTTGATTGGTTGGTGGGTGGAGGAATGGCTCTAGAACACCTAATTGATGAGCAATAAGTTGTGGTAGGTGAAGAGAGCAGCAAACCTCAAAGAAGCCAGCCACTAGACAAGTATTTATAGCCCCTAGAGCAAAACTAGCCGTTGCCCCCCGGAAGGGGACAAAAAGACTAGCCGTTGGCCTTTACCGGACGCCATCCGATGGGCACCGGACGCCGTCCGACAGCGGCTACTGCTCACTGAATTTGGCTTATCGGACGCCGTCCAGTAACTACCGAACGCCGTCCGATAGAGAGAAAAGCTCACTGGTTTTTAGCTTATCGGACGCCGTCTGGTAACGACCGGACGCCGTCCGACAGAGTGCACTGTGCATGGGTTTTGCTGATCGGACGCTGTCCGGCCGTTCCCAGACGCCGTCTGACAGAGAGTTGTTTCGTGCTAGAAGCTGTGGAAGAATTTAAGTGGGTTTCTCTCTCTCTAGAAATCTCACAAGAATATATTTGGGTATTTTTAGAAGAGGTGGACTACGGAAACCGATTTTTCGAGAAGTCGCAAAGATCCGACATAGTCCGAGAGTTCAAACCCCTTTTGAAATCCGACAAAACCAGAAATTAAAAACCTAACTACTCCTAATCTATACGTGACCTCATCTCTCGCCCGGTCGCGCACTTAGAACCTTGGAGCAGCTCACAAATTTGTCGAGGCTTCAGACTAGGGTTTTACGAGAAGCCGAATCTGCGCTAGGGTTCCGAGAAGTCCAAAAACCCCCTAACCCTTAATGTTGAATAATCTTGACATCAATGCGGATAATAAAAATTAGGGCTCAACAATGCTCACAATCTCCCCCTTTGTGGCACTTGATGGCAACCCAAGAGAGAATAAATATTTTGAGCTGCAAAAGGGGTTAGTGCAAAGACAAGTATACGAGCAATAGCAAAATTAAAACAACCACAACTCGACCACAGGTGGAGGCGGCCGGTTAACCGCGGTTTTGCCCGGTTTGGCATGCGAATTGGGAAACCACGGTATATAATTTTGTCAAGGGGAAAAATGAGGAGAAAAAATAAAAATTTTGTCATGACCTGTGCTATACAATTAGAATTATTTAAGAGACGTACATGATATATAGGAACATAATCAAGACGAATAATCATATTCCCAATTGAATTAAAAGACAATCATGCTCATAAATTAATATTTCATCATTTCATGTTCATGGTAGCATAGATTCATAATTCATAAACTAATAAAATAACAAGTTCACAAATCACAAGTTGTCCATTATTACATTAACAAGTTCAGAAATCACAAGTTCAGAACCGCATGCATAAAATAACAAGTTCATCGATCGCATATTCGCATATTGCCATAATCGCATTCGCGTGATAACTTGATGATTGATGAGCGCCCTAGCGGTCCTGCTCGTGCAGCACTCCTACATTAGCATGACAATTAACAATGGCCAATGGGTAACATGCAATATGCAAATGCAATAAGCAATGAAAGTACATAAAGAGCGGAAGATGTGAATTGTCAAATGGTAAGCCCACACATTACCGTTATTTCAATATGTGAACTGAAGTGTCAAATGGTAAGTCTACTACCAGTGATGTTGCTGGGACTGGGAGTATTGATCTTCATTTAAAATAATTATAACCCCTTGAGTTGCCCTTACAATTGCCCTGAACTCATCCCAACTTTGTCCTATCGTCCAGCTGTTTGCTTGTCAGCGTGCATATATCATGTCATATTGGTCAGGCTCTTGACTTTCGTACAAATACCTTAATGGCTGGGGTGCTGCAGGGGGTAAGCTGCCACTCATGTGAGCCATGACCATGCATTTTTCCCTTGGCCCTATCGATGCTAGACCGAGGAGGCATTCTCTGCAAGCCTGATTCATGTGATTCATGACCACCCTGGCTAAACTGAGCAGGCGAGGCAGCAACAGGCTGGGATGAAGTTTTTTGAAAGTTGCCACCGCCAACATCAGCCATCGTCACCACCATCGTCGTCGTCGTCTTCGTCATCGTCGTCGTTGTCATCATCATCATCAGAGGCTGACGAACTCAAGTTAGATTCTTGGTATGGAGGGCTCCTCTTCTTCGCCCAGCACTTGTCCCATATATTTGTTTGGGTCACGCTGTTTTGGTGAATTTTTCAGCTTCCTCTTAACCATATTTGTTTCTCCAACATTTTTAGCTGCCCACCCCGCAATTGTTGACACCCTATCTTCTTTTTCATATCATCCATGTCCGCGAGATCAGTGACGGCACGATTAGGGCCTGGGGCCTCAGCATCACTTAAGTCCTCTTCTATTTTCGGATCAGCATTTGACCTGTAAGTGTATGAAGAGCAAACACCGATGAGTGATGAACTAATGACTTAAGGATACTTACCTTCGTAAAAAATAAATAATAGTTACATTCTTACCGTCCGCTTCGCATGCACTCAACGATTGGGTTCGTGTCATCTGTCAGTGAAAGTTCCGTGAACAGAGAGAGTGGATCCATGTTTTGTGATTCGCCTTGTATTCCTTGTCTTTCTAGTCTTAGACGGAGGTTGTAGTGGACGTACACCAAGTCGTGGAGCTTTTCATAGGACAACCTGTTGCATATCTTCGAGTGGATGAAAGCAAAGGTACTCCAGTTGCGCTCGCATCCACTAGATGAGCAAACTTGCGACATTATATGCTTTGCAAGTTTCTGTTGGTTTGGTGTATCTGAGCCCATCATGTTCCACCACATCGCTACCATAAGAAACAACATTGCATACGATACAAGATCATTCCACTTGTACGATATCATTGCATTTGCATATCTAATTTCCATTACCTTTATTTTGATCATTGGAAAGAGCCATCCTTCTGGCAACCTCTTCTGCGAAAGAGCCGGAGCGTGTCCTCCAGTCCTTCTCATTGAGTGCTGCAGCCGCGGTATTTTCATCAGCAATTCTTTCAAAAGTTTGTCGGACACGGGGCAACGTATTTATGTGCCATCCATAACTAAAATGAATTATTGCATAATAACAAAAATTACAAATTATAAATCTACAGCTAAAAATAAGTGAGTAACTAACTGACCTAACTATTAAGTAGTAACTAACCTAACAGCTGACCTTTTTAAATAACCTAAGTAAAGTACCTAAGTACCTAATGTTGGCGATTCTTACGCTTAAAGAAATTAATCCGCAAGCGGACGGATATCGCTTGTAGTTTTCACCAGGAGTATTCCTAGAGTTATCGAATCCACAGGGAACGAGGGTTGAAAGAGATAACCTCTATATCTTAATTATTTAAAATACCAGCCAGTCTAGGTAACGGGGGTTAGGATAAATGGAAAGACTAGGACACACACACATAATAAATATTCACACAAACAAAGAGAAAGTTACACTAGCTAAATAGACAGTTGGGAGGACAACGAGACAAGTTTAATAAGTTCACAAATTCGTGTGATTCAGTTTAATTGAGCGAGGTTAGGGTATTCTAATAGTGGTATACTTGATATTCGTCGTCAGAGCTCAGACACTCACTACCACCCGCTATCCTGAATTGGAATCCCGAACAGTTATGATCGTTCCAATTTGGCTCTACTGGTCCAAAGCTGGACGTTGTGGGTTACGCACGAGATACTCAATATCTACGGATGGATAGGGCTGTCACCACCTACCACCTACCACATATACGTGGGCCCGGGTGTAAACCGAGTTAGTCCTAATCTCAGACACCACGTCTGCGACTATTTCTAATCAATCTTCCTCAGTACTAAAAGAAGTTGATCTAGGTTCAATGCCTGGCTCTAACAGTATATGAGTGAGAACCTAAACTGATTCCAGACGAATACAAGCTACCGGTAAGGCAAATCTACACAACTCATTTATGCAGATATACTCAGCTCAAATAAAGTTCAACACTATAGCAATGAATGAAGTGATCTCACTAATTGAAACAATTAGGAAAGGGTACAAGAGCTATTACCCGAATTCCTAAAGACACTTCCGGAACTCCGAGCGTCAGCTCGACTTGACTCTAACTACCAACTTCTACTAACTAAGAGCTACTCTACTAAGTGTAATGAAAATGTGAAAGTGTTGTGTGTTGTGTTACAAGTGAGGAGAGGGGGTCAATTTATAGTGTTCCGCAGCCAACCGGGTGCTCCACGTGTAGGGACAGTGTCATCTATCCCTCCTCCAAAGGGGAACCTGAGGTGGCTCAAGAGTGGGTCGGCCGGCCTAGGGTGTGTCGGCCGACCCACCTTCTTCACCTCCCGGCCGTGGATTTCGTCTAGGATGCTCCCTTGATGGTAGATTAATCCCTTAAGCCGGTGGATCAAATGGACTTGCGCAAGAAAGGAATCCAAGGGAATCATATGCTCATTTGTGAAGCAACCGTGTCCATTCGATCAAACCGACGGTAGTGGATGGTCCAGATGTTCTCATTTTGTGTTTTTATGCCACTGGGGAGAAGACGGAGCTGGATCGGTGACATGGCTAGGTCGGCCGGCCTAGGTGGGTCGGCCGGCCTGGCTTTTTGCTCGGTCTGGCTCTGGTTTGTCCTGTTTTGCACCCGTAGACCCAAAACTCACCAAAACTTATGGAACTTTATTAGAATAAATAAAACGTTAGTATAAACCTTGATTTTCCCTCGAAAAGCCGAAATTTCGGAATATGTTAATGTATAAAATTGGTGTTTATTTGACGTCAACACACCCCCCAACTTGAACTTTTGCTCGTCCTCGAGCAAAGAGCTCAAATGAGAACCCGGTGGGTCAGGATTCCATCAATATTCAATAAATACTAAGCATACAAAGTTGTACCACATTGTTTATTGACAAAAACTCGTACAAGTGTACCCCAACTTTTATCAAACTCGCGAGGTTTTCAAAATCTCCCCTTTTCTTCTAGCGGTTGAAAGATGGAATAACTTTGATAGAACTTTATCAACTCAGCCGTTTTCATGCTATGTCTCGGAGTTTTTCTTTTCAAAATGTTTGTTCCTCATTATCACTCTCAGATCTCTCGGTGGTATTTGACCCTCACCCAGGCCTTTTTGTTAATGGCCCTCTTTCCCCCAATTCTAAGGTTTATGTGGAGCTCATAGGTATGGAAATGTGGCCTACTTAGGTTGTATAATTTTGTAAAGTCAAAAATAGATCCTAGGGAATTTGGTATCACTTCGCATTCTGATCATTAGAATAATAACGTCCAGGGATGAGGGAGAGAATGGACTCACACCAAAGAAATGAAGAAACACAAGTGCAAGTGATGAGGGGTACTAATGAGTCCGCCCCCATCGGATCTTGTGTTTATGGAAAGGTCTATTTGACTCCTTTATTTGATTTGAGATCATTCCTCAATCTAGAATTTTGAGAGGCATATATTTTTATTTTATTTTTTTATAAAGATAGAAGGAGATGATGGTTCTCTCTTTCTCTTTCTTTTTCTTTTTGTTCGCCTCAATTCTTCTATAGTTTTGAGGAAAAAATCTTTTATTATTTTGGAAGTCTTTTGGGATACCAAGTAGGTAGGTATATGGTGGACTCATAAAAAGAACTTGGCTTATTTTTGTAGGGAGGAATATCTGGTGAGATGCATGCTCGTATTCCAATGTGGAATTTAGCATTACCCGATACAAGAGGCTAGCAATCAAAAGGTACGCGAAGGAAATGACCAGCTTTGAAGAGCACTAATTCCTAAGGATTTACTTTTGACAAAACTCAACACAACCAAAGTGGCTGAATGAAGGCTTTGAATTTATTTAGTATTTTTGGCTCTGGTAGGAAGAAAAAGTATAATGAGGAACTTCAAAATAATTTTCCCATTTCAAAATAAATTCTGAGACTATGCCTTAGTAGGGGCATAAGTAACTAGGTCCTTATCTCTATTATATCATATCTCTCAACAACTTAGAATTGGTTCAATAATGTCAACACTCGACGAGCAAGATTAAACAGGATGACTACTCATACCAATAATTGTCAAACTTAAATGAGAGTACTAAATTGTATACCCCGCATTTATATCACAATAATAGAGCAATGTTCATCATATCCTTTCTAGGTAAAATCAACATTTATACATTTTATTCAAAGGGAAATATTTTAGGTATTTTCTAGATTAGGCAAATTTTTATACTTTTGAATGTTTCATTTTTTTTTTGGCATACTATGTAACTAAGAACAAAGCTAAAGTTATTCACAAATGGGGCAAGGCAATTTGGGATTTTTGGCAAGGCAGATCGGGAAGGAATTACTGAGAATTAATCTGGCAAGGTATTGGCAAGGCATGACAAGACATTTAGCAGGCTGGCCACAGCAGGCAGCGATAGAGAGCAGGACTCACCTAATGAGCCGGAGGATCAAAACCAATTTGTTGGAACCATGCCGCAAGGGCATCGTTCGTGGCTTGTGTTGCGGTGGTATTGGCTCTAAGGTCACGGGTAATGTCCTCGTGGTACCTAGTGTGATGGGCCAACGTTTGGTGCACGTGGCCCATGTCGTCCACTAAAGTATCTATTCTTTGTCCAAAGGCATGGATGTCCTGAGCGAAGGGCTCGAAGTAGGAAGGGTAGCGGGCCGACGACGGTCCTCCCCGTCCTATCTCGGGTCCTTGCCCACGAGATGAGTGGGTCCATCTAGCATCATGCTGCCGTGAGCTACCGGCCTCGTAATTGTGCGTGCCCCAACCTCCGTACTCATGTGGAGCAAAGGCAGATGGGTTCCATTGATCCCAACCCGCACTATAGTCGGAGTGATGAGGGGCTGCAGCTGCCCCCGTCCACTAATCATGGTGGGGCTCACTGGCTCAAAGTTGCTCTCCTTCTTTGGCGTCTGCAGGCTGCGTGTCACAGGGCCAGAGACACTATGCCTATGGGGCTTCAGGGCTCTAAAATCGATGGTCAGCGTCCGGGCTCTGTAAATTCCGAGCCTTGGATTAGGCAAATGGATCTCAGCAGCTGTGCCTGGAAATATCATGAAATGAGCATCCGACTCATCAACCCGGAGGATGTGGCCTTGGATGAAATGATCCTTTCCTAGTGTTTGGAATTGTGTGTCTAGAAAGGCCAATTCACAATGGTCCAACAGTCCCATACCCTCCGCAATGCAGGTGATTAGGGACGTGCAGTCAATATCCCTCTTTTGGTTAATCATCTCTACCCAATGAGCTACCATATTTGCGGTCGGATTGGCAGGCTTTTTATTGACCAATGCAAACAGGTATTGCAGCTCATCAAGGCGCACAGTGCGTATGTCTAGACTCGAATTAACTACCATTGCCAGCCACCTATGCATGAACCTAAGAGTGGGGTTGTGAATATCGTTCATGCGAGGTTTGTTACACTCTTTGCCAGAAATAGATTCCCATAATTCATTGCGATCAAAGCCAGCTAACCTATCAGGAGTAACTCTACACAAGATGGAAAAGCCTAGATATCTAGTTAGGTCCTTTAAAGAGCAATCAAAATCTTCATTAAAGAGCCTAAAATAAAATCTATTCCCACCATAAAAAATGCGTAAAGTACTAAGAAATTCAAGGGTTAGAAGGCGCGAACCTTTCTCGACGATGGGCGCGAAATTTTCCCATCCAACGGCTTGGAAGGCCTCGTTGAATTCATCTAGAAGGCCGGTCTTGATCAGCAACATTGGGTATTAAGTCCGTGTGTGCTGAAAAGAACGACGCCTCAGCGCTTCGAAGACTTGCCGTTCTCGGCTGGTATGGAGCACGATTTGCTCCTCCGACACGAAAATCCGCATCCCCGGGGCTGGGCCAGCCCTGGAGGTTGTTGTCAAATGGTAAGTCCACACATTACCGTTATTTCGATATGTGAACTGAAGTGTCAAATGGTAAGTCTACTACCAGTGATGTTGCTGGGACTGGGAGTGTTGATCTTCATTTGAAATAATTATGACCCCTTGAGTTGCCCTTAAAATGGCCCTGATCTCATCCCGACTTTGTCCGTCGTCCAGCCGTTTGCTTGTCAGCGTGCATATATCATGTCATATTGGTCAGGCTCTTGACTTTCGTACAAATACCTTAATAGCTGGGGTGCTGCAGGGGGTAAGCTGCCACTCCTCCAGAGGGGTATCCTATGGGAGGGTATCCGTATACTCCTCGGGGGTAAGATGCGGGATGGTAAGCTCCTGGGGGTGGGGGGTAGTAAGCTCCATATTGCCGCTGTGGCTGAGTGGCGTCACTGCTTGAACTAGAGCTGTACTCATGTGGGCCATGACCATGCATTTTTCCCTTGGCCCTATCGATGCTAGACCAAGGAGGCACTCTCTGCGAGCTTGATTCATGACCACCCTGGCTAAACTGAGCAGGCGAGGCAACAACAGGCTAGGATGAAGTTTTTTGAAAGTTGCCACTGCCAACATCAGCACAATCAACACCATCGTCGTCTTCGTCGTCGTCGTCGTCATCATCAGAGGCTGACGAACTCAAGTAGATTCTTGGTATGGAGGGCTCCGCGGGGCATGTTCTTCGGAGGATTCATTGCTGTCCATCTCCTCTTCTTCGCCCAGCACTTGTCCCTTATATTTCTTTGGGTCACGCTGTTTTGGTGGATTTTTCAGCTCCCTCTTACCCACATGTGTTTCTCCAACATGTTTAGCTGCCCACCCCGCAATTGTTGACAACCCTGTCTTCTTTTTCATATCACCCATGTCCGCAAGATCAGTGACAGCACGATTAGGGCCTGGGGCCTCAGCATCACTTAAGTCCTTATCAAATTCCGGATCAGCATTTGACATGTAAGTGTATGAGGAGCAAAAACCGATTCGTGATGAACTGATGACTTAAGGATACTCACCTTCGTAAAAAATAAATAATAGTTACATTCTTACCGTTCACTTCGTATCCACTCAACCATTGGATTCGTGTCATCTGTGAGTGAAAGCTCCGTGAACAGAGAGAGTGGATCCATGTTTTGTGATTCGCCTTGTATTCCTTGTCTTTCTAATCATAGACGGAGGTTATTGTGAACGTACACCAAGTCATGGAGCTTTTGATAGGATAGCCTGTTGCGTATCTTCGAGTGGATGAAAGCAAAGGTACTCCAGTTGCGCTCGCATCCACTAGATGAGCAAACCTGCGACATTATACGCTTTGCAAGTTTCTGTAGGTTTGGTGTATCTGAGTCCATCATGTTCCACCACATCGCAGCCATGAGGAACATCATTGCATATGATACAAGATCATTCCACCTGTACGATATCATTACATTTGCAAATCAAATTTCGATTACCTTTATTTTGATCATTGGAAAGAGCCATCCTGCTGGAAACCTCTCCTGCGAAAGAGCCCGTGCATGTCCTCCAGTCCTACATCTCATTGATTGCTGCAGCCGCGGTATTTTCATCAGCAATTCTTTCAATAGCTTATCGGACACGGGGCAACATATTTATGTGCCATCCGTCAGTATAGTTCACCTTCGGGTTAGGAACACAAGCTGTAGTAAATGAGGTCACAATGTAATTTTAAATTTTATACCAACTAAAATATTATATACTCATATTCATATATATATGTTTCAATAAGTGTGCCTTCACTAAGGGTGAAAAATCTCTTCTCGACGGTACACATGACTCTCGTGAAATCTTCTTCACACAAGTTTTTCGTGAGACTTTGGCATGTGTCAGGATATTTGAGTATGACATCGCAGACGGTAGGGTTCTTATATTGGTCTGCGAACCGAAGAAAGCTATAGATTGGAGCAACCATATGTATTGCCTTGTTCATGTGATCCCACCATGTTAGGTTACTCAAGCATCCATGGCAGTACTTCCCTTCTTCGGATTTAGCATATGGGCTTGACAGAAATTCATTAGAAGCCATATACTTCATGAAATCTCCTCTGTGCTTGGCAAAGCTCTGAAGAAACATGTAGTTTGTACCAAAACGAGTTGCACACCACTTGTCCAACTCACCGCCGATGTGTTTCTTCATCATTGTAGGCAATTTGTTTGAGTTATACAGCCATCTGCACACTCTCATTGCACTCACAATGATAGCATGGTGGTCTGGGAACTCCCCTATGTCCTTCAACAACAAATTTATGTTATGAGCCATACAAGGTTGCCACATTATGTTGGGGAACAGCTGACAGATCAATTTTAAGGTCTTCTTGTAGTTCGAACCATTATCGGTGATGATTTGGACGACATTTTCATGCCCAACTGAATTGATCACAGACTTAAATTCCTACATTACAAGTTGATGTATACCCGCATTAATTTATCACACGATATAATATGACTATAGGAGTAGGACAATAGGTGTATCAGTCTATGTATACATGCATTAATTTATTTGCATCTTGGGTTTTCCCAGTCATATCGACAGACTTGTAAAAAACATGTGCCAATTGCAATATAGCATAAAGTTCATGATAGCCATGCCTGTTAGTCCAGTCTAAGAATCAGACATTATGGATAGACCGAACTCAGTCCGTGTCCATTGCATCATCTCACGCTCTATGTCGCGCTTGTTGTCCTCCAAATACCTTCCATCGATATCACGTCCTTTTGGTGAACTTACACCCTCACCTGCATGATAATTGTTATTCATGAAAAGTAGTAACTATTAAGTAGTGATGTAAATATGTAATCATGTATTCATGTTCACTAACCGAGCCTCTGCGTCTCCTTAATAGCTGCAATAAAGTAAGGGTTATCCGCTTTTCTTCCCGGAATTCCGGCTGCATGAAAACACGATGACCACTTTTTTTTCAAGTATCTCCCTAAGTGTTTTGTTTGCCTTTACCCAAACACCCTCATCAATCTGTGGTTGCATGGTTTTGCGCGTGTCTGGCTGCGACCTTGAGCCTGATCGCTCAACAGTTTTTTTAACAAATTTTCTTTCACACCCCTAGACCCACTGCCACTGCCACTGCCACTGCCACCGCCATGCTCATAATAATCACCAGCTCGTGTACTGAATTCTGCCTCTGCCCGTGATGCAGCCATGGCATGCCGCATCTACTGTTCTTCATCAGCGGTCCCACTCATCCTGCCAGTCCCACTCACCTAAGCCTTATGCGGCCCTTTGCCTACTAAATTTCTCTTTCACCTTATCTTCTTTTGTCTGTCTGAACCTATCAAGCTCCCGCTGAAAGTACGTCTTCACATCGGGCGGGACTACTTTACAAGACGCCACACCTTTTCCATTTCCACCACCTCCATTTTTCTCTGTTCTACAATATTTGCACCTAAATACATTCCCTAACTTATCACCATGCTCCCAAACATGGTCGTGGTCCCGCTCCGCCATTCCCTAATACCTGCAAAAATGAATTATTGCATAATAACAAAATTACAAATTATAAATCAACAACTAAAAATAAGTGAGTAACTAACTAACCTAACTATTAAGTAATAACTAACTAACCTAACAACTGACCTTATTAACTAACCTAAGTAAAGTACCTAAGTACCTATCTACTAAGTAAACTACTGACCTTATTAACTAATTAATCTAACAGGCTAGCCTAACCTAACTACTTATTAACTAGTTAATCTAACATTAAATGCTAACCTAACCAAACTACTAAGGAGTAAGGACTATGCCCCTCTCAAGTACCTATTAATCTACTAAGTACTAGCCTAAGCACCCCAAGCAACTAAGCCCCTAAGCCAAAGCAACTATCTAGGGTAGTTAGCCACGCACGACCACATCTAAAACGGCTAATCGCGGTAACCAGAAGCAAAGCCACTCCAAATGTCCGTCTGGCCGGCGTGATTTGGCTGTTAACCGGCGGCGCGGCGGCTGTGGCGCGGCCTGGCTCCCCTGGCTCCCTCCCTGGCGCACGGCTGAGCCACGGTTAGCCTCCCAAACCGTGCGGCTAAACGCGTTTAGGCGACGCTCCCTGCCACATGCGGCTCGGCTCCGGCGTCCTCCGAGGCGGTGGACGGCGGATCTGGCCGAGGGAGTGCTGCAGGTGGAGGGGAAGGACGAGAGAAGGACAAAGAGCTGGCTGGACCACTGGAGGAGTGGGGAAAGTGAGGGCTGTTGTGGATTGAGTCTCACGAGCTTGGGAATTAGGAAACCGGGGCACGGGCAGCACTGTGCAAGCGTCTTTCCTAATCCCCTGAAAAGACACCATGGCCATTGAGATTTGTTTACCATTAGTTTCAACTATTTAACACATACAATCACATGAAATAATGAGATATATTAAGAATTTTTAAATTTTCTTTAAACCAAAATGCTTAGAATAACGAGTACTATTTTTACAAATTTTATAGTAATTTTCACTTCAAATTTCAATTTGACGAATTTTACGGAATTGCGGCCAGTTTACCCATACGGTTTTGCAAACCGTGATGCGCCGGAGCGCGGTTAACCGGCGGCAAACCGCGGTTAGCCGGCGGTTCCGTGAACCCTGGTTTAAGCGATGCCCTTTCGAAGGGACACAAGATGCCCCTATGTTGGTACGAGTGTAGGAAACTACTTACTGGTCTAGGAATGCCTAACGAGAAAATAGATTACTGTCCGAACCATTGCATGTTGTATTACAAAAATGAGGCTGCCAAAAATGTGTGATCATTGTGGGGAGTCCAGATATATCGAGATCTTCGACGGTTATGGAGAAAAGAAACAAACGAAAGTGGCGAGAAAAGTATTGCGGTACTTTCCGTTAAAGAAACGATCCCAACGGTGTTTCATTATGGAGGAGACCACGCAGCAGATGAGATGGCATAAGGAGGGTAAACGTGCAATACCCGATATGATGGTTCATCCGGCTAATGGAGAAGCGTGGCAACACTTTGATAGGGTGTATCCGAAGTTCGCAGCGGATCCAAGGAATGTACGGCTCGCACTTGCCACTGATGGGTTTACGCTTGTCAATATGATGGTTGCATCATACTCATATTGGCTAGTTTTTAGCATCCCTCTGAACCTCCTGCGTTCAATTCTGATAAAAGAAGAGTTCATGTTTCTTTCTTTAATCGTGCCTAGGCCAAAGAATCTTGAAAAAAAACCTAGATTTGTTTATGAGTCCATAAAGGAATGGCATGCCAAATTGGTTCATAGTCAGAATGAAGCTTATGAAGATTGTGGTATCTCATATAATTGGACACATAAGTGTTGCATATACTCTCTTCTATATGCAAATGATCTTATTTTGCCACACAACATTGATGTGATGCATCAAGAGAAAAAAGTAGCAGAGGCTATCTATAGTACAAACTTTGATATAGCTGAAAAAAGGAAAGATAATGCGAAAGCACGACGAGATTGTCAGGAGATATGTGATCGACCGTCAAGAAATATGGCTGAGGGGAAAAGAAGAAGCCAAAAGTTGCGTATTGCTTAACAGTCTCGCAAAAGATGAAGGTATTACTTTGATTTCAAAATAGTCTAAAGTTTCCCGATGCGTATGCGTCAAACTTTGGGCGAGGCGTGAACATCACTCAAGGGAAGATAAATGGAATGAAAAGCCACGACTTTCACATATTCATGCGAGATCTCGTATCCGTCGTGTTACGAGGTTACGTACCTAAAGATGTCTGGAGAGCGCTCAGTGAACTGAGTTTATTTTACAGAAAGTTATGTGCTAAGGAGATCAATGAGGATATATGATGAACCTTGAGTATGATATCGCCGTGCTCGTATGCAAGTTAGAAAAGATTTATGTTCTCGGGTTTTTCAATCCAACGCAACATCTGCTCGTGCATCTACCTTATGAGGCTAGACTTGGGGGACCAGTACAATATAGGTAGATGTATCCTATAGAGCGGCGACTAAAAAATGTTAAAACAAGTGTGAAAAACAAAGCACGCGTTGAAGGCTCAATAGCCGAGGCATACCATGTCTAGGAGATCACTAATTTCACCAACAAATTCTTGGCAATATAGAAAAATGTGAATATTCAGATACCTAGGTACCACCCAGTCGAGTGAAGAGTTCAGTCTGAGTTAAGAATTTACCAGGTGCAAGGCCGGGCGGTAGGTAAGCTTCTGACCTGAGACTTATTAGGAGATGAACAAGTTGTCGCATTATTATATATATTCAACAACATTGAAGAGTTGGCAGATGTACGAGACGAATTTGTCCGAGCCGAATGGAAAGAAAGTCGACAGCCAACTGCTGTGAAAGAACCCAACTCTTGCGAACTGGTGCTGGACAAGGGCGGCCGAATTTCTTAGCATGGTTTTGGAAACAAGCTACTATTGATGCTAGTTTACATAATGATCTTCATCAAATGTCGTGTGGATGTATGAGATCTGTGAAAGTTCATAACCGTTATGATATAAACGGTTTTTGATTTTGTTCCTCCACACATGAGCAGTCAAAACCTGTTTTGCGATCGGTAAAAAACTATGTCTTATGCCAGGGGAGGATGGGGTTGACTATTACGGTATAATCGAAGAGATAATCGAACTTGTATTCGAAGGAAGTACAGAGCTCTCAGTAGTTCTATTTCGTTGCCTATGGTTTGATCCATATGATGGCGTCCGACATAAACATGACATTGCCTTAGTTGAGGTAAAGCACACTTCCAGATTCGAAGGATACGATCCATTCATTCTCGCAAACCAGGCAGAACAGGTGTATTATCTCCCCTATCCATGCCAAAAATAAATAAAAGACTGTGTTAAGGAAGATTTGAAGTCGTGGTGGGTTGTATTTAAGGCAGATTGGTAGACCCAACAACCGATGATTACGAGGGTCCAACACAGGATCACCGACTGAACACCACAATGGTAGTCGATATTGGGTCGGGACTTAACGAACTACAGGCAGTTGAAGACCCGGATGTCGTAGAAAAACAAGAAGAACATGAGGTTCAAGAAGAACCGGATGTCGTGGGATCGTTAAATGAAGATATTATGGATGTAGACGATAATTACTGCTAGATATTATAAATATCCAAGGTTACATGTGCGTACTAAAATATCTTACTTTCAATTATTTATCAAGCTTTGCATTATTTATTTGACTCACTATTCCTTAATTTTTAAATGCAGGATATGCCGCTGCGCAGGTTCGTCAACCCCCCGCGGCATGCACATGAGGAGGAGGAGGAGGAGGCCTCTGAGCTCGGGTAGGAGTTAGCTCTGACATAGGAGAGTGGAGCTAGTGTGTCCGGGGCAGGAGATTGCCAGGAAGGGTCGTCCTCTCAGGCAAGTAGGAGGAAAAGGGGCCAAAACAAGGTGAGGGCCGCATCGCCTCAGCAGTCTGGGTGACCGGCGATCCAGATTGACGGTGACAGGTACATATTTTTGTAGCAAATAGCAAATTACTTTTTATACATTGTCGATTTTAATTATATAAACATGTCAAACCTTTTTTAAAATTTGCAGCAACATGTCCACGGTGGATGTCAACGAGAGGCATCAGCCTCGGACATCGCTTGGCACCCTGGCACGGCAGTACTATCCAGGGTTAATAACCCAGGATGGGACAACAAGACCAGCGTACAGTTGGGACGACTACAGGCTAGCCCCGCATGGGGATAGCACTGCCGCGGATCAGATCATCCGCGAGTTTTGGGTAAGATATACAATAACTCAAACATTTATTTATTTTTACTTCTAACTATATCTGTTGTTATACCCTACTTCAGCTCCGGTTCTCTCCCCAGGAGGGACTTCAGCAGACTGATTTTGCTCCTGTCATCGAGAGGATGACGAAGCAGAGGGTACAGGACATGATGTCCAATGCCCTTGTCACGGCCGTTCAGGAGTATCACAGGTGAGTAGCCTAACCTCACAATACGCATTTAAGTTTCATGTGTTCATTTCTAATTTCTACCTTTCCTTGTTTTTGTAGGAGACAGGAGCAGCAAAACCTCATGGCCCAGGTGGCTCGTCAGTTGTATTTGATGGCCGGTCAATACAACCAGATCCGTCCTAAGTGGTGTCAGGAGCACGCCTGGGAAGTTATTGGTAGAAAGTGGGACAACCCCGAGTGGAAGGAGAAGTCAGAGAAAGGCAAAGAAGAATAGGGGCGTTAAAGACTACAAATCTAACACTGGGAGGTGGTCGATCGCACAGTTGGGGCAGAAACTGGTAATATAAAAATTTTTACTCGTCATCACTTTAAATTGTCGTACTAACACATGTCTCATCATATTACAATTTAGTTGGCGAAGACGGGGTTAGACCCAGCCCGATGGAAGTGTGGAAGTAGGCCCACACGAAAAAGGCGCCACCTGGTGGACAACCGACATTGGATCCCCATGCATATCCCCGGCTGGTAAGTGTCGACAAGATCGCCTACTTGTTCAACACTATATTTAGATTCTGCTCTTCTAAAAGGAACGTCCGCTCTCACAATTCCCTCTTCATCTACCAAAACCACCGGAAATGTTTGAAAAAAAGTAGGCATACGACGTACAAAAAGCTCGCGTCCTTCTTTATCTTTAAAGACGGGATGTCCTAACCATCCAACAGCTATTCCATCCCCATTGTCCATTGAGCCAGCTCTGAATAATCCCCCCTTCGCTGGATTATTACCAATATAATCATAAAAGGCTAATTTTTCGGGAATTCTAGACCAAGCTTCTGATAAACAATTGTTCAATATAACTATCTTATATTCATTAATCTGTTTGATTTTGACTATCACAACGACATGTTGGAGCGTTATAGCGACACTTATAGAGAGGAGCACGGGGAGGAGAGCAATCCAGAGGAGGCTCCCCTCGATCCTCATGTGATTCATAAGCACATGGGGGCAAGGCTCACGGGCCGCTGACGATCGGTGGAGACCACCTACGGTAAGATCTCTTTTTTACACTTGTATATTATGTTTGCAAAACTGATTGCTATATTATACATGTTGCAGGTCATCAGAATATATGCCCGAGGATTGGGCTAGTCAGAGCGGCGGTGAGACCCGTCGCCAGTTTGAGGAGCGCCTGCAGAGGGAGAGGGAGCAGCAACAGAAGAGGCATTAGGAGGAGCGGGCCCATGACAGAGAAATGATAAAGGCCATGCAGGAGAGCCTGAGGGCAGCGCAGGAGGACTACGACAGAAGGCTTCGACAGCTTGAGGCATTTGTCGCTGGGGTAACACATTCGCGCTTCAATTCTTTTTAATAGATGCATATCTTATCAAGTGTACTAGCGAAATAAAATATATGTGCAGGCCGGTCCAAGTGGTCACGCGGGGCTTGCAGCCAGCTCCTCTAGCCAGGTGGGGACTGCGGGTCCCTACACATGTGGCCCGGCTGTGTACGGCAGCCACCCAGACCCTCTAGGCACCTATGTTGGTCAAGGCGACTACCCTGGACAGACGACACCACCGGGCACCTACGGGACCGAGCCGACCTATGTCCCCACGTCCGACTACTCGAACGTCGAGCGTCCCTGGTTCCGTGATCCAGCGGTAAGTCATATGTGCCAAATCAATACACTGTCGCTTAGTATATATACAACTGACTAATTAAAAAATCTCGCAGGGTTCGGGTTCTGCGATGTCTACGCCTCCGTCCTTCGTGCCACATCCTCAGGACGACGTGCAGCAGGGCGAGGACGCCTCCGGGAACATGGCCGCCAACCTCACGGAGCAGCTTTTCGGGACCCCACCACGGCAGCCGTGATGTCTGTGATATTGTGAATATGATGTTGATATTGTCATTGTGATGTTTGTGATATTGATATATTGTGTCTGTGATTGTGATATAATGTGATGTCCGTGATATTTGATATATAGTGATATTGATATGGTCGAACATATGTTATTAGATTATGTTATATTGAAATTGCCGGAGATATATATGTGTATTAGTGAAATTGTGAAAAATTTGAATGTGCGGGCTTTTTGGGTGTGTAGACATATATGTGTATTAGTGAAGCTGTCGTGAAAAATATTGGGCTGGGCCGCCGGCGGCCTGCAAATGAACAATATCGACGGCTGGAAGCCGTCGAGAATAGCTCCTCCAGCATGTCGTGCCTGCCCGGCTTGTATTTCTCGACGGCTGGACCAAAGCCGTCGAGACAGCTAGAAAGACTGTCTCTCTCGACCACGCTATCTCGACGGCCAAATCTCGACGGCCGGCCGTCGAGATTTATCTTTCTCGATGGTAACCGTGTCTGTCTCGACGGTTTTGGCCGTCGAGAATTTGCGCGATCCGTGTGGTGTATGGTTTCTAATTTTTTTAATTATAATTTTTAGTTTACGCTCAAAAGAGCAATGGTCTGACTTTGCGTGCATGGGCTCCTCTGCAACAGCAGAATCTGAAGCTTCGGCCTCTTCGCAGCAAGGTAAGCTTGGCCCCTAGTTTCCAGAACATGTCATGAACATGCATGGTTTGAACTTTCAAGTCAAAGATGGCGTAGCTAGTGACTTCATCTTCGGAATATCGTCATCTGCCGGTCGGGAGTCTCAGGTGTGCTGATCGGCTTGGTGGTGCACCGTGCCAATTTCCAAACCAGGCCCGGGTGCAACTCCCCTTTCTGTGTGCGGTATTGACCGTCTCAAGTGCACGTGTTACAGTCCTCGGCTCAGGTGCGAGGACTTTGTGGTGCCTAGCTGGACACTGGACTTCTGGAGCACCGTGAAGAACAGATGTTGAAAAAGGCTACAGACATGTGATACATGCATGACTTCCATCCGCGTGGTGTAGGGTTTCTAATTTTTTAATTATAATTTTTAGTTTACGCTCAAACGAGCAATGGTCTGGCTTTGCGTGCATGGGCTCCTCTGCAACAGCAGCATCTGGAGCTTCGGCCTCTTCGCAGCAAGGTAAGCTTGGCCCCTAGTTTCCAGAACATGTCATGAACATGCATGGTTTGAACTTTCAAGTTAAGAGATGGCCTAAACTTTGGTTTCGAAAGCCTCCACACATGAACGTTTTGTTTTGTTTTGTAGCAGCTAGCCAGCACAACGTATGGCGCGCGGGGCACCCGACGGTACGTGTGGCCAAAGTACGTTACGACTGTTAAGCTTCATATCTCGTGTGACAGCTGCATCCACGTGGCATCAGCCTCCCACCCTTGCTTCGAGACAAACAAGGAAGGTCACAATGGACGTTCATGATGATGGGGTTTGTCTTGAAAATTACATATAAAATAAAAATTAATAGATAATTGTGATTTCGTGGCAAACACACACGTAAGCTAGCTTACTGATTTGGCAACCTCTAGCTACTACCCTAGTAACCCATTATATATAGTGCTCTCCCTGTGCATTGTGCTGCACACTCTCGGCACATACTCCTGAGCCACCCAAGCTAGATTCACAAATCAGGACACACCAATACGTTGTCGTCTTGCTAGCGAGAGAGAAATGGCGCCGGCGGTGACGGTGGAGCAAGTGAGGGCGGCGCAGCGGGCGGAGGGGCCGGCGGCGGTGCTAGCCATCGGCACGGCCACGCCGACCAACTGCCTCTACCAGGCCGACTTCCCGGACTACTACTTCCGGATCACCAGGAGCGAGCACCTCACCGACCTCAAGGAGAAGTTCAGGAGGATATGTATGCAACCCTATAGCTACGATTTTTTAAACTTCTTTTCTCTTATTATATATACATGCACAATGCATGGACATCGTTAATTCGATAGCTCAATCCACCAACGTACCATGAAAAAAAAAAAAGATAATCCGAAAGGAGCTGAAAAGACACTATAGATTATAATATAAAAAGTTGATCACAATTCATGAAAACATACGGACGGCTTACATAAACGAGTAGAATGTTCCGCATAATTACATGGCTTGATCTCATATTTGATATAGCCTTCTTTTCTAATATCTTGTTTTTTATATGGACTCCTTTTAAAATGATTTTATTTTATTAAAGTAACCTTTTAATCTAGGTCATTATATTTTGGACCCACGATAAGCGACGGTGTAGATCTATATTTTTCTCTTCGATTAATGTGGGATGGTTAAAAAATGATACTTCATGTGTCTTGTACTAAAAATAATAAATTTCAAGGTATAGCTTATAATTTCTATAATTTTTAATTGTAAAGAACACCGCAAGAGTGCCAAGTGACATTCTTTTTTTACCCAAGTTTATTTAGGGCATGCGTGCACAACGCAATCTTATGCGCGAGTACGTCGAAAACTTCTTTATGCACTCAGAGCTCATGATGTTTATTTAGGGCTTGCATGCCTGTGCAACGGCAGAATACTCGCGAGTACCACGCGATAACAATTACATGCACATACCTACGACTTTTATTTATTGCATGCATGCACAATGCATTATTTTTATAGAGAAATTCTGGGAAACGGGTCGTTCGCGCATGTATGCAGCTATGCATGTAGTAATGTACGGAATAGTTACGTATGTAACATATGCATTAGCTAGCTAGTTGACTTAATGTGTACGTTCCTTTTTGTGCATTTTAACTTAACAATTTTATTCCCATTTCCATATAAATTTTGTTTAATATAAAATAAAATTTATAATTCATGAAAAATCTAGATTTAATTTAAGATACTTTTTATGACCTTTTTTCTTTATAGTTATTTTTATAATATTTTATATACTCCATGATTTTCTTGACAGTACCTATCTATTTTTTTCCTTTATACATTTTTATACTTGTCTATGATATCTGATACCTTTTTCTGATTCCTCAATGATATCATGAAACTCGATGATTTCATCAACCTATTACCATCGATACTGATACATTTTTGTTTGTAATATAAGATACCCATTATGGTACCTGTTTTCCGATACCAAAAACCGATGATACCATCAACTTGATATCACCGATACTCGACACCTAGACTCGATATTTTTGTTTGTGATATATGATACCTTTTTACGATACATTTTCTGTAATAAATGATTTTTTTTATACTGAAACTCGACGATAGCACCGATCTGATACCCCCGATACTCGCCACCCAAACTCGATACTTTTTGTGATATATGATACTTTTTTACGATACCTCAACAATGCCATGAAACCCAACGACACCACCAATACCTTAACCTGATACCACCCCGAACCCCGATACCTTTTTGTTTTTGATATATGATATCCTTATGATACTTTTTTCTGATACCGAAACTCGACAATACCACCAACCCCGATACCACCGATACTTTTTGTTTGTGATATATGATACCTTTTTCCAATATTGAAGCTCATATGCTACCACCAACCTGATACCACCCATACTCGACACCTAGACCCGATAGTCAATGATACTTCTGATTCGATACTCGATTTTTTGACCCAGTACTTGATGATACTTTTGATCTAATACTTAATTTTTTTATTCGATACTTTTTTTTGACCCGATACTCGATCATACTACATACCTGATACTACAACTTTGATACTGCATACATGATGCTCCAACTGTTTTTGTAGAGAATAGGACATGCTTTGATATTACAACTTTGATACATGATACTACATACCTAATAGTCCAACTTTGATACTGCATATATGACACTCCATGTATCATACATTATACTAAATACCTGATACTACAACTTTGATACCGCATACATGATACTCCAACTTGGTTACTACAACTGTACATGATACCAAATACCTGATACTACAACTTTCATACCGCATACATGATACTCGATAATACCTTCAATAAGATACTTGTTTTTTACCCAATAATCGATGATACCACCAACCTGATACCACCGATACTCAACACCCTTAGATCCGATACTTTTGTTCATATGATACTTCTGATCCGATACTTGATTTTTTTTTACCTGATAATCGATGGTACTTCTAATCCGATACTTGATTTTTGATTTTATACTTTGATGATACTTCTGACCTGATACATGATTTATGTCCCAATAATTGATGATACTTCTGATCAGATACTTGATTTTTGACCCGATACTCGATGATACTTTCGATCCGATACATGATTTTTTGACCCATGATACCACTGATATCGATACAGGAGATACGATACCCTTATGATACTTTTTCTGATACTAAAACTCGACTATAAACAACCTGATACCATCGATACTCGACACCCAGACCCAATGCATTTTTTCATGATGCCCTAACATGATACACACCAAACCCGCTTGACTCGATAATAGATGATACTTGTTATCCGATATTTGATTTTTTGACCCGATACTCGATGATACTTCTGATCCGATATTTGATTTTTTGACCCGATACTCAATGGTACTTCTGATCCGATACTTGATTTTTTGACACGATAATCGATGATACCACCAACTTGATACCCCTGATACTTGACAACCCAAACCGGATACTTTGTTTGTGATATATGATACCTTTTTTCCGATACCTCAATACTCGATGATACTTTTGATTTGATACTTGATTCTCGATTATACTACCAATGTAATACCTTTTTCATACTATATGATACTCTGATACCATCGACCTGATACTTCTGATACTCAATGACACACTGTCTGATACCATGAAACTCGACGATACCACCATCCTGGTACCATGAATGTCGACGAAACCACCAAATTGATATCATCGATACCCGACTCATAGACATGATACTTTGTTTGTCATATATGATACTTTTTTTACGATATCTCAATGATACATTGCGTGATATTTTTTTGATACCTTTTTTTCTTAAATGGAAAGATAATACTTTACTTGATACTTTTTGCTCCGATACATGCTTTTGTTGAATGGATCAATTTTTTTAGATGATTTTTCTTGTTTTTAGATAAGTTTTTTAACTAAATACATTTTTAAATGATATCAGTTTTTTATAATAAAATATATAAAGTAAAATAAAAATGTGTAAAATAAATAAATTATCTTGTGTGTATGCGGGTGGCGAGCGACGACGACGTGGGAGAGCGATGCCGGCGCTTAACACGCGAGATCTGGGCGCATAATGTTTAACGAGCGAAGCGGAAAGCGCCAAGCAAGCGATCCCGTTGGGCTGGGTCCCCAACGAGATCCCATTCGCTAGTTCTTCCCTTTTTAAAAATATATAGATACTGTGATACCTATTTTTGAAAAATACTTTGTGTTGATACTTTTTATTCTGACATCTACTTGAATATATTATTCATACGATACTTGTGTTGATACCCAAATTTTTTTATACTTAAAAATCCCACAGAGAATATTTAAAATTTAGGAAAGGAAAAACACCATCTGCTCCTATGCAAAACACGGAACAAACCAGCACGTTGAAAAAAAGAAAGGAAAGTAGCCACGTCAGTCCGAGACGCGGAAGGAAAATCAACTAGCGCACGGCCAGGAAAAATCGGAAAGACACGAGCGAGCACTGTTTTGTCGTTTTCCTATCCCGTTGCTAGCCTCTCGGTACGGGATCCCGTAGGCTAGTCTCACCCTTTTTATATGCTTAAAGGTCAAGCGTACGTATTGCCCAAATTGGGCTATGTTGGGCTGGCCCGGGCCGGTGCAAAACAGGTCGACCCAGCCTTGACATCTTGTCGGACCATATCGGGTCATCAAGGACAGTCAAAACGAAGCAGTCCTGTTTTTGTCCGTCTCGCCAAATGCATCTCAGGTACCGTACGTCCACATATATATACCATATAGAACACGTTCGAGGTGTCCTTGTCAAGTGCAGAGCGACAGCTGAAATGCAAACCACATGATGATTAAGCCATCTAAACTGGACGATTGCACACGTCATTAATTACGGAATGTATCTCCCTTGCATTTTGGAACTAATGGAGGACTGATGCTGCGCGCATGTGGACATCGCCGGCTCGCCGCTCGCCGGCCGACGGCGTGTACAGGCGAGAAGACGATGATCAGGAAGAGGTACCTGCACCTGACGGAGGAGATCCTGGAGGAGAACCCGAGCATGTGCTCGTTCATGGCGCCGTCGCTAGATGCGCGCAAGGACATCGCGGCGGCGGCGGTACGGTGCCGAGGCTGGGCAAGGCGGCCGCGGAGAAGGCCATCAAGGAGTGGGGGCGGCCGCGGTCCGAGATCACGCACCTCGTCTTCTGCACCACCACCGGCGTGGACTTGCCGGGGCCCGACTACGAGCTAGCCAGGGCGATGGGGCTGCGCCCGTCGGTGAAGCGCCTCATGCTCTACTACCAGGGCTGCTTCGCCGGCGGCACGGTGCTGCGCGTGGCCAAGGACCTCGCCGAGAACAACCGCGGCGCGCGCGTGCTGGTCGTGTGCTCGGAGATCACCGCCATGACGTTCCGTGGCCCCTCCGAGTCCGGCTCCCACCTCGACTCGCTGGTCGGGCAGGCGCTCTTCGGCGACGGCGCCGCCGCGGTGGTCGTCGGCGCCGACCCGGCCGGGCCAGTGGAGCGGCCGCTGTTCCAGCTGGTGTCGGCGAGCCAGACCGTGCTCCCCGACTCCGAGGGCGCCATCGAAGGCCACCTGCAGGAGGTGGGGCTCACCTTCCACCTCCTCAAGAAGGTGCCCAAGCTCATCTCCGGCAACATCGAGCAGGCGCTGGAGGACGCCTTCTCGCCGCTGGGCATCGGCGACTGGAACTCCGTCTTCTGGGTGGCGCACCCCGGCGGCGCGGCCATCCTCGACCAGGTGGAGGCCAAGGTTGGCCTCCACCAGGACCGGATGCGAGCCAGCCGGCACGTCCTCGCCGAGTACGGCAACATGTCCAGCGCCTGCGTCCTCTTCATCCTCGACGAGATGCGCACGCGCTCCGCCCAGGAAGGCCGCGCCACCACCGGCGAGGGCATGGACTGGGGCGTCCTCTTCGGCTTTGGCCCCGGCCTTACCGTCGAGACGCTCGTCCTGCACAGCGCCCCCTTGCCCACCGCATAATCATCTAAATAGATATAATCTTGTTATCCCGTATACGTTATTGTTAAGTTAATTTACGTCATAATTAAATAATTGTGCCACCGTGTTATGTGCACACTCTCGTTCAATGTTTTTTTTTAGGTGCAAGGTTTGCGCATTGGGTCATGTACTTTCTTGTATGGTTGTACTACGGAACCAATCTAATATGTGAACACCTCAGATCGGACGTACCATGGGATAATTCTTATTGGACGCATTAATGTCATGCTGATGTTAGTATAGAAACTTGGAACATAACTTTTCATACCTACTAATCTACTAGTAAAACACTGATGAAACTTGAAAGGTAAATACTAAAATTTGAAAAAACCACTTATGAAAGTTGAAGAAAGATAAGTGAAACTTGAGAGTGTTAATGGAGCTTGCGAAAACTATTGATGAAAAATGAAGAACGGACAATGAAATATTGATAAACTATTGATGAAACTTGCACCACAGGAAACGACATCTGTATAGGCGGCCAAAAACTCAATGTCGGCGGCCATAATCAAGAAGACAGGACATTGTCGGCGGCCCACAATTAAGCCGCCCACAAAATGACATCCCGAGAAGCTGTGTGGTTGGCACTAATAAGATAGCCGACACATGCCACAATCACTTCTGTGCACGTCCAAAAAATAAAATTTCTAAGCCCGCCAAAGTAGTCTATATCGTCAAACATCCACCAGCCGACCACATTGTGTCTCCCATTCACGATGCCTTAACGCCCTGAATGGATGGAGTTAAGTTTGGTCCCGCTTGACAGACAAAGGGTTGTCTCTGCCATGTGGGGCCAACCAGGGAGACCGCATAGGAAGGGCAGCCAGGATCTATGTCGGCGGCCATGGCTGTGTCGTCGAAGCTATGTCGACGGAGCAGCGTCGGTGGCCAGCCGCCGACAAAAGGCCTATATCGTCGGTATGTAGTGTGGCGCGGACACTGCTTCTAATTCCTGTAGTGTTGAAAAGGGACTAACTAAACTTGATTAAACTACTGATAAAACCTCATGTTCCACTATTATTTAAAAGATGAAACTTGGGTAATCTTCGTATTCCACTATTGTTCAAATGTTGAAATTTGGGTGAACTACTGATAAAACTATTGGTTGCATTATTGTTAAAAAAATCACCAGATGCACATAAAACTATGGAAAAATACACTGTATGCCACTGGAAAAAAAGCAAAATTACCCTCTATGCCACTACGCCCACACGTCATAGACTCAGACGGTCCCATATGTCATACACATAGGATGGCATATAAGGGATTGGAATTTTTTTTAGTGTCACATAAGGAATTGTCCCTAAAAAGTTTCATGAGAACAAAACAAAGTTTCGGTAGGCAAAATCAAATACCATATGTACAAGCTCAGATTTCACGGAGAAAATAGGCTCACAATAACTGATAGAGAAGAGATGGGGCTAGAAAGAGAGATTGAAAAAAGGGTGGACGGTGGAAGATGGGGCAGCAGAGCGGCGGAACTGGTAGGCGGTGAGCACCGGCGAGCTGTGGCAGCGCTCGGCCGACGAGCTCTGTGTGAACCGCAGCAATGCACAACAAAAAAATTGAAAGAAAATTGTGAAGAAGGAGCATGGCACACGAGTGAAAACAGAACAACACACAAAGAAAATACAGAGGAAAAAAACAGAGGACCCACCATATGCACCTGCTCCTGTGTGTACGCGCGATGCCTCGTGGGTGACAGAGGCTTTCAGATCTCTAAGATAGGAATATAACTCATTGGGATGATTTGTATCGAGTCTTGCAGACGTTTATATAGTACACGGTAGTATGGATCATAAGCAAACCTAGATTTGGATCACAAGCAATCATCGAGATAGAGATGGAATTGTATCAGAGAGATTACAACCAACCTATCCAAATATATCCTATCCTATCATAACATCCGGATCCTTTCAGATCATACCAAATACTCTAACATTCCTCCGCACTTGTAGCGGTAGCATGTGCACACAAAACCATAGAGGAAATTGACCGGAGAAAGCCAACATCCCCGATAGTCGTAGTGGGAGCAAACGCAGGAAAGATTGGAGAAGAAGCCGACGAGTTGCTCAAATTGGCAATAGCCCTTTTATGCCAAGGGTGAGGTAGTCGAGAGCGAGTTGCCGGTGGTCATAGCCGTGGAGGGAGCCGAGTCGAAGAGTCGGATGTTAAGATAACTGCATGTGAAGCCCAAAAGAAGGTAGCAAAGAGAGGAAAATATTAGCAGCAGCGCGTGGCACAAAAAGGCGCACAAACATGACAACGACACGTGGCGCAAAGAAGGGCGCAAACACGACAGCGGTAGCATGGAGTAGAGGTGGGGACGACAACACACTCGATGTAAGCGATCCGATCTCGGTGGCGAAGATGATGACGCGACCATGGGCGTCGGCACTGCGCCTAGGAAGGTGACGCAGCGATGGCCTTATTCTCAGTGTTGTGACGACTCGTGCTTGCGAGCGACAGGGAGAGGGCGACGTGGTGCAGCGATCTCGGGCGGTGCTAGGAGCGACTTGAGGCCAGAGGAGGAGTCCAAGCCGGACATTGCGAGGCCGACGACGCGGGAGGAGAGGTGACGTAGGAGGAGTGGTGCGCCCAGGCCTAGGCCAAGCGTGGGCCCAACGAAGTCGAGTATGGTGAGGACTAGCCAGAGTGGAGGACGTCAACAAAGGAGACGACGCCTAAGCTTAGGCCGAGCATAGGCACAACAAGGGTAGGCGTGAGGGTGTCGAGGTCGATAGTGACAACAACGATGAGCAGGTGAAGTCCAGAGCTGAGAGAATTTATCAACAAGATCGGCGGGGCGGCACAAATCAATCTATGATGGGAAAAAGTGGAGAGAAAAATTTAACTCTAACTACGGATTGCGCAGCCCCCGGGAGAGATCATGGACACGGGACCATCTCCCAGGGATGGTGCGACGGTGGCTCAGGAACGGCACCGCTATGATACCATGTAAGATGAGGAATGTAACTCAATGGGATGATTTGTGTTGAGTCTCGAGGGTGTTTATATAGTACACGATGGAATGGATCATAAGCAATCCTAGACTTGGATCACAAGCAATACTAGAGATAGAGAAGGAATCATATATAATAACTTTGTGATATTTGTTGATCTACTGAAATTAATTTAGGTTGTTTACATTTATTGTAGATGGATCGAAGATGAATGTACGGCGCAGATTATCAATGCTACTCTGGTTTATTGTTTTTATTAAATATTTAGTATTGAACCTTGACCTTGTTTGTTTTAACTGAAGATGAATATTTTAATACGAAAAAGATGTGATCCATTGAAATACGTCTTAAAGAGTTCATAAATTATAAAAAAATATTTACAGACTTTAAGAAAAACTATTTAAAACCCCACAAACAATAACTACTAAGTACTACATCATTTGGCTTGTACGAAAATAATATAATTTTCATCTAATTAATTTAATTTAAGCTAAAACAAACAAGCCCCATATTGCCTATATAAATTGAATGATAATTAATGTAAACTTAATATTAGTTAATTTATGCTGTGATGACATCCAATTTAACTATCCGCTATGATGTACTAGCTATGATATTCTGGTACTAGTATACGATCATAGTGATTTGTTATAAATACCGAGGGTCATGACAAGCTAATAGAAGTATTAGCTTAAGTTTTTACGCACCTTGGCTCAGTTTTATAAATGGGTACTGGGTAGATATCAGTCAAATCCAAGTTTAGACCACCGAAATATCGTTTAGCGAAATTATGCAATATTTGCAAGGCACTAAGAATTTACTTGCTCGCATATAAGTCTGATAACCTTGTAATTATTGATTACTTAGATGCATACATTGCGAGGTGTGTGTGGACACGAAGAAATCCACGCCAGTTTATATATTCACCGTTGCAATGCGAGCCAATTCATGGAAAAGCTACGAGCAAACACTTATGTTATTATTAATGCAAACTGAATTTGTGACATGATATGAGGCTACTAAGCAGACTATATGGCTCAAGAAATTTATCTCAAGATTTAGAGTGGAAGACAACATATTAAACCACTCAAAATATTTGTATTCGAGTAACAATAAGTTAAGTGTTGCTTCCAAACACATTTATATTAAGTATTTTATTGTGAAACATGAGATCCATGATGAAACTATTATTGTCGAGCACACAAGTCCTGAGTTAAATGCTTGTGGATTTATTTGCCAAAGGCTTACCATCCAATTTTGTGTGATTATCTCGCGTGCATGGGTGAGTTTGAAAGCCACTGATTCTAGATGTGGTTCAACTAAAGAAACTACTTCTGTAAGTAGTAAGTATATATTGATCAAGATAAAATTTGTATACCATGGGTAGAGAAAGTCTTATTGATCGTTTAATAGATTTTGTGATGCTTGCACTGGTATGCATTTTTGTAAAGAGAGAATTTGTGAATGTTAGTTTTTCGATCAAGTGGGATAATGATAGGATTGATCTCAGACTATGTATACACGATCTGTAATTTGGGTTTTATCCAAATTGAGCTTATCTATCATGTAATTGGTGTCCTGATCAGGGATGCACGTCAGACCTATTAGGTTTCGATCTCCTGGCGCACAACGCTATATAAGATTTGACACATGGTTTGATAATGATTAACCTTACGTTCAACTTAATCTCACCATTAATCCGTAATTTCTACACCCAATCCGTTGTTGTGTGTATGTGCTGAAGCTACTGGGACGTCTGCCGCCGTCGTTGTTTTTGCTGGTCTGGGTCATCGACAGAATGCTTGTGCTGCCACCATACGTCTTCCTGCGACGTCTACGTCCTACTTTTCCGGCATCACCTACGCTACCTATATCGATCCTATTGGCGTCATCAACTCAAGATTAGTTTATTAAGCTTCCGTTGTGTTGTGTTCTTGCGATTGGGCAATTTACTAAATTTTAGCCAAAGTTCTAACACAAAGTACATTCCAGCTAGACCTGATCACGGGAAGCCCGGCCCGAAAAAGCCCGGCCCGAACGATGCATCGGGCCGGCCTCGGGCCTCAATTCCGAAGCCCGGTGGTCGGGTCGGGCCTGGCCCGAGCCCGGTTTTTTGCCGATTTAAGCCGTGGCCGGGCCGGGCCGCCGGGCTTCGGACCGGGCTTGGGCCCTGTTTCCGAGCCCGACGCCTCGGGCCGGGCCGGGCTCGGGCCTGGTTTTTCGGCACCGGGCTTTTCCATGCCCGGCCCGGGGTTTGAACAGGTCTAATTCCAGCCAGAGGATATCGGTAGTTTCTTTAGACAGATGGGCTATGTGGCAAGAGAATAGGCATACTACATGGCTATGTTTACATCTTCAGTTAAAACGATAAAGCTGAGGGCAGCGTACCTAGCACACTTCAAAACAATGAGGCAACTTTTCGACAGGGCTGGTCCTACAATTTGGAGACCCCGATGTGAAAATATAACAAAGTTGCAAGTAGGCCTCAGAATATAGCATTATAACAGAGAAATTTAACTTATAAAAAATTTCTTTAAAATTTAGAGAAACAAAATATTCATAACTGGTACTGTCTCCATTCTAAAATATATTGCAGAAAATTGTAGATATATACTTACTGTATTGGGCTATTTGAGAACACGAGTTCAATTTAGGGGCCCTACTAGTTTGGGGGCCCTGTGCGGTCACACAACCCGCACAGGGCCTGGGCCAGGCTTGTGGACAGGCTACTCAGTAACCATTTTGCTTAGACCAATGAAGTCGCGTGGTAGCATAGGAGATGAGAAAGAGGACAGAGCGAGAGAGAGAGAGAGAGAGAGGTGGGGAGGGAGAGGAGAGGAGAGAAAGGAAGAGAGAGAGGGGGGGTAAATTGTAGGGTAATGTAATGTAAAGGTACTAGTATTGTCACTAAGTTAGTATCAGCGTAATTTATAGAGTAAATTTGGGATATTCGTAGGTTTGTAATGTAACTTATAACGTAGACACGAGATAGATATATGTCAGTTATTTGTGGCTATGTACGCAGATATGATGTTCAGATTGTTCTAGCACCATTTGCAGGGCACATATAATGGTTATGAAATTTATGGTTCTTTTTGTGAGCAGGAGTAATGGCAGAGAAGTTATATTTTCAAGTAATATATGGGGAAGGAGGGATTTTGGATAGATCTTTTAATTTTTAATCTGTCACAGTAGGAATATGTAGGCCGCAAGATACAAGTTTGGGTGGGTTACAAAAGTGGCTATTTTGGATATTTGGAGCCGTGCTAGGGAAGGATATTATTGGGAGTTGATGTAGATAATGTCTACACAAAATTAGAGGCGCTATTTGGAAATTGCAATTGAAAGCGAATTTCCTTTAGCATTTTTTGCTCGTGCTGAGATAAATCATCATGCTAGGTCAAGCAGTGGAGGAGGGAATGAAACAATGGACTCCACATTTTAAAAAGTGGTAGACCATAGAGAGATGACGGAGCATGCAAACGTCGTAGAGGAAACTCGGCCATGCTTTGTTAAAAAGGGGAGGAGACAACCGTTGGTAGCATAGGAGGCAAGATGTGTAGCAGATGAAAGGGAAAAAATTGAAGCTATTGTACAACAGATGGAGTCGGAGGATGCGGCACGGGAAACTTTCCGAGAAAACATTTCAGATTATGAGTGAGGTTTCGGAGATCATTCGGTCTCAATTGAATCGAATTTCTATAATTTTGCGTATTTGTCAGTGCATGAAGTTACTCAGACTGGATTATTAAAAAACGGTACTTGTCGCTTCAAACTAAAATTCTACATCACAATTTCATACAGTAACGATAACAAAAGCCATCAATGTCACGAACAACAGTTGTATCATACCTGGGCGACAAAAGGGCAGAATAGTCGTCATTTTTAAGCACAATTGAAGTGGGAGCTACGAAAAAAATTACGAATTAAATTCATATTTTGAATTTTGAATTTTAAATTTCATCAAATGTTTTCTTGCTTAATTCATTTCAAATAGGTTCTTCCCGCCTTTCCAACCGGTGGGTAAAAACGTAGGCAAAACCTGTCGTTTTGAATGACATGAAATATTGTTGCGTATTTCCTGCCATAAAAAATACTGCAGGTTTTCCTTTGAAGCTATTTCCTGCCGCCACAACGGGCGATAAATAGCATTGTGTATTTTTCGCCATATAAAACTGTCGGGATTCCTCTCTGTTGACATCCACCTTGTTGAGCTCTCGGACGACATTCCTCTCTGTTGGGCAGAAAATGCCTGTGGTATTTTCAGCAGAGATTAGCTTGAACTATACTAAGGGCAAATCTCTGCTCCCAGCTGCTGTCGCCGCCCCTTTGTAGATTTGCACGCCGGTGTCGATCCCTTCTCCTCCTCCTCCTCCTCCTCCTGCTCTCAGGTCATGTTGTCTACTTGATGAGGACATCACTAACGAGCTCGCTGTCACTGAAGAGCTTGCTGATGGACTAGAAAAACGACAAGACGGCATGAATTCTCAAGCCATACCATTCAAGCCTTCATCAACTAAAGTTCAGAAAGTTAGGAACAAGGTTCAAGAAGTCCCCGACCATCGGGCCCAAGTCGAGGGGACGTCGAACTTGCTGCTGAGTCCGGTTCGGACTATCAGGACCAGTACATCGTCAAACGGACGCTCGGATCACATACGACGTCCAAATGAGGGAAATAAGGACTCTACGGAAAGCTTACGAGATAAGATTTCCAACGGATCCAACCACGCCTTCAAATTCAATCCGAGTCAATGGGAATCGCGAAAAAAAGATGACGGATAGAAACTTCCCAGCGCTGCGTCGCCG
Organism: Raddia guianensis; assembly: GCA_036346415.1. Classification (NCBI taxonomy): domain Eukaryota; kingdom Viridiplantae; phylum Streptophyta; class Magnoliopsida; order Poales; family Poaceae; genus Raddia; species Raddia guianensis. The sequence goes on from CM070537.1 coordinate 7,771,887, forward strand.
TATTTTTTGGCCCAATGCCCGTGTATCCCTAGAGTTAGGGTTGAGCACGTGTGGGCACTTGTTTGGGCGCCCCTTCTCTGGCCGCCACCCTATATAAGTCTGTGAGCATTGTTGAGCCCTAATTTTTATTAGTAGCATTGATGTCAAGATTATTCAACATTAAGTGCTTGGGGGTTTTTGGACTTCTCGGAACCCTAGCGAAGACTCGGCTTCTCGTAAAACCCTAATTTGAAGCGTCGACAAATTTGTGAGCTGCTCCAAGTTCTAAGTGCGTGACTGGGCGAGAGATGAGGTCACGTATAGATTAGGAGTAGTTAGGTTTTTAATTTCTGTTTTTGTCGGAATTCAAAAGGGGTTTGAATCTCTCAGACTATGCCGGATCTTTGCGACTTCTCGAAAAATCGGTTTCCGTAGTCCACCTCTTCTAAAAATACCCAAATATATTCTTGTGAGATTTTAGAGTGAGAGAAACCCACCTAAATTCTTCCACATATTTTAGCACGAAATTTTCTCTCTGTCGGACGGCGTCTGGGACCGGCCGGACAGCGTCCGATCAGAAAAGCACGTGCACAGTGCACTCTGTCGGACGGCGTCCGGTCGTTACCGGACGGCGTCAGATAAGCTAAGTCCAGTGAGCTTTTTTCTCTGTCGGACGGCGTCCGGTAGTTACCGGACGGCGTCCGGTAGAGGCTAACGGCTAGTCTTTTTGTCTCCTTCCCGGGGGCAAAGGCTAGTTTTGCTCTAGGGGCTATAAATACTTGTCTAGTGTCTGGCTTCTTTGAGGTTTGCTGCTCCATTTCACCTACTACACTTATTGCTCATCAATTAGGTGTTTTAGAGCCATTCCTCCACCCACAAACCAATCAAAGCCAGAAATCACTCATCTCCAACACCGAGCTTCATGGAAGTCCTTCGATCCGGCATGATCGGAGCGTTTCGGGCTTGTTACTTTTGAAGACGGCATCCTTCTTGGAGGCGTGGGCTTGGGAGTAGGCCTTAGCGTGTGGCTACTCTCAAGTCGGTGTACGGGTGACGGAGTCTACCTCGCAGGAGTGGCGGAACGACTACCGGGGAGTTAGTGAGGCGTTAGGCTCGAGAGCGAGCCGGTCCTTGTACGCAAGGGATAGCCTCAACGGAGAGTAGGAGTTGCGACTCCGAACTTCGGTGAAACAAATACCGTGTCACTCTCTCTCATTTATTTTTCGCACTTACTTCCATTGCATTGCTTGTGATGAATTGTGATGCCATGTCTTAGTTTTTCAATTCACTTGTTTATCGCTTCCGCTTACATGAAAATTGAAACTAGGATTGGGTCACTATTAATATGATGCTTAATCAACAAATAATCGAAAAAGTTTAAAATTGCCTATTCACCCCCCTCTAGGCCTTAGGATCCTCTTTCAAGTGGTATCAGAGCGTCTAGGTTCTTCGGTATTAGCTTCACCGCTAGGAGATGGCTCAAGAGGGGCCTAGGATATAAATTGAAAAAGCTCATATCTTTGATGGGACCAACTTGAATGAAGATGGAAAGCCCGTGGACTAAAAGCTTTATCGCTCCATGATCGGTTCGCTTCTCTATCTCACCGCTTCTCGACCCGATATTATGTTTAGTGTGTGCATGTGTGCTCGCTTTCAAGCATCCCCTAAAGAAGTGCATCTTGTCGCCGTAAAACGCATTTTGAGATATCGAAAAATCACTACTAGACTAGGACTTTGGTACCCCAAGGGAGTGCGTGTTGAGCTTTTTGGCTATTCCGACTCGGATTATGCCGGTTGCAAAATTGATCGCAAAAGCACCTCGGGGGTTGTTACTTGCTAGGACGCTCACTCGTGTCATGGACTTCGAGGAAGCAAAACTCCGTGGCGCTATCTACAGCGGAAGCGGAATATGTAGCGGCGGGGAGTTGTTGTGCTCAACTCTTGTACATGACACGGATGCTTAGTGACTTTGGGCTAAAATTTGAAAAAAGTGCCTCTTCTATGCGATAATGAAAGTGCGGTGAAAATAGCCAACAATCTAGTGTAACATTCCCGTACAAAGCACATCGACATCCGACATCACTTTATTCGTGACCACGTTGCAAAGGGTGACGTTGTGCTTGCCTACGTGCGAACAGAAGATCAATTGGTGGATATTTTCACCAAACCCTCGGATGAGGCACGGTTTTGCAAATTAAGAAATGAACTCAACATACTAGATAGGTCAAATGCGTGTTAATTGGATTTTGTGACTTTTTGGGTCTTATTCGAATTCTTCCATTTGCTTTTGACCCTTGTTACATTTAGGGGGAGTTTTAAATTCAACTCATGACTTCAAAAATCCCTCTAGTGGTGAAAAGATGAATTTGTTTTTGGGTTAGCACATTCTTGTCCTATATTTAAAGCCAAAAACAAATTTAAAATCTAATAGACTATCTTTTATCCTCTTACCACTTCAAACTTTTCAATTTGAAAACTCTTATCCCTTTTAATTTTTTTTTGCTCCATATGCATATTTATTCTCTTTAAAAAAAATCATATGGCATTAAATTTATTGAAAATATTTGAAATAGAGCCAAAATTCAAAAAATATGTGCTTAAACTGTAAAGCGAACCCCTATGCGCGATTTTCATGCCGATATGAGAAATCAAGGCCAAATTTGGGTTCACACATTTTCTTGATCTCTAAGATCAAAATTTGAGATTTTGAATTTGGTTTGGTTTCATTTGTCTCATTAGAATCTTATCCCTTCAAAATTAAAATTTAAAATTACTCCAAAATTGCCCACTTTTGAATTCTTCCTTGGATTTTGAGCAAAAATGGAGAATACCCCTTCAAAACACTATTTTTATAAAAAATTCTTGCATTGGTGGGGCCCACTGATCAGAAATGTGTGCTGTGGCGTTTTTAGTCTTCATCGGACGCCGTCCGGCAACCTTCGGACGCCGTCCGACAAAGGCTGTGCCCTCGAGGCGAACCTCCTGTCGGACGCCGTCCGGTAAGCATCAGACACCGTCCGATGGGGTCTAATCTGTGCTGCATCCATACTGTCGGACACCGTCCGATAGGCGTCGGACGCCGTCCGATGGGGCCAAATCGTGCAGTCGGTCTATAACTTACCCCTCCGCCTCCCTCTTTCCTCATTTCATCTCTTCCTCCACTCCTAACCGGCGCAGCCACTTCCTCTCCTCCTCACCGGGGAGGGCTCTTCGGCGAACTCCGGCGACGTCCTCCACCACCAGCGTCCCCTCGTCCTCCTCTTCGATTCCCACTGCGGGGATTGAAGGTTGACGGCCCGATTCATGCGCCTCATCTCCGTCAAGCTCCCCCTTTTTTCCCCTGCCGGGAAAGACCTAGGGGATGATCCTCTCGCGCACGACGGCTTCCTCCTCCCTTCTAGGGCTCGGTAACGGCTTCCCACCTCTTGTTCCCGCAAATTCCTTTGATTACCGAGCTCTAGGTTTTGAATAGGATCTTTCCCGCGCTTGTGTCCAGGGTTGGCTCGTGGTGTGGTTGGCATTTGGTCGGTTGGCACTTGGTCAGTGGGATTGTTTCAGAATGTCTCGTTCATTGAAGAAACTGGGCAAGGCTCTAGGCAGGACACTGAGTGGTCGTGGTGACAGTGGCAGCTGGGGTGTTCGTGATGAAATTGATGAAACGGCTAGCAGTGCCGCTCCTCCTCGCTCAAGAAAAGTTACTAGAGAGCATGTACAGCAGTAGCACGATGAGGGATACAATTGGAAAAGGGTTGCGGGGTCTTCTTTTGCGACAGCCGAGGATATTGATGATGACACTTTTGATGAGGACCCGACAGATGATGATGTCACTGAGACTGTGGTTGCTGAGGATGAACCCATGGACAATTTGGTCCTAAAATTGTCTATGGAGACTTTAAGGAAGAAGAGGGCCGTCTCTTATGCAAAATGGTTCCCTCAGCGGAGAGAAGATACTAAAGATTTTAGATTCTACACTAAGTTTCAGAAACAGCCCTACATGTGTTTCTCTGCGCCCAAGACTGGTCTTAGGGACCCTCATTGTGTTGATTGGAGTGAAATCACCGCAGCGGCAGGACTTGAGGTTCACACCATCTTCAGCTCCACTCCAGGCTTGGCCGAACTGATTTCAAATAAGAAGTTGACTTGGTGCAGAGAAAGGCACTGTGAGTTCTTCGCTACACTGCTAGCTGCTGAGGATGAGTCAGAATTTAATTACTATCACTCAGTCGACGGAAATGTTCAGGGGATCTCAGTGGCAAACATGAATTATGCTTTGGGCACTTCAGATTTTGGCGCTGACCTAAATGAGATGGCATATGAAGATGCCTTCTAGAGGGCTAAATATCCTTCACTTGAAGAAATCAGATTCATGTATCTCGATCTTGATGATGAGGAAATCAATGTGGATAAGGCAAATCAGTTGCGACAGGAGCCTGCTCTAATCAACCTTATTCTTTGAAGCACCCTGTTTGTTCGAAGTGGCAACCGCGACAGGATCCTCCCAATCTGCAGTTGGTTTATGTTATATCTTCTGACAGGCAGGACTATAAATATTGGAGCTACCCTCTTGGGAGAATTTGATGATGCCATTTTCATAGAGGGCAATAGAGCACTTCCTCTAGCACCATATATTGGATTGCTGCTCTCTAGGACTCAGCGCGTATCCGAGGATGAAGTAAGGAGTTGGGACAACAAGATCAAGAAGCATCAAATGAAGATCTTTCTGAAAACACTTGGCAGCAAACCCAAGTTGGATCGTCTAGGTGATGATGCTCCTCCTCCAGCTCCGGCCCCTGTTTTTGCTCCTGCTGCTCCAATGCAGCCCTCTGTGCCCGTGACTGGTGAGGGATCTTCTGCAGCTGCCCCTCCTCCTTGGTATGACTCATTGATAAGTGAGATGAGAGGTCTGCGCACTGAAATGAAAGAAGAGCTTGCAGCCACCCGCAGAGAAATGAATGAATTGGCAGGGCAGCAAACGTACTTGAGTGATGAGTTTGCAGAGTTCAAGTCTGCTCTACAATATATGGGTGCCATGTTTATGTCAGTGCCAGAAGGGGCCAATCCTTACTCGTGGTATTCTCATGCTCATGACAGCTATCAGGCCTACCAGCAGAATCAGGAGTTTACTCGCCCACCTGCCTACCCACCATCGGTTCACCCTTCGGTACATCCTCCTCCAGGGCCTGCTCCTGCTTTTGTGCCACCACCTCAGCCCTTTCCTCCTCCAGGTGCTCCAGCTTTTGCTCCCCCAGCTCAGCACCCTCCTCTTGCTCATCTGTACAAGCGTCGCAGAGGGCAGGGTTCTTCTTCTGGCGGCCACGGACATGATGGAGGCGACGACATGGATCAAGATCAAGAGGAGTAGACTAGCAAGGCTAGGAGCTTTTCCCTTTTGTGTCACTTGGTGACAAAGGGGGAGAAGTAAGAGAGATTAGTAAGGGGTCTAGGTCTAGCCTTTCTTTTAGTTAGTAGTGATCGAGGACCTGATTTCGTGTAATGCTATTACCTTTGCCTCGATACTCTTTTGATTTGTGTTTGTTACTCTGGTACGCCTTAACCTTGTTGGCTGCTTGTGGTTTTAAACTTGTGCATGAATTTAGGGGGAGCTTCACTCATTTGCACATCCTTCTGGTCAAGTTGTGGTTGTTTTAATTTTACTATTGCTCGTACACTTGTCTTTGCATTAACCCCTTTTGCGGCTCAAAATATTTATTCTCTCTTTGGTTGCCATCAAGTTCCACAAAGGGGGAGATTGTGAGCATTGTAGAGCCATAATTTTTATTAGTGGCATTGATGTCAAGATTATTCAACATTATGTGCTAGGGGGTTTTTGGACTTCTCGGAACCCTAGCGAAGACTCGGCTTCTCGTAAAACCCTAATTTGAAGCGTCGACAAATTTGTGAGCTGCTCCAAGTTTTAAGTGCGTGACTGGGCGAGAGATGAGGTCACGTACAGATTAGGAGTAGTTAGGTTTTTAATTTCTGTTTTTGTCGGAATTCAAAAGGGGTTTGAATCTCTCAGACTATGCCGGATCTTTGCGACTTCTCGAAAAATTGGTTTCCATAGTCCACCTCTTCTAAAAATACCCAAATATATTCTTGTGAGATTTTAGAGAGAGAGAGAGAGAAACCCACCTAAATTCTTCCACATCTTTTAGCACGAAATTTCCTCTCTGTCGGACGGTGTCTGGGACCGGCCGGACAGCGTCCGATCAGAAAAGCATGTGCACAGTGCACTCTGTCGGACGGCGTCCGGTCGTTACCAGACGGCGTCCGATAAGCTAAATCCAGTGAGCTTTTCTCTTTGTCGGACGGCGTCCGATAAACAAAAATCAGTAAGCAGTAGCCGCTGTCGGACGGCGTCCGGTGCCCATCGGACGGCGTCCGGTAGAGGCTAACGGCTAGTCTTTTTGTCTCCTTCCGGGAGGCAACGGCTAGTTTTGCTCTAGGGGCTATAAATACTTGTCTAGTGGCTGGCTTCATTGAGGTTTGCTGCTCCATTTCACCTACTACACTTATTGCTCATCAATTAGGTGTTCTAGAGCCATTCCTCCACCCACAAACCAATCAAAGCCAGAAATCACTCATCCCCAACACCGAGCTTCATGTAAGTCCTTTGATCCGGCATGATCGGGGCGTTTCGGGCTTGTTACTTTTGAAGACGGCATCCTTCGTGGAGGCGTGGGCTTGGGAGTAGGCCTTGGCGTGTGGCTACTCTCAAGTCGGTGTACGGGTGACGGAGTTCACCTCGCCGGAGTGGCGGAACAACTACCTGGGAGTAAGTGAGGCGTTAGGCTCGAGAGTGAGCCGGTCCTTGTGCGCAAGGGGTAGCCTCAACGGAGAGTAGGAGTTGCGGCTCCGAACTTCGGTGAAACAAATATCGTGTCACTCTCTCTCATTTATTTTCCGCACTTACTTCCATTGCATTGTTTGTGATGAATTGTGATGCCATGTCTTAGTTTTTCAATTCATTTGTTTATCGCTTCCGCTTGCATGAAAATTGAAACTAGGATTGGGTCACTATTAATATGATGCTTAATCAACAAATAATCAAAAAAGTTTAAAATTGCCTATTCACCCCCTCTAGGCCTTAGGATCCTCTTTCAAAGTCCCACGCCGTGCTTCGTCTTAGTTGGGTTTTGTTTAGTTGATTTCGTCACTGTCGTGTGAGATTTCGCCTTGTTCTTCTTGTGTCGGCAGCAGGACCAAGTTTTTGAACCCCATTATCCTTAATATATATTCGCAATTGAGATTGCTTATCCTGTGTTCTTGCTCGTTCTTCGGTTGCGTGCAGGAATCGTCCTTCGTGGACAGGTCGATCGTGCCTCTGGTTCGGTCGATAACACTCGTCGTGGTGGTTTAGCGATCGCTGGGATTTCCAAATCCTTTACGGGGTTGGAAGCCGGATCGTTTAGGTCTCCGTGACACTACTGAGTTATCCTTATCGTTTCACCAGAAGATCGAGACCCCGCGTCCGCGCCCATCACTGCTGCTTTGTCCGCCTCTTGTTGCATTGCAATTAGCCATCCCAAACATCTCTAAGACCTTATTTGCATAAGCTGTCTGCTTGAGTGTGATCCTATTGGTCTTCTGGCCTACCTCAATCCCGAGATAGAAACTGAGCAAACCTAGATCACTCATCTCAAACTCTTCTAACATCTGCTGTTTTAAAATATGCAATTTCTTCTGGATTTGACCCGGTGACCACCAGATCATCAACATATACTCCAACTATTACACCTGACAAGCCTTCCCCTCTTATTACACTGCTTGCTCCTATGCACACCAAGAGAATCCAAGCTGTTTCAAGCTCCTGCCAAGTTTGGTGTTCCAGGCCCGAGGCACTTGACAAAGACCATATAGCGCCTTCCTCAATCTATACACACGATGCTCCTTACCCTTGATAATGAAACCTTCAGGTTGTGTTACATGCACTTCTTCCTCAAGTTCTCCATGCAAGAATGCTGACTTGACATCAAGATGGTGCACTTGCCAACTTCTATTTGCAGCCACTGCAAAAATAAGCTGAACGTGTCTAGCCTAGCCACCGGAGCAAACACCTCATCGAAATCCACTTCTTGACGTTGGACATACCCCTTTGCAACTAATCTAGCTTTGTGTTTGATCACTTCTCCGTTGGAGTTCTTCTTCAACTTGTAAACCCATTTTAGACCAATAGGCTTCTTCCCTTCAGGTAGCTCAGTGAGTGTGACATCCTAATAAATATTAGGATGTCCCAAGTTTCATTCAAAAAGAAAAACTAGGTAAAATAATTTCTATTATTTTTCTATATGAAAATCCCTAAATTTTCAAACAATTATTTACATATAAGAATTTGTTTTATTAATTATTTTTCATTATAATTTACAATTTATAAAATTTCAAACCTTACGATTTCTAATTCAAAAGCTCTTTCCCCGCTTTTCCCATATCTTTTCCATTTATCCTTACTCAACCGAAACCCTTAACTCTAGGTCGAGTCGATTTTTCTTTTTCTCTCTCGACCAGAACCCTAAACCCCAATCAACCACTCGTATTACCCTGGCCGAGCTAGCTACTCAGCCCTCGTCATGTCGATCTAACCCCTCTGGCTTGGACTCCATGTTCGATTGAAACCCGAACCATCTCCTTATCATAACCTGGCGAAATCTCCCTCATCTCAACTCTCTCCTTCATCATCTCGACCCAACCATGACCGAAACCCTAGCTTTCTTTCTCTCGATTGAAAACCCTAGCTCGACCCACGACCAAGACCCTAAAACCCCTGGTTGAGTCGACCGTTCATCCCCTCCCTCGACCAAAGCCCTAACCCAGCCCGACCTCCTTTGAAAACACTCCCGGTCGGAACTCTAAATCCGGTTGACCTCCTTTCTAACCCTCGCCGGTCGAACATCCCTCTCGGCCGGCCCCGTTCGAAACTCTGCCCCATCTCCCTCCTAGACGTGTCGACCCACCTCCTCCGGCCCACTTCTATTCCTACCCCAAATCGAACCAAAGGCCAAGACGACCGTAAGCCTAAACCCTATCCGAATCCAACCCGGTCGACCTCTCTTGCGAGTTTGGCTGTCCGAACTTTCCCTCTCGCCAGGGCAAGATCCCTCGCAGACCGATTCATCTTCCGAGCCGAACCATTGCTAACATAAGATAACGAGACACCGAGTTCTCGCCTACCCCAAGGCCTTGTTCTTTTCAGCGTATCGTTGCATTGGCGTATTACTGTAGCAAATTTGAGAGCTCTCGAAACGAGGTCTAAAGATTATAAAAAAATAATTAAAAATAGTTTTAGAAAATTTGAAAGGACTACTAAAAGTCACGAAAAAATCGTTACAAATTATCACAATATATAGGCTATATAAAAATAACAAAATTTGCTACAGTAATACGCAATGGTACGATACGCTGAAAAGAACAGGGCCCAAAAGCCCCCATTGGGCCCTACCCGCAACCCATGGCCGGCCCATATGTACTCCGCTTTAATCTTTCCCTGTATAAACACCCAACAAACCCTAGCCCTACCATCCCACTGCTGTCGCCGCCTCCTTCCCATATCCCGTCGCCGCCTGCGCTGTAACCAGGCCGACGCCCCACTGAAGCCGCTGGAGCAGCGCCGCCCTGCCCCCACTGGATCCGCGTCGCCACGCTCTGCCGGGGCAATGGTCCCGCGCTCACCCAGGCCAAGAACCGCCGGCGCCCTTGCCGGAGGCGCCTCCTTGCACCGCTGCCCTGTCGGAGCCACCCTCTCCACGGCTGCGCTGCCGCTTGCCGGAGCGCCGCCACAAGACTCACCCCGCCGCCGCCCTACCTAGCCGCCGCTGGCCGCCACACCGCCGCCGCCGCCTGCCCACCAGGTCGGCCGAGCCGCCGCCGGAGCGCCGCCCCTCGCCGGAGCCATGGCTACCACGGCGCCGCCCTCACTCCCTCTCCCCCGAGGTTTTCTCTCTCTCTTTTTTTTTGAGGGGTACAACACCAGACGCACACAAACACACATCATACGCACGCACGCGCGTGTGCGTCTGAACACACGCTAGTAGAAGAAATGGAGGATACTAGCTCCGTCCTAACGCACACGCGTGTGCGTACCCAAAGATTTTTTATTCAGCGAGGCACCCGGCCGATCCAAGGATCGAACGCGGGCGGGCAGCCTGCACACCCGCAGGGCTTGCCAACCGAGCTACGGCTCGTCCTCGGTTTTCTCTCTCTCTCTAGTGTGTGAGAGGATAGGGGAAAACAGGGGAAATTTCCCCTTTTGATTTCATTGCTTGGGCCAATGCTTAGCCCAAGTGATGTTTATATGAACAGTACCTATTCTCATATTCATATCTCCTAAATCATAGCATGATTTCACCCCCAAATCAATTTTGTTAATTTTCTTTTAATCTATTTTATATATTATATTTGTTTCATGTTTTTATGGATTCTCTGTAATTGTTGTTATTTCACGCCATGATTTGTGCGTAGGCCGTACCAGTATTCTTATCGGAGTCATGAAGGCCGATAAATCCTTGGAAGATGATCAAGACCAAAGCTCAGGTTAGGATGTCATCGTCGGTGGCACCAGAGCCAGGAACCCTAACAGATTCACGGAGGATCGTCAAGACTCGAACTTTGGACCGAGATGCCACCGGTGACACTGGAGCCAGGGATTCCGGCAACCTCCCGGGAAGACGAGGCATAGAATTCGGACCGAGACGTCGCCACGAACAAAGTTGATCATTAACGTCGATGATTCTTTGTGGAACAAGGTTACACATTCCTATCCTATGTTTTACTATCTTCGTCCGTACAAAAGTATGTGCTCTCTTGGCTGTGATTTAGGGCAACAGTTTTTGGACTGAGGGGGCTTAATCGTCTTTACTTTTCGTATTTCACCTTTGCATGCATATTAGAATAGTGTGTGTGCCTTATTCGTGTTAGTCATTTACTATCATGACTAGACCTCGTTTGACGAACTCCTTTATTGTTCCTTAGTCTATCCTTTGACTAGATGTTATGACTGCATTGAGATTCATTATAAAATGTGCCTTTGTGAAGCGTATGCTTTGTGATGGTGTTTTTGGTTAAACCCTAAACAACTAAAACTAGTGTAGATTGCTTAGGAAGACCCGGCAGTGATGGTTCCGGGATTATGGTGAAGATGAGTGGGTCTTCTCTAATAAGGACTCAAGCTTGTGTACTACTACACCAAACCTAACCGTACAGCCACTCGTGCCTTCGGCCTGGCTTAGTACACTACGAAACCCAATAACCGCTTGCTCATAGGCTGTCTGGTTATGTTTCGTCCCTGTTGCCCTAGGGTGAGGCTCATGACCTTACCTGAGGGGTAGGTGCGTTTCAGAGACAGAATGGCTTGAATGGGGAACACCTCGGGCCGGTAATGATATGTGGAAGGGCCACCTCTGCGGCGTGTATCGGGCAGGCCGGGGAAATCTAAAGAGAAGGCAGGTGAAGTGGTGGGCGTAGTAAGCTGGAAAAATCTTGTACCGTTTCTCCCAGTGAATGAAACGGGGCTTGTGGGAAAATTTGTACGCACTCTGCAGTTTTAAAACTGTCATGATAGCCGTGTCCATGGGTATGGACGGGGCGGGAGGTTTGCACTCGTAGATTCACCCTTTTTAATAATTAAACCTGACTAGAGTAGGCTGGGATTGACCTGGTGTGATGATGCACCTTCCTTTGATGTTCTAGATGATTGGATCAATTCATGCATTCAACCAATTTAAAACTTGTTTACTAAAACTTGATTAGTAAATAGGTCTTGTGTAAAATAGCCAACTCCCCAATATTTGCCATTGCATACATTTGTTAAGGATTGCTTGCTGGGTAGCCGCGTACTCATTATATCTATCACGGATAAATTTTATTATTTAGGTTGCAAGTCTGATCAAGACCAGGAGGGTCCGAACTCAGGTGTGCAGAACTAGCTGCGGGTGTCCGGGTCAATTGCTTGGATATCATCGCTGAAGGCTATTGCTGCTTTGGTGTTATCTTTATTCGTTCTTAATATTTGGTAATACCTGCTTTACTGTAATAGCGTATGATGCCACCTTGTAATACTCCATTATTTTGAATAATAATGAAATGCCAGCCATGATAGCCGTTGAATTGTCTATCATGAGGTATTAGTCTGGGCCTAGTATCAGATCATGGTGCGGAATTCCCTATCGAGGCGCAGGGGGTCGTGACAGTGAGAGTCCAAGTTGAATTTCTTTCAATAGACTCGAGCTCCTTTAACATTGCATCCTCCCAGTCAACTTTACGAGCTGCATCCATGTAGCATGATGGTTCCTCTAGTTGGATCATGAGAAGTTCATCATCTGATCCTACTCCCTCCAACTCAACTCTCCTTGTTTCCCTCATGAGATCACCGACTTCTCTGAATTTAGTAGGCTCTTCACTTGAGTCACTAGGATCAAGACTGGGTTGCTGCCCAGTCTAAGCAGTTTCCGTTGATGTGGATGGACCGGCATTGTCAGACATGAGATGCAGTTGTTGCTTCAGCTCGAGCTCGTGTCCTGGTCTCTGGCCCTAGCTTGTGGTAGCCGAGTCTCCATGTTGGCATGAGTTGATGCATGAATTTTGACCACCACATTGACGTTCAATATTTTCGTCAACTACTTCGCCAGCATGGACGTCGACGAGTCTTCGATCGACTATTTCATCTTCGGCCTCTTCATCTACGACGAGTTGGCAACACTTCACGGCATCTTCTACATCATTTACATCAACTATGGTGCCATCATCAACTATATGGCATCATCGACCTGCACCATGGCCAGGACGCGTGCACAGCCGGCAATCTCATCATGCTGGTATTGCGTTGTCGCCGTCAGCAATTCGGCCTCCACCATGGCCGCCTCCCCAAGCTCAAGACGTATTCAAGAAAGGCTCATCTCCACCTCTTCGGCACCCTCTGGTCCCACAAGTCATGTCCTTGCAAGGCCGGCTCATGAACCGGCTCAAGAAAGAGCCCAAGTTGTCCACGAGTCCGGTTCGGCCAATTCCGTGCACTCAACTTAAAACGGATGCCCCGGCCTCATACGGACTCTGTTTTGGATGTTCTTGGTATGCAAGGATAAGTCCTCGACGAGATCTTTCCAACAGATCCAGTCCCACGTCCAAATTCATTATGGATCAGTAGGAATCGGCAAAACAATATTGCGACCAGAATCTGCCGGGATCTGTCGGGCGCTGCGCCGCTCCACTTTGGGCCCATGGCCCATGTACCCAAGGGGCTGCGCCCCAACCCCTAGCCATCACTATAAATTCAGTAGCCGTCGCTAGTTTAGACTTGGGTTTTGCATAGATTATTCTGCCGTCGCAGTTTCGCCGTGTATCGGTTTGCTGAACCCCAACTTTGTGTGCTTATTCGCTAATCAGTAATTTTGAGATTGCATCTACCGTGTTCTTGCTCGTGTTCTCGATTCGTTTGCAGGAACTAACCTTTGTGGTGAGGTCAACCGTCTCTTGGCGTGGTTGATAACGAACGGAGACAGTGGTGTAGCGATTGCAGGCTTAGATCTGTTATGATTGAAAGCCGGATCGTCAACGTCGAGTTCTCCACCAATCGTGTTTACCCATACCTGTCGGAAGATCGGGATCCCGTTCCCATAAAGTGATGTGACCATGTCCATCATTGATATGACCAACACTACGTCAGTGTGGTGGTCATCAATTTTTCGTCAAATACTTCGCCAGCATGGACGTCGACCAGTCTTCGATCGACTATTTCATCTTCGGCCTCTTCATCTACGACGAGTTGGCAACACTTCACGGTATCTTCTACATCATCTACATCAACTATGGTGCCATCATCAACTATATGGCATCATCGACCTGCACCATGGCCAGGACGCGTGCACAGCCGGCAATCTCATCATGCTGGTATTGCGTTGTCGCCGCCAGCAATTCGGCCTCCACCGTGGTCGCCTCCCCAAGCTCAAGACGTATTCAAGAAAGGCTCATCTCCACCTATTCGGCACCCTCTGGTCCCACAAGTCATGTCCTTGCAAGGCCGGCTCATGAACCAGCTCAAGAAGGAGCCCAAGTTGTCCACGAGTCCGGTTCGGCCAATTCCATGCACTCAACTTAAAACGGATGCCCCGGCCTCATACGGACTCCGTTTTGAATGTTCTTGGTATGCAAGGATAAGCCCTCGACGAGATCTTTCCAACATATCCAGTCCCACGTCCAAATTCATTATGGATCAGCAGGAATCGTCAAAACAATATTGCGACCAGAATCTGCCGGGATCTGTCGGGCGCTGCGCCGCTCCACTTTGGGCCCATGGCCCATGTACCCTAGGGGCTGCGCCCCAAAACCTAGCCATCACTATAAATTCAGTAGCCATCGCTAGTTTAGACTTGGGTTTTGCTTAGATTATTCTGCCGTCGCAGTTTCGCCGTGTATCGGTTTGCTGAACCCCAACTTTGTGTGCTTATTCGGTAATCAGTAATTTTCATATTGCATCTACCGTGTTCTTGCTCGTGTTCTCGATTCGCTTGCAGGAACTAGCCTTCGTGGTGAGGTCAACCGTGTCTTGTTGTGGTTGATAACGAACGGAGACAGTGGTGTAGCGATTGCAGGCTTAGATCTGTTCTGATTGGAAGCCGGATCGTCAACGTCGACTTCTCCACCAATCGTGTTTACCCATACCTGTCGGAAGATCGGGATCCCGTTCCCATCAAGTGGTATCAGAGCCAGGTTGCTCGTCAGGTATACTTGTATCTCCTCTATTTCATCTTTCACCTAGAGTCCAAAAAATTGCCCTACAAAAAGATTTGAGTTCGTCGTCATATCCATAGTCCAAACCACTTTGTGCCCTTCGCAATTTCGTTTTCAGTTTCGTGTTGTTGAATTTGTATCCATCGTGATCGTCTTGTTGCTGGTTTAGAGTAAGTTCTTGGTCTAGTTTGAGTCTTGCATCTCGACGTCGAGTCTAACGCCATCACGTTGTCGTCGCCGCCGCATCCAAATCGGGTGTCAATCTATTCAGTTCGGTATTTTGTATTTATATCCTTTGTCCGAACTCCAAATTGGACAAATTCGGGATCTAAATTGTAGCCCAGAAAAAGATCTACATCGTTGTCCATTTCACCAAGTTCCAGAACCGCCATCTTCAGATCCAAAATCGCGTTGGAAGTGTTTCTGTATGTGTCTCGGATTTTTCTGAGTAGTCTGTGTTACGGGGCCCATATCTCCTAGATCCATTATCCAACATTGGTGTTCCATATATGCAAATTGATCAGCACGAAAAGATCTACAACTTTGATGTTATACGTTTTCGCGTTTGAGGCCTCCAAAAGTCCGAAAACAGCATAGGAATTTTCTGCATAGTAGATCTGTTTTTTTCCAGCAGGAGAAAATTGAGTGTTTATGTATATATCTTGTAATCTCTCATATGCGGCACTATTGATATTTGAAAGAAAAAGTGAAAAAGGCAAGTGCACAAAAAGAAGCCGCACAAAGAAAAAATAGAAAAGAAAAAAAAAACAAGGAAAAGAAAGAAATAAATCAGAAGTGGTTGCATTCTTTGTATCCAAAGTGTTGTGTTATTTGTTTTGCTTGCTTGAGCTAGGTCTAAGGATGGGTTTAGGCCAGCAACTTTGACAAGTACTTTGGATATTTATTCAACTTTGCTAATCTGATTTCGATAATTGCATATTCCTTGCTACTATATTTTGCCTATCCAAGCTCCACATACTTCTAATCAGTTCTGGTTCGAACTTGCAATCGTTTCGCTCACACTCGTTCGGTATCAAGAACCAGCTACCGGTTGTACCTCCTGCAGCATTGGTAAGAACACTTGTAAGAGCGTG
Organism: Raddia guianensis; assembly: GCA_036346415.1. Classification (NCBI taxonomy): domain Eukaryota; kingdom Viridiplantae; phylum Streptophyta; class Magnoliopsida; order Poales; family Poaceae; genus Raddia; species Raddia guianensis. The sequence continues at coordinate 7,787,678 of CM070537.1, forward strand.
GTAAGACGCTTGAGAGCTTGTGATTCCACCTTCTACCACCTAGTAGTTGATAGGGATAATACTCTTGTGTTATTTTCTGTTTTCTACTAACAATGGCAGGATCATCGATCGAAGATCAAAACGATACTAAGTTTGTTCGTCACAAGGAGCGGCTAGAATTATTGAAGGAGTTGAAAGCCATGATTAACAATTACGATCGAAACATTAATAATACACAAGAGTGGTTGGAAGAAAAACACTCCACTAACACTATATCTGTTTACACCGACCAAGTTAAAACTCTAATGTCTCTTCCTTCTTATAATGGAATTGGTGCTACTGCTTATATTGATTGGGAAATAACGGTAGATAAAATATTTTCACAATATAAAATCTGTGACAAACGAAAAATTAATGCTGCCACTAGTGCTTTTACTTGTTGTGCATCAATTTGGTGGAATGATTTTTGTAAATATAAGAAGGTACCTCAAACATGGAGAGATATGAAACGATATTTGAGGGATGAATTTGTTCCCGCATATCATTATGAAAATTTAATCAATGAATTACAAAGTTTACAACAATGTGATAAAACTGTTAAAGCTTACTATGAAAAATTTGAGACATTGTTGTTGCGTTGTGGTTTAGAGGAAACCGAGGAAGCTAAGGAAATTAAATTTTTGGTAGGACTTGATAAAAAAATTCAGAATGTTCTTGTTGATAAAGAATATGATTCTCTCTCTAGTTTGTTTAAACTTGCTTGTGAGATTGAAATTAAAATTGCACATGAAAGACAAATCTCTCTGGAAGAACGACCTCTTGTCGTGCCTCCACTCGTGACTAACATTTTGCAGGAAAGTGCAAATGATAAAATTGAGAATGTGGAGAATGAAGAGATGCTTGTTGCTGTACCCATGCTTCCAATAACTACAACTGAAGATGTACCTACATCAGCCGAGGAGAAAAACAAAGGTAATGAAAAAGGTACCACTTTCAATCAAGGTGAGAATGATTTGGCGGTGCTGAAATTTTCCACGGATCATACTTTGATAGAGCAACAAATTATGAAACCAATTGCTGATTTACCTTTGTCACAAGATGATTTGCTCGATGTTTCTTGTGATAAAGAAGAGTTGTGCGATAATGCTTCACTTATATCTGTGCCACAACTAGTGAATAAACATGTTACTGTTACTTCAGAATCAAACACTTGTGCTCAAAATAAACATGTTGTTCACATTGTTAACGAAAAAGATGAGCTGAAATTGTTGTCTTCTTTAAATGTTCTGGGTTATATTGAATTTGATGTTCTATGTGATTTAGACAATTTAGAGGAGAAGCTTTTTGATCAATACAATTTGCCTTGGTTATCTAGAAACACTTTTTATGGTATAGACAAATATAATGATAATGAAAAGTACATGGTTAATCGAGTGTACATTTGCTCCAATATGAATTTTTCTTATGATGTACAACCATATGATCAGTTAGAGAGCTACATTATCAATAATCAGGAGACATCAAGTGCCTCTAGATTTGTTTTGAAAATACAAGAAAAATTTCAAGAAGGGGAGGATGTGGATCCTAATCCATGTGATTCTGACAAATTGATTGCAAATGATATGCTTGTTGCTTTGTCTATTTTTGGAGCTAATCTTTTGCAGACAAACAAGGATGAGTCGAGGACGACTCACAATCAAGAAGGGGAGGATGATGTGACCATGTCCATCATTGATATGACCAACACTACGTCAGTGTGGTGGTCATCAATATTTTCGTCAACTACTTCGCCAGCATGGACGTCGACGAGTCTTCGATCGACTATTTCATCTTCGGCCTCTTCATCTACGACGAGTTGGCAACACTTCACGGCATCTTCTATACCATCTACATCAACTATGGTGCCATCATCAACTATATGGCATCATCGACCTGCACCATGGCCAGGACGCGTGCATAGCCGGTAATCTCATCATGCTGGTACTGCGTTGTCGCCGCCAGCAATTCGGCCTCCACCGTGGCCGCCTCCCCAAGCTCAAGACATATTCAAGAAAGGCTCAGCTCCACCTCTTCGGCACCCTCTGGTCTCACAAGTCATGTCCTTGCAAGGCCGGCTCATGAACCGGCTCAAGAAAGAGCCCAAGTTGTCCACGAGTCCGGTTCGGTCAATTCCGTGCACTCAACTTAAAACGGATGCCCCGGCCTCATACGGACTCCGTTTTGGATGTTCTTGATATGCAAGGATAAGCCCTCGACGAGATCTTTCCAACAGATCTAGTCCCACGTCCATATTCATTATGGATCAGCAGGAATCGTCAAAACAATATTGCGACCAGAATCTGCCGGGATCTGTCGGGCGCTGCGCCGCTCCACTTTGGGCCCATGGCCCATGTACCCTAGGGGCTGCGCCCCAACCCTAGCCATTACTATAAATTCAGTAGCCGTCGCTAGTTTAGACTTGGGTTTTGCTTAGATTATTCTGCCGTCGCAGTTTCGCCGTGTATCGGTTTGCTGAACCCCAACTTTGTGTGCTTATTCGGCAATCAGTAATTTTGAGATTGCATCTACCGTGTTCTTGCTCGTGTTCTCGATTCGCTTGCAGGAACTAGTCTTCGTGGTGAGGTCAACCGTGTCTTGGCGTGGTTGATAACGAACGGAGACAGTGGTGTAGCGATTGCGGGCTTAGATATGTTCTGATTGGAAGCCGGATCGTCAACGTCGACTTCTCCACCAATCGTGTTTACCCATACCTGTCGGAAGATCGGGATACCGTTCCCATCAAATTTCTAGGGGCATTACATCTAGTTCCTGGACTGGGGCATGAACCGGTGACTGTACTTCTTCCAAACCCGTATCGGTAGGATTTTGCTTCGGATCTGAGGCATATGTCTCATGCACTCCAGAATCCACTACCTCTTTTGTTTCTATGCTCCCATCCCAACTCCACATGGCATCTTCATAAAACACCACATCTCTGCTTATGTGCAGCTTCCTACTCTGTGGATTATATAGTCTATGAGCCTTACAGCCCTCTTCCACACCAAGATACACAAACACCTTGCTACGATCATCTAGCTTACTCAAATGTGGTTTTATTACCTTGGCATATGTTGTACAACCGAACACCCTCAGGTGTGCTAGATGTGGCTTTCTTCCTTCCTATGCCTCAAACGGTGTATGATCACCCAGTGCTTTGGTTGGCAATCGGTTTAACAGATATGAGACAGAATTGGACTCAACACACCACCTTGTATTGCTCTCAGGGAATACATTTATAGATACAAAAGGCCAGGCCACTAATCCCACGTACAACACTAGCTACGAGAATGGGGGAGTGGCGTGGTGATCGTGGTGGTGGTGGGCGTGGTGATCGCGCCCAGCCAGGCGTGCCTCTGCGGCAAGCGATTCTGAGGCATCCGTTAACACCCCCTCGCAGTCGATTGCGGGGCATCGGCGACGCAAAGACTGGATCGGAAGGCCTCCAATGTAGTTGTCGGGAGTCCTTTTGTCATGACATCGGCGAACTGCTTCCCGGTTGGAACGTGGAGCACGCGGAGCTCGCCCACAGCCACTTTCTCGTGAACGAAGTGGATGTCAAGCTCGATGTGTTTCGTGCGCTTGTGATGGACAGGGTTTGCCGACATGTAGACGGCAGAAATGTTGTCGCAGTAGGCCACCGTTGCCTTGTCGATGCCGCAGTGGAGCTCACCGAGAAGTTGCCGGAGCCAGATGCATTCCGCTGCGGCGTTGGCCACAGCCCTGTACTCAGCTTCAGCACTTGAACGGGAAACCGTGGGCTGTCGCTTTGAGAACAATGACACCAAGGAGTCACCGAGGAAGACACAGCAGCCCGACGTCGAGCGGCGCGTGTCGGGGCAGCCCGCCCAGTCGGCGTCGGAGTAGGCGGCGATGGATATGGTCGGCGAGCGACGGATGTGCAATCCTAGTGAGGAGGAGCCACGGACATAGCGCAGTATCCTCTTCAGCAGCGCCAGATGACATTGACGAGGCTGATGCATGTGGAGGCAAGCTTGCTGAACGGCATACGCGAGATCCAGGCGCGTCACAGTGAGATATTGTAGCGCGTCGGCCATGCTGCGATAGAAGGATGGATCAGCGACGAGCGGACCATCAGCAGACGATAATTTCCCTTTGGCATCAACCGGAGTGGAGATGGGCTTGCAATTCGCCATGCCGGCCCGATCAAGAACATCTTCGGCATACTTGGGTTGGGATAGGAAGAAGCCTTCACTGGTGCGCTTGACCTCAATGCCGAGGAAGAATCGAAGGGCACCCATGTCCTTGATGGCAAATTCAGCTCGTAATTGGGCCACCACAGACTCAAGGACGATCGTCGAAGATGCTGTGAGGACCATGTCGTCCACATAAAGCAATAGATAGGCAATCTCGTCACCTCGGTGGAGAACAAAGAGCGACGAATCCGAGCGCGTGGGAACGAAGCCAAGCTTGGTGATGAAGTTGGTGAAGCGAGTGAACCACGCACAAGGAGCTTGACGAAGCCTATACAATGATTTGTCGAGGAGACAAACATGATTCGGATTGGCATCGTCGACGAAACCCAAGGGCTGCTGGCAGAACACCTGCTCACCAAGTGTGCCATGTAAGAAGGCGTTGGAGACATCGAGCTGCCGCGTTGGCCAGTTGCGGGAGGCGATGACGGTGAGCACGGTGCGAATCATGGCGGGCTTGACGACGGGCGTGAAGGTGTCGCCGAAATCCACGCCCGGCCGTTGAGTGAAGCCGCGCACCACCCAACGCGCCTTGTACCTGTTGAGGGAGCCATCGGGATGGAGTTTGTGCTTGAACACCCATTTGCCGCTGACGACATGAGCACCATGTGGGCGCGGCACGAGGCGCCACGTCCCGAGCGCCTGAAGAGCTTGAAACTCAGCTTCCATGGCGGCACGCCAATGCGGATCGAGAAGAGCCACACGCACCGACGTAGGGAGCGGAGACGGTGTCGATGGCGAAGCGGATGACGGCGCGGCGGCGAGGGCGTACTTGGGGTTAGGTTTGAAGACCCCAGCACGCGCACGAGTGATCATATGATGGCGAGGCGGCGACGAATGCTGCGGCGAACGAGGACCTGATGAGAATGCTGAGGCGGATGGTGTCACATGGGGTGAGGCACAGACAGTAGGTGGAACTCCCGGCGGGCAACTGGTAGAAGCAATCGACGATGCGGGCGACGGCGAGGTGGTGAGTATGGCGGGCGGCGCAGGCAACGGTGAGGGAGCGCGCAGGGGAGCAGACGGGGGCGCACGCGACAGAGCGGTGTGAATGGGGAAGGTGTCGAGGTCGACCAATGGCGGCGTAGAAAGTGGAGATGGCGACGGAGGAGAACGAAAAGGGAAGGAGGATTCATCGAAAACGACGTGTCTCGAGGTGATCACACGGTGCGTCGACAGGTTGAAACACCGGTAGCCTTTGTGATCCACAGAATAGCCGAGGAAGGCGCACGCGGCGGAGCGCGGACTGAGCTTGTGAGGTGCGATGGATGTCAGATTAGGATAGCAGAGACACCCGAACACACGGAGGTGGTCATAGACCGGAGGGACACCGAGAAGCAGCTCGTGTGGAGTGTGAAGACCGGAAGCTTGACAAGGGCGACGGTTCAGGAGGTAGGTGGCGGTGGCAAGTGCTTCAGCCCAGAAGGCGGCTGGGACATCGGCATGGAACAACATGCTCCGGATACTGTCATTGAGCGTGCGCAGCGTGCATTCAGCCTTGCCGTTTTGCTGCGAAGTGTAGGGGCAAGAGAGACGAAGAGCGATGCCGTGGGCGCCAAAGAAGGAGCGAAGCGAGTGATTGTCGAACTCACGCCCATTATCAGTTTGGAAGGAGAGAAGAGGAAGGCGAAATTGGGTCTGTGCATAAGCAACAAAGGAGAGAAGAAGGGAGAGCACATCTGATTTTGCACGCAGGGGGAATGTCCAGGCATAATGAGAATAATCATCAATGAGCACCAAGTAAAATTTATGACCGGAATGACTGGAGACAGGGGAGGTCCATACATCAGCGTGTACAAGTTGGAAAGGAAAATAGCTAATAGATGTGGAGGAATTGAAAGGAAGCCTAACATGTTTCCCTAATTTGCAAGCATGACATGTATGAACTTCAGATGGCGTGCAGGTGAAGTCGAAGGACTACAGAGTCTTGGCGAGAGAGTCCCGGCCGGGGTGGCCGAGACAGTGATGCCACAGGTCGACGGAGACGGTGGTTGCGTGGAGGGCGTGGGGCGATGGAAGCTTCACCGGGTAGAGATCACCGGAGCTGTTACATCAGAGCATCTCCTTGCCGGTGGGAAGGTCCTTGACAGAGCAACCATAAGGGTCAAATTCGACAGTGACATTGTTATCACGAGTAAGAGCAGGGACAGAGACTAGATTTTTGATAAGGCTCGGAGAAACGAGGACATTGAGCAGAGTAAGGGAGGATGAAGAAGTTGGGATAGAAGCAACGCCCTTGTGAGTGACAGGGAGTAGAGCACCATTGCCAACCGTGATGGGGGAAGAAAGAGGTGTAGAATGATGAGAGTGTAAGGTACCAGGGGTGGAAGCCATGTGGGTCGACGCGCCGGTGTCGAGGAACCAGTCGGAGGAGCTTTGTCCTGCCGGCGTTGGCAAGTGCGGCGAGGAGAGACTGCTGCTCCCAAGCGCCAGTCGTGGGAGACGGGGCGGGGCAATGTGCAGGTGGCCCGACTGGAGAAGGTGCCGCGACGTAGGCCTGGTGCGGCTGCGAACCAGGTCATGGGCCGAGGACGCCGGCTCCCGGCGCGCGAAACGGCATGGGCCAGGCATGGACCATACCCGTCCATGGGTTAAAGCCCGCAGCCCAGGGAGCTGGAGGTTGTTGGGGACGAGGCGCAGATCCGCTGTTGCCGGCGGAGGGGCTGCCGTGGAAATAGCCGCCGGCGCCAGATCCGCGGCCACGATTCCTCCTGGAGCGCCCGCGGTTGTTGGAGCCCCCCGTGAGCCGGATCCCGGGTCGCCGGCGTCGCCTCCTGTGGGAAGTGGCGGTCGCGCGCCACCGCCGGAAGGCTGCGGCGGTCGAGCACTGGTGTGCGCAGCAACAAGGGCCTGGTGCGTCGCCATCTTCTCGTGCTCCTTGTCGTAGAGCTCCTCGAGAAGGAGGTAGGAGTGGGATGAGAGGAATGTGTGAGGTGGATGCTTGGAGGTGATGGCGGGTATGGTGTGTCGATACTTGGAGTTTAGTCCATGCAGCATGTTCAGCACCTGGCTCGGCTCAGAGACGGGCTGGCCGACGTCGCGCAGCGCGTCCGAGAGCTGCTTCAACCGAGCACAGAACTGGGTGATGGTGCGGTCACCCTGATACAGGCTGCGGAACTCCGCCTCGAGGTAGACGGCGCGGTGGAGTTGGTTGTCGCGGAAAAGATCGTCGATGCGGGACCAAATGCCATGAGCTGTGGTGTCGGGGACGCGGACGATGTCGAGGACGTCGGTCGACACGGAGTTGTAAAGCCAGCTAACCACGCACTGGTCGACCATCCGCCAATGCACATCGCTGCGCTGGGCGGCGGTTGGCGGTGCAGAGGTGTGGCCGCCGAGGCCGAACTTGCCGATGACAGAGTCGACGAAGCACTTCCATTGCGCGTGGTTCGGCTCGGTGATGTCGAGGACGACGGGGACGTGAGACTTGATATTCACCATTTGCAGCGCGGCTGCAGAGGGCTCTGGAATCTCAAGGACGTCGCCGCCATCTGAGGAAGAGTCGTGGACTAAACCTTGGAAAGCGAAGAGTGGATTGACGAGTGGATCGTCTGAAGGAAATATGCCCTAGATCAATCATGAGATGATTGTGTAACACGTCTTTGTTCATGTACTTTTCGATAACCAGCTTATCAGGTTCCATGAATAATGGTCATAACTTTGTTCATCAAGTATGACTTGGTTGTGAGACACATTGTTTGTATGACATTATTCTAAACTGATCCCTGATCCAGAATCATTATGAGGAGCATTAATGATTGATCAGCACATATATTGATTGATGGTACTGTTTCACATACCATAGATATTATGGATATCGAATCAATAATGTGAACACGTGTTAGAGAACACGGATGGTTGGATTGACCTACTCCGAGACACTACTGAGATTGTTATCTTAATAGTGCCATCAGATTGTTGTCTCGAGTGGTACACCTATATGGTCCTTAGACTTGAGATCATCATAGAGTCCCAGCATGCGTAGTTGTATACTTTGGGGTTATCAAACGCTACTTCGTAACTGGGTAGTTATAAAGGTAACTTACGGGTATGCCGCGAAACATGGCGTAGGGGTGTGATAGATCAAGATGGAATTTGCCCCTCCTCGATAACGGGAGAGATACCTCTGGGCCCCTCGGTGTGGATGGATAAGGAAAGTGCGCGGACGTGCCAAGATGACTAATTGTTAGTCACATCTTATATCCATTACACGGAACGAGTGAATGGGTCGAGCTATCACAAGGGTGGCACATATCTTGCCTTGAGCTTGACTGGTGTCGCGTGGCAAAGGGATCGATATGTACGCGTGTATCAAGGTTCAGCCGATGAGATCATTCTGTGCATTCGGGGGTCAATATGTGTTGCAAGATACCGCTACTGATCTGTGGACTGGAAACGGGTTTCCGGGTCCGCGGCCGACTTGCACATGAACCTAATGGGTCACACACTTAATGGTTTGAAACATGCTTAACGGATTCACTTCTGTTAATGGGTTTTGGCGCGTGGATATGGATCCGCGTAGGAGATAGAGTCCTAATGGGCCTTCTAGTGTACAAGCCCGTTAGCACGTCTATATAAGTTGGAGGCCAGGGCCGGCGTGATAGAGTTAGACGCACTCCACCCAAACCCAAGCCACCACGCCCCTCCCGCTCCCGAGGAAACCCTAGCCGCGCGACGTGGTGCTAGCGCCCGGCGTGGCGTGCCCTCTGGACGTGTGGATACCTTAGAGGCGCTGCCGCTTTCGCGGACGTGCTTGCTGATCGGCGACCTCTCCCCGAGCACGGGCGACCTCTCCACAAGCACGGGCGACCTCTCCCCGGCACCGGCGACTCCTCGGCGAGTTGTTGGCGCGCTGATCGGGGCGTGTACGACTACTTCCTCTACGTGCGCGAGTCTTCTTCCGCTGCATCCACGCGTCGAGGGTAACGATCCATGGTCCCCTACTTACATGTTGATCACCGGTGTCGCGAAAATTTTGATTTTCGCCAGCGTAAGCTCGCGTTCCCATCGTGGTATCAGAGCGATCATGTGTAGTTTCGGATCTGGATCTGGCGCATATTTGATATGATGCTGATTTTATTCACGGGTTGATATGATCACGGGGTGTTAGAGGTATGAGTTGATAGCAGCACGTAACCAAAAAGATTAGTTCGTCCTCTTTCAGTTGTGAGCCGCACAAATCCCCTACCGGCTGGAATCACCATCGGGATGCGTGCGTCGAATGATCGAGGCAACAGATCGAGGTTGCGGTGGTTGCCGTTGTGTGATCAAAAGATTAGTTCGCCCTCTTTTATGTTCAAGACACACAACTCCCATACCGGCTGGTAACACCATCTAGGATTCGTGTGCGATGAACAAATCGAGGCAACAGATCGAGATCGCATGCGGTCGCCGTCTTCTCAAGGGGACCTCACGCGTTGGGTTGATGAGATCGACCTTATGGAAAATTGGGACATACGATGACCCGGGATCGGCTTGATTTGATCAATCCGGTTGAAATTTCCATAGCGTTTTTCATAGATACGATGACCCGGGACCGCTGTGGTAGTCTGCGTAGGCCTGTTAATTAAAACTGACTCACATCGCGAGCGTTAGAATTCGATTCTGCGCCTAACTTGTTTTTCAGGGAATGATGTGAGTTGTATGGACCCTTTCTGTTGATTGCTTGTAATTTTCAGGACCTGCGTGTCATGGTTAATTGCAGCCGAAGGCTGTCCTGTTGTTGTATAACGGCCTGCGTGCCGGCATGCGATGCCTTGAATCCTCATGTATATTCGATTACTAGCTGTTAGGAGTAATAGCTTGTAATTGGTAATGGAGGCTTCAACCCTGGTGGCTCGGTGGACAGGAAAGAGCGTGGTGATGGAGATCACCGCGTACTTGGGCCATACTAACTCACAGCTTGATAGCGTATCTTCTGTGATTGTTTTCCTGCTCTGCTGTTCTATCTCATTATCATAATTGGTGGTAATGATAGACTTTGATAGGATGGTTTCCCTCGAAAAATTAAGTAACTACCCTTCCAATAGCGGCACCTACAAGACCACATGACGTTAGCGGATTGTTTCCACCTCGCTTTGCTGCGAGGGCGCCGTTTTCTTCCTTGGTCGTAGGGTGGAATGTGATTCCACATGCAATGCGTTGGTTTGCTTATCGGGGCTAGCACAAAAGGGTTTTGGGCCCCGGGGTATCTATGTTGGAGCCGGGGCATCGAATGCCGTCCAACAAACAAGAGTCACATATGATGTGATTGGCAAGAGGTTGTCTACCTATGTCTTGGTTCTTTGGTAACTCTAGAACTTTTGACTATGGATCTTGTCCTTCTAAAATGCACCAGAGGGAAAGTGATTTTAGTGGGAGCATCTTTTATTAAATTGTTTAATGGAAGATTAACATGAACATAGTGCTAAAACTTTGTTTATTTATTCTGTTGTGTAGATGGCACGCAATGTCAATGCAAACCCTGGTTTTAACTTGCGTTCGGTCCTTGAGAGGGAAAAAATTGATGGGACAAATTTTATGGATTGGTATCGAAACTTGAGAATCGTTCTCAAGCAAGAGAAAAAGGAATATGTGCTAGAGGAGCCGTATCTTGCTGAACTGGCTGATAATGCGCCAGCTGCTGACCGGCGTGCTTATGAGAAGCACACTAACGATGCTCTTGATGTTAGTTGTCTCATGATAGCCACTATGAACTCTAATCTGCAAAAGCAGTATGAGCATGCCGATGCACATACTATGATCGAGGGTCTTAAGGGCATGTTTGAGAACCAAGCTAGGGCTGAACGATATACGATATCCAAAGCCCTGTTTGCGTGCAAACTAACTGAAGGAGCTGCTGTTAGTCCTCATGTGATCAAGATGATTGGTTACATTGAGAGCCTGGAGAAACTTGGCTTTCCCTTAAAAGCTGAGCTGGCCACGGGTGTGATTCTCCAGTCGCTCCCTGCGAGCTTTGAGCCATTCATTTTGAACTTTCATATGAATAGCCTGGAGAAAACCCTGACCGAGCTGCATGGGATGCTGAAGCAGGCTGAGCAGAGTATTAAGAAAGGCCCTAGTCATGTGATGATGGTTCAAAAGGATAAGAAAAGGAAACGCAAGGGCAAAGGGAACGGTGAGGATGTGATCCAAGATCCGAAACCTAAGCCAGCTGTGAAGCCCAAGAAGGGTGGCCAGGAATTTCGACGAGTGTCACTACCGCCATAAGAAAGGTCATTGGCGAGGGCTGCAGAAAGTACCAGAAGACAAGAAGAATGGAACTATTTCATCTTGGTATTAATGTTGTTGAAATTAATCTTGCAACTTGTCCTAATGAATCGTGGGTATTTGATACGGATCAATGATTCATACTTGCAAATCGCTGCGTGGGCTTAGTAGGACTCAAGTCGTGCAAGTGGGGAGGTGAATATTCGCGTCGGCAATGGAGCAAAGGTTCTTTGCGTTGGTATCGGCGTCTATTCCTTACCATTACCGTCTGGTTTAGTCATGGAACTTAATAATTGTTATTATATTCCTGCCTTGAGCAAAAACCTTATCTCTTCTTCATGTTTGGAAGAAGATGGTTATGATTTTGTAATAAAGAACAAGTGTTGTTCTATTTATTTCAATGGTTTGCTCTATGGTAACTTCTCATTAATGAATGGGTTGTATGTGCTGGATCTTGATGATGCAAATGTTTATAACGTTAATGCTAAAAGACTCAAAACAAATGATTTGAATTCCACTTATCTCGTGGTAATCGCCGCTTAGGCCATATAGGTAAGAAACGCATGGAGAAGCTCCATAAAGATGGTCTTCTTGGTTCAATTGATTTTGAATATTTTGACACATGCGAATCTTGTCTACTTGGCAAGATGACAAAGACACCCTTTACTAGTCACAGTGAGAGGGTGAGTGACTTGTTGGCCCTCGTACATACGGATGTATGTGGACCGATGAGTGCTGAGGCCAGAGGTGGTTTTCGGTATTTCATTACTTTTACTGATGATTTTAGTAGATATGGCTATATCTATCTAATGAGGCATAAGTCTGAATCTTTTGAAAAGTTCAAGGAGTTTCAGAATGAGGTACAAAATCATTTGGGCAAGACAATCAAATTTCTACGATCTGATCGTGGAGGTGAATATTTGAGCCAAGAGTTTGGCGATCATCTAAAGAGTTGTGGAATTGTTCCGCAATTGACTCCACCCGGGACGCCTGAGTGGAATGGTGTATCGGAACAGAGGAACCGAATCAATAATGTGGACACGTGTTAGAGAACACGGATGGTTGGATTGACCTACTCCGAGACACTGCTGAGATTGTTATCTTAATAGTGCCATCAGATTGTTGTCTCGAGTGGTACACCTATATGGTCCTTAGACTTGAGATCATCATAGAGTCCCAGCATGCGTAGTTGTATACTTTGGGGTTATCAAACGCTACTCCGTAACTGGGTAGTTATAAAGGTAACTTACGGGTATGCCGCGAAACATAGCGTAGGGGTGTGATAGATCAAGATGGAATTTGCCCCTCCTCGATAACGGGAGAGATACCTCTGGGCCCCTCGGTGTGGATGGATAAGGAAAGTGCGCGGCCGTGCCAAGGTGACTAATTGTTAGTCACATCTTATATCCATTACACGGAACGAGTGAATGGGTCGAGCTATCACAAGGGTAGCACATATCTTGCCTTGAGATTGACTGGTGTCGCGTGGCAAAGGGATCGGTATGTACGCGTGTATCAAGGTTCAGCCGATGAGATCATTCTGTGCATTCGGGGGTCAATATGTGTTGCTAGATACCGCTATTGATCGTGGATCGGAAGCGGGTTTCGGGTCATGCCGACTTGCATATGAACCTAACGGGTCACACACTTAATGGTTTGGAACATGCTTAACGGATTCACTTCTGTTAATGGGTTTTGGCGCGTGGATATGGATCCGCGTAGGAGATAGAGTCCTAACGGGCCTTCTAGTGTAGAAGCCCGTTAGCACGTCTATATAAGTTGGAGGCCAGGGCCGGCGAGATAGAGTTAGATGCACTCCACCCAAACCCTAGCCACCACGCCCCTCCCGCTCCCGAGGAAACCCTAGCCGCGCGGCGTGGTGCTAGCACGCCGGCGCGCGGCATTCCACTCCTGGACGCGTGGATACCTTAGAGGCGCTGCCACTTTCGCGGACGTGCTTGCTGATCGGCGACCTCTCTACAAGCTTGGGCGACCTCTCCACGAGCTTGGGCGACCTCTCCACAAGCTTGGGCGATCTCTCCACGAGCTTGGGCGACCTCTCCCCGAGCACGGGCGACCTCTCCCCGGCACCGGCGACCCCTCGGCGTGCAGTTGGCGCGCTGATCGGGGCGTGTACGACTACTTTCTCTACGTGCGCGAGTCTTCTTCCGCTGCATCCGCGCGTCGAGAGTAACGATCCATGGTCCCCTACTTACATGTTGATCCTGGGTGTACGTGAAAATTTTGATTTTCGGCTAGCGTAGCCTGCGCGTTCCCCATCATCGTCCATTGGCACGGAGGAAAACGAAGCAGAGCATGGGGAACAGAGGTAGGATCAGAGGCGCTCTGATACCATGAGACAGAATTGGACTCAACACACCACCTTGTATTGCTCTCAGGGAATACATTTATAGATACAAAAGGCCAGGCCACTAATCCCACGTACAGCACTAGCTACGAGAATGGGGGAGTGGCGTGGTGATCGTGGTGGTGGTGGGCGTGGTGATCGCGCCCAGCCCGGCGTGCCTACAGAAGCGGCAAGCAATTACAGAGGCATCCGTTAACAAGATACACTGAGTGCCTAACTGCTGCTCGCCAAAATCTACCTGCAACTCCCATGCTCTTTAGTAGTGATCATGCCATTGCCATCACAGTTTTGTTCCTTCTCTCCACCACTCCCTTCTGTTGTGGGGAATACGGTACAGTGAGGTGTCTCTCAATTCCAACATCATCACAGAATACAGAAAATTCAGTGGACAAAAACTCTCCACCACGATCTGTTCTGAGCACTTTCACCTGATGCCCACTAGTCTTTTCAATTTTCTGCTTGAATTTCTTGAACATCACAAAGGCTTGATCTTTGGTTTTGATTACATATAACCACATCCACCTTGAATAATGATCAGCTAGGAGCATGAAATAGTGATTACGTGCCATGGTTGATGGGGGTAATGGGACCACAAAGGTCAGCATGGAGCGGAGAGAGTGGCTCCTCTACTCGGAAGCTTGCTGCAATTGGAAAAGATTGCCTTGTTTGCTTGGCGAACATGCACCCTTGACACACTTCTTTTGGATTTTCGATGACAGGTATCCCTGCTGCCATCCTCCTCTGTCAGTAACTTCAGTGACCAAAAATTGACATGACCAAGTCGGGCATGCCAAAGCCAAGCTGGGTCCTCAAGCATTGCCAACAAACTCAGTGCCTCAGTGGTCTTAATCCTTGCCTTGTACAATCTATTAAGTGAGCTCTTGATCTTGAACAACAGCTTGCCATTGGGATCATATACTAACAGATGTTCTCCCAACACAACAATTTTGTTTCCACCCTCAGCTAGTTGCCCACAACTAATAATATTGTTGCACAAATCAGGGATGTAATATACCTCCGTTAGTAGCCTCTATTGTCCTTGAAGTAGAACAAGACTAATCCTCTCCCTTTAATCTGCATCGTAGTGCTATCACAAAACCTTACATGACCTTGAACAGATTCTATTGAGCTGCATGCCCTAACCAGTTCACCTAGAAGCCTAAGCTGATGGGGAAGGAAGGGCAATTCACTTATACTTCAACACTCGCCTCACGTGGAGGCTCCCCCAGGCCTCAAACGTGGAATAGAGTAGACGACTTATTTAATTGCGCCGGCTAGAACTCGAACTCGAGACCTCTGGCTCTAATACCATATTGAGCTGCATGCCCTCACCAGTTTGCCCAAAAGCCTATGCTGTTGGGGAAGGGAGGGCAATTTACTTATACTTTAACAATTCATCCAGTTCATGAAACTTCTTTCTTTCTCCTAACATATGGTTGCTGGCCTCATTGTCAAAGTACCAGATATCTGAGGAGAGGTTGTTTTCCCTTCCAATCTTGAGATGCGTCTCCATCTTTTCTTCATTCAGCAGCATAAGATTTCGTGAATCAACTGTCGCCAGCAGCAGCGCTGGCTCGTCCTCCTGTGTTCGTGCCAGGTTCACTTCCTCGGCATGTTGCTTGTTATTCCTGCATTCAGAAGCATAATGTCCCATATTGTTGTAGTTAAAGCATTTTATGTGACTCTTGTCTCGACTACATCCACTAGAACCGCCTGCACTTTCACGGCCTGGCGCGATCTCTCGGTCGCTCCCGCCGCGCCCTCGGCCTTGCCAGCGACCACCCCGGCCGCGTTGAATTCCTTTTTCTGATGCCGCCATGCCCTTGCCCTTGCCCTTGTGGGTTGACGAGAAGTGGCCGCCGCCCTTTTGTCACGCCTGCCACTGCGCCTCAGTGAGCAGGAGCTGACCATCACAGTGGCCACTCGGCGCACGCAGCCCAGCTTGCTTGTCGAAGGCCTTCAGACGGTCGCCTCCTAAAACAGCATCGTCCCTAGATTGCAGAATTACTCGATCTCTGCTATGACCGTATTGAATCGATCAGGAACGGAGTTTAACAGTTTCTTCACCATGGTTGCATCATCCAGTGTCCCACCGAGACTGGCGTAACACGCCACCATACCACTGATCTTCCCGGCATATTCATCCAGAGACTCACAATCCTTCATTCGTAGTGAATCGAATTCACCCTTCAAGGTTGATAGACGCACTGACTTGACGCGATCGACCCCGACAAACCTCGTTTTGAGGCAGTCCCAGATATCTTTCGCCGTTTTCTTCTGCGCGGCTTAGAAAATAATGTCTTCAAGAAGCGCTTTGGAGAAGCTACCGCCCTTGCAACCTTACTCTTCTTGGCGTCTACGGCTGTGCCCTCCGCAGGTTCCACCGCTTCTCAGAGTCCTTGTGCATCCAGTAGTAGCCAATCCTGATTAGAAGCTTTGCGTCAACTCCTGAACCTACACTGTAGCCAATCTGGCAATATTCAGTGCTCAGAACAAGAAGACATAGTAAGAAAAAAGCAGCAGCATGTGGGGCAATTTTCTGTATTTCTCCATTCTCTTCTTGAAACAAACTTGTGATAATCCATGGGCCCTTAGCCCAAGCCGGCCCAGCCCATGTTGGTTATTATAACTGTTGGGGGGTGAGGGCATCGGATTCTCTAGGGAAAGAAAAAAACAGACGCCGCCTCTTGCAGTTGCCGCTCGGGGGAGCAACTGGCGCCGCCGCGCCACCATCGTCCATTGTCGTCCCCACCGCTGTCCAATGCCGCGCGCCGGCGTCCCTGTAGCTGCGCCACCGTCTTGACCGTGCCGCCGACGTGATCTTCATATTTTTCGCTCTTATCTATTGCTGAATAGGGATTTAGTAGGGGATTTTCAATGTAATTCCATCGGATTAGATGCTTGTTTGGAGGTGTTAGTGATGGTAATTGTTAGGAGATGAAGTTTATTAGGTTGAAGCATATGCAGCAACGTATATAGTGATTTTGGCATCTCTAGGGTGCAAATCAGTACCCGGTCTTATTACAAAAGTGGAGCGCATCGATTTTATCTTCGTTTTGGATATAAGAACGCAGAAATCGGGCGAGAGATGTAGGAGTCATGACCGTTTTAATATTAATGTCCAGAATTTCTATTTATTGAATTTACGGGTTCTAGTGGTATGAAATGGAATGATTTATTTGGAAAGAAGGAAGGGATGCATGTAGGAGCGATATACTTTATTTGTTGCCTTGTGGGAGTATTGTATTGAGATTCATCGCCTTCTGTAGGTGGTGGTGCAACTTCGTCATCGA
Source organism: Raddia guianensis (assembly GCA_036346415.1). Classification (NCBI taxonomy): domain Eukaryota; kingdom Viridiplantae; phylum Streptophyta; class Magnoliopsida; order Poales; family Poaceae; genus Raddia; species Raddia guianensis. The sequence continues at coordinate 7,804,777 of CM070537.1, forward strand.
CCGTGCATCATGCTAGCTCCCGTGATTAGAAAGGCAAATATATGTTATTTAAAGGTTTAACAATTGATGAATGTTGCTTGGTGAAGATAATATTACTGAGGCAATGCAAATTCTACTGAGTTATACTTGTTATTGAAATTGTTTATTTGTATAAGTTGCATCTATTGCATGTCATACATATGACAGGACCTACCCTCGGGTAGGCATCCTACTGACGTGGGAGGAAAAGCCCTACTTCGGTAGGCACTCCACGGGAGTGGAGTATTTAGTCCCCGGCCTTGATAGGACGGGCAAGGGTGTACACCGACGGGTGACATTCTACCTATAACGGTATGGGCTCACAAATAGAGACGCAGAAAGCATTGCATTGCATTCAATTATGCACAGAGAATGTTACAGTGATGGTGGCATGATAATTAAGGATTGATATTAAGTCATTTGATATTATTAGGTTAATTTTTTTTTTAATGTATACTTGCTGAGTCGTGTACTCATCCTTGCCTTTTTAATTGTTTCTAGATGATTGATGAAAGCGACATGCATAGGAGGGCATAGTAAGTACAACTTGTCACAAGAACTCTCACAAATTAATATAACTGCTGGATTAGTAAATTTAGTTGTCTTCTTAAGCTATTTAGAAAACGACTTATTATTCTTGTTCTGTGTGGAAACTTATGTTTATTCATTTGTTGGATAATTGATTTGGTCCTTGTTTAAAGGACTTCGTCGTCGTCTTCGTCGTCGTCGTTTAAGGTAAATGATGAACTGATAGATGATGTTGGGCCTTATTGGGATGGACCCATGAGTGGGTTTTGTGTTAACGTTGATTATGTGCTTAATGTTGATGGAAGGATATAAATGTGCTTCTATTTGTTAATTGTTATGTGTGGATGAGAGTAATTTATTGGGTGATGCGTCGAAATTTGTAATTTTTCGAAAAGTTAGTAATATTTCGAACCCGGTTGGGTTAGGGTGTTACAATTAGTATCAGAGCGGGCTTTAGGTCTGTTATGGGTGGATTGATTTATTAGGGTAAATGTGTAATATAAATATGGAACTCTGGTTTATTATTGTTGAATTAAGAATTGAAGACCTGGCACACTGGTGCACTATAGGATGGGATTGGGTCATGCATTACATTTGTGCTTTTACCATTTTTATGTTTTAAACAAAAATTACAATGATATATTACCTGTTAATTATTGAGAAATTGCCTATTTTGATGATTAGATATGCTGAGAGTTAGAGGCCGTGGTGTTCGTCGAGGCCGTGGTGGCCGTGGATTTTAATAAACCCCGGGCTAAAACTTAATGTACTAAAAACTCATGAAAAATATCCAAAAATTAATCACTCGTTCATTATCTACTCAAGTAAAAAAAGATGTAATAGAAAAATAATTCATACAGAGATTTAACCATATAACCCATTATAGCATTAGCATTAAAAACATAAAATGACATAAAAAAATATAGCATATAGAGAGTGTGAGAACAAATCTTGGGTACCTAGATAACGAAGAATAGGCACATAGCCTTACACTAACATAAATTTTATTGAGCTTCAATTGAACATTTGCATATTAGCTTGAACCTGAAAATTGATCATATAAAGTCAATCAAATCTCTCTTTATATAATATATTATATAACAAATCATATGAATGTAAATTTATTCAAATACAACTTACCCCGAACACGCGATAGGATAAACTTGCGCGACCTCATCCCTTGAAAATGTTGTAAAATGTTGGTCCTCACCGATCAGGCGATCTGCGATCAGGCGCCGATCATGCGATCCAGTTTCTCCATTTGGGGTCTCTGCATCTAGCCGTCACAGGCGCGTCACCAATTTGCGGCGGCGCTGTGACTCGTGAAGAGGGAGTTGCCGTGTTGTGCACAGCAACCAGCCAACTAACGAGCAGGCTGTAAGGCATCGTAGCCCAATGCCCCAATCCCATGGGCCATGGCCATTTTTCCTAGGCCTTGCTGCACTTGAGCGTTGAGCCTGCTGCCGCGTTGGCCATTGCCCGTTGGGCCTTGTGAGTTGAAGCTTGTGTAGAAAATTTAACTGGCTATACGGATATACTGGGGGGGCGGGGTAGTATTGCTACTAGGCCACGCCTCGGGCTGAAGCCCCCTTTGCCATGGGCCTAAATCCGCCCCTGGCCGTGGAGATTGAGGGGGACGTGGTGATCAGTTAGCCGCAGACCTTGGAGAGGATCTTCCGGCTTGGGGAGGCCAAGGCCATCGAACTGGAGTTGTTGGTGATGGACAAGGTCAGATGGATGAGTCTGTTGCTCTGTATGCTGCTCACCCGATGGGTGGAGTACAGATAGCGCATCCAATAGCAGTTCAAGCTATCAACCGGGTGATGCGAGGGATGAACCTTCTAATTTGGCAATCATACCACTTTGAAATGTTTGACGGCTCAGGTACCCCATCTGATGCAGCGGATTTGTTGCGCAACATAGAGAGGAAGATGGCCGCTATCGCGATGACTTCTGAGGAGAAGGCTCAATATATTGCTTTCCAGTTGAAAGGGTAGACAGATATTTGGTAGGAGGGGGTTTTCCCATCTCGGACTCTGTGCTATGAGGCCAGCGACTTGTTATCTATTTACTGAAAAGTTCAAAAAAAAGTATTACTCCACATCATTTTTAGAGAAGATGGATCCGAGTCTATCCAACCTGGTTCAAGGAAAACGATCGGTTGCGGAGTATGAGTTTGAGTTTAATAAATTGGCCCGTTTTGTACCATTGGTGGTAGGGAACGATGCTGAAAAGGCGAAGAGGTTCCGTACGGGCCTTAATTCTGAGTATCGCCATTAGTTGGCCGTGGTGCCAGCGTAGGATTTTTGTACAGTTGTGGATCAGGTCAAGAGTGTAGAATTGAAATTTCAGGTTACTAAGCAGAGGCAAGGTACTTCAGGGTCTGGAGCTAATGCTGGCATAGGTGGTTCTGGAAATTTCGGTGGTGGTTTCAAGAGGGCTTATAGTGGGGGAGGTGGGACTTTCCAGCGCCTCGCTCCTAAAAGGAGGTCAACATTCTTCTTCAAAGGCTAATTAAACAATGTCGGCTAATGCGCCTTGATCCTATTTTGCTCCTCCTGCGATGCGTCCGGTGCTAGGTCAGGGTTTGAAATGTTTAAGTGTGGTGAGGGCCATCGTGCAGCAGAGTGCAGATGGAATGGGCAGTGCCGCTACTGTAATGCTTTGGGTCATAAGGAGAAGGTGTGCCGGGTGAATACTGATAGCATTATTAAGTGGGAGCCGGTACCTACTTCGTCATCAACTTCACGTTCTTGGGTTTTGCAGGGTACTATCATCGTTTTGTGAGAGATTTCTCTACAATTTCCCAATTAGCGGCTGGGAACGAGGCTGATGACGAAGCAGGTACTGGCTCCAACTTAATAATGCTATCAGGATTCACCCGGCACACCTTCACCGACCCAAAGCATTTCAGTAGCGGCACTGCCCATTCCATCTGCACTCTGCTGCACGATGGCCCTCACCACACTTACATTTCATGCCCTGACCTAGCACCGGACGCATCGCAGAAGGAGCAAAAGAGGATCGAGGCGCATTAGCCGACATTGTTTAATTAGCCTTTGAAGAAGAACGTTGACCTTGTTGCCTTTTAGGAGCGGGACGCTGGAAAGTCCCATCTCCCCCACTTTAAGCCCTCTTGAAACCACCACCGGAAATTCCAGAACCATCTATGCCAGCATTAGCTCCAGACCCTGAAGTACCTTGCCTCTGCTTAGTAACCTTAAATTCCAATTCTACACTCTCAACTATACAGAAATCCCCCGCTGGCACCACGGCCAACTGATGGCGATACTCAGAATTAAGGCCTCTACGGAACCTCTTCACCTTTTCAGCATCGTTCTCTGCCACCAATGGTACAAAACGGGCCAATTTATTAAACTCATACTCCGCAACCGATCGTTTTCCTTGAACCAGGTTGGATAGAGCCTGATCCATCTTCTCTAAAAATGATGTTGAGTAGTACTTTGCTTTGAACTTCTCAGTAAACAACTACCAAGTCGCTGGCATCATAGCACGAGTCCGAGATGAGAGAACCCCCTCCCACCAAATATCTGTCTGCCCCTTCAACTGCAAAGCAATATATTGAGGCTTCTCCTCAGAAGTCATCGTGATAGCGGCCATCTTCCTTTATATGTTGCGCAACCAATCCGTTGCATCAAATAGGGTACCTGAGTCGTCAAACGTTTCAAAGTGGTATGACCGCCAAATTTGCAGGTTCATCCCTCGCTTCACCGGGTTGACAGCTAGAACTACCACTGGATGAGCTATATGTACTCCACCCATCAGGTGAGCAGCATACTGAGCAACAAACTCATCCATCTGACCTTGCCCATCACCAACAACTCCAGTTCGACGGCCTTGACCTCCCCAAGCCGGAAGATCCTCTCCAAGGTCTACGGCTAACTGACCACCACGGCCCCCTCGACCTCCACGGCCACCACAGCCTCCACGAACACCACGGCCTCTAACTCTCGGCATATCTAGTCATCAAAACAGGCAATCTCTCAATAAATAACAAGTAATATATCATGTAATTTTTGTTTAAAACATAAAAATGGTAAAAGCGCAAATGTAATGCATGACCCAATCCCATCCTATAGTGCACCAATGTGTCAGGTATTCAATTATTAAATCAACAATATTAAGCCAGAGTTCCATATTTATATTACACATTTACCCTAATAAATCAATCCACCCATAACGGATCTAAAGCCCGCTCTGATACCAATTGTAACACCTTAACCCAACCAGGTTCGAAATATTACTAACTTTACGGAAAATTACAAATTTCGACACATCTTCCCATAAATTATTCTAATCCACACAACAATTAACAAATAAATGCACATTTATATCCTTCCATCAATATTAAGCACATAATCAACGATAACGCAAAACCCACTCATGGGTCCATCCCAACATCATCTATCGATTCATCATTTACCTTAAACGACGACGACGAAGACGAAGGAGTCCTTTAAACAAGGAACAAATCAATTATCCAAAAAATGAAATAAACATGAGTTTCCACACAGAACAAAAATAATAAGTGGTTCTCTAAATAGCTTAAGAAGATAACTAAATTTACTAATCCATTAGTTATATTAATTTGTGAGAGTTCTTGTGCCAAATTGAACTGTACTATGTCCTCCTATGTATGTCGCTTTCATCAATCACCTAGAAACAATTAAAAAAAGTATGGGTGAGTCCACGACTCAGTAAGTATACATTAAACAAAGAAATTAACTTAATAATATCAAATGACTTAATATCAATCCTCAACCATCATGGCACTGTCACTGTAACAATCTCTGTGCATAAGTGAATAAAATGCAATGCAATGCTTTATGCGTCTGTATCTGTGAGCTCATACCGGTATGTCACCGGTCGGTGCATAACCTTGCCCGTCCTATCAAGGCTGGGGACCAAATACTCCACTCCCATGGAGTGCCTTTCAAAGTAAGGCTTTTCCCTTCCATGTCAATGGAATGCCTACTCGAGGGTAGGTCCTGTCATATATATGCAATGCAATAGATGCAACTTATTCAAATAAACAATTTCAATAACAAGTATACCTAAGTAGAATTTGCATTGCCTCAGTAATATTATCTTAACCAAGCAACATTCATCGATTGTTAAACCTTTAAATAACATATACTTGCCTTTCTAATCTAGCACGATGCATGGTCGATGACGAAGTTGCACCACCACCTACAGAAGGCGATGAATCTTAATACAATACTCCCATAAGCAAGGCAACAAATAAAGTATATCGCTCCTACGCGCATCCCTTCCTTCTTTCCAAATAAATCATTTCATTTCATACCACTAGAACCCTTAAATTCAATAAATAGAAATTCTGGACATCAAAATTAAAACGGTCATAATTCCTACATCTCTCGCTCGATTTCTGCGTTCTTATATCCAAAACGAAGATAAAATTGATACGCTCCACTTTTGTAATAAGACCAGGTGCTGATTTCCACCCAAGAGATGCCAAAATCACTATATACGCTGCTGAATATGCTTCAACCAAATAAACTTCATCTCCTAACAATCACCATCACTAACACCTTCAAACAAGCATCTAATCCGATGGAATTGCATTGAAAATCCCCTACTAAATCCCTATGCAACAATAGATAAGAGGGAAAATACGAAGATCACGTCGGCGGCGCGGTAAAGACGGCGGCGCAGCCACAGGGACGTCGGCGCGCGGCATTGGACAGCGGCGGAGACGACACTGGACAATGGTAGGAACGACGCTGGATGACGGTGGCGCGGTGGCAGCATGGCGGCGGCGGCGCCAGTTGCTTCCCCGGGCGGTAACTGCAAGAGGCGGCGACTGTTTTTTTCTTTCCCTAGAGAAACCCGATACCCTGACCACCCCAACAGTTATAATAACCAACATGGGCAGGGCCGGCTTGGGCTAGGGGCACGTGGATTATCACAAGTTTGTTTCAAGAAGAGAATGGAGAGACACAGAAAAATGACCCATATGCTGCTGCTTTTTTCTTACTATGTCTTCTTGTTCTGAACACTGAATATTGCCGGATTGGCTACAGTGTAGGTTCAGGAGTTAACGCAAAGCTTCTGTTCCTGAGAACACTAATCACAATAAGAAGTAATCACATAACCAATCACAATCAGAAACCTTTTATTTGTTCACTACTCACTCTTGTAACCAATGACAATTAGAAACCTTTTATTGGTGCACTACTCAGTCCAGTGACCAATCACAATCACCTCTAGTTTGACCATTGCCATGATCTCCCAGCATGATCCGATCGAACCGTACAAATCGACAAAATGGAGGAGTACAGTGGTTTTACAATGGTTTAATGGATTCTTGAGTGATGCACAAACTGACGGACGGATCTAGTTCTTGTCGGGCCCGATGGCGCTGTGGTCCTTCCAGGAGATGTCGACAGGAGGAGTTCGATGTGAGACGAGTTGGAGTGGAGAGGCGGAGCAAAGCAGCAGACAACATGACCTGAGAGCAGGAGGTGGAGGAGAAGGGAACGACACCGGCGTGCAAATCTACAAAGGGAGGGAACAACAGCTGGGAGCAGAGATTAGCCCATAGTATAGTTCAAGCTAATCTCTGCTGAAAATACCGCAAGCATTTTCTGCCTAACAGAGAGGAATGCCGTCCGAGAGCTCAACAAGGTGGATGTCACACGGCTGGAGAAGACGACCAAGGTTAACCAGTTGGATGCGTTCGTGACACGATGCAAACGTGGTGGACGTTCTGGCCAGCGACGGCCACCCAACCATCGAATTTTTTAAATTTTAAATTTATTTTATTTCAAAAACAAAAATAATTTTGTATTATTAAAATTTAAAAGATAGTCCTGGTAGTTTTATATGGCGGAAAATACACAACGCTATTTGTCGCCCGTTGTGGCGGTAGGAAATAGCTTAAATACGCAATGCTATTTGTCTTCCGTTGTGGCGGTAGGAAATAGCTTTAAAGGAAAACCCGCAGTATTTTTTATGGTAGGAAATACACAACAATATTTCATGTCATACAAAACAACAGGTTTTGCCTACGTTTTTACCCACCGGTTGGAAAGGCAGGAAGAACCTATTTGAAATGAATTAAGCAAGAAAACATTTGTTGAAATTTTAAAATTGAAAGTTCAAAATATGAATTTAATTCGTAATTTCTTCGTAGCTCCCACTTCGGTTGTGCTTAAAAATGACGACTATTCGGCCCTTTTGTCACCCTGGTGCGATACAACAATTGTTCGTGACATTGGTGGATATTGTTATCATTGTTGGATGAAATTGTGATGTAGAATTTTAGTTTGAAGCGACAAGTATCGTATTTTAATTATCCAGTTTGAGTAACTTCATGAACTGACTGATACTCAAAATTATAGAAATTCGATTCAATTGAGACTGAATGATCTCCGAAACCTCTCTCATCATCTGAAATGTTTACCTCAGAAAGTTTCCCGTGCCCCACATCCTCCGCCTCCATCTTCTGTACAATAGCTTCAATTTCTTCCCTTTTATCCGCTACTTATGTCGCCTCCTATGTTACCAACGGTTGTCTCCTTCCCTTTTAGACAAAGCATGGCCGAGTTTCCTCTACGACGTTTGCATGCTCCGTCATCTCTCTATGGTCTACCACTTTTTAAACTGTGGAGTTCATTGTTTCATTCCCTCCTCCACTGCTTGACCGAGCATGATGATTTATCTCAGCACGAGCAAAAAATGCTAAAGGAAATTCGCATTCAATTGCAATTTCCAAATAGCGCCTCTAATTTTGTGTAGACATTATCTACATCAACTCTCAATAATATCCTTCCCTAGCACGGCTCCAAATATTTGTAATAGCCACTTTTGTAACCCACCCACACTTGTATCTTACGGCCTACATATTCCTACTGTGACCGATTGAAAATTAAAAGATCTATCCAAAATCCCTCCTTCCCCATATATTACTTGAAAATATAACTTCTCTGCCATTACTCTTGCTCATAAAAAGAACCATAAATTTCATAACCATTATATGTGCCCTGCAAATGGTGCTAGAACAATCTGAACATCATATGTGTGTACATAGCCACAAATAACTGACATATATCTACGTCATGTCTACGTTATAAGTTACATTACAAACCTACGAATATCCCAAATTTACTCTATAAATTATGCTGATACTAACTTAGTGACAATACCAGTACCTTTACATTACATTACCCTACAAATTACCCTCTATCTCTTCCTTTATCTGCTCTCCCTCCCCCCCTCTCTCTCTTTCCTCTTTCTCATCTCCTATGCTACCGCGCGACTTCATTGGTCTAAGCAAAATATCTACTGCGTAGCCTGTCCACAGGCATGGCCCAGGCCCTGTGTGGGTTGTGCGACCGCATAGGGCCCCCAAACTAGTAGGGCCTCTAAATTGAACTCGTGTTCTTCAAATAGCCCAATACAGTAAGTATATATCTATAATTTTCTGCAATATATTTTAGAATGGAGGCAGTACCAGTTATGAATATTTTGTTTCTCTAAATTTTAAAGAAATTTTTTATAAGTTAATTTCTCTCTTATAATGCTATATTCTGAGGCCTACTTGCAACTTTGTTATATTTTCACACTGGGGCCTCCAAATTGTAGGACCGGCCCTATCGAAAAGTTGCCTCATTGTTTTGAAGTGTGCTAGGTTAACTCTCAGCTTTATCGTTCTAACTGAAGATGTAAACATAGCCATTTAGTATGCCTATTCTCTTGCCACACAGCCCATCTGTCTGAAGGAACTGCCGATATCCACTGGTTGGAATGTACTTTGTGTTAGAACTTTGGCTAAAATTTAGTCAATTGCCCAATCGCAAGAACACAACACAGCGGAAGCTTAATAAACTAATCTTGAGTTGATGACGCCAATAGGATTGATATAGGCAGCATAGGTGATGCCGGAAAAGTAGGACGTAGACGTCGCAGGAAGACGTATGGTGGCAGCACAAGCATTATGTCGATGATCCAGACCAGCAAAAACAACGATGGCGGCAGTCGTCCCAGTAGCTTCAGCACATACACACAACAACGGATTGGGTGTAGAAATTACGGATTAATGGTGAGATTAAGTTGAACGTAAGGTTAATCATTATCAAACCATGTGTCAAATCTTATATAGCGTTGTGCGCCAGGAGATCGAAACCTAATAGGTCAGATGTGCATCCCCGATTAGGACACCAATTACATGATAGATAAGCTCAATTTGGATAAAACCCAAATTAGGGATTGTGTATACATACAGTCTGAGATCAATCCCATCATTATCCCACTTGATCGAAAAACTAACATTCATAAATTCTCTCTTGACAAAAATGCATACCAGGGCAAGCATCGCAAAATCTATTAAACGATCAATAAGACTTCTCTACCTCATGTCTACGTTATAAGGTACATTACAAACCTACGAATACCCCAAATTTACTCTATAAATTACGCTAATACTAACTTAGTGACAATACCAGTACCTTTACATTACATTACCCTACAAATTACCCTCTCTCTCTTCCTTTCTCTCCTCTCCCTCCCCCCTCTTGTTGGGCTAAATTCGCTCCTCATGAAGAAACATGACAGCCCAAGAAGCCCAATATGGCCCGATGCGTGTGAGCCATTCGATGCCACCAAAATGGATGTTGGAGATCTCTCTTTGAGGAAAATGTGGAGGGGATAAAAACCCTGACCTTGCTCTGGTTGGAGCTGTGCCTAGAGCACCCAGCAAGTTGCTGCCATTAGCACAAGAGGCAAAGAATAGGAGAAGAGGAAGAGAGAGCTTTGCTGTCTAGATCAGTTCGTCCTGCGCAATTTTCGTCAAGTCCTTAGTTGTAGAGGCCAACGTGGTTGGATCATCTCCATTCTTGGTCAGTTTGTTCTACACTTGTTGCTCTCTGATTTGTATGGTTGGATCGAATATTTGGCTTGTGGAGGACCCGATTTGAGGGGGAGTTTGTCAGCTCGAGTTACAGCAGTTTCAGCACTGCGCGACTTTGGTGGATGCAGTGTTTGAGGGGTCAAACGATGTCGGATGGTGCTGAAATTCGTACAGCGTGTTGAGGACTCCTTGAAGTAAATTCCTACCAAATTTCATCTGCTCTGGATCCGTGGTTTGCAAGATATGAGCTAAACTCTAAGATGGACAGATTGTATCACTCAGTTTCAGCTTTGCTTGAGCTAAAAGTGGTACCTCTTGTATTTCTTTGCTTTGTTGTTATGCTAATGATGTTGATGTTGCTGCTGTGATGTATCTCTTGATGTTCTAGAGAAGACTCCATTTGTACCCATTATTGCTAATAGTGGAAGAAGCTTGGAGTGGACCGGTTGGTCCGGCCATGGTTTTTACCTCTCGCTGTTGGAGAGGGTTTTCCACGTAAATCCTTGTGCCATATGTGCATGTTGTTTTGAGTATTCCGCTGCTGTTTGTTGGTTGAAACTATCCTCAAAGCTCACTACAAGATGAGGGGGTGGAATCATGCATAGTTGTTGTGTCGATGATTTGTGCATTGTGGTGTGCCTCCCCCAACACCTCTCTCTCTTTCTCTCCTCTTTCTCATCTCCTATGCTACCGCGCGACTTCATTGGTCTAAGCAAAATGGCTACTGTGTAGCCTGTCCAGCCCATGTGCGGTGCTATATAGGTGTATTCCTCGCCTTGTGATTTATTAACGATGAAGTTACGGCGTTCATTAGTTTACTAGCAAATGTGCTCGTGCGTTGCAACGGGAGAAATAAAAACCTAACGCATTTGGTAAGCATTAATTAAACAATGTCGGCTAATGTCAATGAAGAGCTATTTTGGTAAAGGTAATGCCCATTAGGCCCCTGGTCCCTGAGCTATATACTAATCCTTTAGGTGCTTATCCTCTCATAGAATTTACATCAGGTCAACATATGTGTCTTCATAGATTTCAACTAAGTTTAACCAAGCATGACATATAACTGAAGCAGTTTAGGTATAAGATTGAAATGTTGGGCTCTTTCAACAAACTAATGAAGCACGAGCTAAATAAAATTTTTTAGATAAAATAGGTTGAGTGATTTGTCTGTTCAGAAGATATTCCGAGATTCAAACTAAATATCATAATTTTTAAATTTTTCTCAGCAACCAAAATTATACACTTGAAGCCTTAATTGTTTTGTCATTTTTATACATATTGACATGAATAGATACCACTGAGACACTAAGCTATTGTGTAGAACAACATGCATGATAAATGAAGTAAATTAATGAGAAGAGTTCATAATTGTGTCCTCAATTGAGCAAATGGCAATATATTCATTCAGAAAAGGGCAATATATTCGGATTCTCCTCTGATTGCAGAATTCATAAATTTGTAAAGCACAAGGGAATGACTACATCAACATATGTTCCCTTAACCTAGACTGGCCAAGTAGTAAAGGCTAGCAAATTGCTGAGATGTGTGTGACCATTAACCATTGACCAGTTCTTTTGCCAATTGCTAAAAAGAAACAACAAAAAATACATTGCAGTAGAAAAACGGAGGGAAATATAAGAAGTAAAGTCAATAGCCATGCAAGATTCTAGAAATCACTAATTACTCTAATACGTGAAAGCAAATATACCGCCGTGCATCTTGAAAGTTGAAATGAAATTACTATAATGTACATGAGAACTAAAACATGCTTTAGGAAGATTCAACAAATGAAATTGACAATACAGGTTTGTAGCACAGAACGTGTTTTTTTGTAAGAAATATAATGAACATGCACTGCCAAAATAAAGCAACAGCCGTAATGGATAATGGATGAAACATCAGTTAATGTATTAGCAAACCTTTTCATAAATAGAAAGTTCTTGCAGGAGCTATCATGCTTGAGTGTATATTAGCATCTAGGGAATTATTGAACCACCGACAGCCAATAGCTGGTTGTCGGGGATAAAATCACGGCCCATTGCCATAGCTACTCCCTGACGGCCCAGTCGAACAGCCTACCAGGGCCCAGCTCCCTGAAAGGTCCTCTAAGGCCCATGTGCATCGTGCCGAACAGCCTCCTGGTCGGTACGATTGCGTGGCACCCAAAGCTTCGTGTTTGAGTCCGACTAGAACAGAGTTCTGCACGGCTACGTGAAGACCCAGACGTTGGTTTTTCGGATTGGAGCAGACGTCGTGATCCCCAAGACTAGGAGTATGCCTTATCCGCCTCGGGATATATTTGGCACGTCGAGTTCGTTACGTACTCGTGGTCAGCCCGGCCCGATAGTCCCTCGGTAGGTCGGTTTGCTCTGTACTATATAAACCAAGCCCCTATGGCGTTTAGGGGGCATCGAGTTTACGTATTAGCATCTCGTAGACACCTGATTAAAGCACATTGCTTCCCTGTACACCATAATCTCGCCGAGACTTGTTCGTCTCGTCGAGCCACCTCTTGTATTCATCTTTGATATATAAGAAAGGCTAGACGTAGGGCTATTATCTCCGTTGAGAGGCCTGAACCAGGATAAAAACCCCTGTCTCCCTGTTCGTTGTTGTTCGTTCTGTTCGGCGTGTCTCCTATCTCACTCTTGAAGAAGCTTAGTTGACTTGGGTCAATATCCCAACCGTCGACAGTTGGCGCCGACCGTGGGGATACACAGATCGAGCATGTCGAACTCCATCAGCGATACAGAGATTCTTCCTGAGGGCTACGACTCAGAAGGGCAGGATGTCTCTTCCCCTGCCAGCTCGAATCGATCTTATCGACCTAGATCGATTTCTGTATCTGAGACAGAGCCTTCTGGATACATTCCGGAGGTGGTCTCAGGTCGGACTCCCGACGATCTTTACGCTGGTTTAGATCTATCGGATTCCAAGGCAATATCGGTTCATTCCTCCTGTGGCGACACAGTGTTGACACCGTCTAGCGCACAAACGTACGGCCACCGCGGCGTCAACATGACCGGTGCAGGAACCTCAGGGGATCCTGCACGGGACGCGGCGGCCGAAGAGATCGAGCGGATCAATTCTGCTCGGCACCCAGATGGAGCCGCACAATCTGCTCGCGAGCAAGATATTGTTCGCCGCAATTTCGACGAATCCATCAACCAAACCTTGGCGCAGATCCGCGATCAGCGCAAGCGTCAGCGACGCGATCCGCCTTGCGCGCCTACGCCAAGACCCCCGGCAGAAGTTCAGCCTGCCCGGGCGGAATCCCCGCGTTCCCAGACTCCAATCGGGCAAGACGCGGATGCCTCAGGGATCCCAGGACCAATTGAGCAGAGCCGGGAACGGCTCCAGGCCCTGGCGACCGTAATCAGATCCGCTCACCAGGACAATCTCGTCCTTGTGGGCGATACAGTGGCTACTCACATCGAGAAACTGGCCGAGGGCCTTAAGTCCATAGGTGAGGCCTCATCCGGGCAGCGCGGTGAGCCTGTCCGGGTGGATTCGGACAGCGGGCGATCCGATCGGTTGCGTGACCGCTGTCACCATTAAAGGATCACTGTCCACAAGCAAGCTGCCCGTGGTCGCCGCCGCTCGCCAAGTCCCCGTAGTCATCGCGACCATAGGGGCAAGCGTGCACGCGATGATCACGGACGATCCCCTCGCGAGGAGCGCGTTGTCGCAACCACGAGGAAGGAGTGTGGGGGCTTATCACGGAGGGAGTTCCTCCAAGCAGAAACCTCCCGCTTAGACCAACAGGACCAACGTCTTCTCAAGGCTAGGTTCTGCCGGGGAAGGTGGCCGGTCTTGTGCCTTGGGCTGCAGGGCTTTTTCCGACGAGTTCCGCTCTGTCCGGTGGCCCTCAAAGTTCAAGCCCGGACACATGGAGAGGTACAATGGGACCCAGAACCCAGAGGAGTTACTTTCCATCTACGCTACGGCCATCATGGCGGCCGGGGGTGACGAGCTTGTCATGGCTAATTACCTACTGATCGTCCTTGAGGTATTTGCTCGGGCGTGGTGTTTAATCGGCAAGAGGTTCCATCGACTCTTGGAACCAGCTTTGTGGCGCCTCGATTGCCAATTTCGGAGAGCATTACGTTCGTCTGGGCAAGGAGGATGATCTATACCGATGATCCGGATGAGCGGGAGACCCTCCGCAACCGTGAAGCGTTTCATCAAGATTCGCAACACGATCCCGAACATCTCGGACGAATCTGTTGTCCGCGCCTTTAAAAACGGAGTCCGCGATGAGCGGCTCACCCAGGATCTCGAGATCAATGAGACCTGGACCGCCAACGACCTGTTCAAGGCGGCTGATCGCTATGCCAATGCGGCAGAACGCGTTCAGTATAAGAAGGCGTTCGACAAGGGCGAGCTGCCCGCCCAGCTTGGTGTGGAGGAGAAGAAGAAGAGTAGCAACAACCCTGGTGACAAGAAGTCCCAGAAGAAAAAGAAGGGTGATGTGAACAACACCGACGCTGGTATAGATCACACACCTCCTCCCAAGGATGGGCAGAAAAAGCCCAACAATAACTATAAGGGCAAGAAGCCCGCCCAGGGAGACAACCAAGGCAAGAAAGGTCCCAGCGACTGTCGGGGATAAAATTACGGCCCATTGCTATGGCCCACTCCCTGATGGCCCAGTCGAACAGCCTACCAGGGCCCAGCTCCCTAGAAGGTTCTATCTGGCCCATATGCATCTGCCGAAACGACCTCTGGCGGTGATGCGTAACGGCCAAGGAATCGTGTTTGAGTCCGTCTCGAACAGGAGTTCTGCACGGCTACGTGAAAACCCGGACGTTGGTTTCCCGGATTGGAATAGAAGTCGTGATCCCCAAGACTAGCAGTATGCCTTATCTTCCTCAGGATATATTTGGCACGTATGAGTTCGTTACGATCTCGTAGTGAGCCCGGCCCGATATTCCCTCGGTATGTCGGTTTGCTCTGCACTATATAAACGAGGCCCCTACGGCGTGTAGAGGGACGAGTTTTACGACTTGATCTGGCTTTTAGCATCTCGTAGACACCTGATCTTCGCTTGTACACCCATAATCTCGCCAAGACTTGTTCGTCTCGTCGAGCCACCTCTTGTATTCACCTCTGATATATAAGAAAGGTGGGCGAGGGCTAATATCTCTCTGAGAGGCTGAACCGGGATAAAACCCCGTCTCTGTTCGTTGTTGTTCGTGGTTGTTCGGCGTGTCTCCTATCTCACTTCTAAAGAACCTTAGCGACTTGAGATCGTTATCTCAACCGTCGACAGTTGGCGCCGTCCGTGGGGATACGCAGATCGAGCATGTAAAACTCTATCGGCGATAAGGAGATTCTCCCTGAGGACTACGACTCAGAAGAGCAGGATGTTTCTTCCCCTGCTAGCTCGAATCGATCTTATCGTCCAAGATCGATGTCTGTATCCGAGCAGAGGTCTCGGATCGCCCGGAGATGATCTCGGTCGAGCTCCGTCATTGGCGATGAATCGGAACCGGCGATCTTTCGCGGTTTAGATCTATCGGATTCTAGGGCTATGTCGATCGATTCTTCCTGTGGTGACACAGCGATGACGCCGTCTAGCGCACAGACGCACGGCCACCGCGTCGTCTATATGGCTGGTGCAGGGACCTCAGGGGATCCTGCACGGGTCACGGCGGCCGAAGAAATCGAGCGAGTCAATTCCGCTCGGCACCAAGATGGAGCCGCACAATCTGCTCGCGAGCAAGACATTGTTCGCCGCACTTTCGACGAATCCATTGACCAAACCTTGGCGCAGATCCGCGATCAGCGCAAGCGTCAACGACGCGATCCGTCTCGCCCACCTACGCCAAGACCCCCGGTAGAAGTTCAGCCTGCCTGGGTGGAATCCCCGCGTGCCCAGACTCCCACCACGCTTACCATTGCGTGAAGATACCGGGTCCTAATGGTGTGATCACGGTCAAGGGCAACTATAAGGCCGCTCTCGATTGCGACGAGCAGTCCCTTGCCCTGGTCGACCAGCTTCCACCTCGTGGTCCCGAAGCTCCGCAGACCAAGTCTGCACGCCCTAAGGTCTCCCTTCAGCCAGGGGGAGAGACCAAGCAGGTTCCGCTGTCCCTTGATGACTCTTCCAAGACAGTGCATTTGGATGCCAATCTGGATCCTAAATAGGAAAGCGCGCTCATTGCCTTCCTCCGAGCTAATGCAGACGTGTTTGTCTGAGAGCCGTTTGATATGCCCGGTGTCCCAAGGGAGGTTATCGAGCACAAACTGGCCGTCCGGCCGGACAAAAAGCCCGTTCGCCAAATGCTTCGTCGCTTTTCGGACTTCAAGTAGGGGATCATCAAGGATCAGCTTGGCAAGCTGCTCGCTGTCGGATTCATCCGCGAGGTTGATCACACCGAGTGGCTGGCCAACCCTGTCAGTGTAAAGAAGAAAGGCGGCAAGTGGAGGATGTGTGTCGATCACACAGATCTGAACGCAGCTTGTCCTACGCACAACTTCCCGCTGCCTCGCATAGACCAGTTGGTCGACGCGACTGCGGATGCCCATCTCTTGAGTTTTTTGGATGCTTACTCCGGTTATCACCAACTAAGCATCTCCCCCGAGGATGAAGAGAAGCGCGCTTCGTCACCCCTTCGCACTTTACGCTGCTCGACCATGTCTTTCGGTTTTGCAATCTTTGGTGCCCGTTCAGCGCTTAATGGAGAAGAGTTTCCCGAGCGGTGCGGAAGAAACCTGGAGGTCTATGTCGATGACATAGTTGTAAAGAGCAAGTATGCTCGAGATCATGTAAAAGACCTGGCCGAGACGTTTCGTAACCTCGCCAGGCATCGAATAAAATTAAATCAAGAGAAGTGTACCTTTGGTGTTCGATTTGGAATGTTGCTCGGTTATGTAATTGGTTCGCAAGGAATCTCTGCTAACCCCTAAAAAATCGAGGCCATTGAAAACATGCAGACTCCAACTACCGTTAAGGAGGTCTAGAGCCTCACCGGACGGATGGCTGCCTTGAGCAGGTTTATCTCCCGTCAGGGCGAACGCGGGCTGCCCTTCTTTAAGGCCCTGCGCAAGCACAATGGTTTTGAGTGGACAGAGGAGGCTGATCGATCTTTCCGAGATCTAAAACAATACCTGTCGAACCCACCTGTCTTGACTACCCCGCGCCACGGCGAGCAGCTTTTGTTGTACCTTGGTTGCATGCCGCAAGCGGTGAGCACGGTCTTGACGGTGGAAAGGGAAGGCATACAGCGGCCAAACTATTACGTGAGCGAGGTGCTTCACGGATCTAAGGAGCGTTACCCTGAGGTCCAGAAGTTGCTCTACGCCTTGCTCATGTCCTCCAGGAAGCTTTGGCACTACTTCCAGGCGCATCAAATACTGGTCCCGACCAAGTTCCCCCTTGGAGAAATTCTAAGGAACAAGGAAGCTGGCGGACGTATAGCTAAATGGGCAATGGAATTGGCAGAATTTGACATTCTGTTTGCTGCCCGAACTGCTATTAAGTCCCAGGTCTTGGCTGACTTTGTCGCTGAATGGACCTGCCCAACCAAGTCCCAGGAAGCTCCCGAGCAACCTGACGACCCCCCTTGGACCATGTTTTTTGATGGCTCGCGCACTGGAAACTCGGGGGCTGGTTTTGTTCTCATCTCCCCTCAAGGAGTGCAACTCCAGTATTCTATCCAACTACACTTTGCAGCGACTAACAACGCTGCGGAGTACGAGGCCCTCCTCGCAGGACTAAGAGCGTGCAAATCGCTCGGCGTCCAACGGCTGACCGTGAAGGGAGATTCACAGCTAGTCATCAATCAGGTAAACAAGGAGTATCAGTGCTGCGATGACTCAATGGCGCGATACCTGATTGAAGTGAGGAAGTTGGAGCGGCACTTTCGATTTTTCGAGGTGCTCTTCGTGCCCAGAAAGAACAACTTTCTGGCCGACCAACTGTCCAAGTATGGATCCTCACGCGAACCTGCTCCGGCAAGGGTGCTCGTCGAGCACCTTTACAAGCCCTCAATCACGTCTCCGGATAAGGCAACGGAGACAGGTGGTGCTGTCTCCGTCATCGAGCAGGCTACGGGTTGGACAACGCCATTTGTCACAGACCTTCAGATGGGACCACTCAAGACGAAGCGGCGTTCCGGCTTATAAGGCGTCTGCTCCATACAAGCTTATGGGCGGCATCCTTTACCGTCGAGTGTTGCAGGAGTCCTCTCCAAGTGCATCTCGCGGCAGGAGGTGTGTTCCTTCTTAGGGACATACGAGGGTGCTGTGGCAACCACGCCTCCTTGAGAACTACGGTCGGCAAAGCGTTTCGCATGGGCTATTCTTGGCCTCTGGCGTTACAAGATGCGGGACATCGTGACTAAGTGCAAAGCTTGACAATTCCACGCCCGGAAGGCACATAAACCTGCCCAAGAGCTCCAAACGATCCCCTCATCATGGCCTTTCTCCACATGGGGTCTAGATGCCTTTCGGCCCGTTCCTAAGGGGTACAAGGGCTATACACACTGCTAAATCGCCATCGACACTTTTACAAAGTAGATTGAGGCAGAGCCTGTGTCATCTCTTCACACCAAAACGGCTGTGCGCTTTTTCAAAACTAACATGGTCACGCGCTTTGGGATTCCCCATAAGCTGATCACCGATAAGCGGTACCCGATTCGAAGCGAGCTATTCGAGAATCTGCGAGCAATTTGGGCACCAAGGTCTGTTCGCCTCATGCCATATCCACGAGCAATGGAAGCGATCGGCGAGCTAGCGGACAGATCGTCCGGGGTATCAAACGGCGTGTGTTCACGGCACTCCGCGAGCACAACAAGGCCTGGGTCGATGAAGTTCCGTCCGTCCTCAGGCGATTCGCTTTCTGACGGCCACCGAACCGGGAAACTTCTTTCCAATTGGTCTACGGTGCAGAAGCCATCGTGCCCGCCGAAATAGTACTCGCCTCGCCTCGCACGAGCTCGATCAACCTCGTTGACTCCGAGCAAGCGCCTACTCGATCTCGACCTCCTCGAAGGCACACGCATAGCGGGCACAAGTCGAATGGCGCGCTACCGGCGGAGCTCTTCGCCGACGCGCCAAATCGGTTCGACCAAGGGCTTTGCGGTAGGCGACCTGCGTTCTGCGCCGTGTCGAGCACTGTCCAATGCCAACAAGCTAACTCCCGTTGGGAGGGCCCGTTCACGGTAGTTTCTCTTGCCGCCGGGGCGATTCACGACTATGGAGGGCGGAGAGAGGCGACCAGCACTTGGAACATCGACCCGACCGTAAGTTCTTTGTGTAGGTCTTTCCGTGTTTGCTTAACCCGCTTTTTGTCAAACTTCGCGCCTTTGTTCGTCCAAGTCTGTCGGGCTCCATGTAAAGTTCAATCCATTTACAGTGAAATTTTCACGGTCTTCTGCGGCCTTTTCACATCTCTGTCTTCTCAAGACTACTCTCTCTCTGGTAACACTTGATGGCTGCCCGGCCTTGCGAACACTTGGCTCCACAATCCTAAGGGTTTCTTCCCTGCCCGTATCTAGTTTCAACAAGTCCCTAAACTCAAAGTTGCGTAAAACGGCATCCAGCCACGCGGCTAAGCCTGCTCTCGTAAGCCCTCCATGGCAAAGGCACTTACCGCTCACGGCACAACCACTTGACAAAATCAGCTCTCGTAAGCCCTCCGTGGCAGAGGCACTTTCCTTGTTCGGTTACCCTCGGAATCATCTAACTTACGTCAATGGCGGTTCACTGGGCAGTCGATCGAGAATCTGGTGTCGCTCTATCTCTCTACGCACGAGCTCGAATTCGCAAACTTAGGTCTTCGAGCATCGTCCGTACCGGGGGCTAGGGTGTCACTCTTTCTCTTGTGCACCTGTTCGAGTTCGCAAACTCAGGTTTTCGAGCAGCTGCACAACGGGGGCTGGGAGTTAGGCTAAGCGATCTACCGGTTTTCCTTAAAACTTTTTAGCGTTGTTGTGCCTTTGCTTTTAGTTTCCTGTTCGTTCTTGTCTTTTTGCTGCTCTTTTTTGCAGGTAAAAGGTGAATCTTGTTGTGCAAAAGTTAAATCTTTATTGCGCAGTCAAAATGTTTACAGGTACAAGGAGTACAACCCTACTTTTACTTTGAAGCGAGCTGCTCCATCAGCGCCTCATTCTCCATCTTCAGGCTGAGGACTTCTCGTCGCGCCTTGAAGCCTTCTCTTGCCTCAGCTCGGAGATGATCTGTTTCCTCCTTGCTGAGATGGGTTTGCTCCGCTGCCTCTACGCGGATCGCCTCGACCTCTTCGGTCTTGGCGCGCAGCTGCTCGACCAAAGCCTCGCTCTGACTAGCTTGCTGCTCGACGGTCTTGAGCTGCTCTTCCAGCTCTTTGACCTTGTCCTCCGCGGTGCTTACCCTCGCGGCCTGCCTGCGCAACTCCTCGGCCTCCTCCTGTGCAGCCCACAGGGTGGAGATCTTCTCCTGGAGCGTCGCGGATGCCAGCCTCTCTTCAGACAGCTGGGCCTGGAGCTTCTTCACCTTTGCCTTCAGCCGGCGTCGGCTTTTGGATGGTGCTGGGGCCTGCTCCTGGACGGCCGCCATGACAGCACTGCGCTCGATGGTGATGCCGTCCACGAGCTCTTCCATAGTGCTCTTCATAAACTGAAAGAGGAAAGACCAAGTTAGCCTTGAGCAGTTGCTGCTCGAATAGACAAGGTATGGTTTCGAAGGTTACCTCTCCAAGCCGGCGCTTCAAGCTGTAGCGCAGGTGATCCTCGAGACCGTGGGTCACGAGGCCTCTCCTGTTCGGGATCAGACGCGAGCGGCTATTCCTCCGCTTTGTCTTTTCCTTGCGAGAGCGCGTCCGCTTGGGCACGGGGGCTACCTCCCCTCCCTCCAGCTCCTCCGTCCGTTCGCCCTCGGGCAGGACGGGAGGCGCCGGAGCTTCCACGGACAGGGCGACCTACTCGCCCTGCTCGTAGCTTTCCTCTTCTTTTGCTGGCACGGGTGTTTCCCCTTGATCACCGGCTTCTTCTTGCTTCCCGGCGGCAGGAACTCCTTCCTGCTCGCTGGAAGCCACCGTCGCCACAGGGACGATTTGCCCCTGCGATGAAGTGCCCTGCAGGACCTCCTGCTCGGTCCCGCCTTCGGCAGCCGGCAGAGCCAAGACTTTGGCTCCGCTCGCCGTGGCTCCGTGCTCCTCTTCTTTGGTCTCCAGCCAGTTGATCGCCCGCTTCAAGTAGTCGATCCGGTCGGTGGAGCCGGACGGGAGCGCTGACCACGTTGCCAGCTTGTCCTTCAGTGCGAGCAGCCTCACTGTCCGCGAAGCACCACGCAAGTGCTCGGGCAGTAAGGACCGCTCCAACTCCCCGTACACGTAGTCCGGGTTGACTTCTTTCTTGGCAGCTGATGAAATAAGCCGAAGAGTTAGTTCATGCGCGGTTTGGTGTAATGTACAAGGAACAGCTTGTTCGGTACATACCTGCCGCAGGGAACGAAACCTTCTTCTTTGCCCCTCTGTGTAGCTTGCGCTTCTTGCTCGGCGGCTCCTCTGCTTCCTCGCCTTGGCCTCCAGGGGCTTGCGGCGAAAGGCTCAGCTCCCTACTGAGCTGAGCGCTCTTTTGGTGCAACGCAAGAAGTTTCTCCTTGCGCGCTACCTCCTCCTCGAGCCGTCTCTGCTCGGCGATCTGCTGCAGGCGTTCTAGATGGCCCGGGTGAGCTTCGGTGAACCGCCTCAGCCAGAGGGTCAAGTTCTGTACCTCTTCGTCGCTCTGCTCGGCGAGGAGGGAGGGGCTTGGGCGTTCTCCCCTCGGCTGGCCGTGCTCCCGCTTTTGCTGCTCGGGGCGCTTCTTCGCCGCAGGGGGTTTCGGGGTTGGTTGGCGGCCGCTGCGGCGCGGCGAAGTCCGCGTCGGGGCCGCGGCCACCTTGGGCTTCTCGGCCACCTTGGCCTTGCCCTTCTTCGCTCCCTCAGTATCGGAGAGCTCCTCTACGATCCCTCCTAGGATCAATTGGTCCTCCTGCTTGTTCGGGAAGCGAAAGTTGGCACACTTACAATAAGTACAAGTCTAGATACGCAGGTTGGGGTAAGAGACTTACCTCGTCTGTGCGGACGAGTACGTTGCACGGGCAGGTGAAGGCCACCATGCCGGTGACTTCCCCGTCCTTCTTTGCTGCCTTTAGCATGGCGTCGACCTGCTCGGTCACCCTTGCGTCGGTTGGCATCACTGCCCGAGCAGAAGTAGTTAGTTTCTGTTCGGATGAAGCATCAAAAGAGGTCGAGTCTTAAAGGCACTTACCCGTACTCTCCCTGGTGATGTCTTCCCATCTCTCTATCTTGTAGAAGGGATAGGGTCTTCTCCGTAGCGGACAGATTCTGTTTGCTGTGTAGTCGCGGATGATCTCCCTGCCTGTGAGCCCAAGGCCCACGAGGGAGGCGATCTTCCTGGTTAGATACCAATCCTCGGCGAACATCTCCGGCCGAGGCATTGGCGTTCCCTTCGCCGGCGCCTTCCTGGTGAAGACGAGCTTGCTGTCGGTGCTTCTCTTGCTGTAGAACCACCTCGTCCACCATGCGCCCATCGAGTCGAGCAGCGGTGGGCGAGGGTATGGCGCGTCGTCGGCAGTGCTCCGGAGCTTGAGGTAGTAGCACCCGAGCGCCGAAGCAGCGGAGCTGCTCCTCGTCACTGTGTAGTAGTGCAGGAACAACACCACCGGTGGATCGATGGCCAGATAGCCCTCGCACAGGTGTGTGAAGACGGCCATCTGGAGGATGCTGTTCGGATTGAGGTTCGCCACCTCCAATCCGCTGATGTTCAAGAAGGCATCTACGAAGTCGCTCTCGGGAGACCTCAACCCGAACAGTGCGAACTATTCGAAGTTGATGAACTCTCCCTCAAGCGGCTCCGGAGTTTCCTCCTCCCCGGGCAGCCTCCAGCTACCGGCGTCGATGTGGCCCTCTTCCTCCCAAACTCTCAAGTCCTCCTCGGTCATGCTAGTGCTTACGAACTTGGTCATAGCAGTTCTCAGTGCTGGACGAGCAGGTTTGGTGTGGATTTTGGTTCTTTGGTGCTGAGCGCGGTTGGAACTAGGGCTTGGGAAGAGAAGGCGTGAGAGTAGAAGTGGCTGGCATTTGCATTTTAGGTTCTTTATAGGCTCAAATGAGCAGCCTTACAGCGTTTTTTGCCGCTGGCAAGCTAGTTTTTACCATAGCGGCTAAGTAAAAGCGGTCGGTTGTTGTCCTTCTTGCAGCGTAAGTTACACGAGAGATGCTAAGCTACTACTTTTTCAGCGTCATTTGAGAGATGGGTGCTCTGCTCGGATGGATGCGTTTTTATGTTCGATGCAACAGAGTTGCTCGGCACTGATTGGGTTTGTTCGATCCCGGACAAGTTGTGTTCGGTTGAACCATAACCTGTTCGGTCGATTGGTTGCAAGTCTCTGTAACAGCATAATTTCCCTCTTCGTGACTTTGAGTCTCAAGAGGTCGACCCCACTCTAGTGAGTCCTTCCACTTGAGTCTCGGAGGCTAGCTGTCGGGGATAAAATTACGGCCCATTGCCATGGCCCACTCCCTGACGGCCCAGTCGAACAGCCTACCAGGGCCCAGCTCCCTGGAAGGTCCTCTAAGGCCCATGTGCATCGTGCCGAACAGCCTCCTAGTCGGTACGATTGCGTGGCGCCCAATGCTTCGTGTTTGAGTCCGACTCGAACAGAGTTCTACACGGCTACGTGAAGACCCGGACGTTGGTTTCCCGGATTGGAGCAGACGTCGTGATCCCCAAGACTAGGAGTATGCCTTATCCGCCTCGGGATATATTTGGCACGTCGAGTTCGTTATGTACTCGTGGTCAGCCCAGCCCGATAGTCCCTCGGTAGGTCGGTTTGCTCTGTACTATATAAACCAAGCCCCTACGGCGTTTAGGGGACATCGAGTTTACGTATTAGCATCTCGTAGACACCTGATTATAGCACATTGCTTTCCTGTACACCATAATCTCGTCGAGACTTGTTCGTCTCGTCGAGCCACCTCTTGTATTCATCTTTGATATATAAGAAAGGCTGGACGTAGGGCTATTACCTCCGTTGAGAGGGCTGAATCAGGATAAAAACCCCTGTCTCCCTGTTCGTTGTTGTTCGTTCTGTTCGGTGTGTCTCCTATCTCACTCTTGAAGAACCTTAGTTGACTTGGGTCAATATCCCAACCGTCGACACTGGCACATGCAATAGGATGGATACTTTCATCAAGACCTATGGATATATTTTGAATTTTGACATATATTGTCGAAGCTAAATAGTCTCAAGTACTTGCAAAAGCCAGCTAGTTTACCATTTGTTCATGTCCTTGCCAGCACGGGGCAATTGCTCAACACTTACATAAACATTCTACTAATACAGGCAAGAAAATGAGGATATTTAACACTTACTTACACTTCTATCATAAAAATCAGAAATAAATAAAATAAGCTAGATGAATTGCACCCGAAAAACATGAACGGGTCTAACAGAGTAGCACTTCCTGACTTCAAAAAGAAAGGGATGAGACATACCTTTGGAAAATTAACACCATAGGTGATGTGGATTTGGGAGGAAGGGAATGCAGCTACAAAGTAAACCATTTTTCCGCAAGTAAAGAGCCTCATGAATTTCAGGGGCCAGTTTCTGTAATTCTTGTCCACTGGTATCCTTGGCCGCACACAAACCTGCACCCCTTCCCGGTTGCTCATTTTGTGATTCACAGGAGATTACTGGTTCAGCAACTGTTTCTATTACCTTCCGTTGATGAGGAATTATTTGACTGAACACTATTTACATGATCACTTGGAACATATTTTTCCACTAAATCATTATAATGTATTCCTTCTGGATTCGTTCCACACTGCAACAGTAACAAATAGTCAAGACATAAAAAGGGTGGTATAAAAATTAATTTTGCAACTGAAGCAGAATAATAGAAGACTATGTTTTCATGTCCGTTATTCTAAATTGTAAGCTACCCATTTGTGAGAATTGACTGATGTCGATAAAAAATGGTGGAAATGTTCTCAAAAAATGGTGGGGATGTTCTTCACAAAATGGTGGGAAGGTAATAAGGCACATAATTTGAAGGGGAATGTTCAGTGAAGATTTTCTCCAGAAATTAGTACTTGCTACAGAATCTACTAAGGCTATCTCCAACAGGAACCCCTAAATTTAATCCCCTATAGCCTCATATATAGGTTCCCTTAAAAAAAATCTCTCCCTATATTTCTCCTATCTCCAACAGCGTTCCCTATATGAAGAATAGTATGGGGGGAGAGACCCCTATATAAGGGATTGGAGAGAAAAACTCTATTTTAAGAAACGAAATAGGGAATGCTGTTGAAACACATAGGGGAAAAATCCGTCCCCTTTTTTAGGGTAGAGGGTTCTTTAGGGGATCCTGTTGGAGACAGCCTAAGAGAATATGTTTACGGTTTACCTTTTTGGATTGTAGGATATACCACATCTGTCGGGGATAAAATCACGGCCCATTGCCATGGCCCTCTCCTTGACGGCCCAACCGAACAGCCTACTAGGGCCCAGCTCCCTGGAAGGTTCTATCAGGCCCATATGCATTCTGCCGAACAGCTTCCTGGTCGGCACGGTGTGTAACGGCCTAGGAATCGTGTTCAAGTCCGTCTCGAACAGGAGTTCTGCACGGCTACGTGAAGACCCGGACGTTGGTTTCCCGGATTGGATTAGGAGTCGTGATCCCCAAGATTAGGAGATTACCTTGTCTACCGTAGGTCATATTTGGCATGTATGAGTTCGTTACGATCTCGTAGTTAGCCCGGCCCGATATTCCCTCGGTAGGTCGGTTTGCTCCGTACTATATAAACAGGGCCCCTACGGCGTTTAGAGGGACCCTGGCCAATAGATTTTCGCATACTACTCGCCGAGACCTGCTGATCTCGCCGAGTTCCACCTTGTAACCCTCTTTGATATAAAGAAAGGCTGGACGTAGGGCTATTATCTCTCTGAGAGGCTGAACGAGGATAAAACCCCACCTCTCTGTTCGTTCTTTGTTCGTGGTTGTTAGGCGTGTCTCCTATCTCCTCCTTGAAGAACCTTGGTTCACTTGGGTCAATATCCCAACCGTCGGCAATTTGGCGCCGTCAGTGGGGATCGCAGATCGAGCATGTCGAACTCTATCGGCGACAGGAGATTCTCCCCGAGGACTACGACTCGAAGGGCGGGATGTCTCTTCCTCGCCAGATCGGATCGATCCTTCGATCTTGATCGCCTTCAGTCTGGTTCCCAGCTCCGTGCTCGGGATGGATCTCCTCGCGCCGGGAGCTCTTCGCCGAGCTGGCGTCTGATCCCGCGACGAGCTCGCGCTCGGGCTGGATCACTCGCGCCCGGCAGCTCTTCGCCCGGGGCGCCCGTCTGGTCCCCGCGACGAGCTCCACGCTCGGGGACTGGATCTCCTCGCACCGGGCAGCTCTTCGCCCGGGGCGCGCGTTTGGTCCCCGTGACGAGCTTCGTGCTCGGGGACTGGATCAACTTCGCGCCGGGCAGCTCTTCGCCCGGGGCGCGCGTCTGGTCCCCGCGACGAGCTCCGTGCTATGGGACTGGATCAAAACTCCTTTCGGATCCCGGGGGCTGTTCGCCTACCAGTGGATGGCGGGAGAGAGCTGACCAGCACTTGGAACATCGGCCAGCTTCGTAAGTTCCTCGTGTAGGTCTTTCGTTTCCTAGCTTCGCGCTTTTTTCTCAAATTTCACGCCTTAGTTCTTCCAAGTCTCTCGGGCTGCCATGTAAAGTTCAACCCATTGAGCGGTGAATGCTCGCGGCCCCCTGCGGTCCTCCTCACCACTTGTCTTCTCAGACTACTCTTTCTCTCTGGTAACACTTGATGGCTGCCCGGTCTTGCGAACACTTGGCTCCGCAATCTTCAGGATTTCCCTGCCCGTATCTGGTTTCAACAAGTTTCTAAACTCAGAGTTGCGTAACACGGCTTCCAGCCTTGCGGCTAAGTCTGCTCTCGTAAGCCCTCCGCGGCAGAGGCACTTACCGCTCATGGCACAACCACTTGGCAAAGCCTGCTCTCGTAAGCCCTCCGCGGCAGAGGCACTTTCCTTGTTCGGTTACCTTCGGAATCGCCTAACTTACGTTAACGAGCAGTTCCTGGAACGAGTCGATCAGGATACGGGTGTCGCTCTAACTCTCTACGCACGTGCTTGAAGTTGCAAATTCAGGTCTGCATGCATCGTCCGTACCGGAGGCTAGGGCGTCGCTCTTTCTCTTGTGCACCTGTTCGAGTTCGCAAACTCAGATCCTCCAGCAGCTGCACAACGGGGGCTGGGAGTTAGGCTAAGCGTTCTACCGGTTTTCTTAAAACTTTCTAGCGCTGTTCGCCTTGCTCTTGATTTCCTGTTCGTCCTTGTCTTTTGCTGCTCTTTTTTGCAGGAAAAGCTGCTCGGTCAGATTCTCGCTCTGATTCAAGCGCTGCTCGGCGGTCTTGAGCTGCTCGGCTAGCTCCTCGAAGGACTGCCTCTCCTCAGTCAGTTGGGACTTGAGCTGAAATTCGGCAACCCCGGTACGTTTTCAGTTTTCCAATTCCTTTCCTTAGCGTTGGTTTTCCAACACCTCGTTGGTCTTTCGCTCCCGTAGCGCTCCCCGCGTGCGAGTATGTCTTTTATCCGCAGCGACCAGACGGCTCCGGTTAACAAGCGGTGCACCACCGATGGAGTTACGCCCACCATAAGCGATTCTCATCATAGCGGGCACTCTGGCGCTGGTTCCGCACTCGCCGAGGCGACACTAACGCTGCTGCAGTCCATGCCCGACAAGATTTCGCCGCGCGTTTTGCTGCGGCTAAGGTCCCGATCGCCTTCCACGGTTAGCGGTCTTAGCCACGCTGGGCTGCACTTGCCCGCACACGCGTCTTTTTATCCATACTCGTCCTTCACAGCACGGTAATCCAGAGCAATGCACCGCCAACGGAGTCCTGCCCACCGTAAGCCGATTCTCATCGCAACGGGCACTCCTAGCGTCGGTTCCGCATTCGCCGAGGTGACACTAACGCTAGCGGTGGACATGCCCGGAAAAAATTATGTCTTGTGCGGGTAGGTCGTTTTTTGCGTGTTTTTCAAAACTCGCTTTGCTCTGCTTAGAGCCTTTTCTAGCTCTCTTTTTTCCCTTGCTGGCTTGTTTCTTGTTTGTCTTTTGCAGGAAATACAGGAACGGGGAACGTCAGACTCCAGTGATGATCGCGGCGAGGTTCCAGACTTCCCCACCAAAACCGATGTCTGCATCCCTCTCTTCCCGGGTACGCTCCGCGCATGCCCATGGACTGATTCACTTCACCCGCGTATGATTTCTCGTCTTTGCCCGGCACTGACCTTCACAGTACGGCTAAGTCGAGGTGGTGCGCCAGCAACGGAGTCCTGCCCACCGTAAGCCGATTCTCATCGCAACGGGCATGCCCACCGTAAGCCGATTCTCATCGCAACGGGCACTCCAAGCGTCGGTTCTGCACTTGCCAAGACAACGCTTACGCTGTCGCAAGGAATACGTCATGGGCAAAGCGTTGATTTCACACGTTCTCTTGCGGCTCTGACTGAATCGGGTTGTGATTCACCTCGCACCGGGCAGCTCTTCGCTCGGAGCGCGCGTCTGGTCCCCGCGATGAGCTCCGTGCTCGGGGACTGGATCACCTCGCCTCGGGCAGCTCTTCGCCCGGAGCGCGCGTCGGGTCCCAGCGACGAGCTCCGTGCTCGGGGACTGGATCGTCTTCGATCGGGTACGTCTTCACCTGGTTGCGCTTTCTGGTCCCTTTAACGAACTCCGTGCTCGGGGACTGGATCTCTTTATCTGGTTCCTTTGACGAGCTCTACGCTCGGGGACTGGGTCACCTTTTCCCCTCGTATGCATTGTCTGCTTCTAGCACACGATCTACGTCTGGGGACATATCACCATCGCACCTGAGCACGACATTCGCTCGAGAGCACAATCTCTATTTTCTCGGGCAAGCTCTAGCCCGAGAGGTGGTTCCCCTATCTTTTCCGAGGCATCTAATGCCTGGATGCAGCAGCACGAGTCCGTCTTGCGACTTGCTACGTTCATTTTCCCGGAAGATCTGATCTTACCGGATGCAGTGGTACGCTCTTCACTACTAAGAATCCAATCCCTCCTTGAAGACGTTCAGCCTCAAGGAGATGATTCACCTCACTTCTTCCGGTTTCTGTATTGAAGGCTGGGTGCTCAGCTCGGACAGATGTCGTTCCCTGTTCGGCGCAACAGAGTTGCTCGGCACCGGGCGGGTTTGTTCGGTCCCGAACAAGTCTTGTTCGGTCGAACCATAACCTGTTCGGTGGTCTGTTGCACGTCTTCGTAGCAGGAAAAATACCCTCTTCGTGACTTAGAGTCTCAAGAGGAAGACCCCACTCTAGTGAGTCCTTCCACTTGAGTCTCGGGGGCTAGCTGTCGGGGATAAAATCACGGCCCATTGCCATGGCCCACTCCCTGACGGCCCAATCGAACAGCCTACTAGGGCCCAGCTCCCTGGAAGGTTCTATCAGGCCCATATGCATCCTGCCGAACAGCTTCCTGGTCGGCACGGTGCGTAACGGCCTAGGAATCGTGTTCGAGTCCGTCTCGAACAGGAGTTCTGCACGGCTACGTGAAGACCCGGACGTTGGTTTCCCGGATTGGATTAGGAGTCGTGATCCCCAAGATTAGGAGATTACCTTGTCTATCGTAGGTCATATTTGGCATGTATGAGTTCGTTACGATCTCGTAGTTAGCCCGGCCCGATATTCCCTCGGTTGGTCGGTTTGCTCCGTACTATATAAACAGGGCCCCTACGGCGTTTAGAGGACCACCGCCAATAGATTTTCAGATACTACTCGCCGAGACCTGCCGATCTCGCCGAGTTCCACCTTGTAACCCTCTTTGATATAAAGAAAGGTTGGACGAGGGCTATTATCTCTCCGAGAGGCTGAACAGGATAAAACCCCATCTCTCTGTTCGTTCTTTGTTCGTGATTGTTCGGCATGTCTCCTATCTCCTCCTTGAAGAACCTTGGTTGACTTGGGTCAATATCCCAACCGTCGACAACATCCATCCTTTTTGTCCCCAGATCGCTCGCTAGAAATGAAGCCTACGAAATGTCATGACCGCCTCATTTCTCAAGAACTAAATATTATGTAGCAAAGTTTACGATCTAAAAGCCTCAGCTACTTTCTATAATAGAACAACATTGTATGTCAGTCTCAATTACTTTTTGTAATAATAAAATTGTACAGCATCTACTTGTCACATCGGTCAATGACCTTTTCATATTATATTCTACCATTGTTTCATCCGAAAAGAACAAGGCCTTAGAGTTTTCTGTTCTCTTCCTCGTTGAAGCTTCAGAATCAATCAATCCAAGATAGCTAGCTCTGCTAACAAGCAAGAAGGCGAGCACAAAGACATCAGCTCCGCGGTAGCTCAGCGGCCTCAATCTGTTGTAATCTTCCTGCCCTGTAAACAGTTCGCGTTCCACATCAAGATCACAAAGAACGCACAATTATCTTCTGAGTGATATGACATGAAAAGAAACTGAGGATACGAACAAAGCGTCACCTGCAGTGTCCCAGAGACCCAAATTCACCGTGGTGCCATCGACCACTACGTTTGCGCTGAAATTATCGAGCACGGTGGGTATATAGTCCTGCAACGAAACAACAAAAAAATGCGTTAAAAATCCTACAACAACTAATATTACAT
The DNA here is from genome assembly GCA_036346415.1 of Raddia guianensis. Lineage (NCBI taxonomy): Eukaryota > Viridiplantae > Streptophyta > Magnoliopsida > Poales > Poaceae > Raddia > Raddia guianensis. The sequence continues at coordinate 7,835,888 of CM070537.1, forward strand.
TATATAACCAAACAATTGAGCTTTTCAAAGCTCAAGTGGTCAATGCAACAAGTCAGAGAATTGTTTGCATGAAGTATACAGTTTGAGGACCAAATTTTGCAACAGTTTACACATTGTTTAGAATTTATTTTTCTGGTTTGTTATACTAACATTACAATTTAATGCATACATCTATTGTCTCCGGTTCCATAAACACAAACAATAAAGTGACATCAATAAAATTGCTGCAAAGAGTATAGAGGTTTGTAGTGATGGTACTGTTAGTTCCTCCTTTTTTGGTCAATTTAAGTTTACAGCACCAACTTCATGCTAGTATTAGTCAGGAACATACCGGTGTCAACTACAGTAGGTTCTTGCCCAGCAGCGAAGGTATCAGATTCCTTGAGTGTTATATCTCCAGGGATACCAATGTCAAACAAATGCAGCTGAAATTGCCCATTTTTCAGCGGTTATTACACAGGTAAATTGGTAAAACTATTGCAAACAGTAAAATTAATTACATCCCAAAGATTTGGATGCTGAAAGTGCATCTAGGCTCTTAAATGATTTTGGTGATTAATGAGTAACAATTAGAGCTAATATTTCTATTGGAGAATTGTACACAGAGTTTATACAGGTTAAATCCATGAGATACATGTTTACATGTGATGGTGTACCCTTCAAATATAGATATATTGCAAGAAGGCATCAAGACTAGTATTTATTTATAAATCTTTATTTATTGAGTCATAGGTATGTCGTACTACAAAGAGGGATGAAATGGAGAAGCATATAAAGGTCCTAAGTGCTTAAAATAGGTATCTCGAAGTTTGTGTAAGTTTTTCACTCAAAATACACTCTATTCAGAACCTTCATCATCAGAACATCCGACGAGGGTCGGAACATCCGATGGTGAAGCCAGCCTGTCAGCTTTCCACGCCATCCAGTGAGTAGTCCATCGGAACATCCGACGTGGATCGGAACATCCGATGGGGCCTGAACATCCGATGCGGGATTAACTGCAGCAACGGCTAGTTTTCGGGATTTCCTATTTAAAGCCTTCTCTAATACCTGCCAAAATGTTACTCACTCTGATTACATCCTGATTTGAGCCTAATTTTATATTCTTCATCATCTCTGTCAAGAACCATAGCCTTTGTCTCTCTCTTGTTCATCTTGTGAGATCTAGATATAGAGAGATCAAGGCACCCAAGTGCTCCACGAATTAGAGTAATCCAATTCTTGAGCACTTAGCGATTCCTATTTTTCTTCATCGCATTTATTGCTCTTGAAGGCTTGAAGGGCTCCTAGACGGCTAGGTGTCGCCGGTGAGCCGCCGATCTTGGTGTGCCCCCGAAGTTTGTGAAGGTGCGAATCTACCTCTGCAAGGAAAACGATTCAACTAGTGATCACCGGTGAGTGCTGTGTGCTTCGCTGGAAGGGGATTAGGGCCTTGGTGATCCAGGCTTTGTGCCTTCCCTAATGGTGAGTAGGATCTCCCTTCAAAGATTCGAACATCAATAAACAAAAATCGCTGTGTTTTTGTCTTGGTTTTGATTTGTTGTTTTTACTATTGGTATTGGTCTGTTCTGAATATTCTTGAATAGATCTAACCTTGGTTTTGCGAGAAATCAGTTTTACTGCAGGTTTTCGACAATTCCAGAATACCTAAGATCGAAACATCCGACGGCCGTCGGAACATCTGACCTAGATCATAACATCCGACGCAGGGGTTACTGGATCAGGTCGGAACATCCGATCTCCATCGAAACATCCGACATGCTGATCACTGTTCAACTTTATTAATTCCGCAATTTCATTTTATTCGCCTATTCACCCCTCCTCTAGGTGGCATAGCGATCTTTTCAGATGCAATTATGCAAAGATGACATTCATCAGGCTCCTTACTTTCCTATGCTTAGCATTTACCTCCCCGTTTGGCCCCACGACACATTATGTAATGAACAGCTGGCCTGAAGCTCTCTAGAGGATCGACCCACCGACGATGGTGATCTTTCTACGTGAGGTGACCTCCGACAGCGTCGAGACCAAAGGCGACCCTCCGCCGTCGATGCCCTTGCCATAGCGCGGCAGCGCCTACATTAGGTATGGGCAGCATCAAATCTCCAAAATCAAAATGAAACAATAGCACATGGCATGAGCGCTCATAGGGTCGGAAGGGGAAAGGGGAGTGGTGGAGGTTGTCTTCCCTGTCCGGGGAGACCAGGAGCTGGCACAACACGATCTTGTAATGTGGCACGCCGGCACAATGAGTGAGCGCTGCACACGTTTGGAGCGAAAGGAAGATGAGCAAGGCAGCGTCGAGGCGGTCGAGCAGAACCTGAGACGGTGGCGACGGCAAGCAGGGGAGGGGCCGACGGCGGTGGCGTTCAGCAGAGGACGTGTTGGCGAGCAGGGGTGGAGCTGTGCCAGGTCGCCGCCTTGCCACCAGGTCGTCGGTCCCCGCATGGCGCTGGAGGGGGAGCATGGGGTTGAGGCAAGTCGGGTAGAGAGAGGGACAAAGGAGACGGTGGAAACCATGACCCGGGGAGATGGCGGAGATGGCGGAGACGTTGTCTACCTGGCAAGACGGTGGCGACTGTGATCCGGCGAGACAGCGGCGGGCGACGGCGACTCGGAGTGATGGCGGCGATGAAGACGATAGGGATGGAGGGCAGCGGCGCGGGGGGAGTCGACGAGGTGAGATTTGAGGAGGCGACGGGAGACCGCGGTGGCGTGGATTAGGGAGAGAGAGGGGGCGGCGTTGGTGGCGATGGGGGAGAGGGAGAAGCAGCGGGAGAGAGAGAGAGAGAGAGAGAGAGAGGGTCGCGAGAGGGTTTGGGAGAGCTAGAGAGGGAGGTGGCGGCGGCCACGTGGGTGAGGTAGAGGGAGGGGGCTGGGGGTGGCTGCCTGGCTGGGATTAGGGCTGCGGCGTGGAGTGGGAGGGATGGTGGCCATCGGATTGAAAATTAACGGTGTGGATGAGGCCTCCATGTGGTGGAGAAGGAGGAGCCGTCCGATCGCGATCGGATGGTGTTTAAGGGGTTGACGGACGAAGAAGAAATACGGAGGAAAAAAAGAGTGGAAACTCTATTCTCTTTATTATTAGGTAAAGATACATATATTTTATTGAGTATTTTTTAATAACCATCATTGTTTTTTAATTGTTTTTAGTTGATCATGGATGTTGACATGCATGGGATGGGCTTAGTATTTTTTTCATGGCGCAAGAGCACACAATTGGCCATATCGTAGCTAGGCTTATTTAATTTAGGCCTTGTTCTTTTCAACTTAACAGTTTAATGACACATCTACGTTTTGAAAAGACATATATTTTGAGTTTTTTTAGTCAATTTTTTCACCGTCTCAAAGGTGGGTTCTAACGTTTTTAAAAACAAGTCAAACAAAATTATCTAAATCTTAAGACTACCTCGAGAAGTTTTCAAGTCATTTCAGTCGTTAATATCAGTCCAAAAGAATAGAGCCTTAAACACATTGCACACTAGGTCAACCCTAAGGACATTTTAGAATGAAAAGTCACGTTGGGATTTCTACTTATTGTATTCTTACGAGGTGCTTTGTTCAATCCCGTAATTGTCTTCGTCCCCATCAAAGGTAGGAGAAATGAGAATATTGTGGATATTGTGGAGGACTCTTACTGTGTGGGGTCAACCGTTAGATTTCTCGCTTGGTTGTGATTATTCAATTGTGGAGTTGATGATTATTTACTCTGTTTATATGGTGTGGATTTAGAAAAAAAAATAGGGTTGTATGTCTAAATTATAATTTTGTCTTAAGAGTTAGTAGCATTTCAAACATGGTTGGGTTTGGGTGTTACATACAGGGAGCACGGCCCGTTCGGTATATACTTTGGTGGCCTCAAGGAATATGAGCTGAGGCTTATCGAGTTTGCTTTACGCGTTTGAGCAGGCTACCAAAGTGAGGAGGCTTCCTACTCTCAAGCAATCAAGGCACTAGTACTTATTGTATATGGGTGTTTGTGAGCTAGACATTGGGTATTTCATACCCTTTTATAGTGCGTTTAGGCGCTCGTTCCGAAATGATGGACGTGCATGTAATTACAATACTTGGATATATACGCAGGTCATTTCATTATCTAGCTTGTATTCCCTCCCGTTCTTCGGAACATGTCAGTTTGAACATTCATATGCTTTTCGAAATGCAACATTGACCACTAAATACCAATGCAATTCATTTATAAAAGTCAGCAAAAATATTATGATATTACGAAAGTGCTTTCTGAGACGAATCGATATGATTTTAATGTGTCCAATCCCAATAGTTTATAACATGCTTATAGATTAATTAAAATTTAACTTAGAACATGTCTAAAATTTTTTCATGCCATATACTAGAATAATGACATGGGTATTTCGAACTAGTAAAAAAATGAATTATAAGCTGTGGTCACCATCTCTATCACTGGATTGGAAAAGTTCGTGTCTATCTGGATTCTGGACATATGGCGTCTACATTCTTGGCTGTGATTTTTTCCAGCCGGCCGGTTCATTTTCTTCGGCAGCGCATGATCCCCATTTTCTTGTTGGCCTCATCCTACTCTTTACGGATCATGTTAGAAATTAGATGGTCTATTTCAACACAAAAATCCAAAGTAAGTGTAGACTCGTTACTCGTTAACAAAAGTACATTGGCCAGTGAAGACCATTACTACAGTCAAAAGATTCCAGTTACCTGCTACATTTGAATAATCAAAATAATCATACTTCAGTTGTGACTAGTCAGCGAAGACCAGTAATTTGTTGATTAATTTCAGTGCCTCCATCCCCACGATAAGAGATAGGGTGTACATTTATTAGAGTTCTTGGATTGACAGCATGGACAGCTCTGCTTTTGGAATTCTATCTAGCTCGACTATTGGGAAGCATCCGATCGTTTTATTACGTTACCCATAATGAGTTGGCTCCATCGACACAGATGATGTTTGGAGTCCCTGAAATTCATACATATCACCATGTGCTCTCTCATCCGAAACCACCATTGCCATCTTCACTTGCACCATGGGGTAGATATAGTCGGATTCATTGTGAGTGTCGTCTAGATGTCCTCGATAGAAAATTTCAGTGGCACCCCCTGGGGCAGAGAGTACCACTGCTAGAGGAATGATTTATAGAGGAGCAGTGTTATTCCAGTTAAGTTTGAATTACAACAATCTGTTGTCCCATATATATGTAGCGTCTTACATTCCTTATCTACCCTTCAAGGTGCGTCGAATCTCTGGGGCAGGATAATCAAAAGCATGTAATTCCCGACATAGCCTTAGTGTCGGGGATAAAAATACGGCCCATTGCCATGGCCCACTACCTGATGGCCCAATCGAACAGCCTACTAGGGCCCAGCTCCCTCGAAGGTTCTATCTGGCCCATATGCATCCTGCCGAACAGCCTCCTGGTTGGCACGGTGCGTAACGGCCAATGGAACGTGTTTGAGTCCATCTCGAACAAGAGTTGCGTACGGCTACGTGAAGACCCGGACGTTGGTTTCCCGGATTGGATTAGGAGTCGTGATCCTCAAGATTAGGAGATTACCTTATCTACCGTAGGTTGTATTTGGCATGTATGAGTTCGTTACGATCTCGTAGTTAGCCCGGCCCGATATTCCCTTAGTAGGTCGGTTTGCTCCGTACTATATAAACAGGGCCCCTACGGCGTTTAGAGGGACCCTTAGCCGATAGATTTTCGCATACTACTCGCCGAGACCTGCTGATCTCGCCGAGTTCCACCTTGTAATCCTCTTTGATATAAAGAAAGGCTGGACGTAGGGCTATTATCTCTCCTGAGAGGCCTGAACCAGGATAAAAACCCCTGTCTCCTGTTCGTTGCTGTTCGTGGTTGTTCGGCGTGTCTCCTATCTCCTCCTTGAAGAACCTTGGTTGACTTGGGTCAATATCCCAACCGTCGACAGCTGGCGCCGTCCGTGGGGACACGCAGATCGAGCATGTCGAACTCCGTCAGCGATACAGAGATGCTTCCTGAGAGTTATGAATCAGAAGGACAGGACGTCTCATCCCCTGTCAGTTCAGATCGATCTGTTCGGTCTCGAACACTTTCCGTATCTGGGACGGAGGTCTCTGCCTATATGGCAGAGATAGCCGCAGATCGCATTTCCGTCATTGACGATGACTACGGAACCGATGATCTTTACGACGGTTTAGATCTATCGGATTCCAAGGCTATGTCGGTAGACTCTACCTGTGGAGACACAGCGATGACACCGTCTAGCATACCTTCGCATGGCCCCCGCAGCATTAACATGGCCGATGTAGGAACCTCTGAGGATCCTGCACGGGCTGTGACGGCTGGCGAGGTCGGGCAGATTAACTCTGCTCGGCATCAAGACGAGGCTGCGCTGGCTGCTCGCGAGCAAGAAGTCATTCGCCGCAACCTCGACGATTCCATCAATCAGACCGTGGCGCGGTTCCGCGATCGGTGCAAGCGACCGCGTCGCGACCCACCTCGCGTGCCCTCGCCAAGTCTCCCGGCAGAAGTTTCTCCTGTCCGGGTTAGTTCCCCGCGTAACCGGACTCCGGTCGGGCAGAACGCGGATGCCTCGGGGTCCCGAACCACTAGAGCGAGTCGGAGCGACTTCGCGGCCATAACCGGTGATTAGATCCACCAACCAGGCCGACCTCGCTTCGTATGGGCGTCTTTGTTGCTTCTAACCTAAAGCGATTGGTGAAGGCACTGAAGTCTCTAGGAGAAGTCAACAACTCCTCCAGCAATAAGTATGACCAAAGCTGCCGGAATGGTTGAACAGCTCGATCGTTTGCGTGACCCTCGTCACTATCGAAGGATCCTTCGTCCATGAGCGAGCTACCCGTGGTCGCCGTCGCTCGCTAAGTCCTCGTAGTCATCGCGACAACAGGGCAAGCGCGCGCGATGACCACAGACGGTCCCCTCGTGAGGAGCGCGTCGTCGCGACCACGAGGAAGGAGCGTGGTGGATTGTCTCGAGAGAGTTTCTCAGGCGAAACATCCCGTTCAGCGGGGAGTTCCTCGCGTAATGTAACCAACGTCTTCTCAAGACTAGGTTCGCGGGGAAGGTGGCGGTCGTATGCTTTGGGTGCGGGGCTTTCTCGGCGAGCTTGGCTGTCGGTGGCCCTCAAAGTTCAAGCCGGTCACATGGAGAGGTACAATGGGACTCGGAACCTAGAGGAATTCCTTTCCATCTACGCCACGGCCATCATGGGGGCGGGGTGACGAAGCTTCGTTATGGCTAACTACCTCCGATTGTCCTTGAGGGCGCTGTTCGGACGTGGGTCGTTCAATCGGCCAGGAGGGTTCCATCAGCTCATGGAACCAGCTTTGTGACGCCTCGATCGCTAATTTCGAGAGCTACATTACGTGCGTTCGGGCAAGGAGGATGATCTGCACCAGATGATCCAGATGAGCGGGAGACCCTCCGCAACCGTGAAGCGTTTCATTAAGATCCGCAACACGATCCCGAACATCTCGGATGAATCTGTTGTCGCGCCTTCAAAAACGGAGTCCGCGACGAAGCGGCTCACCAGGATCTCGAGATCAGCGAGACTGGACCGCCAACGACCTGTTCAAGGCGGTGATCGCTATGCCAATGCGTAGAGCGCGTTCAAGACAACAAAAGCGTTTGACAAAGGCGAGCCGCCTACCAACCTGGTGTAGATGAGAAGAAGAAGAGCAGCAGCAACCCTGGTTACAAGAAGGCCCAGAAGAAGAAAAATAAAGGTGATGCGAACAAAACCGTCGCTGGTATGGATCGCGCACCTCCTCCCAAGGATGGGTAGAAGAAGCCCAACAATAACTACAAGGGCAAAAAGCCTGCTCAGGGAGGCGGACAAGGCAAGAAAGGTCCAAGCGATCGATTTTGCAAGTTCCACCAGCACTACGGGCACGACATACGCCATTGCAGAACTTGGGCCGCAAAGCTCGAAGATTTCTACAACGGCAAGGGCCCAATGCCCACCCTGCCCGAACAAGGTGATGCCGGTAAGAATAGCGTAAACCGGCGATAGTGATCGGGAAGATGATGATGAATATCAAGAGCCGTGAACCATATCGCCGTCATCTTGGGGCTCCTCGGCTTATACCTCTGGCGCAGACCTCAAGGAAGCTGGTGGGAGGTCCTAGCGTCGAAAAGGCAAAACCTCAGCCCGAATCGATGAAGTGGACCAAGGTCCCCATCTCCTTCTCTCAGGAGGATTGCCCCACTGGGATGACCAAGCCTCAGCGACTCCCTCTGGTGGTCGCTCCGACCATCAGCAACGCGAGAGTTGGCCGTGTACTCGTAGACGGCGGGAGCGCTTTGGACTTGCTTTCGCTAAGGTCTTGGGCGAGATGCGATTCCTCGTTCTAAGTGAAGGAAGTCGCAATGCCCTTCACGGAATTGTTCCGGAGAAGGCATCAAGCCGTTAGGGCGAGTTGTCCCGCCGATTACCTTCGACAACCAAAGCAACTTCCGGACAGAGTTGATCACTTTCGACGTGGTCGACTTCCCATCCGCGTATAACGCGATCTTGGACAGGCCATCTCTTGGCAAGTTCATGGCCGTGTCCCATCATGGATACCATTGCGTCAAGATACCGGGCCCTAACGGCGTGATCACGGTCAAGGGCAATTACAAAGCTGTTCTGGATTGCGATGAGCAGTCCCTCGCCCTAGTCGACCAGCTTCGCCGCCATGATCACGAAGTTCCATGAGACCAAGTCTCAGACGCCCTAGGGTCTCCCTTCAGCCAGGGGGAGAAACCAAGGAAGTTCCGCTGTCCCTTGATGATACTTCCAAGACAGTTCACTTGGGGGCCAATCTGGACCCCAAATAGGAAAGCGAGCTCATTGCCTTCCTCCGAGCTAATGCAGATGTGTTTGCCTGGGAGCCATCTGACATGCCCGGAGTCCCAAGGGAGGTCATCGAGCACAAACTGGCTGTCCGGCCGGACAAAAAGCCTGTTCGCCAGAAGCTTCGTCGCTTTTCGGAATTCAAACAGGGGATCATCAAAGATCAGCTAAGCAAACTGCTCGCTGCCGGGTTCATCCGCGAGGTTGATCACACCGAGTGGTTAGCCAACCGTGTCATTGTAAAGAAGAAAGGCGGCAAGTGGAGGATGTGTGTCGATCACACAGATTTGAACGCTGCTTGTCCTAAGGACAATTTCCCGCTGCCTCGTATTGACCAGCTGGTCGATGCGACTGCGGATGCCCAGCTCCGGAGTTTTTTAGATGCTTACTCCGGTTACCACCAAATAAGCATCTCCCCCGAGGATGAAGAGAAGGCGCCTTCATCACCCCTTCGCACTACGCTATCGACCATGTCTTTCGGTCTGCGCAATCTTTGGTGCCAGCGTTCGGTAGCGCTTAATGGAGAAGACCTTCCCGAGCAATGTGGAAAAACACGGAGGTCTATGTCGGCGACATAGTTGTAAAGAGCAAGTTTGCTCCAGATCATGTAAAAGACCTGGCCGGGACTTTTCGTAATCTCACCAGGCATCGAATAAAATTAAATCTAGAGAAGTGTACCTTTGGTGTTCGATCTGGAATGTTTCTCGGTTATGTTATTGGTTCGCAAGGTATTTCTGCCAACACTGAAAAAATCGAGGCCATTGAAAATATGCAGGCTCCAACTACCGTAAAGGAAGTACAGAGCCTCACTGGGCGGATGGCTGTTCTAAGCAGGTTTATTTCCCGTGAAGGCGAACGCGGGCTGCCCTTCTTTAAGGCCCTGCGCAAGCACAATGGTTTCGAGTGGACAGAAGAAGCCGATAGATCCTTCCAAGATCTGAAGCGATACCTGTCCAATCCTCCCGTCCTGACTACCCCGCGGCATGGCGAGCAGCTCCTGTTGTACCTAGGTTGCACGCCACAAGCGGTGCGCTTGTCTTGACGGTCGAAAGGGAAGGCATACAGCGACCAATCTATTACGTGAGCGAGGTACTTCACGGATCAAAGGAGCGTTACCCTGAGGTCCAGAAGCTCCTCTACGCCTTGCTCATGTCCTCCAGGAAGCTTCGCCACTACTTCCAGGCGTATCAAAACTGGTCCCGACCACGTTCCCTCTGGGAGAAATCCTACGGAACAAGGAATCTAGCGGACGTATAGCTAAATGGGCAATGGAACTAGCAGAGTTTGATCTGTTATTTGTTGCCCGGCGCTATTAAGTCACGTGTCCTAGTTGACTTTGTCATTGAATGGACTTGCCCGCCCAAATCGAGGAAGCTACCGAGCAACCTCGATGAACCCCTTGGACCATGTTTTTCGATGGCTCGCAGACTTTGGAAACTTCGGGGCTGGTTTTGTTCTCATCTCCCCTCAAGGAGAGCAACTCCAGTATTCTATCCAACTACACTTTGCGGCGACTAACAACGCTGCAGAGTATGAGGCCCTCCTCGCGAGACTAAGAGCGTGCAAGTCGCTTGGTGTCCAACGGCAAACTGTGAAGGGAGATTCACAGCTGGTCATCAATCAGGTTAACAAGGAGTATGTCGGGGATTAAAATACGGCCCATTGTCATGGCCCACTCCCTGACGGCCCGATCAAACAGCCTACCAGGGCCCAGCTCCCTGGAAGGTTCTATCTGGCCCATATGCATCCTGCCGAACAGCTTCCTGGCTGGCGTGGTGCGTAGTGGCCAAGGAATCGTGTTTGAGCCCGTCTCGAACAGGAGTTCTGCACGGCTACGTGAAGACTTGGACGTGGTTTCCCGGATTGGATTAGGAGTCGTGATCCCCAAGACTAGGAGTATACCTTATCTGCCGAGAGATGTATTTGGCATGTAAGAGTTCGTTACAGTTTCGTAGTTAGCCCGGCCCAATATTCCTCTGGTAGATTGGTTCATCAACACTATATAAACAAGCCCCTACGGCGTATAGAGGGGACGACTTAGACGCATCTGGCATCTAAGATTACTTTGTCGCATACTACTCACCTGTACACGCATAATCTCGCCGAGGCTTGCTCGTCTCGTCGAGCCACCTCTTGTAATCATCTTTGATATATAAGAAAATTTGGGCGAGGGCTATTATCTCCCGAGAGGCCGAACCAGGATAAAACCCCGTCTCTGCTCGTTGTCGTTCGCATTGTTTGGCGTGTCTCCTATCTCAATCTTCAAGAACCTTAGCGACTTGAGATCGATATTCAACCGTCGGCAGTGGCGCCGTCCGTGGGGATCGCAGTCGAGCATGTCGAACTCTATCAGCGACCAGGAGATTCTCCCTGAGGACTACGACTCAGAAGGGCAGGATGTCTCTTCCCCTGCTAGATCGGGTCGATCCCTTCGATCTTGATCGCCATTCAGATCTTCCCAGCTCCGTGCTCGGGAGCCGGATCTCTTCGCACCGGGCAGCTCTTCGCCGGGCGCGTCGATCCCGCGATGAGCTCCGTGCTCGAAATTTGGATCTCCTCGCGCCGGGCAGCTCTTCGCCGGCGCTGTCTGATCCCGCGACGACCTTCAAGGCTCGAAATTTGGATCTCTTCGCGCCGGCAGCTCTTCGCCCGAGCGCTTGCGTCTGATCCCGCGACGAGCTCCTTGCTCGGGGGCTGGATCTCTTCGCGCCGGGCAGCTCTTCGCCCGGAGCGCGCGTCTGGTCTCCGCGATGAGCTCCGTGCTCGGGGACTGGATCAAAACTCCTTCCGGGTCCCGGGGCTGTTCGCCTGGCAGTGGATGACGGGAGAGAGCTGACTAGCACTTAGAACGTCGGCGAGCTCCGTAAGTTCTTTGTGTAGGTCTTTCGTTTTCTTAGCTCCGCGCTTTTTCTCAAACTTCGCGCCTTAGTTCGTCCAAGTCTCTCGGTCTGCTATGTAAAGTTCACTCCATTGAGCGGTGAATGTTCACGGCCCCCTGCGGCCCTTCTCACCATTGTCTTCTCAGACTACTCTTTCTCTCTGGTAACACTTGATGGCGGCCCGGTCTTGCGAACTCTTGGCTCCGCAATCTTAAGGGTTTTCCCTGCCCGTATCTTGTTTCAACGAGTTCCTAAACTTCGAGTTGCGTAACACGGCAATCCAGCCTCACGGCTAAGCTCGCTCTCGTAAGCCCTCATGGCGAGAGGCACATACCGCTCACGGCACAACCACTTGGCAAAGCTCGCTCTCGTAAGCCCTCATGGCGGAGGCACTTTTCTTGTTCGGTTACCTTCGAATCGCTTAACTTACGTTAACGGCGGTTCTCGAACGAGTCGATCAGATACGGTGTCGCTCTAACTCTCTGCAAGACGCATTTGAAGTCGCAAGCTCAGGTCTTCATGCATCGTCCTTACCGGGGGCTAGGCGTCGCTCTTTCTCTTGTGCACCTGTTCGAGTTCGCAAACTTAGGTCCTCGAGCAGCTGCACAACGGGGGCTGGGAGTTAGGCTAAGCGTTCTACCGGTTTTCTTAAAACTTTCTAGCGCTGTTCGCCTTGCTCTTGGTTTCCTGTTCGTCCTTATCTTTTGCTGCTCTTTTTTGCAGGAAAAGCTGCTCGGGAAGCTGCTCGGTCGGACTCTCGCTCTTATTCAAGCGCTGCTCGGCGGTCTTGAGCTGCTCGGCCAGCTCCTCGGAGGACTGCCTCTCCTCGGTCAGTTGGGACTTGAGCTGAATTTCGCAACCCCAGATGCGTTTTCAGTTTTCAGTTCCTTTCCTTAGCGTTGGTTTTCCAAAACCTCGTTGGTCTTTCGCTCCGTGAGCGCTCAGCGTCGAGCATGTCTTTTATCTGGCGACGACCAGACGGCTCCGGTTAACGGCGGTGCACCACCGATGGAGTTACGCCCACCGTAGCGATTCTCGCCATAACGGGCATGCCCACGGTAAGCCGATTCTCATCATAACGGCACTCTGGCGCTGGTTCCGCACCCGCCGAGGCGACACTAACGCCGCTGCGGGTCCATGCCCGGATAAGATTTCGCCTCGCCGCGTCTTGCTCGCGGCTAAGGTCCCTATCGCCTTCCACGGTTAGTGGTCTTAGCCACAGCGGGGCTGCACTTGCCCGCACACGTCTTCTTTATCCATGCTATGTCCTTCCTAGCACGGTAATCCAGAGCAATGCACCACCTACGGAGTCCCGCCCACCGTAAGTCGATTCTCATCCATAACGGGCACTCTAGCGTCGGTTCGCAAGATTCGTCGCGGTGACACTAACGCTATCAAGGGACGTACCCGGAAAAAATTATGTCTTGTGCGGGTAGGTCGTCTTTTGCGTGTTTTCTAAAACTCGCTTTGCTCTTCTTAGAGCCTGTCCTTGCTCTCTTTTTCCCCTTGCTGGCTCGTTTCTTGTTTGTCTTCTGCAGGGAATACAGGAACAGGGAACATCAGACTCCGGTGATGGTCGTGGCGAGGTTCCAGACTTCCCCACCAAAGCCGATGTATGCATCCCTCTCTTCCCGGGTTTGCTCCGCGCATGCCCAGAGATACTGATTCACTTCACCCGCGTATGATTTCTTGCCTTTGCCCGGCACTGACCTTCACAGTTCGGCTAAGTCAAGGTAGTGCGCCACCAACGGAGTCCTGCCCACCGTAAGCCGATTCTCATCGCAACGGGCAAGCCCATCGTAGTCGATTCTCATCGCGGCGGGCACTCCAAGCGCCGGTTACGACTTGCCAAGACAACGCTATCACTGTCGCAAGGAATACGTCATGGGTAAAGCGTTGATTTCACACGTTCTCTTGCGGCTCTGACTGCATCGGGTTGTGATTCACCTCGCACCGGGCAGTTCTTCGCCCGGAGCGCGCATCTGGTCCCCGCGACGAGCTCCGTGCTCGGGGGCTGGATCACTTCGCACCGGGCAGCTCTTCGCCCGGAGCGCGGGCTCCTACCGGGTACGTCTTCGCCTGGTCGCACTTTCTGGTTCCTTTAACGAGCTCCGTGCTCGGGGACTAGATCTCCTTACTTGGTTCCTTTGGCGAGCTCTACGCTCGGGGACTGGGTCACCTTTTTCCATTCGTATGCATTGTCTGCTCCTAGCACACGATCTACGTCTGGGGGCACATCACCTTCGCTCCTGAGCGCGACATTCGCTCGAGAGCGCAATCTCTATTTTCTCGGGCAAGCTCTAGCCCGAGAGGTGGTTCCCCTATCTTTTCCTAGGCATCTGAATGCCTGGATGCAGCAGCACGAGTCCGTCTCGCGACTTGCTATGTTCATTCTCCCGGAAGATCTGATCTTACCGGATGCGGTGGTACGCTCTTCACTACCAAGAATCCAATCTCTCCTTGATGACGTTCAGCCTTAAGGAGATGATTCACCTCACTTCTTCCGATTTCTGTATCGAGGGCTGGGTACTCTGCTCGGACAGATGTCGTTTCCTGTTCGACGCAACAGAGTTGCTCGGCGCCGGACGGGTTTGTTCAGTCCCGAATAAGTATTGTTCGGTTGAACCATAACCTGTTCGGTCTCCTGTTGCACGTCTTTGTAGCAGGAAAAATACCCTCTTCGTGACTTAGAGTCTCAAGAGGAAGACCCCACTCTAGTGAGTCCTTCCGCTTGAGTCTCGGGGGCTAGCTGTCGGGGATTAAAATACGGCCCATTGTCATGGCCCACTCCCTGACGGCCCGATCAAACAGCCTACTAGGGCCCAGCTCCCTGGAAGGTTCTATCTGGCCCATATGCATCCTGCCGAACAGCTTCCTGGCTGGCGTGGTGCGTAGTGGCCAAGGAATCGTGTTTGAGTCCATCTCGAACAGGAGTTCTGCACGGCTACGTGAAGACCCGGACGTGGTTTCCCGGATTGGATTAGGAGTCGTGATCCCCAAGACTAGGAGTATACCTTATCTGCCGAGAGATGTATTTGGCATGTACGAGTTCGTTACAGTTTCGTAGTTAGCCCGGCCCAATATTCCTCCGGTAGATTGGCTCATCAACACTATATAAACGAGCCCCTACGGCGTATAGAGGGGACGACTTAGACGCATCTGGCATCTAAGATTACTTTGTCGCATACTACTCACCTGTACACGCATAATCTCGCCGAGACTTGCTCGTCTCGTCGAGCCACCTCTTGTAATCATCTTTGATATATAAGAAAGGCTGGACGTAGGGCTATTATCTCTCCCGAGGGGCCCGAACCAGGATAAAAACCCCTGTCTCCTGTTCGTTGCTGTTCGCATTATTTGGCGTGTCTCCTATCTCAATCTTCAAGAACCTTAGCGACTTGAGATCGATATCTCAACCGTCGACAGAGTATCAGTGCTGCGATGACTCAATGGCGCGATACCTGGTTGAAGTGAGGAAGTTGGAGCGGCATTTTCGATTTTTCGAAGTGCTCTTCGTGCCGGGAAGGACAACTTCGGCGACCAACTATCAAGTTTGGATCCTCACGCGAACTCGCTTCCGGCAGGGTGCTCGTCGAGCACCTTTACAAGCCCTCAATCACGTCTCGGACGAGGCAACAGAGAGCAGTGGTTGTCTCCGTTATCGAAAGCAGCGCTGGATGGACAATGCCATTTGTCCGGTACCTTGCAGATGGGACCTCGCCGACGACGGCCGAAGCGTTCCGGCTTATAAGGCGTCTTTGCTCCACACAAGCTTGTGGGCGGCATCCTTACCGTCGAGGTGCTCTAGGAGTTCTCTCCAAGTGCATCTCGCGGCAGAGGGTGTGTTCCTTCTTAGGGACATACACGAGGGTGCTCGGCAACCACGCCTCCTTCGTAACTCGATCGGCAAAGCGTTTCGCATGGGCTATTATTGGCCCATGCAGACTGAGATGCCGGGACATCGTGACTAAGTGCAAGGCTTGCTAATTTCACGCCGGAAGGCACACAAGCCCGCCAAGAGCTCCAAACGATCCCCCTTCTTGGCCTTTTTCCACATGGGGTGCGGATCGCTTTCGGCTCATTCGTAAGGGCACAAGGGCTACACGACTTGCTCGTCGCCATCGACACTTTTACAAAGTGGATTGAGGCGAGCACGTGTCGTCTCTTCACGCCAAAAGCGGTGTGCGCTTTTTCAAAAGCAGCGTGGTCACGCGCTTTGGGATCCCCATAAGTCGATCACGGATAACGGTACCAGATTTGAGCGAGCTATTCCAGAATCTGCGAGCAATTTGGGCACCAAGGTCTGCTTCGCTTCGTGGCGCACCCACGAGCAATGGAAGCGATCGGCGAGCTAACGGACAGATCATCCAGGTATCAAGCGGCGGGTGTTATTGCTCTCCGCAAGCACAACAAAGCACGGTCGACGAAGTTCCTTCCGTCCTCGGGCGCTTTGCACTCACGCCACGGTCAACTGGGAAACTCCTTTCCAACTGGTCTACGGTGCAGAAGCCATCCTGCCGGCCGAAATAGTACTCGGTTCGCCTCGCACGAGCTCGGTCAACTTAGTTGACGACGAGCAAGAGCGCCTACTCGATCTCGATCTCTTCGAAGGCACA
This sequence comes from Raddia guianensis, assembly GCA_036346415.1. Classification (NCBI taxonomy): domain Eukaryota; kingdom Viridiplantae; phylum Streptophyta; class Magnoliopsida; order Poales; family Poaceae; genus Raddia; species Raddia guianensis. Next base: position 7,852,212 of record CM070537.1, read on the forward strand.
CGCGAACGGGCACAAGTCAGAATGGCACGCTACCAGCAAGATCTTCGCCGGCACGCTGCCAAGTCAGTCCGACCAAGGGCTTTGAAGGCGGGCGACCTCGTTCTGCGCCGTGTCTAGAACTTGTCCAATGCCAACAAGTTAACTCCCCGTTGGGAGGGCCCATTCACGGTCGTTTCTTCTGCTCGCCCGGGGGCTGTTCGCCTGGCAATGGAGGACGGGAGAGAGCTGACCAGCACTTGGAACATCGACCAGCTTCGTAAGTTCTTTGTGTAGGTCTTCTTTGTTTGCTTAGCCTCTGCGCTTTTTGTCAAACTTCGCGCCTTAGTTCGTCCAAATCTCTCGGGCACCACGTAAAGTTCAATCCAATACTTAAGTGAATTTTCGCGGCCTCTGCGCCTTTTTTACTTCTTGTCTTTTGAAGACTACCTCTTTCTCTCTGGTAACACTTGATGGCTGCCCGGCCTTGCGAACTCTTGACTCCGCAATCTTAAGGATTGTTCCCTACCCGTATCTAGTTTCGATAAGTTCCTAAACTCAGGGTTGCGTAACACGGCCTTTCCACCTTGCGGCTAAGTCTGCTCTCGTAAGCCCTCCGGCGGAGGCACTTCTTTGGCGCGACCACTTGGCAAAGCTCGCTCTCATAAGCCCCAGCGCAGAGGCACTTTCCTTGATCGGTTACTCTCGGGCGCCTAACTTACGTCAACGAGCAGATTATGGAATACATCAAGCAAGGTACGGGTGTCGCTCTTTCTCTCTACTTGCGTGCTCGGGTCGCAAGCTTAGGTTCTCGAGCATCGTACGTACCGGGGGCTAGGGTGTCGCTCTTTCTCTTGTGCACCTGTTAGGGTTCATAAACTTAAGTTCTCGGCGGTACTGCACAACTGTGGGAGTTAGGCAAAACGCTCTACCGGTTTTCCTAAACTTCTTGGCGTTGTTCGCTTTTCTCTTAGTTTCTGTTCGTTCTTGTCTTTTTGCTGCTCTTTCTTGCAGGAAAAAAGGTAAGTACTTTATTGTGTTACTCAAAAGTTTCAGGTACAAGGCCCTTTCGGGCTACAGCCGCGGTGCTACTTAGGAGCAAGCTGCTCCTTTAACTCCTCAACTTCTAACTTGAGGCGCACGACTTCGCCCTGAGCCTTGATTCCTTCCCGGGCTTCAGCTCGGAGGCGTTCGATCTCCTCCTTGCTCCGCTTGGCTTGCGCCGCAGTCTCTGCCCGGATGACCTCGACCTCCTCGGTCTAGGCGCGCAGCTGATCGGTCAGAGCCTCGCTCTGGCTGACTCGCTGCTCGGCCGTCCTGAGCTACTTGTCCAGCTCCTTGACATTCTTCTCTGCGGTGATCGCCCTCATCGCCATCCCGTGCATCTCCTCGATCTCTCCCTGTGAAGCCCACAGGGTTGAGATTTTTGCTTGGAGACCCGCGGAAGTCTGCTCTTCCTTGGCGAGCTGGGCCTTGGGTCTCTTGGCTTCCGCCGCAAGCTGGTCGCGCCGTTGGGAAACGTCAGCAAGCTGCTCTTCGAGCCACTTCGTGCGGCCCAGCTTCTCCTCCGCAGTGCTCGCCTTAATGGCATGCGTGCGAAGCTCCTCGGCCTCTCCTAGGAGAGACTCGCAGGAGCGCCTCTCTTCGGCCAGTTGGACTTTGAGCCTCTTCACCTTCGCCCACCGGCCGACTTTGGGCGGTCTTTGAGGGCCCCTGACTCCCTCGTCGGAGGTGCTCCGGAGGACGCCAAGATCTGGCGCTCCGCTCGATGGTGGCGCCGTCCTCGAGCTCCTCCATGGTGTCCTCAAGACACGAGAGAAGACTAGTTAGCCGCTTTTGCGGTAAAGCTACCCAACTGAGCTAGACGTGGTCTTGGTGTTTACCTTCCCGAGTCATTGCTTCAGTCCGCGGCGCAGGCGGTCCTCGAGGCCATGCGTCACGAAGCCCCGCTCATGCGGGATGAGACGGGTGCGCTGTTCCCGTCGCCGTCTTGTCCGCTCTTTCTTCCCGCTGGAGCGCATCTTCTTGGGAGCAGGAGCGACGGGCGAAGCACTTTCGTCTCCGCGCTCCCTCTCCTCTTCCTCTTTCTCTTCCGCTCGAACGTCTTCAGGCGAGGCCGGAGCCACTCCGCCGGGTGGCGCCGTTGTTTCCACGGGTAGGACGACTTGTGCGACCTGCTCGGGGGCTTCTTCTTGTTCCCTGGCGGCTGGGGTTTCACCCTGCTCGCCGGAGAATCCCGTCGCCTCGGGGGTGAGCTGCCCCTGCGACGAAGTGCCTGGCAGGACCGGCTGCTCGGTCCCGCCCTGGGCAGCTTCCGGAGCCATCATCTTGGCCCCGCTGTCCTTGGCGCCGCGCGCTGCCTCTTCTGCCTCCAGCCGCTCCACCGCGCTTTTGAGCGCGTCGAGCTGCTCGCTGGAGCCTGGCGGGAGCGGGCTCCACGCCGCCAGCTTGTCCTTGAGGCACGCCAGCCTCATCACCCGCGATGCGCCGTGCAAATGCTCGGGCAGCAGCGACCGCTCGAGCGCCTCCTCGACGTCGTCTGTGGCGATCTCTCCTTGGGCAGCTGATGAAAAAGAGATGATCGTTAAGTCTAATGCGGTCAATAGGAGAGAGATCTGAAGATCGGTTTCTACATACCTGCCGTGAGAGGCTTGATCCTGATCTTCTTCGCTGGAACTTTCCGCCTCTTCCTCAGGGGCTCCTTGGCGGCTTCTCCGCCGTGGCCCTTGGGTGTTCGCGGCGACGAGCTCAGCTCCCCTGGTAAGTGAAGGCCTCTCGCGCAGCGCAAGAAGTTTTTCCTTGCGTGCGACTTCTTCTTCGAGCCTCCTCTGCTCGGCGACCTGTTGCAGCCGATCCATGCAGCCAGGGTGAGCTTGCGTGTAACGCCTAAGCCAGAGGGCCATGGTCTTTACCTCTTCGTCGCTCGCTTTCGGCGAGGAGGAGGGGCTTGGTCTCTTCCCACTGGCTGACCAGCGTCCGCTTGGTTTGCTCGGTACGCTCCGTCGCCGCAGGTGGTCTCTTCGACGGCTGGCGGCCGCCGTGTCGCGGTGAGCTCCGCGTCGGCTCAGTCGCCACCTTGGGCTCAGACCCGGAGAGCTCCTCAACGATCCCTCCAAGGATCAGCTAGTCCTCCTGCGCGTTTTGAGAAGCGAACATTAGCATTAAAACCACAGTGCAAATCTAGCAACACAGACTGGGTATAAGTGATTTACCTCGCCTGTGCGGACAAGCACGTTGCGCGGGCAGGTGTATGCCACCTCGCCGGTGACCTCCCCGTCCTTCTTCGCCGCCTTCAGCATGGCGTCGACCCGCTCGGTCACCCATGCGTCGGTTGGCTTCTCTGCCCGGACAGATGGAGTCGTTAATTCCTGTTCGGAGGAAATAACCAATGAAGAGGTTGAGTCTTAAAGGCACTTACCGGTGCTCTCCCTTGTGATGTCTTCCCATCCCTCTATCTTGTAGAAGGGATAGGACCTCCTCCACAGCGGACAGATTCTGTTCGCTGTGAAGTCCCGAATGATCTCCCTGCCCGTAAGCCCGAGGCTCACGAGGGAGGCGATCTTCCTTGTCAGGTACCAATACTCGGCGGACATCTCCGGCCGAGGCATTGGGGTTCCCTTTGCCGGCGCCTTCCCGGTGAAGACGAGTTTGCTGTCGCCGCTCCGCTTGCTGTAGAACCACCTCACCCACCACGCGCCCATCGAGTCGAGCAGCGGTGGGCGAGGGTACGGCGCGTCGTCGGCGGTGGCTTGAGCTTGAGGTAGTAGCACCCGGTGGCGAAGCGGCGGAGCTGCTCCTCGTCACTGTGTAATAGTGGAGGAACAGCCCCACCAGTGGATCGATGCCCAGATAGCCCTCGCACAGGTGTGGGAAGACGGCCATCTGGAGGATGTAGTTCGGATTGAGGTTCGCCGCCTCCAATCCGCTGATGTTCAAGAAGGCCTCGACGAAGTCGCTCTCGGGAGACCTCAACCCGAGCAAAGGCGAAGCTCGCTCGTCGACAAACTCCCCTCGGCGGCTCCGAGTATCCTCCTCCGGCGACCTCCAGCCACACGGTGTCGATGTGGCCCTCTTCCTCCCAGACCTTCAGATCCTCCTCGGTCAGGCTAGTGCCGGTGAACTTGGCCATAGCGGTTCCCAGAGTTGGACAAGCGGGTTTGGTGGTGGAGTTTGGGTGCTCGATGCTGAGCGTGGTTGGAACTAGGGCTTAGAGAGGAAAGGTGTGAGAGCAGAAGTGGCTGGCCGCGGGCAGCTTGGGTACTTTTATAGTCCCGTGTGGGCAGCTCTGCAACGGTTTTGTCACAAACGGTTAGTTTTTACCGCAACGGCTAGGTAAAACGGTCACCTTTTCACTGCGCAGCGATAGGAAGTTACCGTTGGAATCTGCCAACGGCTAGTTTTTCCAGTGTCCGCACTGAAGGCTGAGTGCTCTGCTCGGATAGATGTTATTCCCTGTTCGACGCAACAGAGCTGCTCGGCACTGAGCAGGTTTGTTCGGACCCGAGCACGTCTTGTTCGGTTGAAACTTAACATGTTCGGTCGATCGTTACATGTCTCTGTAGCAGCAAAATTTCCCTCTTCGTGGCTTGGAGTCTCAAGAGGAAGACCCCACTCTAGTGAGTCCTCCCGCTTGAGTCTCGGGGGCTAGCTGTCGGGGATAAAAATACGGCCCATTGCCATGGCCCACTCCCTGACGGCCCAATCGAACAGCCTACCAGGGCCCAGCTCCCTGGAAGGTTCTATCTGGCCCATATGCATCCTGCCGAACAGCCTCCTGGTTGGCACGGTGCGTAACGGCCAATGGATCGTGTTTGAGTCCATCTCGAACAGGAGTTGCGCACGGCTACGTGAAGCCCCGGACGTTGGTTTCCCGGATTGGATTAGGAGTCGTGGTCCTCAAGATTAGGAGATTACCTTATCTACCGTAGGTTGTATTTGGCATGTATGAGTTCGTTACGATCTCGTAGTTAGCCCGGCCCGATATTCCATTGGTAGGTCGGTTTGCTCCGTACTATATAAACAGGGCCCCTACGGCGTTTAGAGGGACCCTTAGCCGACAGATTTTCGCATACTACTCGCCGAGACCTGCTGATCTCGCCGAGTTCCACCTTGTAATCCTCTTTGATATAAAGAAAGGCTGGACGTAGGGCTATTATCTCTCCTGAGAGGCCTGAACCAGGATAAAAACCCCTGTCTCCTGTTCGTTGCTGTTCGTGGTTGTTCGGCGTGTCTCCTATCTCCTCCTTGAGGAACCTTGGTTGACTTGGGTCAATATCCCAACCGTCGACACTTAGTCAGGTTGTCAAAGCAAGGGCCTATCCATATTTTATCCTGCACTCTCTCTCTCTCTTTCTCTCTCACTTTTGACAACCATCCGACACTAGGACCTAAAGTGCGGTTGCCCCTAATGTTTCTATTTTTGGCTCCTGACTGCCTATTGAGCCGGTTTGTCCCCTAGTTACAGCGGCATCTTTGGACTTCGCACCCTTGTTTTGACCATGGCTTTTAGTTGGAAAGACCATATGATCCTCTCACCTAGAGCCTGAGGCCCCTCCCTTTGGGATCCATGCCAGGACTCGCCCTGGGTTAACATCGGCAGTGATGGGGCCTGGGAGGACTCATCTCTGGAGAGCACAGGAGCATATGCAACTCCCTCGCCGTGATGTGCATCGAACAAGGCCCGAAGGAGCGCAAGGGTCTGGTTTAGCCCCCTTGGGGGGGATGTGGCTCAGACTTGGCTTCAGGGAGTGCGTGGACTTCCCTTGTGGAGATTTGTCCGCACATGGCTTCGGGATGCAGAGATCTACCCTAGACTCGGATGTGGGGAGTGCTTGGGCTCGGGAGGTTCACAAGTGGATATTTGCCCAGACATGGCACCACAAAGCGCAGAGGTCCGGTTAGCTCCAACATGAGAAACTCCCACGGCTACGGTGAGCACGGTGACACGGTGGCTCCCATGTGAAGATTTGTCCCTCTGGCCATCTAGACGTGTGGGTGGGGTGTCTCCCCTACATCAATCACCCTAAGACACTAGTATTTAGATTTCAATCATAGTGGTAAAAACTAAAGAAAACATTCTTAAATAGTTCTTTTGTATTCTTGGATATATTTTTTGCTTTTATAATAATGAGGTAGTAAAAAATCATAACGGGTTGATCTAGTGGGAACTGGGGTCGCTCGATCCTGATGTCAGGCTATGATCTATTATTGTGCATTTATTTCGTTGTCCCATGCCACACCGGTGTGCATCACCAAATATCCTCACCTGGGACTTGGAATCTGCATACAAATAGAGAGATCGTGGGAATCTTGGACATGCACATGGCGGCCACTTAACAGTGGATGGGCTAAGGTGTGTGCCCACTAAATATTTTCACTAGTTAATTGGCAACCATAACCACAACTATTTTTTTAGGAGAAAACTATCTCATTCATTCCAGAAGCATCTTCTACATACAAACACACCCCTAAAACAAAAAAAAATTGTATTCAAGTCCTTGTAGGGGCTCAAAGCAAAAAAACATAGAAGAAGGTCATGCCTCTCAATACATCAGCGCTGAAGACGATGGTCGCTAGCACTGGTGAGGCCACTATCTTCATCCTCTTTGGCCCATCTCAACGGGTGACAGAGAAAAGTAGCAACCTCTAAGATGAACATGTATGCTTGAACCTCCGCCGTAGCTCTACATGAGGACAAATCAAGCCGCAGCTACACGCTACTGACAATGCCCCGATCCTCACCATATTTTGACAATAGTAAATTTCCTTCTCAACATCTACATTCCCTCTACTAAAGACAAAAAATGTAGCCACTTTAGACCAAATTGGCTGCAAATTTCCATCCGAAAAACAGCAAAGGTACACATTATCGATCACCATATGTAGCTTCAAAATATCAAGAAGAAAAAACAACTTACAAAAAAATTCACATCCCCAAACTTTACTTAAATACATTATCCAAATTATCAGCCACATTGCATCCCAAAATATCATTAAAACAAGGCCGGCATGCAAGGGGAGTAGCAGGTGGCCATAGTGGAGAGGATCAAGCTTTCGTGAGAGAGTAGGAGGTAGCAGTGTGCACAAAATAGGCCATGGCCAGGGCGGGTAGGAGAGGGTGGTCTCTCGGTTATGGTAGTGTAGGATCAATGATGTCATCTATAGGTGGGGTGAATATGCGTTATACAACTTCAGTCTTCTTTTGATTTGCGTAAGCTGTTTTCTTCAAACAGTTTGGATCTAAACCTCGGACAGTCCAACATAACCCAGATACTCCGAACTACGTACAGAGATGAGACTGAATTCTGTGCTAGATCTTTGAATCCCCTTCTTCACTTGCACTCAAACCGAATCCTCATATAAATAACAAGTAATAGCACTCAAAGGTGCTAGCCCACAACAAGATTAAGCTCAAACACAAGTAGATCTATCAAGAGAGCAAAGAATCAAAGAGTGATGAAGACACGAAGATTTGTCCACGAAGTTTGGATCCTTAAGGGGATCCTACGTCTTCGTTGAGGTGGGCCCTGCCACACTTGAGATCGGGCCTCTTTCAACCATTCTCTCACCAAGGTCGCACCAAGATCCCTTAGTTTCACTCCTTGATACCTTCCCTTCCGGAGGTGGAGTCGAACCTTCACAAACGATCCTCGGCACACGATATAAATCCTTTGGTTCTTCAAGGCGACGACTAGCCATCTAGGAGTCCTCAAACCTCCAAGAGTAACAAATTCGATGTGGAATGAATTTGAGGACGATTCTAGTGCTCAATCGGATGAAGCAAAGCTGGCTAGGTTACTCGATCTCTTTCTTCTCATCCCTACCGAAGGCTTGGATCAAGGGGAGTTGGGGTAGGGAGAAGAGTAAATGCTCTTGAGGTTGCTAGGGCTTCTTTGAGTGAAAGTGAGGAGTTATCGCTCTGGTTGGTGGTGAGGGGAAGTATATATGTGGGGCTTGAACTAGCCGTTGGACAACAATTCTGCACTTCGGATACTTCGGTCCAAAGTCCAGACATTCCGGTGAAATTTGAATCCAACAGATAGAGACCCTTGAATCATGATTTTTCGGACACTCCAGTTTTACTCAGTATCGAACACTCCAGTATGATCTTTTGATACTCCTATGAGTTTTAGGGAGCTGGACAGACAACCTCAAATCTTGAAATTCCGGACACTCCAGATTTTCTTAGTACCAAACGCTCCGATCCAAACTTTAGACACTCCGAGACAAAATAGCACAGAGAGACAGAGAGATCGAAAAGTTGATATTGCGGATACTCCGGGCTCGGACAGCACTGAACATTCCGGACAGAATGTCGGATACTCCGATCCCTAAAACTCTTGAACTTTGATAATCAGAGGATGGGATGAATTGTGTAAGTCTCACTAGGACTAACTTCATCCTTGAGAGCAGTTGAGTCATCCAAAACTTATTCTATATCTCATCACTCCTAATAGTACGGCTTATCCTTAGGACTCAAATAAAACTCACAAAATTACAATCCTAAGAAGCCAAACTATTTTGTTCTTCCGATAGAAGAATAGAAATAGCATCATCCATGAAGACAAAATTAGTACCACAAAGGATTTCGTCTATAATGGCATCATATGATTCTAGGACTGGGAGTGAACATAATTAACAAAATAGCCAAATGTTCCTTGTCCATGGAGCTGCCAAAATTCTAATAATCAAGCACTGCCTTATTAAAGTCATCAATATATTTCATGATATAAGTGTCTTCTTGTATACACATTCTAAACAAGTGCATCATGAGTAGAAACGACTTGTCCAAATAGAGAGCTTCCAATTTCTTCCATAGAGATAAAGCAGTCGTCTTCCAAACAAACTTGCTGCAAAACAGTCGGGAAGAGCCAACCGAAGCACTGTCAATGCTTTCTTATCTTCTCCATCTCATCCGTTGCCACAATTTGTGAGCCTAGATCTTTATCATCCAACACGGTGGCTAATCCCTCGTCAATCAAAACAGATTGTATCTTCACTTGCCATAACTGAAAGTCTTCCATAGAGATAAAGCAGTCGTCTTCCAAACAAACTTGCTACAAAACAGTCGGGAAGAGCAAACCGAAGCACTGTCAATGCTTTCTTATCTTGCTTCTCCATCTCATCCGTTGCCACAATTTGTGAGCCTGGATCTTTGTCATCCAACACGGTGGCTAATCCCTCGTCAATCAAAACAGATTGTATATTCACTTGCCATAACTGAAAGTCATCACTACCATCAAACTTTCTTACTTCAAAAGTTGACAGTTTCAGCACAAGACACTAATGAAACGAGTGCCTCTGATACCACTTGTGGGTGGAACAGGGCAGCGGAAACATGCATAAATAGCAAACTAATTTCTCACAAGCATTTCACCAAACACCTTTTGTGCATAACAAAAGATCAAACTTTGCTTCAAGCTTACACACACCAAACTGCCCCAAGCTTCTCCAATAGCAAAATACTTGCAAGAAATAGCTCACTAAGAGATCGATACCCCCAACATCTTCACCAACATACCAAAGAACTCTTGTATGTCTTGTATGCCAACTCAACCATACACCAATAACTTGATACATGAACCAACAGCAAGCAAGATAGTGAACCAATCAACACATATGACAAAGAGTACCTAATGAAGAGTAGACACCAAGATTTACTTGGGAACCCCTTGCGGGGAAAAACCACGGGCGGTGGCAAGACGATCAATCCACTATGAAGATAAAGCCAATACACGAAGTGGGAGCCAACAAGAGCTGGGATGCTCCAAATCCCTCATTAATCTGACACTCAAATGGTTGGATTTGATGGAATCAAGCTCTCCTCTCTTTCTCACCCCTAACCCTAGCTCTCTTTCAACAGAACACAACCAACTCACTATTTTTGGGTTGGGATGAGGCTTATATTCCAGCTTTACAAAATAGCCCCTAAAACTCTCAATATTACAAACAACTCCCATTTCAGCCTACCATACGTTGAACAGCACATTGGTTACAAGAAATCAAATGTTAAATACAAAGGTTACAACCTCATGTAACTAGCCTATCTTCTAACAGAGCACAGGTTAAACAACTTTATGTAGATATGGTAGAGGCCTTTCAGATTGTTCCTTGTACAGGGCCCCTCCATATTGTTCCTTGTTCGTATAGATTGTTCCTCGTTCTTACGAGACATGAACTGAGAATATCATAACCTATAAATACCTCCCACAGAGAAGGGAGGGAGGCCAAGAACTAGTCTGTTTTTTTTGCTATTTAATGCATCAATAATTAAAATGTTTCGTCCTACTCGAGTAGATTTACTATCTCATCTCGACAAGTCCAGACAATGATGAATGTATATGTCCACAGCTAAATGATTTCTGTGTCCCTATCAGCGTCGGAAAAAAACACAGGGACAGGGACAGGGAGACGGAGAGGCAGAGGGAGAGGGAGAGAGAGGGCGCGCGCGAGCGAGCATCCATTCCTCTGTAAATAGGAGCCGCACGCACGACAGACAAGCATTCTGTTGTACAGAGAGCAGTGTACTGGCCAAGCATGGGTAAGGTACCCCTGCTGCTCGCAGCGACCGTCCTCGCCTTCTCCGCCGGCACCTGCAGCGGCGGCTTCGAGTTCCTGGAGGCCACCGTCGACGCCATCCAGCTCGGCTTCGAGAACGGCAGCGTCACCTCGACGGCGCTCGTCCACTTCTACCTGGACCAGATCGCGCGCCTGAACCCGCTGCTCCACGCCGTCATCGAGGTCAGCCCGGACGCGCTGGACCAGGCGGCGCGCGCCGACGCCGAGCGCTCGTCGCCGCCGGGCTGCGCTCGCGGGCTCGGCTGCGGCGCGCTCCACGGCGTCCCGGTGCTGCTCAAGGACAACATCGCCACGCGCGACCGCCTCAACACGACGGCGGGGTCGCTCGCGCTGCTCGGCTCGGTGGTGAAGCGCGACGCCGGCGTGGTGGCCCGCCTGCGGCGCGCCGGCGCGGTGGTCCTCGGGAAGGCCAACCTCGACGAGTGGGCCAACTACCGCAGCGACGTCGATCTCAACGGATGGAGCGCCCGCGGTGGCCAGGCTCTGGTACGATTCGAAACCACACGAATGATTTAAATTAATTAACGGTGAGCTATCTGTTGATTCTGAATCTCTGATTGTTCTTGACGTTCTGGGGCATGCATGCAATGCAAAGAATCCTTATGTGCTGTCGGCCTACACGTGCGGGTCGAGCACCGGGTCGGCGGTTGCAGTGGCGGCGAACATGGCGGCGGTCACGCTCGGGACGGAGACTGAAGGCTCCATAATCTGCCCGTCCGCGTACAATTCAGCGGTCGGGATTAAACCCACCGTGGGGTTGACTAGCCGGTCTGGCGTCATCCCTATCACCCCTAGGCAAGACACTGTCGGGTAAGCATTGCGTTTTTCAATGCACCAGTTGATTTTGTATTGTCAGCAAAAGAATATAATGATATCGTTAAACACTGACGACTTTAAGAACTACTAGCTTACAAATATATTTAAAAACATTTTTTTGTTCAGTCATACAAGAAAGGGCTAAGAGAGTTATTACACTTGGATCAAGGACTAAAAACTCAATACATGCTACACTGAACTAGTCCAAGTTTCTAGATGTAGTGGCACCGAAAGGCAGAGGGGGCATGGGGGCTTGTTCTTGGGATTTTTATCCTCTGCCGTTGGGTACAAAGGCTGAGAGTGAACAGTGTTTGTACATTTTTATCTATAAACAGTGCCAAACAGTGAAAATAAATAGTGTCAGTGAACATTTTTTGTACAGTAACCATGAACAATGATTTGCTACAGTAAAAATTGATCGAAATCCTGATAATAAAATTTCTCATAGTATTGGCAATTAAAGATTGTACTAGACAGATTTTAGATGTATTAATGGCACATCGTGAAACCGACAGTTTGTCCATTGGCGTGTATCTAGTAAACCATCGGATTTACTTACGGTGTAGTTGTTCTCATATGTTATTTTGTCAAGTAAAATGGAAGGCCCCTGAGTCATTTTTGTGCATCTTTAAAATACCATCAGCAAGAACAATAACGGCTGAAAAACAAAAATTGAATTCAAGTCCTAGCCAAGCAAAATTGTCCACCAAGTTCTCAGAGCAGGGTGTATGTTTTACTGTCATTGATCCCACAATATATTCTCAAGCAAACGGAGCCCTCAATTTGGATGTGAATTGTCTTAATCGCAGGCCAATATGCCGCACCGTGAAAGATGCTGTCCATGTCCTGGATGCTATTGTTGGCTATGATGACCTTGACCCACAAGCGACTGGTGCAGCGTCCAAGTATATTCCTGCCGGCGGATACAGGCAGTTCCTTAGGACAGATGGGTTAAGAGGCAAGAGAATAGGCATACCCAATGGCTATTTCACTAGATCGCTTGGAAAGGTGAAGTTGAGGGCCTACCATGACCATTTCAACACAATGAGGTAACTTCTGGAATTGAAATTTGCAAGTGGTGTGGTGGAAACTAAAGATATCTGTTATAATTGTGCAAAATTATCAAAATCAGGCATACAAGTTCTTAGAAATCGTAATAAATTAGCAGCTATAGGTAGGAGGATGATCTATATATATCCATGAAAAAGTTTAGAACAGATGTAATTCCGTTTATACACAAGTTTACTGGATATTGTTTTTTGGGACAGAAGTTTAATAAATATTGTTACACATCCTTCTGAGCTTCTTCAGCACTACCTTTGCAATTTCCCAATTTTCCACTTGTTCTGAGTCGTTTGCGCCATTTAGTGACTCATGACAAGGGTAATGGGTTTCCATAAAAAAATTCTAATTAATTTTCCATTTTAGTGATCTTTAATCTAGTTTATTTTTTATCTCTAGTTTATTTTTTATCTGCTATATTATTAATTATATCAGTAAACAAATTTTGTGCCCATGCATAAAAAATATTTTATAAGGATTGGCAATCATCGATCATAGTGGCTATCTAGATTCCAACAAAAAAAAGGTAATAAAAACTCTGTAAAATTGATATGTATCAATTCAATTTCTATTATTTTTTATTATTCCTGGAAGGAAGCACGGTGCCATCGTGATCAAGAATGTAAACATTTCATCAAATTTGACTAAACTACTGGAAGATCTGTTCATTAACTTGAAGACTGCTGCGGCTGGAGAGTTCAAGTCAAGCATGAATGCTTACTTGTCAGACTTACTGTACTCCCCAGTGCGTTCCGTTGCGGAAATTATAGCGTTCAACATTGCACATCCAATTGAGGTTAGTTCGTCAACCATCACCAGCTACAATTTTGATGCAATTGAGGATCTCTACAAGACACAATTACACACAGAGGATGTTTTAGTTCCTGTGAAATTCCGAGCAATCCCATGGTTTAACTTGGAGCTTCTATGTAAAGATTAATGGGTTAAAACCACCCATGACGTTGTAGAATCTCCGTTTCTCATGAATATCATTTTTCAATCACTATTTGCACCTCTGTCATTTCTCATCATTTTTCTTCCCAAACATGTCACTAGACTTTTAAGGGCATTGACCCATTCAAAATTAAATTACGGTCAAATGTCTCCCAGTCATCTTCCTCCTCTCCTCTCTCCGTCATTGCTCCGCCAACGGCTACCATGCGCTATGGCCGCCGCCGTTCTTGCCCCATAAGCCCACTAGCCGCTGGTCGCTGGAGGAGGAGGAGGAGGAGAAGGGGATGGAGGCGCTGTGCGCTGCCGCCGCCGCTCGCTAGAGGAGGAGGAGAAGGGGATGGAGGGGAAGAAGAGGAATAAGAAGAGATGGGTCAATTGTGTCTTTTTAAGGCACCATGGCATGAGTAAACTAAAAATTGTTTGCAATGGTGTGAGTAGCAAATCGAGTTGAGAAAGATATTCGTGAGAAATGTGGCACGGGTGAACTTAACCCATTATTAATCAGCGTCGTCGCTCATTATCATTTTCCAAGGCAGATTAGACCTCCTGACAAGCTGTTTCAATTTACTAGCCAAGTAGCCATGCCATTTTCACTGCAGGAGAAGCTGAAAGAATTTGGGCAGTACGGTCTTCTGCTGGCAGAAAACACCACAGGCATCGGCCCGGCAGAGAGAGCTGCAGTCAGGGAGCTGAACAGGATCGATGCCAATGGGCTGGAGAAGATGATGAAGCAGCACCGACTGGATGCGTTCTTGACGCCCGGTGCAAGCGCGGCTAACATTCTCTCCATCGGCGGTCACCCGGCCATCGATGTGCCGGCGGGGTACGACGCGAAGGGAGCCCCCTTCGGCATATGCTTCGGCGGCCTCAGGGGCTACGAGCCCAGGCTGGTCGAGATTGCTTATGCGTTTGAGCAGGCTACCAAAGTGAGAAAGATCCCTACTTTCAAGCCGTAGTGATGATGTCAATTTCAAGACACTGTAAACCTATGATATGTCTTCTGGAGTACACCGGTTATCAATAATTTACTATGCTCGATCAAAGGAAGTAGTTTACTTTTTATGGGTTTCCATGGACCTCTCCTATAAACACCGGGAAGTTACAAAGAAATTCGTGCCAACCGAAAACTATTGGTTAGATGTATATAATGGTGCTGTTGAAAAGTATACGTGGATTGTCCGTGCTTCCCAATCAATTTAGACTTATGTGAACTGATCCATCAGTTTAGACTTATGTGAACTGATCGGTGCATGCAGCTTATCATGGTATTCTTCTGCCCCATCCTTCCGCAAACCCTAACGCTACCTCACGGCCGTTGCTTTATGGTGGCCTTTATCGGCGTCTCTTGTGGTCTCAACCTCTCCTCTAGCAAGCTCATCACCGCAACGGTGTCCCTTCCACGCCCCTCACTGTCGGCGTCTCTAGCATCGTGTCGCCCTCTCCAGTGACATCTCCATCGCCGTGCCCGTCTCTAGTGTCGTGGCCACCTCTTCCTCCTCCAATGATTCCGCCCATCTCGTTACCGCCTATTGGGTTACCAGAGCTGCCTCGACGCCCATCAACAGCATCACCAAGATCGCACATGTCGCCACCACCCATGTGGTCGCCGCATAGGCCGCCGTCTCTCGGGCTGCCATCATGCGGGCCGGTGCAGCACAGGCTCTCCTCATCCTACCTGTTGACGCGCGGGCTCTCATCGCCGCTGCCTTTGTGACCTCCATCGATCGTGAGCATGCCTTACTCCAGTGGCTTCCCCGTCCTCGACTGTCTATCCGCCAGCCACCCAGACTTCGGCGCCAACCTGGACGAGCCCGGTGTGGGCGTTGGTCATGGGATCAACGTCGATCTTGGTGGTGTGTCTGCTGTCCATCCCGGCCTTGGCCCCGCCTCGACACCCTTGGCACGGGTACTAGCCACCCTGGCCTCCACGTCGTCATTGCCGGTGCTAGCCACTTGGGCTTCGGCTTCAGCATACTCAGCGCAAGCGCAGGCACGCGCCACCTCGGTTTCGCAGCCTTTGGTGCTAGTAGTGGCCATGGACATCTTGGCTTTGGCCCTGGTGCGGGCAATAGCCACCCATGTCTCACCGGTCTCTGTTTCAGCGTAGGCGCCGGTCACCAGTACCCTGGCATGCCCGCCCAGTCCGGCATCAGTGGCATCATTGCCTTTCTCCTGGCATCGGTATACCAGACCCGACATCTGATGCAGCCACTATCGCTACTCTTCATGCACAGGCAGTCAACATCATGCAGATTGTTGTCTTGCTCTATGTCGTTCTTGACATGGCCAGCTCGAACTACAATATGTGGCGTCGGTTCTTTCTCGTTGCTCATGACCAGTTTACCTGTGCTGACTACATGCTATCTCTGATTGGGTGGCCACTTGATCCAATTTGGGCATGCCTTGATTACGTCGTCCTGTCCTCAATTTATGGTCGCCTTTGTGTAGAACTGCTGGAGGTTTTCATGAACATCTCCACCACCGCCCGCTTCGTTTGGGTTAGCCTCGAGCAGTAGTTCAATGGCATTATGGAGTCTCGTGCTCACTATGTTGAGGCTAAGTTTCACTCCTTTTTTCCAACACGATGTCTCCATCACAGACTATTATAGACTCCTAAATATCATGGTCAACGTGCTAGGTGCTCATGGTGAGCTGATTAACGATTGTACATTGGTTCTCAATGTGCTTCGTGGCCTCTACGAGAAGTGCTCCCACAAGTCATCCGTTGTTCCCTGTGTGTCTTGTGCTATAGCTAGGCCATCTTAACCGGTAATACTAGGGGTGCCTCCCTATTTATAGCAGAGTATAGGATACGAGTCTGACACTGATATGACTAGGGGCAGACCCACCACTAGGGCTAGGTGGGCCGTGGCCTGAGCTCGAATTTTTGTGCCTCCTTATAACTAGGTCTAGTATAGGGAGTTATACTAGTTAATTTTGTTCTAGGTAGGGCCAAATGGAGCAATTCAGCCCATAGTTGGACTTCGGCCCACCTCCCACATCTCCAAAGGCCACAGGCCCATAGCGGCATAGGCGCACAACGCCAAGCCCCCAGTCCACAGTGCCCATTGCTCCTGCATGCCTGCTCTCTCACCGACTCACTCCTCTCCTCTCTGTATCGCGCTCCCTCTCGGTCTCTCGGCTAGGGACCTAGGGTTGGGATTGGGGGCGGCCTAAGGAAGGCGAGTGCGGCGACGGTGTGGCGCGCAATTGCCCCTGCGGTCGGTGGAGAAGGCGAGCGCATCAGCACAGAGGGGCTCCGGCGGTCGGCGGAGAAGGCGAGATCGGCAGCGTCCTGGGTGGCTCGACGCTCCGGGCTCCAACGGAGAGCCGGTCAGCCGGAGAAGGCGAGAGCGACGCCGTCGCGGTCGCGGTGGCGCCCTGGGCGGCTGGGCCCCCGGCAAAGAAGGCTAGCCACCTTGGCCTAGCCGACGAAACGACAGTGGCCTAACTCACTACGGCCTGCGCCCATGCGGGCTGCCTCCTGCCTAGGCCCAAAGCGGCTAAGCCCCTCCCTATGCAGTAAGCAGTAAGCGGCTAAGCCCCTCCCTAAGTACTAATTCTAATTTCATTTGCATATTAGAGATAGAGAATTAGAGATAGTTATTAATTATTGTTGCTATAATTCATAATTTGGACATATATGATAATGAAATTCTTAGTTCCAATTGAAACTAATTCCCAACAAGGTAGCACAAGTGCAACTGTTCCTAATGTGCGCACGAACAACCAAATGTTGGGAGGGAATTTAACCTGGATGAATTAGTTAGAGATCCCGTACTAAGGAGACAAATTGATGAATACCAATCAAATGTTCAAGACCAAAAGAAACACATCACAAATTTTTTTTGGCCTAACTAGAGAGTGGGGAGATTTTCTCTGTAAGAGGTTTGCATCAAGAAACCATTCTCTCTAAGCTTGGGGACACTAGATGGGGTTCATATTATACAACCTTGGTTCGTTTGGAGACAATGTGGACCTCGGTGTTACATGTTCTCAAATTGGTTCATGAAGATGCTCGTGTGTCAACACAAGGGGTAGATTTGATAAAAAAATGGAGTTTTATGTTTGTGTTCATTATGAAATTAATGCTAAAACTGTTTGGAGTTACAAATCCACTCTCCCTTGCCTTGCAAAGGAAAGTTATGAACATTGCTCATGCTGGAGTTAATTCAAGATGTCAAAGACCGATTGACTCTCATGAGGATAAATAGTGGTTGGGAGACATTTATTACTAGTGTGGAATCCTTTTCTGCTGAAGCAGGTATTCCTATGGTAGATATGAATGAAGAAATACCTGTTAGAGGTCGCTCTAGGCGTGATGGGTTCACTGTCACTAGCCTTCACTACTATCGTACTAAGACATACTTTGTTGTTGTTGATAAAATCAATTCAGAGCTATTGCATCTGTTCAAAGAAGTGAATTGTAAATTGCTAGTTTGTTTCTCTTACCTTGATCCAAACAATTTGTTTGCTAAGTTCAATGTAGACAAGCTTGTTCGACTTGATGAAATATATAATGAAGATTTCTCGGTTTGTGATCATGCAATTCTAAGGGAGGAACTTGACACCTATATGTTTAATGTGAGAAGGCATGCTTTGTTTGTTTCTTATCAAGATGTTGCTTCTTTGGCTTCAAAGATGATTGAAACTGAGAAACATGTGGTTTTTTCATTAGTCTACAAGCTCATTGAACTAGCATTGTTGTTACCTGTGTCAATGGAAACATTTGAGAGAGCATTTTCAGTACTGAACATTATCAAGTCAGAACTACGTAACAAGATTGGCAATGATTGGCTAAATGACTTGATGGTTTGCTACACCGAGCGAGAAATCTTCGAGTCACTTGATGATGAAACTCTTACTCGGCACTTTCAGCATCTCAAAACTAGAAGAATGCAGTTGCCTAGGTTTCAAAGGTTGTCATTTGAGTGGTATGTGTGATATTTCTTGTCCAAATATTTCAAAATTATATTATTGAATTACTGTTTGTCTACTTCTCTAATTTATGTCTTCTTTAATGTAGATTGGATTCTTACTAGTGGCTTGTTTCGGTGCTACTGCCTAAAGGTTAGATGGCTATGACTCTCTTTTAGTCATTTTGACTGTTGAGTAGTTGTAGTTCTACTATGTCGAAAGTCTAATCTCATATTTTTATTTATGTCTTTGTTGGTGAATTTGACTATCAAATTAATGTGATTGATAACTTGCATTATTTTAGCTCTGTGTGCATATATTTTTTTGGTTTTCGTATATTAGGGCATTAGGCCGAGGATAGATACACGTCGAATTTTAGGCTTGCCCCATCTTCATTTTCATCCTGCGTCCGCCACTGGATACGACCATCCCTTGCTTATTATAACTTAGAGTACATGTAACTGACTAATACACGTATTTGATACAGTACTCTAATAAACTCCACCTAAGTGAATACGGCTGGACCACCAGAAACATAAAAAATGTCCCATGCGAATACCCATGTTCTTGAACTTGAGTTGATACTTTGCAGCTTACTTCAAGCCGCCCGATGATTCTGATTTGGTCTGCCACCCTTTTAGAACAAACATTGTTATCTTGTGAAATCTGGCTTCACTATGACACCACCATCGCACGCGGCGATGACGCCGTGCATGAACCGATCCCGCAACTGCCCACTGTCAAACTTATGGATGTTTTTTTTTCTGCGATCCGCCTAGACCAGCTGTAGGTGAGGCGGGTCTCGTTGTCGGTCATGTCGCCAAAGAGGTTGAGGCTCAGCTCGTATGGCACGTTGCCTTGGATGAACTTGAGGATAAGGTGGCGTGCGTTATTCTTGAAGACGTTGAAGCACCGAGCTTTCTTGTCGAGGTCGAGTGCCACCATGTAGTCTATGCACCAGCTCTTGTACGACGCCCACATGGACTCGTCCGATGCTAAATCCTTCTTGGTGAAGTCCATGGCGCTTGCCACCAGCACTGGCACTACAGCCATAGCAGGGCCAAACCCACCATGAGGGCTAGGGGCATTGGCCCCACCTTAAATTTTAGAGCCTATTTATTGGATCGTCAAGAACTCATGGTGATAATTATTTGATCGTCAAGAACTCATGGGGAGAAATTATTGGATCGCTAAGAAAATAATTTTTGTTGAAGTCGGTGGTGCGTACCCCACTACTGTCATCTCGTGGCTTAGGTTCAATTCACATGGCTCCGAGAAGACACCGCAGGGGTAGCGTCGAAAGGACTCCCCGTTGGCATAGATTGCCACGATCACGGGCTAGGCCACCACCTTCACTAGTTCAGCATTGAGGTACGACGGGGCTCGCTCGTACCCGTCAATGGTCATGACGGGGATGTGACCTTCTGGAAGGAACTCTGCCAGCTCTCGTACGAGTAGGCTCCCTCCAACACCAAAACACCTTTGTTTGTAATGTAGTCGAAGGCCTTGGCCTCCAAGCCATCAACACAGGTTCATCATGTCGCAGTCAACCAGCTGTTACTTCGACAGCGACACCGAGTTCTTCGTCTTGATGGAGTTGATGCTCTCCTCCTCCACGGTCACTGCGAAGGCCCAACAGCACCCGTAGTACGGCCCCTGGTCCTTCACATCCATTATGTGTCCTGGGTGGCCACCATATTCGATCTCGCACCTGTCCACTACTGCCCGGAGGTCGCATGTGGCGACGACGCCATGCATGAACCCTCTATGGCGCTTCCCACCGTGGAACATGCAGCGGTTTTTTTCTGCAATCGGTCTAGAACATCTGTATGCGAGGCGGGTTTCATCGTCGGTCTGGTCACCGAAGAGGTTGAGGCCCAGATTTTACGACGCGTTGCCTTGGTTGAACTCATGGATGAGGTGGTGCGCGTTCTTCTTGAAGACGTTGAAGCGCTGAACTTTCTTGTCGAGTTTGGGCGCCACCGTGTAGTGCACGCAACAACACTTGTGCGGCGCCCACATGGACTCGTCCGACGCTAGGTCCTTCTGGGTGATGTCCTTGGTGCTCGCCGCCGGTGCTAGCGCCATGGCAGGGGTGAACACACCATGATGGTTGGGGGGGCGTAGGTCCCACCTAAAATTTTAGAGCCCATTTATTAGATCATCAATAACTCATGGGAATAATTATTTAATTGTCAAGAACTCATGGGGAAATTATTGGACCGTCAAGAAATTTTTTTTAAAGTCGGTGGTGCCATATCCCACCATCGTCATCTCGTGTCTTAGGTTCAATGGGCATGGCTCCGAGAAAATGTCGCCCCGGTAGCGCCTGATGGACTCCCCGTTGGCGTCGATAGCCACGCTCCATGGGTTGGGCCGCTACCGCCTTCATTAGTTCAGCCTCAAGGTACAACGACACTCGCTTGTACCCGTCAATGGTCACGACGGGAGACGTGACCTTCTGGATTGAACTCTGCCAGACCTCGAATGGGTAGGTGCCCTCCGACAGCAAACCGCCGTTTTTCGTGATGTAGTTAGGCCTGGGAATGGGGCGGGTTCAAACGGGTTTAGTGGGGCAGGTTTCAGTTCGGGTTGTTCTGAGGCGGGTGAAAACGGGTTGAAGTGATAAACAGGTTGGGTTGGGTTGGGTTTACATTTAAATCGGGTTGGTTTGGAGTGGGGTGGGGTTGAAATGTTTCGGGTTCAACCCATGTCTTCACCCCAATCCCTCGACTGGGTTTCCCACTGGAGCACGAGCTAGGGTTCCCCAGCACGAGCGGCGATGGCGCCGGCGGCGGCTACACACGCGTGGTGACGGCTGGGCGGCTCCCCACACGCGGCGACGCCAGCTCCCCACGCGGCGCCTCCGAACGAGCGGTGCGGCGATGGTGGCGGCGGCGGCACGCGCGGTGCTGAGACGGCGACGATGGAGGCTCCCCACGCACGGCGTTGAGATGGCAGCGACGACGGCTCCCCACGTAGCAGCTCTGAGCACGCGGCGCAGCGACGGCGGCGGTTATACATGCACGATGACAGCGGTGGTCGCATTTACTCTGCTCTCCCCTCTCTCATCCCCTATCTTTGAGGAAAGCTCAAATCCATTCTTCTTTTAGATTATCGCTCAGGTCTCAGATTGATTGTATTGCTTTAGATTCATTTTGTAAGCTATTGTTTTTGCTTTAGATTTGTATTGGTACTGGTGTTTCATGTTCTTACTGGTTGATTTATAATATCTGCACCTCCTGGATTTTCAGCCCTGCAACTTCAAGAGCCCCCCTCCTGGATTTCCTTCTGGGTTTTCATCTCAAGACAGGCTGAATCACCCTCCTGGATTTTCTTCTGAATTTCCATCTCAGGATGGGTTGAGCCCCCTTCCTAAATTTTCTTCCGGATTTTCATCTCAGGATGGGTCTAATCCCCCTCCTGGATTTTCCTCTGCATTTTCTACTGTGTTTTCATCTCAGAATGTGTCTAATCAGGTGTTGTATGGCTCAACATACCCAGGTTGATCTAATCTCATCTTGTTTACTTCTCATAAACACTTCAGTTTCTTATACTTGGGCTATTTGGCAGAAACAGCTACATCTGATAATCTTGTGGGAAGCAGCATCAATCATTATCAACCTCAGTCAGTTAGACACACATGTGACAGAGAATTTATTGATCCTGCTATATTGGCTGTTGGAAAAGGGATGATGCCTGGAGTTAGTGATTCAGGGCTGGACCTGAAAAATGCTACTTTTCCAGTGTAGCTGTAGACATCAAATAATGACCTAATGCTTCAGTTACTTGTGCAACAGGACATGCCCTCATCAAAATCTCAGATTTACAGACCATATCCAGGTTCAAATAATCTAGTTTTGAAAGTAAATGGTTGCACAGGCTCAGAAGTCTAATTGTCGTGCTTATGATCTAGTACATGACTTAGAAGTTAATGGATTCAAATGGACTGATATGATCATGGTTTTTAACCAGCCCTTTCAAGCACCATGTATGTGTATTGCCATTGAGCCATTCTATTCATTTGTTTTTCTGTTGCTATCCATTGTTCATGAATTGTTGAAGTCTCTATCTGCAGTCTCTGCTTGGAGTACCAGTTAGTCTTTGTTCATGTGTATTTGAAGTTTTAACTATTTCGGTAGTCTATTAATTCTGGGAAATATTCTGGGAAATATCTACAAAATAGCTTCTTGTTGATCTTACCCCTTTCAAATTCACCATCTTTAACCTTGATTTCAAAAGAAATTTAACTTACCCTTCTTTTTTTTGTTGAAAATTGTGTAAGATTCAAACCAAAGGATAAATATAGCAGCAGTAAAAGGGGGAGTGTAGAGGCAAAGAACATGCATGTGGCTAGCCCTGCTAATTTTGTGATGTCGACAGTCGACTCTGGCATCGGTCCTCACGGTGTGTGTTATGAAACTGTGGCGGCTGGTACGCTGCGCACCATGCGCTGGGTAGAAATGGGTTAGCAATGGGTTGATAGAATGGGTTCAACCCAAAATTTTGAATGGGTTCGGTGTGGTTTGGGTTGACAGTGCACGTGGGGTGGGGTGGGGTGGGTTATAAAATCTGATTTTCGGGGTGGGGTGGGTTGGTAGTTACGCTTCTCTGTTTATGGGGTGGATCGGGTTTAGGTTGGGTTGACACCCATTACCAAGCTTAGATGTAGTCGAAGGCCTTGTCCTTCAAGTTTCCACCACAGCCGAGGTTTTCATATTGCACAAGCAGTTGTTGCTCCGACAGCGACACCAGATTCTTTGTCATGATGGAGTTGATGCTCTCCATTGCAGCGGTCACTGCGAAGGCCCAGCAGCACCCGCAATACGGCCCCTAGTCCTTCACGTCCGTACATACAATGGCGAGAGCTGCCGTGCTTGCGACGACCTTGGCTGCGCTAGCCGTGGCCGTGGTCAGAGGCGGACCCACCATGAGGGGGGCCTTGGCCCACCTAAAATGTTAGAGCCCATTTATATCTAGTTTAGAACTTAAGGAAATTTTTGATATTTTTGCCCGTTGGTGGGGTAGATGGGGCAAATTTTCATGTCCTTTTGTTGGTAATTTGATTATCCAATGGATGTGATCATAAACTAGTGTTTACTATTGTTGTATTTCTATATTTTAACAAGTTTCATGTGTGTTTGGGCAATGATAGGCAAAGAAAATTTTAGCCTTGCCCCATCTATATTTTCATTTCGCGTCTGTCAATGATCTAACAAACGATGTACGCGATGTCATAGGAGCCTGAGAAGGGATAGGTGAGGCCCTAGTAGAGGAGCCTGAACCAAATTAAGTACTCGGCCTTGAAGACGCCGGCGTCCATGCCATGGAGAAGTCCATTCCCTAGTCCTCGACCATGGTGATTGAGCTAGGAATGAAAACAGAGCGGATAATATCCGAACTGTATCCGTATCCGACATCCATTTTTTTTGAAAATGGTAAGAAATTTTAGTATCCAACGGATACGGATACAGATAACTATCCGAATAGATCAAGCGGATAGCGGAGCGCATATGATATCGACAATATCCGATGGAAACAGAGCGGATACGGATATCGAAAAAAAATAGCCACCCGGATAGTTAAACTGATGGTGACCAAAACTCAGACAGCAACCCATCTAGCAAGTTAACAGCTAATACAAGGCCCACAAGCCACATCCTTAGTCCATTACAATAGTCACCTTCGCATTAGGATAAAATTGAAGCGGATAGTTGCTATATGTGTAATGTGTCATTAGTATTTAGTCATCATGTATGGTCAATTTGTAAAATATATGTACACTTTTAATATGTTAAGTTGAGACATCAATATTGCGTTATATTATGTTACGTTATTCAAATATTTTATACCAATCAAATGTTTGTTATATAGGATGACAACGTCAATATATATTTGTTTTGTTTCCAGTTACTGTCTGATTTCGGGTACTATCCGTTTTATTACTATCTGTTTCTGATTTAATATCCGATCCGTTTTAATGTTATTCGTATCCGTATCCGCATCCAATTAGAAATGACGGATACGGATATGGTAAATCCACTATTCGTCTGTATCCACTTCCATTTTCATCCCTAGATGGAGCTAACAGCCTAACACGGCCTACGGGGGTCGCGCGCGGCTGGGGTCGGCGCCGTGAAAGTTAAACTGCCAGACGACGGGGTACCACCGACACTCGGGATGCAAACGGGCTGTTCGACGGGCTAAACTGGTGCGCCCGTAGCTCTGTAGGTGGGCACTGACGGGTGTCCAAAAATTTTTTCACGACAGAAATGGCACCCGCGCACCGCCGCTCGTGTTGCGTCTAATGTCGCTGCCTCCAAGTCCAAGATATAAAACAGATGCAAAAGCAACAGAGCATGCCATTGATAAATACTAGTGCCTGGTAGGAAGGTCACCGTAAATACACACAAAAAAAAACTATAGGCTTGCAATCATCACTAGAAGCACACTGCTGCTACTGCAGAAAATTTCATAATAACAAATAGGGGTAACACATCTTAGAACATCTTTGTTGATACCAATAAACAGTTGAGAACCTGGGAGAAGTGCATCCATAATAAATTGAAGCTTCCACAATTCGGGAACTACCCAAATCGACATAAATCGAAGCTGCACGAATTGGGAACTACATAAATCTAATAATAAAGGTAAATCAGAAACTGCATAAATCAACGAGCTACATGAACTGAATAAAATTTTTTTGAAAGAATGATAATGACTGCATAAATAGAAACAACAACAGTCGAAGTCCTCACTACATGGGCCTCCTTATCCTTCCATCGCTGTGGCCATGATTTCGTGTGGGAAAGAGGCGATGGCCGCAGTGGGCCAGTGGCACGCCGAAGCTAGGGAGGAGGTGTTTGGTTGTGAAGACATGCCTTGGGGAAGGGGCAAGAAGGAGGCGGTCGCCGCCGCGGCTGTGGCGTGCGATGGCGCAAAGGGGGAGGCGACATGCAGTGGGGTCCTTTGGGGCAGCAGCAACAGAGGCGTAGAAGGCAGCGACGGCATGTGGGGATGGGAGGATCGGTGTGCAGGAATTGTGAAGGGAACGAGATGCCCATGAACCCTAGTGTGGGCCCTCATTTTTACACTTACCAGAAGAGCCGCTGTTCACATGCACTAGACCCTGAATCAGTATTCTAGTGCGTGCAATACATAGCCAAGTATCATTGTCGATGGGTAGCTAACCGGAGGTTATCGTCGGCAATGATTATATATGTGGTGATGCACAAGATCCAAACTCGATGGTAACACAAGACATGGGGTCTTTTTTATACAGGCTCAGACCCTCGCGGTGGAGGTAATACTCTAGTCATGCGCTCTGGGATTATAATATGGTGATCTGATGATCAATGTGGAGAGAGATGTCTCTCCATGGATGAGTGTGAAGATGAAGATGTAGATGATGATGGTGAAGATGCTGAACCAGGGGCTCCCTGCCCGTCTTATATAGTGGGGGGCAGGGTTACAAGGTACAGTCTTGATCGGTTACGAGGTAGCATTCCTATCTCTATTCTCTAGCCAGATACGTAGTTATCTGTGATTACAAGTGTATCTTCCCTATTAGGGATAGACTTCTATCTTTATGTCTTTCCTTGCCGAACAAGCTTTCTAGAGTCCGAGTGATACCCGTCCTCATCCACCTGACTTGGTCCATCCCTTGTCGGGTGGTCTTTTAGGCCCTCTGTGTGGGTACTCGGGGTCTATGTTATCCACAGTAGCCCTCGAGTGCTTCATAGTCGAGTTGCTGCTCCTATTTTCCGCACCTTGGATAAATTATGCTTCATGCCGAGTGCTTATAGATTTTTTATGCTTCTTCCCGACTAGCTTCTGTCCGTCATCTGCGAGAAGACTGTGAAGGACTTATACAGATCCTTAGAGTTGTTAGTGATACCCAGCTTGGGATTGCTGGAGTTCTGGAGGTCGGCTCTTTGTAAGTCGCATCACTTTGATTTTGATGAAGTGGTACCTGTACTCGTTTTGCGATGTATAGCTGGCGACCCAACATGGGGCATACTATTGTTTTGGTTGAATAGCCGAGCGGTACCTGTACCCGATCGGAATGGAATACAGCTAGTGACCCTAGAGGGTATACCATGGTTTTGGCTGAAGAGCCGAGTGGTACCGTATTTTTAATCATCTAGTACCTGTACTCGTAGAGTAAAGCGATTGGCTCAACATGGAATATACCATCTGGAAAGGGTTTGGCCCAAGGATACCTGTATCCGACTGGTGCGGCACATAGCTAGTGTCCCAGCATAGGGATCATTGTTGTCAGCCAGACCTGTACCTGGCCGGAGTGGGATACAACTGGCGGCCCCACTATAGGGCGTACCTTAAGGATAGAGTTTGACCGTATGGTATCCATACCCGTGTTACGGTGTACAGCGTCAGCCCCAACTGAAGCGTACCATCGAAACTCAATACTGATATCACTAGTATCTGATCCTGACATGCAGTGACCAATTAGTGACCCAATCATGGGGTATACCAAGAGATGAGTATTTTTTGTAGCTCTGCCGATAGTAGACCCGACATGGGGTGTACCGAGGCTGAATTTAGCTTAGCCCGGCTGCGCTTGTAGCCACTGGTTGTGATGTGCAGCAGGAAGGCCGTAGTTAGTGCTCAGGACGCAGGGTGGCTTATGGCCAGAGGCGTAAGCGTATAGCTTTACCGAAGTTGGCTTGGGCGTATAGCTGTGAGATAAACTTGAACGCTCAAGGCGCGGGCGTAGGTGCGTAGCCATGCTGGGCGCTCACTGAGCTATAGATTTGGACGGTCGAAGCGCGGATGTAAGTGTGTAGCTGTGCCAGGTGCTCGCCAAGCCGTAGTTGTCGCTCATTGCGAAGGTTCTTCTTACTCGTATACGGAGTCGTAGATGGTACTTGATGAGGTAAAAACCCATGAACCCCTGTAACATGTACATGTAAAATGTGGGTAGTATCATAAAAATAGTTATATGGATGTAAAATCCAACCGCTTTGTTTGTGTACTTTAATGTCCTTCTGTTCCTTTCCTTTTTGATCTTTAATTTCTTCAAGTAATCTTTCTTTTGTTATGCACCCTGCCCGACTAGTCGAGCCACCGGGCGTCAATAATTAGCTCATGGCTCTTTTCCCAGGCACGCGTATGGAGTGACTAGAGTTCGCCGTTCGTGGGTCAGAGCTTCACTATTTAGGATAGTACTCGGATTTCTTTGCAATCATTAAGAGAAAGAAATAAAAGTGCACGCAACTGCACCTATTAGGTGTAGCCCCCGACTTACTTCTTAGTTCAAGACCGACTAAGTAGCAAGTCAAGAAATAACTTAGATTTATATAAAAAGATTATGGTAATGAGAACTTACCTCTAATGTAGGCGTACGCGTATCGCCGAGACATAAACTTGTAGGTGTAGGCATATAGCCGTACCGAGCGCTCGTGGCTCGCGATGGCATACAGCCGAGCTGAAGATTTGGGCGCTCGTGGCACGGGCAGAGGCGTGTAGCCGAGCAGCGTGTTACCGAGCCGTAGACTTGAGGCGTAGGCGTGTAGCCGTAGTAGGCGCATGTGTCACGCGATGGCGTATAGCCGAGCTGAAGACTTGGGTGCTCATAGCGCGGGCGTAGGCGTGTAGCTGAGTAGCTTGTCGCCGAGCCGTAGACTTGGAGCTGTAGGCGTGTAGCCGTACCGGGCACTCGTGCCACACTATGGCGTGCAGCCGAGCTAAAGACTTGGGTGCTCATAGCACGGGCGTAGGCATGTAACTGAGTAACGTGTTGTCGAGTCATAGACTTGGACGCATAGACATGTAGCCATACCAGATGCTCGTGGTGCAATGACGTACAGCCGAGCTGAAGACTTGGGCGCTCGTGGCGCGGGTGTAGGCGTGTAGCCGAATAGCGTGTCTTCGAGCCATAAACTTGGAGGTGTAGACGTGTAGCCAAGTGGCGTGTCCCCGAGACATAGACTTGGATGCGTATGCATGAAGCTGTACCGGGCGCTCGTGGCGCGCGATGGCGTACAGCCGAACTGTAGATTTGAGCGCTCATAGCGCGGGTGTAAGCGTGTAGCCGAGTAGCTTGTCGCCGAGCCGTTGACTTAGAGGCGTAAGCATGTAGCCGTATCGGACGATCGTGGCTCGCGATGGCGTACAGTTGAGCTGAAGACTTGGAGGGGTAGTCGTGTAGTCTAGTCAACCGAAGTAGTCGTTCAAGTCTCGATCATCACCGAGCAGCACACACCATGCTCGACATCGAACAGCACATGCTCGCCAAGGTCTCGGCCGTGGTCGGCGATGTCGGCCGTAGTCGTAAATAATCTCCCCGCGGTTGGTGTAGCTTGACGAAAGTCGATGAAAGGTCTCACTGGTCTTCAACATCACATGAGATGTGAGACGACCAATCCTCACGCCGTGGCTGGCACCGACGAGCTTTACTAGCCCACCAAAATTCGCGACCTCTCTGCCCAGTCTGTCTTCAAACAGGTGACACAGTCGCATCCAAACTCGGATTTAGGTTTTTTGGACTTGTTGGAAATATAACGAGATACGCTTTCCAATGCATATTATATTACCCTGAAAGTCACGTTCGCCACAAGTTCCGTCCAGATTCTGAACGAAAATACATTACATCTTCTTCTCATGTTCGCCACGCGGTTGATGAAGCTGGCGTCGCACGATGGACGCCATGATCATCGAGTCCGAGTGATTTGCTGCTGATGACGGTCACCATTCGAGATTCGTTCTCCATCGGGACTTCGCCGTATCTGAGTCGGGAATTAAGCCCCCGGCTCACTACTTGTTTGTAGGCGGCGGTGACGTTCCCCAACACGACCGGAAATCCGAGTGTAGCGTCGTTGAATTCCATCCCGGATCGGATCTTGTCCAAGCCCGAAAGAGTGGATGTGTTGGTGAAGTCTCTCCTGGATCGGATCTAATCCGACTCCAAACGAGCAAGCTTACGCCTACGGCGCATTACGCGTTGGTGTGCAGCGGCGGTGTCCTTGAACCTGAATTGAAGCCTGGGCTGGTAATTGCTGAAGTCTTTCTCAGATCGGATTTGGTTTGAGTCTAAAGTAATGACTTTGCCGAAGTTTGCTGGTGACGAAGTCGATACTCCCGAAGCGAAAAGTCTTACCGAGGATGAGGGCGATGATAAATCTGTTAATTGTTGTGGTAGTCGCGGCCACCACTCGAGAATCTTCGGTCTGAGTCTCTCCGTATCCAAGTCGGGAACCAATCCATGCGTAAGTAACAACGGCGTTCCATAACCTGAACGGAAGACCGAGCGAAGCGATGTTGATTCCTTCCCCGGATTGGATAATGTCCGAACCCGTCAAAGTGTTGTAGAGGTCCTTGATTAAGTCCCCGCTGTATTCGAGTTGGGAATTGAGCGATGCGGCACACTACTCGGGAGTAGGTGTCGGCGGCGTTCCTCAATACGAACGGAGTTGAATTATAGTGATGACGAAGCTCTCTTTAGATCGGATCTGGTCCGAGACCAACAGAGCAACTTGGTTGTCGAATACGTGTGGTTTGCTATTGAAGGCATGCACCGTCCAGAATTTTTTGGTTATGTCCTTGCCGTATCCGAATCAAGAATTTAGCCCCTGGCACACCACTCGGGAGTAGGTGGCGGCGGCGTTCGTTGACTCGAATGGGAGTACAGTCGAAGCGATGTCGATGTTTTCCTTAGACTGGATTGGATCTGAGTCCAGATGAAGTGTTGGTCATCGAATGTTTGGAGAAGCACCTTTCTGATACTTGATGTCCTTGGAGGTGAGCCATGACCTATCCGCATGCCACAGCCTCCGCAGATGGGCTTTATGAGATTGCTGAGATTCGCGACCTTCCCGCGCAGTATGCCTTCAAACGGACGCCCTGGACACATCCGGACTCCGTTTTGAGCGTTCTTTAGCTTCACGGAATGCTGACGAAATTATCATTCCAACGCATCTAGTCCCGACTTCAAATTCCCTCTAGATCATTATGAATCATCAAAACAAGATGACGTCCAGAATTTGTTTTCGAGCCATCGCCGTATCCGAGTCAGGAAGTGAGCCGTTGGCGTACTACTCATGAGTAGATGGCCATGGCGTTCCCCACCCGAAGCGGGAGGAGTTGTTTTAGTTCCCACCAGATTGGATCTGATCCCAATCCAAGAGGTGGAGTTCGCTGAAGTCGTTGTTGATGCCGTCGACTCAAGAAGTGGAAGGTCTGGCCGAGTGAAACACTTGACTCATGTTTCTCCCACTTCACCAAGATTCTTGCCGATCTCCGTTCGGTTGAAGTCAAATATATAGATTTAGAGATCGTCGAGCACTTTCTCTCTGCTTTGGATCTTAAGGTCTGAATGTTAAGGTGTCTGCAATCCGATAGGCAGCCGATCTCTCGACGCTGACCTTGGAAGCGCTCTATGCTAGTCGTAACACACACGAACTTGAGCATCTCCCAAAAGATCCCAGTTCCTCATCCACATCCTTGATAGCTGACCCCTCTGGTCGTGATTCTTCTGATGTTGCCTGTTTCTCCTTTTCTGCCCTCTGTGAGCTGTCCAATGATCAGCTGAACGAGATTCCTTAGGAGCAGCTTGCCTTGTTGGCTAGTAAGTTCTTACATGCTTACAGGCGAGTGGTCGATCGGAGGTGAGGCATCATGAGGTGCTTCGGCTGCGTTGGTCTCAACCACATGAAGCATGATTGTCCAAAGTCCGGAGGAGAGGAACGGAACAACTACGTCACGCCAGCACAGAACGCCTACGTCAACAAGAACCGCAACATCAAGACCCGTGATGGAGGTGACAAGAAGAAGCCACCTAAGCAACTGATGAAGGGACGCTGCATGGTCGAGAAAGTGTTGGCCGCTCTGAAAGAAGACGTCATCTCCGACAAGGAGGATGGACACTCGGATGATGGTGAGGATGAGCCACCGAAGAACGTCGACGTCGACTACACCGGCATTTGCTTCATGGCACACGGCGACAGCAGCGGTGGCGACAGCGGCGGCAGCAACGCAAACATCTACCACACCGACGATGATGAGGTAACTGATGAATAAGGTCCCTCCTATTCTGATCTCCTGAAAGTATTAGTTAAATACACTAGGGTCTTGGCAAAAAAAAAAGTGCCCTTAGAGTTTAACTAAAATATTCTAAACCGGCTGCTTGCTTTGATTGTGGGAAGCTCACTATAGAATTGGATGAATTAAAAATGCATTTTAAGAATGTCACTATCCATTTAGAGAATGAAAAATGTAGGATTGTTGCCAAGCCTGTTGACTCTAATGGGTGGCTAGAGTTTGATAGGGTCATGACTGATTTCAATGAATTAAGAACAACTTATGATAGGGTGCTTGATTTGAATGAAAAACTTAGGAAAGTTAATGTTAAGCTTGTAGCAGAACTAGATGATACTAGGAAGAATTTGTTCCTTGTCATGTCTGATCTAGAGTTTGTCTGCTTAATGAACCCTACCATGCTTTGTCCTGATCCCTTTGCACACTCATCTAAGGACCCAGTCAGTCCAATTGTGGGCTGTAGCGATCTTGCTCCACCTAAGGACCTAGTCAGCTCAGATGAGAGTTGTAACTTCCACTCACTTGATTCTACATGACGTGATTGCACACTGTTCAAGCTTGAGAATTTGAACGTACAACCTAAGATTTCTAAGATTAATGATACTATTCTTTATGCCTCTGTGTGTGATCGATGTCTTGAGCTTGATGCGAAGATGTGTAGGATCTACCAGGACATGAGAGATATATTTTAGGGTAGGTTAACCCAAGCCCAAAATGCTGAGTGTCTTTCCTATCAGGCTCTCAAGAGGGAAGTTAAGATCCTATGTGAGAAGTGTCGCAAAGTCTTGGGAAAATATACAACTGATAGAAAGGACTCTTCGGACTCTTTCTCTTCTTGCCGGTTTTGTCCCCAACTCTATCAGGAGTGCAAGTAGCTCATAAGCACTCTTGAGAAGTTTGTTGTGGAAAAACGGAATCTAAACTTGATACTGTGACGCACACAAATTCCGCGGCGAGAACGCGTTTGCGGGCGTGCCAGTGTATTTATCAAAAATACACAAAAGAAAATGGGACAAGGATGATTATTCATCGTCACAATGAAGTACAACTCCTTGTTGGTATTGCGCTCCGTAGCCAGGTTGGCTAGACATCTGTAGCCTGATAGGCTAGACTTCTTGTTCAGGTGATCGTCGGATTCTGGATCCCGAGACCTCGGAAGGACACCAGGTTAATTACATCCGCAAGCCAGCTTGCGAAACACCTCCGATTAAGCTGCTGGGGCTATCTTCTTCTTCTCGTTGCTTTGTGGTTCACCATTCGTGTTGGTGGATGGCGGATTGATTGGCGACGACAGAATACATGGGGTAACCAGGGCCCATGTAATGCCTAGCACAGCCGTTGACATTTAGCTATGCCCGTCCGTGTCGCTTGAACTTATCCTCATCAAGCTTCACGTTGGTGTAGTTGAACTTGGGTAATGCACGGTTAGCACTCAGCTTGGAGTTGAAGTTGACGGCTTCGCTGCGTCATCGGGGATGTTCCCTCTTGTTGGCTTTTGGACTTGTCATTGACGAGTCTTGATCACCGGAGTTGATATAGTCGGGATTGAGATTCTCCTTAACGGTATATTCTCGTCAGGAACCTTCATCGGTACTACGGAATTGGGATCTCCACAGTATTCTTGATGGAATATTCATCATCAGAAGAGTTGGTTGGCATAGTGAAACTGGGATCTCCACGATACCATTGATGGAATGTTCGTCATCGGGAGAGCGTTGGTGATACCGTGGAACTGGGATCTCCTCGGTACCCTTGATGGAATATTCATCATCGGAGAAAGATTTTGTTGAAGATCTCCTTAACGGAATGTTCATCGTCGGAGAGTTGGTTGGCACCGTGGAACTGGGATCTCCTCGGTATCCTTGATGGAATTTTCGTCATCAGAAGAGTGTTGGTGATACCGTGGAATTAGGATCTCCACGATACCCTTGATGGAATGTTCATCATCGGGAAGAGTTGATTTGTATCGTGGAATTGGGATCTCCACGATACCGTTGGCCTTCGGGGTCTTGTTCGCCTTCAGGGCCAAGCTTGTCGGAACGGTGTTCCGTTTAAGTTGATGTGACGGCAGGTTCCGTCAATGCTGGCGGAGTCGTTGGAGAAGATCGCCGGACGGCTTCCAAGATCGTTGGAGTCATCATGTCCATGATACCGTTGATGGGATGCACGTCATCAGTAGAACGTTGATGGTATCGTGGAATTGGGATATCCACGATACACTTGATGGAATGTTCGTCATCGAAGGAAGGTTTTGTTGAAGATTTCCATCGGGACTCAGCTTGCTATCGTTAGTTCCCTCCTTAACGGGATGTTCGTCGTCAGGAGGTATGTCGGTACAGTGGAATGGGGATCTCCACGATACTGTTGGCCTTCAGGGTCTGTTCATCTTCAAGGCCAGGTTCATCGGAATGAAACGGTATTCCGTTATAGTCGACGTGATGATCGATGCCGCCGGTGTTGACGGAGATGCAGCAGAAGGCCGTCGGACGACTCCCGTTATCGATAACGGAGTCGTTGTTGAACAATCTACGTGTTTTCTCTAGCGGAGCATGATTCCGCTAAGGAAAACTTGACAGACGGGGCTGGGAGACGATTCTCCCTAGCGGAACGGGTACCGCTAGGGAAAACTTGTCATTTTATGTGTCGTCGTTCTGGGCTTCTCCATTTTTGGCCACGGACGACTCAGGGAGGATTTCCCTTAGCGGAAAGCGATCCCGCTAAGGCCGAAGCATCGTTTTGTGCGATGTTGGCCATGCCTCTTCGCTTGGTGAAGACGACGGTGCGCAGTGCCGCGTAGGGTTCCGGCCGTCATATATTGCAGAGCGGATGTTCTGCGAGTGCGGCCTTGCATGGTGGAGAAGCAAACCGGTCTCCAACACTTGGATTGAAATATAGTAGG
This sequence comes from Raddia guianensis, assembly GCA_036346415.1. Classification (NCBI taxonomy): domain Eukaryota; kingdom Viridiplantae; phylum Streptophyta; class Magnoliopsida; order Poales; family Poaceae; genus Raddia; species Raddia guianensis. Next base: position 7,886,470 of record CM070537.1, read on the forward strand.
AAGCAGATGGCCGCCACGCGCTGGTGCTGAAGACGCCCGAGGGAACCATGCCGTCGCGTGGATCTGGAGGAGAGGGCCACATCGAGCCTCGAGATGCCGAAGTAGAGGCGGTCGAGCTGTTATCGACCGCGTGTAGGAAAGAGGAAGAACATGTCTCCGTCTTCATCGGGCCGAGGACCATGTTGTTGTCGCGCTGGCCAAGGGAAGAGTCCGGATGCCACGCCGGAGAGATAAATGTCGCCGCCGCACGCTGGGCCAAGGAAGATAATCGCCGCCACCATACGCCGGGCATTGAATCAGAGGAAGGGCGGAGCCATGCGCCTTTGCGTGGATCTAGGGTTCGGGGAAGAGATGGTCGCCGCGTGCCAGGCCAAGGTCAGGGGCATGCCGGCCACCTTGGGCGCCGCTTGGGCCACGCCGTGGGGAGATCAGGATGTTGCCATGGTTAGAGAAGGGCAGACCGCCGCCAAGACCTGGAGATGGGGAACGGGTCGTCGCTGGCGTCGTTGAGGCCATGTCACCGGAGTCTGGTGCGCGACCGGGAGGCGGTGGTGGCGCCGTCGAGAGGGCCGGGGTGACATCCGTGGAGGCAGGGGCTAGTCCGTGGAGGCAGAGGCGGCGCCGGCGTGGATCTGGACCATGCGGCGCGTCATGAGGCGGGCGCACGGGCGTGCATGGGCCGACGCGAGGTAGCCGGCAAGGTCGGGCGCGCCGAGCGCCGTTGACGAGGAGGTGGCGGCGGGCTGGCGTCGATTGGCGCGCCGCTGACGCGGAGGTGGTCGGGCGGGCACGGTGTTGTAAGGCGGTCTTTGGCGCGGCGGGCGGCGCGGACGCGGAGGAGGCCGGACAGGAGGCATCGACGGAGCGGCTCCAATGGGAAGGACGGGCGGCGCAGATCGGGCGACACCAACCGGGGGGCGCGGATCGGGCGGCCGGCCAGAGGAGCCCGGGTGCGGGCGGCGATGTCGAGAGGTCCATCCGGTGGCGGCGCGGAGGATCTTGGGCGCGTCTGGATGGCGCTGGTGGCGTCGTTGGGCGCGGACGGGCGGTGTCGGCGTTAAGGAGGATGGCGGCGCCGACGGCGAGGCCGGGAAGCGAAGGCGGCCGTGCCGAGCCAAGCGCTAGGAGAAACGAAGCAAGACCGCCACCCCTAGCGCTCAGGCTCGAGAGAGAGAGAGAGCTCGAGAGAGAGAGAGAGAGCTCGAGGGCAGAGAGCTAGAGAGATGGGGAGGGCGGCGCCCTGGCCGCCACCTCCCCTTTACCTTTACCTTTTTCTTTTTCCGTTTTCTTTCTTTCTGCCGCCGGCTCCTCTATTTTCTTCCTCCATTGCTTCATTAGGGTTGATCCCCTTTTATAGCTGGTAATTCGGGTTTTATGATTATGGGCCAAAATTGGGCCGGCTTGATTCTAGGCCAATTAATTCCAGGATTGCGGGCCGATCGACGCCATAAAAAAAATTCTCATCAAACAGATACTTGACAAAAACAAGATATTAAATGGTAGATGTCTAGGTTACAATTGGCAAGAGCACATCAAGAGGCACCCACCTAGAGGCCTTGGAAGGAATGAGAACGGACAGACAATTATTCTTAAGGACAATGTTTCTGAAACTACTTTTTTCAGGTCCGCAGGGATCGTTAGGGAAAGTTTTACCACATAGTCTGTTCAGTCTCAAAAGAAAGCTCCACAAAGTCCATCTATGAAGAGCGTTCCTCTTACCACTCCTGCCCCTAGAAATGGCAGAGTAATTTGCACCTTCTGTGATAGGATAGGATACACTGAGCAGAACTGCTTCCGCCATGCTAAGAAAGCACGTGAGAAGCGTAGGAAACAGGCTAGAATTCAAGGCCCTTCTAAGAATCCTGCTCTAGGTTTGTTCCATCTCAGGCTAAACCGGCGGTTAGATGGCCAGGACTTGGAGCATAGCCTTCTGTTGTTCATCCAGTTGCCGGTCTGGGGCGTGAGCAGTGTCGTCCTCAGGACGTACCTCCTGTAGGTTACAAAGGTGAGCGTCCGCAACATGAGGTGTCAACTCCATGGTGGAGGAATGGCAAGAAGGATAAGAAGCACGGACAGGATGCACCCGCCTCAGTTCAACGGCAGGTTGCTCCTAATCCAGCGTCATGATGTTTCCCTGTTAAAAGGGATGGCCTAGTCCGAGTAGAGTCTGGTGCAAATGTATGTCAATGACATTATATTTGGTGGATCCTCCTCTGCTCTTGTTTCTGAGTTCTTAGAGGTGATGAGCTCGGAATTTGAGATGAGAATGATGGGGAAGCTCAACTTCTTTCTCGGCTTTCAGTTCAACCAAACACCAGATGGGACCTTCCTTCACCAGAGTAAGTACACAAAAGACCTGCTGAGTCGGTTTGCCATGTCTGATAGTAAACCGGTCTCTACTCCGATGGCAACCACTGTTGTCTTAGGGCCCAATGAGAATGGTGAGCCAATTGTCCAGAAGGAGAACCGTAGCATGATAGGCTCCCTTCTTTACCTCAAGCGGATCTTCCTCTATCTCTGAGCAACTGCAGACTTTGACCTCTAGTTTTTCGCTGCCTCTTGTCTGTCTCTCAGAGCCTTCTCAGATGCAGACTTTGATGGCTATAGGATAGATAGGAAGAGCACTTCTGGTACCTGCCAATTTCTTGGCACTTCTCTTTTCTTTTGGTCCTCTAGGAAGCAGTCGAGTGTTGCACAGTACACTGCTGAGGCTGAGTATGTTACTGCTGCTGCAAGTTGCAGCCAGTTTGTTTGGCTCTGCTCTACCTTAAAGAACTTTGGGTTGGTTCTAGCAAGTATGCCACTTCTCTCTGACAACACCTCTGCCATCAACATTGCCAACAACCCAGTGCATCACTCTAGGACAAAGCAAATTGACCTGAGATATCACTTTCTTAGAGACCATGTGGAGAAGGGTGAAATAGTCTTGAAGTTTGTTGAGACCGACCGTTAGTTGGCTGATATATTCACCAATCCACTGGACAAGGCAAGGTTTGAGGAGCTCAGGGGAGAGCTTGGGGTTGTGAGCTTGGCTAGCTTATAGTCAGGGGGAGCTTGGGCTACTTGTACTATATGTAATATATATTCTTTTCGCTTTCCTTGAATTGCATTTGGGTTGCATTCGGGCTTGATTATATTGTGTAGACTGTCAGCACTCTTCACTTAGATTTCTGACGTGCTGTGGCACGGGCCTCTCATCTTGTGCTTAGGTTGCTATCACGCGTAATAGACTTCCTTCTCTCCTCTGGCTAGTTTGATCCCACACAGTCTTGTAGGTCTCTGGGTAGACAGGGTCTGTGTCGTATCTCTAGTAACCGAGCTGTATAGTTGTCTCTCCTTGTAAGTCGCAGGCGGCAGATTAGAACGAGTCAAAGCTTGAGTGGTTTCAATTCTTACCTAATTCTTTGTGATTTGCCCAGTTGCATTTCCTTCGTTTTTCGGCTCCATATTCATTATTGCTGTTTTTAGGCCTTGTACATTTCAGCCTAGTGTAGTGTAGCGTAGCGTTTCTGTAAAATTTATCTTTTTTATATAGCCTATTTGACTTAGTAATTTGTAATGATTTTTCTCGGGTTTTTAGTACTCCTTTTAAAGATCCTAAAAATATTTTTAAATTATTATTTTATAATATTTAAACCTCTCTTTAAATACTTCTAAATTTTACTGAAACGCTACGCTACGCTACGTTAAGCTCAAATGTACAAGGCCTTAATGAACATTCTTTTGGGATGAAACTGTTGACTCACTTGTTGAGGGGGAGTTTTCGGGAAACTTTGCATTAGCATATAGACTTCATTTTGTTTTTTGATCTTTGCATATTATGCCTTTGAATTTAAGCTTTGAAAGATGTCGCGACTATTCACATTTCAGCTTGTACTAGCTCGTTAAATTGGTGTCTAGTCCAAAAATTACATTACTTTTGGTTTTTCCAAAAACTTTGATGTGGAATGAGATTTTCACTTTCTGAATATTGTTGCTTCATGAGGCGTTTGCAGTCTTCTTTTAGTCATACTTGCAACTTGGTGACATCTTTTGTTGGCCAAATCATGTATTGTAAATTGAAAAACCAAAATATGCAATTTCAATATGAAAAATCGATTTACTAGCGTCTTTTGAACTAGTGAGCACCGAGCTAATTTGAATTGCTTTGAGCATCCTTGCCGTGTGCTTCACGTTCAAATCGATAATTTTTAAAACTCCCTTGGACTTGCATTTGCATCATGCCTTGTGCTTGTTCCGTCACTTTCTTGATGTCTATATTGCCAAAAGGGGGAGAATTGAAAAAACATCAACATGCATTTCTTAAAAAGGGGAGAATTTCTTGGGAAGATTTGACTTTCACGACTTGGAGATTTTGAACAATGTGTTCCTATCATTTGCTCCAAGCTTGATTCGGCATTTTCAACATGCCTTGTTCGACAAATGCAAAAACTTCAAAATATTTTTCGAGGGTTTGTCAATATATTCATCAAGGGGGAGTGTCGAGACCCATGTGGAAGGTACCCCGGTTTGATGATTAATATATGTGACAAGATGGAATTTGATGTGTTTTAAAGAATTATTAAATGGTGCATTTGTGGAAATTGGTGTGGAATTGAAACCGGACCATTGTGCTGAGCTTGGGCTAGGTAATAGTTTTGATCGGACGTGGTCCGGTGTAATTTGTTAAGCTGACACGTGGTGTGTTAGGGATTGCTAATTGTGGTGTCACGAATGGATTATGATGTTTGGTAATTTTGTGATGTACTAACCTTTCAGGTGACGTAAAGTGTGTTGGTTGTGTGTGTTCACCTGAGTGATGCAGGTATCGGCGACTACGTGGCTTACACTTCGCGGGGACAGTTGTAGGCTAGTGCGTTCGGAGGCATGCAGGCAACCGGGTTCGATGACCTGATGGTCACATGAGGTGGCGTACTCGAGAAGCTTAGACATGGCAAGTAATCCGAAGCAGCTGGATGCTACGGCGTCGACAACCTTGTGGAGAAGTTGATCTGACCGGTAGGCCCAGGCTTGGACCGGCGACCGAGGAAACTGCGAAGATATTTTCTAAAGAAATATGTAGAGAATATTTCCTCCTGGGAGTGTGTCTTGTAGTGTGTGAGTTCTACACCACTCATTCTCAAATGAAGGGTGGAGATGAGCTTTATGGTTTAGGGCATCTCACCCTTGGGCTATAAATAGAGGGGGGAGAGAGGCACCTCCTCCTCATCCGCTTAAAGCTGAAAATTTTAAAAATAGAGAGGGTGAGCTGTGTGTTTTGGGTGGCTCTTAGAGTGCTTGTGACCAAATGGAGTGTGATTTGCAATCCCCAACTTCTATGTAATGAAACCTTTCTTCTCCATGAGTATCTTTCATTGATTTGCTCCAAGTTTTTTTATTTTGGTTTTCCCTTTTGAAACTCTTGTTTTGAGAAGAACTTGGATGATTTCTTACTGATGATTGGTAGTCTATGATGCCTTGAGGTTGCTAATATGATTTTATACACTCTTTGCAACCATATGTGAGGCAAGAGATCAAGTTCTTGACTTGTTGCTAATCTGTTCATAAACATTCATCCGCGCAGCAGTCAGCAAAAGATATTTAGAAAAATCTATAAAACTCATTTTGGGATGATTCCAATTGAAAAAGATACGTGACTCATATACCCATATGTGGTAAAAATTCCAAGTCCACTAGTTTCTCCATTTGAGAGCTATGAGGTGAAAACCGAGCACCAAACTTTCTGCTCGAAGTTTTTGACAGCTCGTGATGTTTGATTTTTCATATTTTATGTGCAAGGAGTCTTTAGAAGATTTTTGGTGTAGTGCTTGACGACTCATGTTTTCATACGGAGAAAAGTTTCCACACATTTTGGAGCAACAGAAAGCCACCATCTCTCTGCTCAAATTGAAAACAAATTCTGAATAAACTGCTTTTGCTTTTCTGAAAGTGACTTTGATCATTTCGCTTGATCTTCTTTCTTAAAGTAAGATTTGAATTGATTCCTTTATTTTGGACACTTGACAAACAGGATTGTGAATGAAAAAATTCCTACATATTTATGACTCTTAGTCATGCATGCAATGCGTACACATAATTGTCAAGTTGTTCCGATTTTGGTGAAAACGATAGCGTCAAAAATTTGCGGCGTCTATTCACCCCCTCTAGCCGCCTAGCTCGGGTCTTCAATTGAGCAGGCGACGGTTTCTCTTGTATGTTCTTAACCATCCCATCAAGATCCATGGATATCTTAATTTTTCGATGTCGTGGTTCTTACTTATGTTCGCACAATGATCAAGAGGTGATGACATGTTCTGACTTGTTTGGTATTTGTTGTTATACATAAGGTCAACGTGGGGTTGTCCCCATCCTAATCCAATGAGAACTCTAAGAGCATGTACAGCAGGGGCTGTATCAGTTCTTGCATTTCAAAATTTTTCAACCGCGCCAAGGCAGCATCAAGGCCCTGTGTCTCTGCTTTTTTTTGAATTTTTCACCCGGGTTTACTGTAGCTAACTGCAATGTGCCTTGATCAGGGATCTGTGACCTATCCGGATTTCGCTTGCAACATTTTAAGTGTGATTTCAGAGATGACGTACCATTAATATTTGCAACACAACGAACCTCACGACCACAATATATATTTGCACTTGGCCTTCGTAAGAACGCCATCTACTTCAATCTTGACAAAACTTTCCCATGCTTTTGACCTTGGTTCCATTGCCTTTCTCTTCTTGCTTTCCTTCTCTTGTGCTTGCTGTTCATCCTTTTTCTCAGTAACCTCTGCAGTGTTTGGGTCGGTCAGTGCCATCTGACTATCAGTGTCAGAAGCAGCAGGAGTGAAGTTACCCTCTGATTCAGACATCTGTAGATCGAGAAATACAATTATACAACAGAAGTGGTGAAGTAATTTTAGTAAAATCATGAATCAATAGACGAGGAAATCAAGCCAATACCTTGGATCTGATCGGCGGTGGGTTGGAGGCTTGGAGTAGGCGAGTAGCTTTGAGCCTGTGGGCTATGACTGTGACGGTAGCCGGTAGGATGGGCAGCGCGCCGACACGGCGGCGGCGGCGGCAGTGTGGCACCGGAGTGGCTGCGGCCTGCGGCTGCAGGAACCGGGAGGTGGGGGTGGCTGCACTCTAGGGTTAGGGCCTTAGGGGCGCTGCGGTCAGGGGATGCGGATGGACTTGCGGTCTGCGGAGCAGAAGAGTAGAAGAGGAAGCATGAAGACACAGAGCATTTGGGCCGTGGGCCGTGGAAGCCTGGTAGTGGTTAGTCTGGAACTCTGGATCGGGGCATCGGGTTCGGGTGGATACAGAAAAAGAACGGTATATACGGTAGTTCGGTTTTCGGAGCAATGTACTGAAACCGAACCGAACTACCGAACTTTTTCAGATTTTATACCGAACCGAATACTGAAAACCGAAAAAACCGATTTTTTGGTTTATTCGGTTCGGTTCGGTTCGGTTTTTCTGTTTCGGTTTTTTTTTGCCCACCCCTACTAATTCTAGTTACCTAGTATAATTTCTCTTAGTTTGCAGATTTGCTCCGGGACGCCGCCCTCCCCGTCATCAGCATGCACGGCCAACGCAGGCACCGACTACGACAACCCTTGCCCAGCACTAACACCGTCGCTGGCGAGTGACGGCTGCGTTTACGTAGAGCGTGGTCGTGGGGTGGGATGGGGAATGGATCATGAGCACGTGTCGCGGGTAAAAGTTACAGGCCACAGACGTACCGGGCCGTCGGAGCCCAGGATTCCATGGCTGATCCTACGAACAAAGTGATTATCTATCCGGTCACAAAAAGAAGTCGTCGTTGACTTTTGCATACACATTTGACTGTTCGTCTTATTCAAAAAATCATATAAATATTATTTATTTTTTATGATTTGATTTATTATTAAATGTATTTTAAGTATGACTTATATTTTAATATATTTGAACTAAATTTTTGAATAAGACGAATGGTTAAAGACATGTCTAAAAGTCAACGGCGACTTGTTTTTATGACCGGAGGTAGTAGATGTTAATAGTACTATTCAAGTGGAAAAAGATCCAAAGACAAACGGGATGGAAACGGAAGGCAGCGAAAATGATTGCGCGCATAGGGCACAACTAGGGATGAAAATGGTACGGATAATTTCCGACCGTCCGACCGACCGAGGCATAATAATATCCGAAAATATTGAGCCGAATAATTTTATGGATATCCGAATCCGACAAGGCGGATACGGTACGGATACAAATAATATCCGATGGATATTATCCGAGCTTTTCTTGGATAATATCCGGTGGATATTATCCGATTAGCTAAATCCATCTATAAACTATCTCTATTATATTTCTATAGGATGAATTACTAACACATATAACACCTAGATGCATGTGATTTTACATTTTTTTGCTTTATCGGGTATGATACTTACACACCATCATTTTCATGACTATGGGCCATAAAGTTGAGTCACAAAGAGATAACTATATGTATTTGGATATACTTATTTTTTTAGTATATGTTTTCGCGTATTATCCGAAAGAGTATCCGCGTCCGATCCGTATTTGTATCCGATATTATTCGTATCCGTATTTATATCCGATACTATCCGTATCCGAATCCGTATCCGATCAAACTAAATGTATCAAATACAATATGAGTGGTTTCCAATCCGTATCCGATCCGTTTCATCCCTAGGCACAACTTTCGGTGGGGTTGACCATAGACCGATCGTGCTCTGTGTGGCTCACCCTCCCTCTCTTTCAACTTTTTCTAAAAAGACCCTGCTCTTAATCTAATTATTGTTTGAGGTCCCCACTTCCTACTCACAGTCACAGCGACTCGCTTTGGCTCGCACACGCAGCGCCGCCAGCACTACGTATCGTCTCGCCGCACCAATTGCTCATATCGCCACTCGCCTTGGCGTAGCCTATCATCGACGCTTCCATCAACAACTGAAGCACCGTTGCTGTGCAGCGATAGCCGATAGGTATGTAACACGTTCAAATCTAGTTTTCATCCGTTCTACTTTCTTGACAATGAATTTCCAATATTCACTTTTTAATGTATGCACGCAGCACGCTACAAAGAGGCATATGCTGAGAAGCACAAAAAAGCCGTGAACCCGGAGGAGGATCAAATAGACCCACTGCTCTTACATCAAACTATGGGTGCGACTAGAACCACATGAGGTAAGTATCTATCATATGAACAAGCCAACTTGGTTAAAATTTTGTAACTAACGATACTTTGTTGCAAGTCTAAGCATTACATGCCTTCCATGTGGGCTGCCCACACAGTCTGAGAGCCGACACGCCTTTGAGCCTAAGACTCCAGAGGGAGAGGGAGCAGGACAGGGAAGAGAATAGGAAGATGCTTCAGGCGACACAGGAGAGCCTGAGGACGGCGGAGGAGGCACACAACAGGCAGGAGGAGATTGCTAGGTAGCGAGCGGAGTTCAAGGCCAGGTTCGCCTATTTGGAGAGCTCTCTTGGCTGGTTGGGGTAACGTCTTCAAACTTCAAATATTCATGAACATGCATCTTAGCATCTAATTCACACGTCACATGTCAAAATATTTTTAAGCAAGCCCGAGCGGTACCAGTGGAGGCCAGGGCTTCTACGAGGGTCCGCCACCTTATCGTAGGGGATACAGGGCACTGCCTCCCTATCAGAGCTACTAAGGGGAGCCCACCAACCTAGCCCGGTGTATAGGATCACTATGGTGACTGCCTCTCTAGCAAGCTCTCTACGGCAGCCCGCCTCTCCCACTAGGCGACTACATGAGCCCAGCTCGCCCACATGGTGGCTTCTAGTTGGCTATTGAGGCGGTAAGTCATTAAAGCTCAAATCATGTTGTAATACTTTATTTCGACGCATATAGCTAATAATCTTATGTTTGCATGAGGGTTCGGGCTCAGCCGCCCCAGCAGCAGCTCATGGGTACGAGGGATTTGAAATATTGGGTAGCAAGGAGGCCGACTTTGTCAACAACCTCTTCAAGGGTGCCCCACTGTTGTTTTATTAGCCTACCCTCTCTCTGTCAAGCGAGCACTAGATTACTCTGAGAGAATAGGCTCTAATGTCATATAGATTAGCAAACATACATTTTTATGTGAATGGGTGGACAAGAACTGAATGTCAATGTTACTATGATATTCATTGTTTTGGATGTGTATGTCGTTGGTTTTGCGAATATTTGGCGTAAAAATTGATAATATTTGTGTAAATGTGCAACTGTGGTCGCATATGCGACATTGGGGGATTGTGTGAATCATGGGAATTTTGCGTATTGAGGTGTAGCAGCTGTTGTAGCTGCTATCATTTTCTAGATTTTTCCAAATTTGAAAACAATCAAGAGAGAGTATCCCCTAGATAGAAGCTCTCTGGGCGCGACCAAGTGGTGGCCGTCGATTGAGAGCTTCCCCTGACCAAAATCTCATTCGACAGTCTAGTGGTGGCCATTGAGAGAAAGGGTCCCGACTAAGACCCCTATCGCACGATTGCGCTTGGGACCCACAATACTTAATCTCGACGATTCCCTATAGGTCGTCGAGAGTACATCGTCCAGGCCTCAAACAGTGTCTAGGGCAATACTCTTAACTGTCTGAGTATCAGCCATCGAGAGAAGCTTTCTCGAAGAGAACTTCGCTCTCTTGACAAACCTGACTCGACGGCTGGCCGTCGAGAGTAACCAGTCCTGATGGATTTTTGTTGAAACTCGATAGTTTTCGCCGTCGAATTATTTATCTTTTCCTATAGTGACCACCATCTGACAATTAGGGTAGTTGCACACATGCATCATTGTTTAATTGCATTTGGTTGTTCATTTGGTGTTAAATTTTGGGAATAGACATAAATGAGCTAAAGGCAAGTTCGGACTTTGGAGACGCCGCGGAGTACTACCACTCACCTGATTAAGGTAAATTAACATTCCTTTGTTTATGTCTAAATCCAATTTTATAAACTATGTCGATTGTTATGAAAATGCATGCTATATTAAATATGTTAATTTGTTATTCATGTTATAAACGTGCTATCCTTTGTTACCTTTGATTGCCAAATATGACTATCTTGATTGTCATTTCTTTGATATCCTAAGCCTAACCTGGTAACTTTAACCATACTGAATGGGTAAATGCTGCTTAGACTTGCTTAAGTCCAAAATTAACTATTTTGGAGAAATGTCATGGAACAGTGAACCGATATTCATTGGGCATTCATTATTCAATTAAAAGGTTGACATATGATAGTTATTGGTAGCTGAGATTGGGTGGGCGACTTGTGGATGCTTGATCTGTGATGGTGTTTATAGTTTGGGATGGTTAGTTGGTCGGGAAAGATTGTAGTTTGAGGCTTTAGTGTGGGAATGAGCTTGCAGTTTTCCTAGCTCAAATAAATGCCGAGTTGGCTCGGCAAGCCAAAAACGCTCGGCAGGAGAGGCAAGCCGGCCCCAGCCCAGTAGATTAGACCAATGCCCCCATGTCCAACTAGCCCACGTGAATAGTACATGAAGCATCAACCGTGCATGACTCGTGACCCAGCTTGACCTATGGAAAGCCTCAAAGGAAAGTTTTTATGGTTGTCATTGAGTATAGGCTCGACGAGCCCAATGAGCCACTCGGAAGCACACTGATTAGCCGGACCAAGTGAAAGTTGTAGCTCGCCAAGGACACCGAGCCGAGCTCAGCTCGCACCTGGCTGAGCCTGGCTCTTCTCGTTTCCACGCCTATTGCATGGTTGTTGAGTATGTGGACAAGTTATGAACAATGGTTGTTAGATAGATAAGGCCCTATTGTTTATTCAAGGCTATTCAAGAAATAAATGAGCTAGATAGGATGGTTTAAAATTTCTTTAAAATGGGTTTATGAAAATAATGGACCCTCATCCATCTCTTGAAGCCCTTTGTAACACCCTGACCCAAAATCACCCAAAATCGCTTAGAGCCTAGCCCACACATGCATAGCACCCACTTAGACTTTTCGGCCTCGCTTCGTCCAAAAGGGTTAACCCGGGGTGCTATGTTTAGCTCCAACAGGCATTATATGCTACTACAACTCTTTCTCAACTAGCAATATGGGATTAATCCCACCATCACATCCACATGGGCCATATGGGCCTCACAACAGATCGGGCCGGAGTATTACAATCACCCACCCTTAATGGGCTGACGCCCTCGTCAGCACACCGCCTAAGCGGCAAATGTCCAGGATCCCCCTCGGTATACGGCCGTACGTCTAGTGCCGACACATATGCCATGCTGCGTGACCACTCTGGACCCACACAAGCCATGCGCAATATACTCGCGCAACTAAGCCCACACGATCTGCCGCACAGCGAGGGTTGATGCTCTGATACCATCTGTAACACCCTGACCCAAAATCGCTTAGAGCCTAGCCCACGCATGCATAGTACCCACTTAGACTTTTCGGCCTCGCTTCATCCAAAAGGGTTAACCCGAGGTGCTATGTTTGGCTCCAACAGGCATTATATGCTACTATAACTCTTTCTCAACTAGCAATATGGGATTAATCCCACCATCACAGCCACATGGGGCACATGGGCCTCACAACAGATCGGGCTGGAGTATTACACCCTTATCACTATATGCATTTGGACTAGCCAGTGTTTCGATGACAATGACCTTGCATACTCATATTTTTTTAGATGGTTGTCATGATATGGACCCTTACGATTGTCACGAGGAGGATGATCCAAGCTTCGATGGCCATGACGAGATTTAGGGTTTACTTCAATCCCTTGCATGGATGTACATGGCCAATCGACCCGACTATTACTAAGCCTATTGTGTTAGAACTATGTTATGTATCATTCAGTATGACGTGCTCCATATGTATGAAATGAAATCTGACTATGTATTACGAGAACTGGCATACCGATCTAGACACTAATGCATGTAAACAACGTCTCTCAAGTTAGTATAATTTAAGGGGGCACGTTACTACCTAATTAGAGCTAATCTAGATTATTTCCACGTCTGTAGAATGTTAGGTTGTGAAAATTACAAACTTTTATTCGCCGCATATTTAACTTCCTCAGGTCATTTTATTCGATGCCATGATACCATCTGTCATATCTTCAACATGTCCTGGCAACATTTTCATCCCAATGGCACAATTAACTTTTGTTTTTTTTGCAACAGGAGTCTTGCTCTTATTTCAGTTGGAACAGAAACAAAAAAGGCACAATTAATTATGCATATATCGTTGGTAGATAACACCCTAATAACCATGCATTTATAGCATATAATCTCATGGTCTGGTAAAAAAGCCTAGGCGTAGGTTAACACTTGTTTCTGACCACTTATTATAAGATTAACCAGCTGGTACAAGATCGATTGCACCTTCAGGAAAAAACACTAGTCTTCCTTTTCAATTATGAAAGGCTCCAAGTACAGCTCCCTGATTTGCCTTTTTTTCTCATCGTCCGGAGCACCCATACCATCTCCTCCCTGGTAAACACAATGTGAGATTCGTGCCAAATTCACGCAAGCACTTGCAAAGGCCTTGGAGTGCTGGCAATGGTAGAATGCATCCTCATTTATCAACTTCCATGTCCGAATGGTGTGCTCATCGATGGCCTCACGAGATTCCTGCTCATTTACACCGTTCTCAAACATGTAGATGGCGATGGAAGACGGTGCATCTCCTCTCTGAAGCTCTTCCTGCATGCGTATATTTACCAGACATATAAATTACACACCACCATGTATAAGAGTACTGATCTAGCTTCTACACTGAACGAAATGAAAATAACTATCTAATTAATTACTGAATGGGTTGCAGCGTCGTTGGAGATTCGGAGTATTCTTGAAGCAGATTCAACTAATCTTGGGTAGCTCTCAACCTCTTGAAGAGACTTTGGACTAATTCCTTCTGTGAGAAATGGAAATGCATGCAGCAACAGAACTGGAGCGGAAGATGACATCCAACCGTTGGTCAGATACTCATTAAGATTTGGTTTATGGTTCCCATAGTGCCATTTTGCCTCCACCAGAAATGCTTTGGAAAGGTCATGCCACTGCAATGTAATGTGTAGACAATATTCGAGGTTATTTGTGCAATAATCACTAGTTGGGTGGTAGAAAATTTTGTGTATGTGAAAGGTTAATTACCCCTTTTTGAAAAAGATGACGGGTGCTACAACCTTGTTCCCTAAGGACATGATCTGCCATTTCATTCGACAGGTTTACAATACTGCAATATATCGCTTGCAAGTATTCTGGAAGCATTTGAATGGCATTGACATCCCATCTGAAAATAAACAATTCAATTTTCAAAAAAGCACTCATGTGCTGCTTGCTTAACATGCTTTAACATACAACATAATCATGTGTGATTTCGCAAATTGCTTATAATTATATATTTACCTTCCAATGGCATCCGTGAAGAGTACAAGTTCATCTATGTTTCCATAGATATCATAAACATCATCCAGATGCATTATTAGAGCGGCAGTTTTAGTAAGTGCTTCCCGACATTTTACCAGTTTTGGTTCCCAAACAATGCCATTTGCATAGTGAAAGCATTCCATCAGACGATCCCTCGCGAATGTCAGTTTTTCAACAAGAGCAATCTCCTTCCACCACCTACAGGTTCCAAATTTAAATCACTTTTTTATCTCGTCCAAACAGTCATAATCTTTATGTTATTATTCTTTCAATCTAGATATATATACCTTGTCAGTGTTGCAAGTTCTTGTCTATGCATATTTTGCACATTATTGAAGTCTTGCTTCGCGAATTTGGTGATCATGGGATCTGAATTCGCACCCCTGCTGTAGTGGTTGATGAACCATCTGGCTTCTAGCCTCGGAGCCCTCCAGTGCAATGGGAGTTCTAACGAATGTGCCACATCTGATCTGATGTGTCGATCCATCGTTGGCATAAGATTCCTCAAAGAATTAGCGCAATGTATTCTTGCTTCATCCAAGATATCCTCATCTCCAAATGCAAGATAAGATGCTTCGTAGAGTGACTGAAGCTCATCAATGTCCTTTTGAAATTTTGTCTCAGAACGACTCCATCCATCCTTGAAGTTGGTCTGAAAGTCTACTATGATATGCCGTGAACAACTAGGTTAGTGACTTTTCAAATGGTGTGTTGCGTGGTGTACTACAACAAGAAGAAGTGGTGTAAATGTAACCACTCTCTTTGCATTACGACCAGTGTTTAAAGAACTCCATCCAATTCAAGTACAATTTGCAGGTGGGAGATGTTTTTGCTAGCTATGTAAGTACAAAAATACGTCCTTCGATTTTTTCACTTCTTATATAAGAAGATCGTAGAGCTTATATACGGGGAAGCTTATATCATGTCCAAAATATGACGAATCATCACAGTTTATCTTTTTTAAAAAACTAGACACACTTGAATATAAAATCACGGAGAGACGTGTTTGTGCAATAGCTGATAGATATTACTTCATTGTTATCTTGATAGTAAAACATTTTCATTGAATCGATACTTCAAAAGTGGTTTTGTAAAGCTAATGAATTAATCGACCATATGACATTATCAAATGGCCGCATACATCTCGAGTTATGGTTGTTAGGTTTTATCCATTGCTGAAAAAAAATATGCCGTGACAAACTCTACCTAGACACTTTGGGTGGCAGGGGGACTGAAATGTTTGAATCAGGCATGATTTTTACGTATATTTCAGAGAAGTGATAGAGAAAGGACAGCAATAAGTAGTCCTTTTCATATTTGCTGAAATTGATAAGACAAAGGACAGCAACGTAACAAGTAGTCCTTCTCATTAGTTGCTGAAATTAGCGCAGTACATGTCGAAAATGTAAAAAATTCAGTAAGTGCAAATAATAAAAATGTCAAGAAAAAGAAGTTCATGCCTTTTCAAATGAAATTAACTTTGGTGTTGGTGAAAACGATGGAAAAACAACTAGATGTCCATATTTCTATTTTTCCAAGCAACAATTGAAGCGTTTAAGTGGTTTTTACAAAAATGCCACCGATTATTAATTTTCTTAATTTTTCTTGTGATATAATTAGGTGGAAACAGAGCAAACAATAACTATGCAAATCAGGAATGACAACATGGTAATTTTCAATACCTGTGGGGGCATCAAAACCATTTTGTCTGAGCAATCTTAATCGTAAAGCCATAGAAGTAGTATCATTCAAGGCACAGTCCTTTGAGACAGATGTAAGGATGAAATTGATCTCTTCCTCAAAGTGGTAGGAGATACCAAGTCGTTGCATGGTGTCAATGAGCCTAAGCCTAGAACGTGGTTCTGGCTGGCTGACCAGCATATTCCTTACGTTAGCCTTCAATTTATCAAAAACTGCTGGGTTGGCCTGCAATGAAATTGGACATATAACACATCCGTTGGCTTAAAAAAACTACTGATAATTTAAATTTTAAGTCTTCCCAAGTCTGCGGGCTTGTTTCTAGTAATCATCCTTCTATCTGGGCTTATTATTTCCCTCTTTTTGAGCAGAGTTTCTCCAAAATAATGTAGCAACATTTTAATATATATGTGCATACTTATGTTGGAACAAAATTCGTACCATGATATTTTTCGTTACTTTACTTATTTACACGATGCCGATATCCTGCAGTCAGTTGATCGATACAGGCACTACTAGGAAAGTGCAAATCACTACTAGAAATGGTTTCACAATAAGTTGGAAATATCATTTTCACCCATCTAGTGAACCCAATACGTATTGATTCTAGCCTCATCCATCTAGCCAGCACACCCACTATTGCGTTTTGATATAGCTATGATATGATGCGTTCCTTTTAACCTTCCCACCAACCGAGGCATCACTACCGGGTCATATGGCTTAAACTGGTAGTGATGCCGAGATCTGACTACCCATTCATGGTCAAATCGATATTGATAGTGCATGAGGCATCACTAACAGTTCGTGGCTCAAACTAATAGTGATGCCTCGGTATCACTTTTGGTTCATGGTTCAAAAGGATATTACCAGCGGTTTATGGCTCAAACCAGTAACGAGGCAACCAAAACTGGTTGAGATGATCAAACCGGTAGTAAAGCCCACATCTCTAGTAGCGAGAGGATATATACAAAGGTTTAGAATACCTAGAAATAGTCGACCTAATATATTTTTATCGTTTATACGTCACCATAATTCATTTAATTTGGTTGTTTCAAATTTTATTTTATTACTGTATGTATAATTTTGTAAGTATTTTTTTTCATATATGTTCCTGCTTTTTATTGAATGGGGTCTACCAGCTTTGGCTTAGCATAATAACAAGTTAATGTAGAAAATATAGCTGCCAGTTATTGTCATCACCACTTTTAAAATGCAAATTTTATGTGTTTAGGGAGGATATAGGAAAAAGGAGTCAATTTGGCCTTGAACTTTCATCCGAGCATCAATTTGGTCTCTGAGATGTAAAACCAAGTGAGATTGGCACCATGGTTTCAAATCGATACCATTTTGTTCCATTAACCGATCAAAAACACTGATGTGTGGTGCCACTTAATTTAGTTCTGCTGATGTGTATAGATTTATTGTATTATCAACCGACGATTACTTTACTTAAATTTATTACATGTAAAATATTTTATTACAATTATGTTTTAAATTATGTTCATGCTTTACACCATCTGATGTTTTGACGAATCGCACTTAATTAATCAAAAAATGTGTTGGCATATAGTCAATTTATCAAGCCTCGCCGTGTCTAAGTCGGAAATCATGAAGAATTTCAAAAATTAACCACAAAAGTTTTTAAAATGGTCAATTTTGATGAAATACTGATGAGAGAAAGAAAAAAAAGGAAAAAAATGAAATTTGTAGTTGCACAATATGTCCCATTGCTGTCCTATGTCTAATTAGCAGTGAAAAGTTATCAATTTTGTTTAATATGTATAAAATAGCAGAAAACCTAAAAATATAATAGTTTTCAAGAAATATGCAATAATATCAATCTATGTTTGATTGATTTTATTATGAAAGTTGTTATGTTCACATATTTAAAGATATTTTTCAAATGAAATATTAATCTAAAAAATAACAAAAATGTACGGCTTAAATTTTTAAATATATCGTACTTTACAATTCTGATATTTTTAGGATTTTAAAAATGTTTACAAATCGTAAAGCAACAAGATTAGTTTTTTAGGATAATGAAATGACCATAAAATTCAAAGCGTTTAATGCTTGGATTCGAAGATAAGTAAATAAGCTGAAGAGGGCCCTTTACACAACATGTAATATGTTTCCATTAGCTAATGTACAAATAGTTGATCGATGAGCCGAACACAGATGTTATTAAAAAAAATAGATGTACTACAGAGGAGTTAATTGTTAACTATGAAAGAATTAGTATTTGTAATTAATTTGCGTACCGAAAGCTATATTAGAAAGAGTTGTGCAGTTTATCATTAAATGAAATTTGTTTGCTCTTAATAACTGGCCCACAAAGAAATCAGAAACAAATCCATTGATATAGCTCCATGACGATTGTAACTAGCAACGACAATAAATCAAATGGAATCGATCACCAGATGCTGTCCAGGGCAACCGCCCTTGGACGAGCGGAGAGAGTCGTAATCCCAACAACTGGGCTGGTCGTTCGCCGAGCGCCGCTTCGGCTGCATATGCATCCTCGTCGCTGACAAGCAGCTGTATGTATGGAGCCAACGCCATTTTTGATAACTTTAACAAAGACGATGGATGAGATTTTAAAGGGAGAAATCCGCTTTTCAAAAAGAATCTACGTTGATCTTCGGTAGACTGAACACCACACAATCGAGATTTGACAGGGAGAGACTGTCATCGCCATCTCTTTGGACATGCATGTGTTAAGCATATAGCTTAGCTAGCCTACCTTCTGTTCTGATGAGATGAGTCGTAATCCCAACAACTGGGCTGGTAGTTTCTTCTATGAGTAAGTCAAAAGAGCGATCTTCGCAAAACCTGCGGCCTTTCTTTTCTTTATTCCGTGCCACTAGTTAGTGCCATTCTTTTTTTGAGCAATAAATCTCTCATTTCACTACTGCTGGTACAGACAAGAGAAAGAGGAGATATGCTTGGTGGTGACGACACTCTCTACGGACTCCTATCCTAACTACAAAGAAGCAAGCCTTTGCCCGTCACGAGGGAAGTAATTTTATGAACCTCTGTTCTTGGGTTCGGTTGCTAGCTCTTGACCAGGTGTACGTGGTAACACGACACTATGATCGTACTTATATATATAGGTCACTAGCATCAAGAATGGTTTATTTAATATTTGAATAGTCTAATAGAGAAGTTTTTGCAAGTAATTTTGACCATAAATATGGGCTCGACGTACGGACAAGTTCTTTTGAATTGTAACTTGCAGTATTATTAGCACTATATGTTCACA
This sequence comes from Raddia guianensis, assembly GCA_036346415.1. Classification (NCBI taxonomy): domain Eukaryota; kingdom Viridiplantae; phylum Streptophyta; class Magnoliopsida; order Poales; family Poaceae; genus Raddia; species Raddia guianensis. The sequence goes on from CM070537.1 coordinate 7,905,818, forward strand.
TATTTTCTCTTCGAAATCACAAAGAATCAGAAAAGCAGAAAGGCTTATACGGCCCACAACAAGGCCACTTTGTTTCACTACTAGCGAGGTCAGCGCGCCTACGAGGTGCCACTATATGCGCTCTTTTTTTCACATAATCAAATAAAGATGTGTCACAAAACAGATGAATAAAATAGCACTTTTTTTATTCCCTTTATTTTTTATTTTATTTTTGAAATTATTTTTTAAAGCCTAGTTTTTATGTGCCATTATTATGATATTATGGTTATATTTGATGATATTATTTTAACAACAATGCATATGCATGCATACATTAATTAGCACAGCATTTACGGTAATTAATCACCAGCTGACTGCTGCCTTGGCCAGCATTCTTGAGCGATCGGAAGGAGTCGTAGTCCCAGGAGTTGGGGACGTAGTTCGCCGACCGCCGCGCCGGAGACTCCGCCGCCGCCGAGCACCGCACCGGCCGCTGCGGCACCGTGCGCCGCGCCGTTGCTGAGGATGGCGCCAGCATGTACGTATAAGCAGCCGCCGGCATGGCTGAGCACGTACGTAATATATAGCTTGGTTTCAGTTTTTTTTGCTTGTCCTGTAGGCTTAAGAGGGAGTAGAGGGCTAGTTTGCTTCTCTTCGTATGCTTAGCGCATATATATGTTTATTTATAGGTATGCACATGCATGTCCATGTGCGGAAAGCTGGAAAATCGAGGAAATTAATTGTGAAAAAAATAGGCCGTAATTATATGAAGATAGCATGGTCAGTGTACATATATTCACAATTTTTGCGGTTTGTGTTAACACAGTACGTGTAACGTGCGGGCTGAGACCTGAGAGTGAGACAACGGATGCGAATCACATGGTTGATGGCTCAGCCGATCGATCGAGTGGTGTCTGCTTGGTGCTGCGGGTGGAAGATTTCATCTTGGGTTTGGCTTCTATCTTGTAAGCTATTTCCAAATTTATCAATTGAATTCCTACTTTGTGTTGCTGGTCTAGCAAAATCACATTCCGTGCTGCTGTTTTGATCTGTTATCTATTGCATCTATTGTGTTGAACCGATTGATCTATCAACTATTTGCTTGCTGAAATTGTACCGTGAATGATTGGGACATAAATTGGGGCAGCGTGAGAGTGATCTCATCAAGTGGTATCAGAGCGCTGGGTTGCTCACGGTACTTCGAAAAATTTATTGCTGCTGATTTGAGATGATGACTGACTATATTTTCAGCACGAGGAAAAATAAGTGTTCATCATGGAGTTTATCTATTATTGGTGATGATTGCTTTAAAGTAGATAAGTATCGTCTTGCCAGTAAAAGCAAGCTTGTGCCAAGGCTATGTACAACAACTTCTCCATCTCAGTACTATGATTGGGATGGTGCTATACTGGATTTTTCTTATAGTGGTGAATTACCAGCTAACTAGTTGGTAAATTTGGCAAAGCGGACTTTCTCTGACTATGTTTTGCAGTGGTGGGTGAAAGTGCAGCAAGGTGATGATTATTGTACATCATGGAAAGGTATGAGGGATGCATTAAGATGCCGATATGATCTACCAATTCAGAAGTATGTCCATAAACCAAAGAAAGTTGCTACTATTTGTGCCCCCAAACAAAAAGATAAGAGAAACATTTCAGTTGCTGTTGTCGGGCTGAAGAAACCTGTTCGTCAGAGTGCAGAAATTTCTTCCACACTTGAGGCTCTATACAAGGAACATGATGATATTTTTTCAACCATAAAACCGTCCATGAATGACATTAATCAGTTGCTTGCACCAAAGAAGACTGTCGTCACTAGAAATTTCTTCTTCTAAAAAGTGCGTGAAGGAAGCTGCTATTCCTAGTGAAGAGAAGAAAGAAGCTCCAGTGCTGCATGATGATGGCCTTACGGAATCTCAAATTGATATCGTTGATGATGCATCAAATGGTTTATCTATGATGGCACGAGAAGTACAGCCTGATGGTACTGCTGTTAATGTTAAAGGGCAGCGCTGTAGTATCTTTCAGTCAAAATGTAAAATTCAGGATAAGATATGCAAATTGATAATTGATGGTGGTAGTTTAACTAATGCCATTAGTTCAGATTTAGTGCATTCTTTGTCCTTGTCTACACGGAGGCTTCCGACACCGCGTAGCGGCGTAGAGGCCAAGCCATGGGCTTCCGACACCGCGTAGAGGCCGTAATTATCTGAAGAAAGCATGGTCAGTGTATATATTCACAATTTTTCGGTTTGTGTTAACACAGCACGCGTAACGTGCGGGCTGAGACCTGAGAGTGAGACAACGGATGCGAATCACATGGTTGATGGCTCAGCCAATCGAGTGGCGCATGCGCCTGTTGTGCTCAGCCGACCTGGCGGACTGGCAGTGGACATGCCTCCAAACGAGAAAAACATGCGATTGGCACATGCGTGCGAGCGAATTTTAATGCTGTGGTGTCCTTTTCCTTCGTAGCAAGATACATACAGCAGAGTTCACTTGTGAAACAGTAACGTCCCAATTTGACCGAAGGCGTATCCAAAGGAGCAGGCGGGATTAGGCTGACGTGGCAGCCACGTCAGCAAAAAAAACAGTGCTCCGTTTTCGTTGGATGACGTGGCTATTATAATTTCGTCGGCCAAAACCAGTAATTTCGTCGGCTTTGGCCGATGAATTATTATATATATATTTTAAAAAAACAGGGTGCTGTTTTATTCACTGAAAATTCACAAAAATCACATAAAATCACAGATAATTCATAGATATTCATATCATCGCAAACTTATATCCAACATTGAATATCATCCAACAGAAGATCCATAACAGCACATAGATACAAATTAAACATAATTAAGTCCATACAACATCACATAGCTAGCGCAAGCACAAAGTTTAATATCAAGTCATCCAACTCAACTTCTACATCGACAAGTTTAATAGCCAGCACAAGTACAAAATGGATCTTCTAACTCGCAGGTGAGTACGATCCATGTCCGCTGCCTGCCGCATCGGCGCCTCCCAAGTTGACCGAAGGCGTATCCAAAGAAGAAGCGTCGTTGTTGCCTCTAGTCACACCTTGAGCAGGTGGTGGTGGTGTCGCAAATCCCTAATCAATTGAAGGAGCATTTGTGAGAGCACAAATAGATGGAAGTAAATTTGCTTATAAAGATGTAAATTATTACATGTTGTGTCGCTTGAAATAAAAAGCCAGGCGGAGGCCGAAACGCAGGCAATTGAATATTTGGCCCAAACTGAGAGTAGAACATTGCCTATAGTAAAAAGAACATGCAAAGTGTATTAATTTTCAGCTAATTCATTCAAATTTTAATTATATATACTTGTTTTATCCAATTATCGAAAAATAAGATAATTCACACAAATTTGAGCCATATGCACTTTTCTTCTCCAATTATCGAGCGGCGGCACTTAACTATGCAACTTTGGTGCTAAATTGACATTCAATGCAACAGAGACGTTTAATAGCGACAAATGAGCTAATCCACTCAAATTTGGGCCATGTGCACTTATGTTATTCGATTGTCGAGCTACCGAGCCTAAATTTACATTCAATGCATAAGAATAATATAATCACGACAAATAAGCGATTTCACATAAATTTAAGCAATATGGAACTGTCTTCTCTAATTATTGAGATACGAAGGCAAATAATGCAATTTTCATATTAAATTGTCATCCAATTGCAAACGAAGTATTTAATAGATCAGATCAATTTTACTTACTTTGAAGTGTTCTCGTTGATATGTCTGATACTCCATCACGTACTTCAGATACTCCTGTTGCTGGCTCAACTGCTGCTCCAGCTGTACCTCTCGCGAGGTACGAGAACTGCTCCAGCTGCCTTGTGAGGAATGAGACGACCTTGCCTCGGCTACGGCTTGGCTTGAATCCACCACCCCGTTAAACATGGGAAACCTCCCATGCTTTCTCCCACCGCTTGAGTACAACGTCGCTGGGTCCACTGGCTATTGCCTCCAATTATAGTCTTCTCCATGACGGGCCACCATTTCCTCTCCATACCGAGCCTACAAAAAATTGCAAACATTATTGGAAAATTTGGAAAAATTAATTTGAAGGCGTGTAGTTCTATATTACCAGGTTTTGTGTCGCTGTCTGATTGCATAGTACATCCGACTGTTCTGCGTTGTCTCCAAAGTGGCCTCGGATATAAGTGTCGATTTCACTTGGCGCACTCTCACTTTCAGCTTGCTGAATTGCACACCATAATATATATTTTAATGAGTAGAATAACAAAATCAACAAGACCATGCATACCATTCTTTTGGCTAGACGAAGGTGTCCGTCGGCGCCGTATCTATGTGTTGCTCTTGGGCCGGCATTCCTATTGCTCCTTTTCTTCCCTGACTGCTCCACAAAGGCAGGGGACGCCCAGTATGCACAAAGTGCCTGCCAAGCATCAGGGCACTTTCTAAGCCAAGGGATATCCACCTGTAGATATTCATCAGCTCGAAGGTATATTGTTGAAGCGCCTAGATTTCTATTCATGTTTTCATTTTTGACCCGCTTATAGTATAAGCATACAGCCGAGATACGCGCATTTGACATCATGTCCTTCACCACCTTCACGATAATACATAGAAAAATGTGAAGTTAATACACGTATACATTTTGTTAACAGTGCGGAAGTACAAGGAAAAATTGCAAGTTACCACCTTCGTAGCAGCCTTCTCAAACACATATTTTGCCTTGGCCTCCAATGCCCTCTCGTCGCCTTCCGCAAAGCGGTATCTCTCCTAATAATGATCATACGATAAGTTAAAAAACATGATTTTTGAATCAACAAAGGATGCAAATAAGAAATGCATTAGTTTATATTGATGTAATGTATAATTGATTTACCCAGAAGTCGATCCAAACCCTGTGTGAAACAGTGCCATGTTGGCCATCAATAGCCAACTTATAGTGTGTCCACTTTGTAGCTGGCTGAGAAACACCTTGCAGCACTACCATCCCTGTATAGTGGTACCGAAGAAGATTTCCCAATTGACCGTTTACAGGGGTCAACCTGTTCTTTCCCGTCCAAGCAAGATCCTCCCATTGCCTGTAAAATTTAAAGACACAAAATGAAAATATATAAATGAAAAGATATGAAACATTCAATATTCTCTTGTCGTTTCATCACTCACCAATCTCCATGGGGAATGATCACCCTCTGTGACTGAGGGTTACTAATTGATGTGCTCATCAGGTTAGTGGACCTATACCTGCAAAGGATAGACACAAGTTAGTTAGTAAAATATCTGAAAAGACCAAGTAAAAAACCAAAAGACATCACTAATTACCTGAAAGAAGGCACATGAACATCGTCTTCCTCTTCAACATCCTATCCATCCTCACCATCCTCTCCCTCTAATTCACCTCCCTCTTCACCATCCTCTCCCTCCTCAACCTCCACTTCACCAACTCCTCCATCTAAAGCATTATGTTCCTCTTCAGCAGCCTCCATTTCAGCATCATCTGGAGGTGAAGTCTCCAAACGAACTTGCTGAAGGCAATTTGCCAACTCTCTTCGGCGGCTTTGTTGAGAACTGCTGCCCCTGAAGAGAGAAGTAACTAAACCTACTGCCCTTGAGGTCTTCGAAGATGAAGATCATTTTCTTCCTTGTCCCTTCGAAGAGCCATCTTCCGTTCCCTTCCCTTTATTACGATGTTAAAACATCCTGTTTGCAAAAATAGACAAGAACATAATTAGATAGACAACACAATAATTGAATGGATAGAAACAAAATTAAAAAGGACAATAAAATGACTAAATGGATAAAAAACATAATAATTAGACAATAAAAAACTAAATGGACAAAAACATAATTAATTAGGTAGACAAGTTATTACTGGTTAGAAGTCATCAAGGTGTGGAAGTTCATCGGAAACTCTTTGTATAGCAGAGCGGCGCCTTGTTTTGCGAACAACAGGGGAAATATTGATGGCTCGATGAGATTGTTTCTTGTTACCCTTTTTGCGTGGAACTTTAGCAACAATAATATCAGTGGGGTCACCAATTATTTCATCAAGACACACTTCAGCTTCTACTTCGAATGATCGTGGCAAACCTCCTTCTTGGTAGGCCTCGTGTACAGTATTGTCTATCTCAGGTTCTTTGTATTCATCGTCACCAGGAATCGCCAACCTCCCTAGGGGGTTTACCTTTTGAACAACCCACCATGACTTTAAGGTCTCAACTATGGTACATGGATATGGCAAGTAATACACCTGTTCAACTTGGTGCGCGAGAACATATGGATGGTATCCCGAAAGACGTGATGAATGGTTCACTTCGATCAAACCAATTTTATTATTACATTTGGTGCATGTGTTTGGATCAAACCAAACACAATGAAATAAAACCATTTTCAACTGCTTCGAAAACCCCCAAATTTTAACTCAATGATGTTTTGTATGATGCCGTAATACTCGGTTTTCTTTTCGTCCGCACCACAAGCCGTCGTGACGACCCCACTATTTGTTGTCCCTAATTGTGGATGATTTTCTTCAAATATCGCAGATCAAAAGCGGAACCCATTTACATCATAACGGCCATAGCTTTTACAAGTTATGCTGCCATGAGATAATTGTCTTAGATCGTTATGCATAGTTGTGTCACTCATGCGCTGCAAAAATAGCGCATCTATTTAGTGTTTTTACACATACGAGCTAAATGTGAAGTGTAAAGTAACTTACGTGCTTTCTAAACCACGTGACGAAATTAGAACCACCACGTATACCATTTCGTCGTAATCTCTCAAGAGTAGCAGCATTAGGTTGTTGTCCGGATCTTAAATATTGTTGATCGAATAGCCTATATATAATTCATTGAAAGGTTATATATGGACACATTTTATTTTACCGGGTAAAAATGGAAACACTTACTCAAAATAGTCATCCATTTCTTCCATATTTGTGAAGATATACAGGAATGCAAGATTCCAGTCTTCCATCGACAACTCATAGTTTGAACCAATGTTTTCCTAAACGCTAAACGCCAATTAGTCGGTCACCCACCGTTTAGCTAGATAAACGGGCTAAACGGCCGTTTAAACGGTTTAAACAGTGTTTAAACAGACTAAATGGTTGTTTAAACATAAACGGTTGACCACCGTGTAGCGTTTAAATGGTGTTTAAACGGGCTAAACGACAGTTTAGGCGAACAGTGGTTTGAACTAGCTCCAACAACTTTCCCATTCCACTGGAATATTTTGAGATCACTCATAGGCGTTTCATCACTTGTGTGGTACCGTGGCAAATAAATGTTAATGTTGTGTTCATCTGCAAAATATGTGCTCACGTAGTACGATATTTCCTTGAGATAATATGCTTCGGCAATGCATCCTTCAACTCTTGCTTTATTACGCACAGTTGCCCTAAACCTTTTATGTCTTCTTTCTATTGGATACATCAATCGATATTGTACGGGCCCAGCAACCTCCACTTCATAAGGCAGATGCACTAAAAGATGCTGCATTTACATTCATAAAGCCTGGAGGAAATACTTTCTCTAACTTACAAACAAGCACAGGTATGTCTTTCTTCAATTTTTTCATCATATTTTTACTTATCTCCTTAGAACACAGTTGCCTATAGAAAAAACTGAGCTCAGCAAACATTGTCCATATTTCATCTTTAAAGTAACAACAAAGCATTACAAGAAGCAATCTTTCCATGATAATGTGATAATCATGACTCTTGAGACCACTAATCTTTCCTGTGTTTATGTTCACCGCCCGTCTCAGATTGGCAGCATGACCATCAGGAAATTCACCTCCTTTTTTTCAGCCGGTTTAAGACAGTATGCAGCTCGTGGCTTCCCTGGGCGTCCATGTTGATCCTCTAGTAATTTAAGGATAGGTCGAGCACAGATGTCAGCCATATCTTTACGAGATTTAATGTTCTCTTTTGTTTTGTCTTTATAGTCGAAGACTGTGCTGACAATAGTTTCTGAAACATTACGTTCTTGATGCATAACATGGACATTATGCCGGTGAATTAGGTGGATAGCATAAGGGAGGCTCCAAATGGAGGATATGTGAGTCCAATTATGAGTCTCTTTAAAATCTTTGTATCCATCCTCTGTGATCACTAACTTATTGTGCCATTCAACAATTACACGTGCCGTCAAAAGCTTAGGTGGACCTTTAGTTATGATCGTGTCTTTTCGAAATGCATCACTATGCGTCCTGAATGGATGATTGGCGGCAGTGAAACGCTGATGACAATCAAAGAAGCTGTCGACTGGTAGCTAATAGGGGGTTATCGTCGGCAATGAATATATATGGGGCGATGCACAAGATCCAAACTCGATGGTAGCACAAGACAGAGATTTATACAGGTTCAGGCCCTCATGGTGGGGGTAATACCCTACTTCCTGTGCTTTGGGATTATATGGTGATCTGATGATCAATGTGGAGGGAGATGTCTCTCCATGGATGGGTGCGGAGATGATGATCAATTTGCCGAACCAGGGGCTCCCTACTCGCCTTATATAGTGGGGGCCAGGGTTACAAGATAGAGTCCTGGTCGGTTACGAGGTAGGATTCCTATATCTATCCTCTAGCCAAATATGTAGTTATCCGAGATTACAAGTATATCTTCCCTATTAATTAGGGATAGACTTCTTTCGTTGCCGGGCAAGCCTTCTATAGTCCGAGTGGTACACATCCTTATCCACCGACTTGGTCCATCCCCTGTCGGGTGGTCTCTTAGGCCTGCCATGTGGGTACCCGGGTCTATGTTATCCACATTAGCCCCGACTGCTTCATAGTCGAGTTGCTGCTCCTCTTTGTCGCATCTTGGATGAGCCATGTTTCATGCCGAGTGCTTTGTAGATTGTTGATGCTTCTTCCCGACTGGTTTCTATCCATTATCTGCAAGGAGACTGTGAAGGACTCATAAAGAGTTGTTAGTGATACCCAGCCCGGGATTGCTAGAGCTCTGGCGGTCGGCTCTTTGTAAGGCACATCACTTTGATTTTGATGAAGTGGTACCTGTACTCGTCTTGTGAAGTACAGCTGGCGACCCAACATGGGGCGTACCATTTGTTTTGGTTAAAGAGCCGAATGGTACCTGTACTCGTCTTGCGATGTATAGCTGGCGACCCAACATGGGGCGTACCATTGGTTTTAATTTGAAAAAGCGGTATCATGATTTCGTAGGAGTAGGATACTGTTGGTGACCAGAAGGGCATACCATGATTTTGGCTGAAGAGCCGAGTGCTACCTGTACTCGTCTTGCGATGTACAGCTGGTGACACAACATGGGGCGTACCATTGATTTTAACCATTCGGTACCTGTACTCGTAGAATACAGCGATTGGCCCAACATGGAGCATACCTTCTGGATAGGGTTTGGCCTAATGATACCTGTATCCGACTAGTGCGGTAACACAGCTAGTGTCCCAACATGGGGCATACCATTGTTGTCAGCCAGGCGGTACCTGTACCCCGACCGAAGTGGGATACAGCTGGCAGCCCCACCACAAGGCGTACCTTAAAGATAGAGTTTGGCCGTTTGGCATCCATACCCGGGTTGCGGTGCATAGCATAGGCCCCAACTGGAGCGTACTATCGAAACTCAATCCTATCATCACTGGTATCTGATCCTGACATGCAGCGACCAACTAGTGACCCAACATGGGGTATACCAAGAGATGGGTATGTTTTTGTAGCTCTGCCGGTAGTCAACCCAACATAGGGTGTACCGAGGCTGAATTTGGCTTAGCCCGGCTGCACTTGTAGCCACTGGTTGTGACGCGCAGCTGGAAGGCCGTAGTTAGCGCTCAGGGCGCAGGATGGCCTATGGCCATAGGCATAAGCATATAGCCGTACCAAAGTTGGTGTGGACGTATAGCCATACCAAAGTTGACGTGGGCATATAGCTGTGCCATAGACTTGAACACTTGTGGCTCGGACATAGGCTTATAGCCATGCCGGGTGCTCGCTGAGCTATAGATTTGGATGGTCGAGGCACGGGCGTAGACTTGTAGCCGTGCCGGGCGCTCACCGAGCCGTAGTTGTCGCTCATGGCGCAGGTCCTTCTTACTCGTGTACGGAGTCGTAGAAGGTACTTGATGAGGTAAAAACCCATGGACCCTGTTGCATGTACATGTAGAGTTTAGGCAGTATCATGAAAGCATTTAGATGGAAAAACAATCACTCAGATGTAAGGTCTGACTGCATTACTTAAATAATTTTTATGCTTTTGCCACTTTTCCTTTTTTGATCTTTAATTCCTCCAAGTAATCTTCCTTTTGTTATGCACTCAGCCCGACTAGTCTAGCCCCCGGGCGTCAGGAATTGGCTCATGGCTCTTTTCCCAGGTGCGCATATCGAGTGACTAGAGTTCGCCGTTCATGGGGACAGAGCTTCACTACTCAGAATAACCACTCGGATTCATTTGCAATCATTAAGAGAAAGCAACAAAAAGTGCGCGCAAGTGCACCTATTAGGTGTAGCCCCCGACTTACTGCTTAGTTGGAGACCAACTAACTAGCAAGTCAAGAAACAACTTAGAATAATATGAAAAAGATTATGGTAATGAGAACTTAGCTCTGATGTAGGCGTATGCATGTGGCCGAGCCGTAGACTTGGATGAGTAGGCGTGTAGCCGTACCAGGCTCTCGCAGCGCGTGGTGGCGTACAACCGAGCTGAAAACTTGGATGCTCGTGGCGCGGGCGTAGGTGTGTCGCCGAGTAGCGTGTCGTCGAGCCGTAGACTTGAGCGCTCGTGGCGCTGGCGTAGGCCTGTAGCCGAGTGGCTTGTCGCCGAGCTGTAGATTTGAAGCTACAGGCATGCAGCCGTACCGGGCGATCATGGCGCGCGATGCCGTAGAGCCGCGCGGAATATTGGGATGCTCGAGGCACTGGCGTAGGCGTGTCGCCGAGCCATAGACTTGGGCGCTCGTGGCGTTGGCGCTGGCGTAGGCGTGTAGCCGAGTGGCTTGTCGCCGAGCAGTAGATTTGAAGCTACAGGGGTGCAGCAATACCGGGCGCTCGTGACGCTCGATGGCGTACAGCCGAGCTGAAAACTTGGGCGCTCGTGGCGCGGGCATAGGCGTGTTGCCGAGTGGCGTGTCACCGAGCTGTAGACTTGGGTGCTCGTGGCGCTAGCGTAGGCGTGTAGCCGAGTGGCTTGTCGCCAAGCCGTAGAGTTGTAGCTGTAGGCGTGCAGCCGTACCGGGCGCGCGTGGCGCGCGATGGCGTACAGCCGAGCTGAAAACTTGGACGCTCGTGGCGCAGGCGTAGGCGTGTCGCCGAGCCGTAGACTTGGGCGCTCGAACATCACATGCTCGCCGAGGTCTCGCCAATGGTCGGCGAAATCAGCTGTCGTCATAAATGATCTCCACGCGGTTGGTGTAGCTTGACAAAAGTTGATGAAAATCCTCGCTGGTCTTCAACGTCCCATGAGATGTGGCATGATGAATCCTTACGCCGTGGCCGGCACTGATAAGCTTTACGAGCTCGTCGAAATTCGCGACCTCTTTGCACAGTCTATCTTGAAAAGGGTGCCACGGTCGTATCCGAACTCGGAATTAGGCGTTCTTTGATTCGTTGGAAAGATAACAAGATAAGATTTCCAACACATCTTATGTCACCCCGAAACTCATCCTGAGTCAACGGGAAATCGCGACACAATTTATGTCCAGATTATGAACGAGAACAGATTGCATCTTCTTCTCATGTTCGTCTCACGGTTGATGAAGCCGGCGTCGCACGAGACGTCATGATTGTCGAGTCCGAGTGATTTGCTGCTGAGATTCGTTCTCCATCGGGACCTCAGCGTATCCGAGTCGGGAATTAAGCCCCGGCGCACTACTCGTCGGTAGGCGGCGGTGACGTTCCCCAACACGACCGGGAGTCCGAGTGAAGCGTCGTTGAGTTCCATCCCAGATCGGATCTTGTCCGAGTCCAAAAAAGTGTTATTGAAGTTCTTGGTTGAGTTCTCACCGTATCCAAGTTGAGAATTAAGCCCCCGGCACACTACTCGGGAGTAAGTGAGGGCGGCGTTTCTCGACCCGAACGGGAGTCCAGACGAAGCAATTTCGATGTTCTCCTCAGACTAGATCGGTTCCGAGTCCGGGAGAAGTATTGGTCATCGATTGTTTGAAGAAGCTCGTTGCTGATACTTGAAGTCCGTGGATGTATGCCACGACCTATCCGTATGCCACAGCCTCCGCAGATGGGTTTTACGAGCTTGCTGAGATTCGCGACTTTTCCGCGTAGCCTGCCTTCCAACGGATATCCCAGACACATCCGGACTCCGTTTTGGGCGTTCTTGGGCTTCACGGAAAACTGACGAAATTATCTTTCCAATGCATCCAATCTCATCCCGAAATTCCTTTTGGATCAACGAGAATTAAAGAAACAAGATAGCGTCCAGAATCTGTCTTCGAGTCGTCGCCGTATCCGAGTCGGGAAGTGAGCCGTTGGCGTACTACTCATGAGTAGATGGCCGTAGCGTTCCACAACCCGAGCAGGAGGCGTTGTTGTAGTTCTCCCCAGATTGGATCTGATCCTAATCAGGGAGGTGCAGTCGCCGAAGCCGTTGATAGCCTTGATCGGCTCGGCGAGCGACGGCGACACCGTTGATCGATGCCATCAAGCTTGACAAAGATGATCTTGATGCTGCCCCTACCTGGAGCGCCAAGTGTCAACTGGTAGTTAACCGGGGGTTATCGTCGACAATGAATATATATGGGGCGATGCACAAGATCCAAACTCGATGGTAGCACAAAACAGGGATTTATACAGGTTCAAGCCCTCATGGTGGAGGTAATACCCTACTTCCTGTGCTCTGAATTATATGGTGATCTGATGATCAATGTGGAGGGAGATGTCTCTCCATGGATGGGTGCAGAGATGATGTTCAACCTGCCGAACCAGGGGCTCCCTGCTCGCCTTATATAGTGGGGGGCAGGGTTACAAGATAGAGTCCTGGTCGGTTACGAGGTAGGATTCCTAAATCTATCCTCTAGCCAGATATGTAGTTATCCGGGATTACAAGTATATCTTTCCTATTAATTAGGGATATACTTCTTTCGTTGCCAGGCAAGCCTTCTAGAGTCCGAGTGGTACACGTCCTTATCCACCGACTTAGTCCATCCCCTGTCGGGTGGTCTCTTAGGCCCGCCGTGTGGGTACCCGGGTATATGTTATCCACAGAAGCAGAATTTGCCACCATGGCTCAGTCGAAATGCATCTGAATCACCCATGCATAGCGGACAACATAGTCGACCGTGCGTACTCCATCCCGAGAAGATCCCATATGCTGGAAAGTTATGGATGGACCAAAGGTATGCTGCACGCATATTGAAGTACTCTTTTTTATTCATGTCATATGTCCTGACACCATCTCACAATTGTTTTAATTCTTCTATCAACGGTTGGAGGAACATATTTAGATGCTTTCCAGGATGTTCAGGTTCCGGTATGACAAATGTGAGGAAAATATACTCATCTTTGATGCATAACGCCGGGGGAAGATTATATGGGATCGCAAAAACTGGCCAGCATGAGTATGACGACGCATTTGCACTGAATGGCTAGAAGCCATCAGTTTCCAGTCTAATGCGCACATTTCTTGGATCTCTAGCGAAATCTTCAACACATCGATCCAATGCCTTCCATGCATCACTATCCGAAGGATGACACATCACTCCCTTATGAAAACGGAGACCTTCCTTATGCCACCTCATATGCTTCGCAGTTGACTTTGACAGATACATCCTTTTCAACCTTTCTGTTAAAAGCAAGAATCGTAGCACCTTCATCGGCACTTTCGTTCGCTGCACACTACCATCTTCATTGACAAACTCCATGTATCTGGACTTGTCACAAATTAAGCAATGGTCTTCCTTCGCATTTTTCTTGTAGAATAACATACAATTCTTCACACAAACATCAATCTTTTCGTACCGCATCCCTAAGTTGCTTAACAGTTTTCGGGATTGGTAGAAGTTTTTTGGGAACTTATTGGGTTTCAGCAAGATGTCGGATATTAATTCGATAATGTCATTGAAGCAAGGTACAGAGAAGTTGTACTTAGACCTTATTGACATCAACCTTGTGACAGCTGCAAGTTGGGTAACATCGTGGCTTCATGCAACAGATCTTGTGACACCGAGAAAAGACTAAAGAAAATCTCCACTTCTGGACTTGGGGCATCTTCAAACTGGTCGATGAAATCCTCCATCATTTCCCCCATCCTATCATTTTCATCATCCATGGATCCCACTGGAACTAATGACGTATTACCTCGCCTTGACTCTCCATGCTCGTACCACGTATGATAGTTTGGCATGAAGCCGTACTTGCAAAGATGATGCACCATGTCAACCTTCAGCTGTCGTGAGAAGTTTCGACACATCGAGCAAGGACACTTGGCTAAGCGTCCACCAGGGTTCGAGGCATAAACAAGGTTCAAGAAATCTTGAGTCTTCACCCTCCATTCACTTGTCGGTGCTTCATTGCATCTCCAGTCCTCATACATCCAATTTCGATCTTCTTCCATTTCATGATACTACATGAATGGATTAGTGTGAACGTGTGCTTGAATTCCTACCAAAGGTTCTAGGCAAGGATAAGTCCTAAACCCACCGAGGAATGGTTGGCGACAGCGTATTATGTATGACATGTCGTGACATCTGAACGAAATTTCGGCAGCATAACCCCGCTATTCTCCGAATGCACGTCCTGTTGCTGTGCATCGAAGAACAACAGTTACGCTGTCAAATTTCGTTCGGATGTTACGACATGTCATACATAATATGCTATCTCTGACCATTCCAAGGCTGTCCAAAAACGTGAACAATTCCGGAGTGACATGGATCACAAATAAATGTGACTTGTGTCTCCCGAACGGGTGACGTATGAGATAGGTGACTACTGACTTGCGTTGTGAAGATATGTGATATGTGACAGGTGACGTATGAGATATGTACAAATAAATAACATTATTTAAAGTCACATATGGTAAAGGCAAACCGAGCAACCACTTTCATGACATAAACCTTAAGTTAATCAGTATAATATTATATTAATATATATAGGCCTATATCTACAGTTATAATCCGCTTCCAATGATCCCAACAATAATAAAGAAGCTACAATTAAGAAACCAACAATAATAAGAAGCTACTGTCACAATACAATTAAGAAACCAACAATTAAGAAGCTACTATCGTTATAATAATTTCAAGATCCGAACAATACACAACAATGACCTACCACACAATCATGATTACTTTGTGGATAACATCAGCTAGTGTCGTTATAATAATTTCAAGATCCCAACAATACACAACAAAAGCTAATTCTAGCTCCAAGCATTGTCGTCAGTGGATTGACCACAAGATAAATGCATCAAATGTTGTGAACGATAATAGTGTACTAATTCTGCATCCATCTATACATTACAATTATCAATCTACAACCGAATAATTAACCTTAGCTTCAGAAGAAGTAGTACGCGACGAGGAGCGGGCGGCGTGGCCGAGCGGATGCGCCGTGTAGGGCCGACGGCGCAGCGTGGCGGCGGCGCTGGTGGCGGAGTGCCGGGCGAGTGGTAGAGCCGTCGGCGAGCGGGCGCGTGGCCGCAAAGTGGCCGAGTGGCGTGGTGGCCGACGGACGGCGCATGAGCGGCCAGCGAGCCGACTAAACGGCGCGGCAGCGAGGTGGCCGACCGGCGGGCGGCGGCGTGGCCGACCGGCGGCGCGGGCGGGCGGCAACTGGCGCGGTGGCGTGTGGTGGCGAAGCGCGAGCGCGCGGCTTGGGCAAAAGCGTCTTGGTGTGCGGCGGCGGCGCGCAGCGCAGCGGCGGTGTCGCGGGGCTGGGAGCACAGGAGTCTGCGTAAGCGGAAAACCTAATGTGCCGGCTTAAGTGGGCCTCCATTTCATCGGCCCAGGCCGACGAAATCGTGTCCACGTAATTCAAAACAATGTGCAGATCGCGTACGATGCACTACACTTTAAATTCGTCGGTTTCGGCCGACGAAATAACGCCACGTCATCTCTTTCATGGATCCGCACCGTAATTTCGTCGGCATGTACCGACAAAAATATGTCCACATCATCACCTCGGTCCCACTATAGCTTAGTCGGCTGGAACCGATGAAAATACATATTATTTCGTCGGCCTTGGCAAAACCGACTAAATTGATGCCTTATTTTCGTCCGTTTGTTTATATCGACGAAATTGTTTCTTTATTTTCGGTGGTTTTTTGAGCCCGACAAAATTAAATTGGGCCGACGAAAATACTACGGTTTCCTGTAGTGTAGCCCATCTGGAAGAAGGCCAATAGTCCCCTGTGCCCCACACCCCAATAAAGAGTCCCCTTTCATTGTTCACGCCGCCCTCCCCATCCCCAAACCCTAAACCTATGGCACAAGATCCCCTCTCCCGAGCACGAATCCAAGGTAAATTCCTTTTCCCCGTTGTTAATTCTTTGTGTAGAAGGCACCAGTAGATAGATCTCGTCGAGACGGTCCAAATGCATATGCGGATCGTGTATTTTGGTGGAGAAACGCACCCTATAGAGCTCATCGGAGTTTAGATCGCCACGGTACCGCCGATGATCCTCGCCGTTCAGCGCGCCGTCTTGCCAAACCCACGCTTAAACCCGCACCGCCACGTCGCCCAAGACACCGTCGTGCCCAGGCCTGCAAGGCACACGTGATAGGAACCGCTTTGCACGTCTGCCCAGACCGCGCCGGCGACACCGCCAATCACACCCGGACACGCCTCCTGGTGGGGCCCACTTACCGCGTTGGTTCCAGCGATTGCGCGATCCACGACCCTAATCGCGCGATGGCGCGTATCCGTGGGACCCGCCAGCGCCGGCGCGCCCGTTTACCGCGCGCCGAATCCACCCATAGTCGCTGACTGGCGGGCCCGGCCAAGCCATGGGCCCCGTATGCTAGTTGCAGCCGTTTCGCACGCCACCCCGCGCGTGACGCGTGGTGACACTTGCCAGACGCATGCGCGGTGATTGCGCCGCAGTCAATGACCCGTGGGGTCCACCGGCCACATCAGCGCTGTGTTGAACCAACAACCATGTGGCGTGACACTTGTCAAGCCACGTGTCATGCCACGTCAGCACCAGAACCATTCCCGACTACCACGTGCCATGCCACGTCACCATCCATGACCCACCCACTGCCATGTGTCATGCCACGTGTGCCACATCATTGCCACCCATGGCTCCTCAGATTATTTCAGCTAGCAATCAGAGACCGAGGGCCAAGCGAAGCCATGAAGCACATGCCATGTTGGGACGTGATTTAAAGGAGATTTGGAGAGGGCCAACAAGGATATGGAGAGGGATGCAATGTCGTCCAAATTGCCAAATTCAAGTTGGAGAGTCAGCCCACAAGTCCAATTCCGAATCCAGTTCGAATCCGATTCGGAATCCAGGAGCGGCCTGCCTTAAATCGGACGCCCAGAATGCATACAGACTCCGTTCTTGGTGTTCAAATACTTGTTGGAAAGATAACTCCGAGATCTTTCCAAAAGATCTAGGCCCATAGTCATATTCGGCCTATGCATGTTGCAATCGTTGAAACGAAGTCAGGTCCGAATCTGTTTTGTGTTTAGGTTGAGTCGAACTCTTGTTTTGGCTGGCCTGCATGCCATATATCCTAGGGCCGACGTCCTTGTACCCTAGGTTGGTTTTATTTCATGTGTTTATTTAGGGTTTAGTCCCAAGAACAGGAGGAGGGAGTTCCCCCTCTCGATTATCCCCGTTCCATATTGGATCGAGATTGAGTGCGTGATCAGGATTGTTTTCTGGGTGCGTTGCTTTGGATCCCTGCGTGGATTCTTCCCTTCTGATCGTGGTGTCTACTTGGTGCTGCGGGTGGAAGATTTCATCTTGGGTTTGGTTTCCATCTTGTAAGCTATTCCCAAATTTATCAATTGAATTCCTACTTTGTGTTGCTGGTCTAGCAAAATCACATTCCGCGGTTGTTGTTTTGATCATTATCTATTGCATCTATTGTGTTGAACCGATTGATCTATCAACTATTTGCTTGCTGAAATTGTACCGTGAATGATTGGGACATAAATTGGGGCAGCGTGAGAGTGATCTCATCAAGTGGTATCAGAGCGCTGGGTTGCTCATGGTACTTCGAAAAATTTATTGCTGCTGATTTGAGATGATGAATGACTATATTTTTCAGCACGAGGAAAAATAAGTGTTCATCATGGAGTTTATCTATTATTGGTGATGATTGCTTTAAAGTAGATGAGTATTATCTTGCCAGTAAAAGCAAGCTTGTGCCGAGGCTATGTACGACAACTTCTCCATCTCAGTACTATGATTGGGATGGTGCTATACTGAATTTTTCTTATAGTGGTGAATTACTATCTAGCCAGTTGGTAAATTTGGCAAAGCGAACATTCTCTGACTGTGTTTTGCAGTGGTGGGTGAAAGTGCAGCAAGGTGATGATTATTGTACATCATTGAAAGGTATGAGGGATGCATTAAGACGCCGATATGATCCACCAATTCAGAAGTATGTCCATAAACCAAAGAAAGTTGATACTACTTGTGCCCCCAAACAAAAAGATAAGAGAAGCATTTCAGTTGCTGTTGTCGTGCTGAAGAAACCTGTTCGTCAGAGTGCAGAAATTTCTTCCACACTTGAGGCTCTATACAAGGAACAGGACGATATTTTTTCAGCCATAAAACCGTCCATGAATGACATTAATCAGTTGCTTGCACCAAAGAAGACTGTCGTCACTAGAAATTTTTCTTCTTCTAAAAAGTCCGTGAAGGAAGCTGCTATTCCTAGTGAAGAGAAGAAAGAAGCTCCAGTGCTGCATGATGATGGCCTTACTGAACCTCAAATTGATATTGTTGATGATGCATCAAATGGTTTATCTATGATGGCACGAGAAGTACAACCTGATGGTACTGTTGTTAATGTTAAAGGGCAGCGTTGTAGTATCTTTCAGTCAGAATGTAAAATTCAGGACAAGGTATGCAAATTGATAATTGATGGTGGTAGTTTAACTAAGGCTGTTTTACGGTACCTACTGGTAAAAATACTACAATAGTAGTATATTATAGATCTGACCGTCCATTTGTAGGGGTATTTTGGTCTTTTATTTTATTAAGTGGAGGGTAAATTTGGTACATGATTTACGCAGCTAATTTTCCCCCTTTTCCCGATCGAGATCGTACGCAGCAATTTCGTCTCCTGCCGTCACCGCCGTCGGTGGCCTCTTCGTTGCAGCCGGTGACGCTTGCCTACTCCCCGCCGCCGCTACTCGCCTACTCCTCGCCTCCGCCGCTGGCTTACTCCCCGCCGCCGCCACCGCCGCTCGCCTACTCCCTGCCGCCACCGCTCGCCTACTCCTCGCCTCCGCCGCTGCATCTATGGTCCTCAGCAAGTTGCATGTTTGTGAGTCTATGTGATACTTGTTTATAGTTATTGTTGTTTCTATCTCTGCTGCATTGCAGATTGCAGATTTGAAGATTTATGTGGATAGTACTGAGAAAGAAAGAGACTTCTACTTCTCAAGTTGCGCGACATTGAGATACTTTGTCAAAGACCTGAGTTGGAGCATCTACCGGTAAAACAAAATTCTGCTCAGCATTACACATATTTACTTATGCTAGTACTGAACTGTGTTCAAGAGGAATACTTTCTGAATTCACATTCATTTGATCAAAAAAGCTTCACTACTGATTCCACGTGGTGTAATTAATCATCAATCGGTAGGGCTGGAAAAAAAGCTCGGGCACGATGAGCTACTCGAAATCGGATCGAGCTCGGATCGAGGTCGGATCGGGATCGAAGGCAAACCGAGCTAAGTTCGAGCCTAGCATCGAGCTCGGTTGATTTTCGAGCCGAGCTCGAGCCGATCTCGAGCTACTCGAATTAGGCTCGATAGCTCGTTTGGCTGCCCAGACCACTCCTCAACTCAGGCCCATAATTGAAGGAACCGCAGCCCACCGGGCACCGGCACACCGCGGAGCTGCATCGCCCCTCCCGTCTCCGCCTCTCGGCTCCTACGCGCCCGACGCCGCGCCCTCCTCCTCCTGTTCCGTGCGTCCACGACGGCGCCGCCGCCGTCTTCCGCGCCCGACGTTGCCCACAGCCTCCACGGGCGTTGCCTCGGTCCTCTCCACGGCGTCGCGCTGCCTCTTCCGGCGCCGCCCCATCCTCTGCCCCAGATCCATGGCGGCGGCGGCCGGGCCAATGGCGCCCGCAGCTCCTCTGCTGGCAGCGGGCGGCGGCGCGCCACCTCCGCCTCTTCCTCCACGCCCCGAAAGCGCCGCCCTGCCGTCCGCGCCGCCTCGACCCATCCGCGCTGGCGCCGCCCTGCCGATCCCGATGCGCCTCGGCTCCTATCGCCCGACGCCCCATCCTCATCCTCTGCGCCCGATCCGGTCGCAAAATGAGATATGTGGTCATTTTCCTAGATTCGAGCCGAGCTCGAAAGCTAAACCGAGCCAATCTCGATCTCGAGTTCGAACTGTCTGCGAGCTCGGTTGAATTCGAGCCGAGCCGAGCCGATCTCGAGCCAAATCGAGCTCGAGCCTGGGTGACTTCAGCTCGCTCAAACTCGGCTCGATTCCACCCCTATCAATCAGTGTCACCTATTATTATGTTTCTATATATAAGCTAGCAAACTTCTTTGGAACAAACCATTCATTGATACCTTACTTACAGTAAATAGCTGACAAAATGATGATAGTAGGTGACAGCCAAGCAAAAACATATCATGTTAGTACAACAGTGGCATCTTTGTTATCAATACGTAGTTTGCTATTACTACAATCAGTAGGTAACTTTGCGATTTCTCTTAGACCACATTATTGTATGTCTATGGAATTTATGTGATATTCTGATTAGCGGCTCATAAATGGTTCAGAATGTAAATATGTGGGGATGGCCTTTTTTTTTACTTTATATGGAATGATGTGGCATTGCAATTTCTTCCACACAATCATTTGGTGGCTTTGCAATTTTTGTTCCAGAATCACATGATTGATCAGGTATTGCTGTTATCCAATATTCTGATTTTGGAGCGGATATGATTGAGGCGAATGTTGATTCTTTTCTTAGTTTTTGTTTACTCTTGACTTGAGTGTTGATTCTTTTCTTTGTTTTTACTACTAACACGAGTGTTAATTTTCTAATAGATGACTAAAGCTATTAGGAGATACTTTATGCGGTGATGCAAGAGATTCACCCTTACGAGGCTAATGAAATTATCACCGGTCACCGGGCTTGTTCTCGATCAAGCGGAGTAAGTCGTGCCATTAGTCCATTACGAGCTTCATGCACTCAAGTTAATAGATGTTAATTTATGGTTATCCTCTTATGACTCTCTCTCGTTAGTTGCGAAGTATCAAACAAGGCAGCTTGAGCATGTTTAGAATAGGCGATGGAGGGACCTGAACCGACTACGCAGCGATCTGGGGCTTTAGTTGTAATCTCGGTTATTTAATTGCCTATTGTAAGTAGCGAGAAGAGTGCAGAACTAGAGGAGTAATGGGCGGCTTCAACACAACACTCATTGGGTGCGTTTTTTTTCAGTTCTTTTCTTGGCATCATCTCAGTATCGTAACCACTTATCAAGTTTTATAGGGTAAACTTGGTGCTATGCTGATACAATGGGAACCATTGCGCGATATGGAGCAGAATAATGCAATATACATCGATCATTTAGAACAAAAGAGCAACTTCTCGTGGCGCTGAATTTTCTTGTGGCGTCAAGTGTATTTTCCATATAGTGCAGTCACAAACGACCTAAGCAGCACAAAGCAAACAAAAATATAGCCGAGAGAGCGTGTGCTAAGAAAAGGAAGGCACGAACAAATCAATAATTCCAGTCCGAGTCAACAAAGAAAACCATAGAAAAATCGAAGCTTTCCTTCTCCAACAAATCATGCAACCTTCGGCTTACAGCTGAGGCAATCCATCAACGGAACGGAAGCAAACATAACAATGCACAGAAAGACAATCTTTCCGACAAAGCAGTGTGATGTAAACATTTGACGTTGCTCCATCGTGCCTTATGGAAACCTGGAAGAAGTTGCAAATATTACCCAACTTTATTCTTGGAAACAAACTGGACATATACTATATAAATACAACATATTGTACACAATTTTCATCAATTTGTCGTCTTGGTCGCTCTTGCCGCCGCCGTCACCGTCTCCATCAATCTTCCATCACAACCGCAAGGAACCAACAACGAACATGGAGCCATCTGCGCAACAGAGATCAACTATTGTAAGTCTATACATTGTTCCCCATGGCACCTTAATTAATAGATTAAACTCTATTTGAATCCCCATAAATTAGCATAGTCAGCAAGTGAACCTTCTGAACTAGCAATGTAATGAAATCAGTTTCCACACTAGCAATGTAATGAAGTCAGCAAGTGAACCTTCTGAACTATATTGCAATCAAGTGAAGTTACCAGCATGAAGGTGTTCCAATTTTAGATAGATCAGGCGTCAATCAACCATATGATCATCAAAACTGAACTCAATGAAATATTAGGATTGCTGGAAGGTCAAATGTTTGTTTGAAAGAAAAATGTGAAAGTTGAAATGTAACAGGAATTGCACAGGTATTGCCGAACTATAAATAAAAACTGCCTGTGTAAAAAAGGCAATTGTAAATCTGCAAGCAGAACAAGTTGATTGACCTAATTAGTAACCATTACACCCATTACCTCCAACAAAAACAGGGGCCAAGAAAAATTAATCAATGCTGTCTTAAATATAAAGCTTTTGCAAAATGAGTTGAACAAGATACTGATACATTGGCTTCAATACACACCCAGTTATGAAACGAGACAGCAGTTCATCATAAGTCATGACTAGAACAATTAGTTGAGATAAAAAAACAAAACTATATTTTTGAACACGTCATTGATAATGTAAAAATGAAGCCGACATCTGTAATTCCTTACGAAGCAAAAATGAACAAATGGAAGACAACAATTTCTATGATTTCTGGTGTAGATAACAAGAGAATATTGAATAGCATTGTAGATACATACACATGTGCATGAATCAGCATATAAAACAGTCTACTTTATGTAACTAACAATTATCCACCCACAGCCACCAAGAAAGCCCCACGGAAAGGGAGAAGTGAAAGAAATACAGGGAGGGTAAAACACCTGGAATCAACAGCAAAGCAGTACCAGAAAATAAACTGCAAGGTTGAAGGTCTCAATGATACTACTGAGGCTCATCCTCAATAATGTTTTCAGAAAGATTGCGCTGTGACAAACGGTAATAGATAATTCCCATGGTTGCTATACATGCCCTGCAATAACATATAAATTCCTTATGTTAGATCAGATTCTTTGAAAAACTCAAAAGAAATTATTGTCTTCAGAATCATACTAAAATATGAGAAAATGTAAGCAGACGATAAGAGATTTGTTTGTATGAACTTTGGATTATGGTTATAATTAAAAAAGTTAACTCCATGAAGTACCACAGCCTATTAACTTACAGGGCTCACAGATGTGATTTTTGTTAGTACCAAGTATATAGACATCTTCTGAGATGTTACCCTTCTTATAATAAATAAATGTGCACACTTCCCAAGAAAAATAGAGCTATTACATTTGCAATGGTATCAACTGTTATGATCGAGCTGCAATACAAGCATCAAGCCTGTTCAATGCCAATGCAAACAACAGTGTTGTCAATACCATGATGGGCTACAGTATGGTCGACACAAAGTGTAGCGCAGCTAACCACGGCGGGCGGCGTGGAGGGCTGCATCGACGGGCGGCGTCGTCGGCGGCTGGGCTCGGCAGGCGGCGGAGGCGCGGGGCGACTCAGCTAGGTCGGGCGGCGGCGGCGACGGCAGCGGCGGCAACAACAACAACAAACAAGAACGGTCTGGCAAGGGGCTGGCTCTGTGGTGGTGGGCCTTGGCTGGCTGCATCGAAGGGCGTCGGCGGCAGCGGCTTTGGCGTAACAAGCTGCGAGGTGGAACCGGCGGCTGGCGCGTGTATCCCGGCGAGGGTACTAGCGACAGCCGGTCAAGCGACCTCCCAAGCGGTGGCCGTCCACGAGGAATGGGGATAGCGGGACTTCTAGGGTTCATCGCACCACGATAGATTTGGGAATTTTGTTCGCATAGTGGTAGGATGGATCGTGTTATAACCTAATATAAGGACAAATACTAGTCTAATAATTACTTATTTGCCATTGTGTCTAACTCCTGAAAAAAGTCAGTTATACCCCCATTTATGAATACTACACTTGTAGTATAATATACTACTATCTCGATATAAAAAAACTAGAACAGATCTCATCTATTGGATTGAGGAGAATGGACGGTCCTCGATCATTACTCAGTAGGTACCGTGAAAGAGCCCTTTAACTAACGCCATTAGTCCAGATTTAGTGCATTCTTTGTCCTTGTCTACACAGAGGCTTCCGACACCGCGTAGAGGCCAAGCCATGGGCTTCCGACACCGCGTAGAGGCCGTAATTATATGAAGAAAGCATGGTCAGTGTATATATATTCACAATTTTTGCGGTTTGTGTTAACACAGTACGTGTAACGTGCGGGCTGAGAGTGAGACAACGGATGCGAATCACATGGTTGACGGCTCAGCCGATCGAGTGGCGGCTGTGGCGCATGCGCCTGTTGTGCTCAGCCGACCTGGCGGCCTGGCAGTGGGCATGCCTCCAAACGAGAAAAACATGCGATTGGCACATGCGTGCGAGCGAATTTTAATGCTGTAGTGTCCTTTTCCTTCGTAGCAAGATACATACAGCAAAGTTCACTTGTGAAACAGTAACGTCCCAATTTTTCTAAATGTTTTGTTATTTAAAAACAAAATCAAATTTTTTTTTTGGCAAAACCGAATATTTGGCAAAGATAATACTATCTCGAGCCTATTTAAACCCTGTCATGCCCATTTCATTTTCATCTTTCTATTTTTTTCTTTCCTTTTTCATTCTCTTTTATGTAGGCCCAGTTGAACCCCTCTCGAATTTGGCCCATTCCTCAGCCGGCCCAACCGAATTTCCCCATTCCTCTTTCTCTCACAACCAGCCAACCCACCCGCCATCCAGTCCCCCTCCCTTTCATTTCTCTTATTCTTCCCCTATTCATTCTCTCTCCCTATAGTTATTTCCAATGTTGGAACATTTTAGGGCCACTTTTGGACGCGAGCATGATTGGGTGAGGACGCCATGTCAAAAACACGTTGTTCTTTTTGATCGTGCATCGTAGCCACCTCTTCCTTCTCTCTCTCTCTCTCTCTCTCTCTCTCTCCCCCCCCCCCTTCTGGCAGGCGCATTCAAACTGTCATTCTCTTTCCAAATTTTTCCTGTCCTTCCCAAATCTCCTTGATCTCATTGATTCCGGTACCCACCTTCCCCTCTCTCGTGGCCACGCTGCCCAATTTTGTCATCGCCGGTGCCACTATCCATCACTGCCACCACGAAGGTGTTTCATCGCCATAGCCAAAGGGTGATGCCTAATGCTCGTTTCTTCCCCCTCCAGTGCATCCCTCTCCGTCCTCCATCGCCGACGCCGACCACTGGAGCGCTGCCACACTGTGAGATAGAACTACCATGGCCTTGACCGTGGCGGTGAGGTCGCCATCATTCAACTCCGTTCGTGTTGTCTAGGTCATCGTCATCCTCGGAGAATTGTCGTGCTATTGTCAACTTGTCTGCTTCGTTGACTCCACCGAGCATCGTAGCTCTAGCAAGCTTGTTCTAGACGCCGACGCCACCCCCACCCTATGTTGTGGGTTGTTTGTTCACGGCAGGCAACAGGCTACCGCAGAGATTTTCTCTATTTCATTTATTTAAATTTATTGAATTTGTTATTTTTATAACCTTTGAAATATTAATCCAAACAATAACAAATAAATTTCTGTAGTTTCACAAAAAAAAAATTGTATATTCTTTTTAGATAGCTTTAATGATTTGCCAATTATTTTTGTCAATCATTGGTATTTATTCATTGTTTCTCTTTAGTTAAAATCAACTAATTAAGTAGGAGGAGAAGGCGACTACAGGGAGGATTTTCAAGGAGGGCCAACAAACAACGTTGAGTCACCTTTATGCTTTTTTTTTTCTTAATGCCTAGTTTTCATTTGTTGATGTCAAATCCAGTTACATGGTAATTGTTAGGTATTGTGTCGAATATGTGTACGAGTATGTTACATAGACTCTGTGTTGTAATAGGCAGGGTTGGTTTAGTGTTAGAGTCGGACTCTATCCAAGCCTCCACTATATAAAGGGAGGCAGCCGTGGTGTAACCAAGCGAACGACTTCATAATAGTAGCATATGCAAGAGGAGGTCAACGGCTGGCATATAGCCGTGACCTGGTTAACCGGTGTGCTGCGGTATTATGGATTGGGGAAGAGCGCCCATAATCATAGCCCTGCATACGTAGGCAGCAATGCCGAACTGTGTAACCAAACATCGTGTCTCCTGGTGTCGTTCAAGATCTTACATCGGCGCATATCTTAATAAGTGGTATCAGAGCCATGTTTGGTAACCCGAAACATCTCTATGAGATCGTACGGTGTAGGACAGATGGTCCAATGAGTGATGGGGGAAATTGTTAGTTTTAGTCCCACATCGGTTATTGGTGATGGGGAGCACAACTTAAAAGGTGGAGGCACCCTCTCCACATGAGCTAGTCTTACGAAATTTGAGTTGGGCCAGGACCTAGGTTATGCTTCTAGTTGGGCCAATAGATGTGAGGACCTGGGCCCGAGACCAGGTATTGGTCGCGGAGGGAGCCGGATCGCTGGAGGGCCATGAGATGGCAGGATCACAGCGGGCTCCAACAAGTGGTATTAGAGCCATGGTCGGTAACCCGAAACGTCTCTATGAGATTGCGCGGTCTAGGACAGATGGTCCGATGTGTGATGGGGGAGATTGTTGAGTTTAGTCCCACATCGGTTATTGGTGATGGGGAGCACAACTTAAAAGGTGGAGGCACCCCTCTCCCACCAAGCTAGTCTTTTGAGCTGAATTGGGCCAGGACCTGGGTTGTGCTTCTAGTTGGGCCAATAGATATGGGGACCTAGGCCCGAGACCAGGTGTTGGTCTCGAGGAGAGCCGGATCACTGGCGGGCCATGAGATGGCAGGATCGCAGCGAGCTCCAACAAGTGGTATCAGAGTTTCGTTGGCGAGTTTGGCCATGCAGAAGATCTAGGGGGGACGATTCGATCGGTGGTGTCAGGCACTTCGGGCATGAGGCTCAAACCATTAGATGGGCTACCGTTGGCAGGGATTGACCAGACGTGGCGATCAGGCCGACAAAATAGCCGGTGAGGTTGACAGGCGATGGTGACGACCTCGGTGTTCGCGATCAGACAGGCAGGCGTGGAAGGGAGTCAGATAGATCGGAACGGTGGGAGCAATGATGTGACCGGATGTTGCACAGGAGGCACTGCATCACGACACTGGAGGTGAAGCTGTGGCGTGGATGCGGATAGACAGGGTGCGGCATATTTTGCTGTCCACGGATGACGCGGTGCGCGGTGGCGGGCTGGGAAGCCTGCTCGAGTAATCAAAGATTGGATCTAGAGGTGCAGATTCAAGGGGAGTCAAACAAATATCCAAATGAGGAAGCAACCAGAGGCTAGGTACAAGGTTCGCTCAAGACGCTGGAACGACTTCAAGATGGAGAAACCATATTTTTCAAAGTGGAGTTTGTTAGGTATTGTGTCGAATATGTGTACAAGTAGGTTACATGGACTCTGTGTTGTAATAGGCCGGTCTGATTTAGTGTTAGAGTCGGACTCTATCCAAGCCTTCACTATATAAAGGGAGGCAGCCCTGGTGTAACCCAAGCGAACGACTTTATAATAGTAGCATAGGCAAGACGAGGTCAACGGCCGGCATGTGACCGTGACCTGATTAGCCGGTGTGCTGCAGTATTATGGATTGGGGAGGAGCGCCCATAATCAGAGCCCCACAGATGTAGGCTGCAATGCCGAACTGCATTACCAAATATCGTGTCTCTTGATGTCGTTCATGGTCTTGCATCGGTGCATATCCTAACAGTAATATTTCAAAATAAAATCAAACTAGTTTACTAGAATAAATAATCACCTATCATTATTAAATTGTTTTGAGACCTGTCCTTGAATGATATAGCAATTTTTGTAGGTTAAAATGCTAGTCGCAATATACATACTGTTATTTATCTAACGGTACTATATTTTTTTTGCAAATCGGGTAGAATGGGAATTTTTGGAAAAGAATGGGGTGGATGTTAGGGAGATGTCATGTCTTTGTTTTGCATTCCGGGGGAGAAACGAGCGTGTAACCAAATTGTGGCCGGAGCATTCCAAAACTTGTGGATAATTGGCTCTGTAGTAGTAACTGACTAGGCGCGGGCGCACCGAGGCCGCGGACTTCCAGGTGAGAAGCTAGCCCATCCAGCCAACCGGCCAAAGCGCCCACCTTGCTGAGAGCTGTTCGTAAAAAATGGTTTTATATGTAAAGAATTAATGGATGGTCGGATCTAGCTAGTGCCCACGATCGGACGGCCGCGAATGAACGAAGGGACAAGGTACACTGATGATATGAAAGTGACACGTGGCTACCAGGAGCAGCCTAAACGCCCTCTTGTATATTTATAGATGTTGAACAAAAATATTCTAACCACAATTCCATGCAGTACAACCTCCTGATGCTGGAATGGGACAATCTTTGGCTGAGTACATCCACTTTACTAGCTTAGTATTTTGTCGGAAGGTGGAACGCGTGGCTTAAGTGGCGTCTTCAGTTTAGATCAAAGACCTTCAACGAAAACTAGACGACAGACACCTTGCTAGCGAAGTCTTACCAAATGGTCATCTGTTATCCTTTGCTAGTCACACACGAAAATGTATGGTGTTGACGCAGAATTTAGGCTTTGCTTAAGATGAATGTATACAAACTCCATAGAGTCAAAAATTGAATAGTGGTTAAATAGCGGTTGCTTGCACACTATATGCTTCTGACTTTGTTCAAATAACGCTTTGGCCAATAAAAAATATTTTTTCTAGGCGGATAGGATTTAGATGACTTGGCAGGTAACGCCAAAGCAGGAAATGGTTTTGGCCATGGAGACCAAGACTTCTCAATGTTTTCTCTAACCAAAAAGCTCCACTCAAAATAGGACAAAACTTTCCTTATGCAAATAAAACCCTCGCCTCCCTCGTTAGACCCTCCTTCTGCATATCTACTAGACATGATAAGAATTTTGTACCCATATTCTTGCACACTCGTGCGGCCTGCTCATTTCAACGAGCTGAATCTTACGATGGTTTTGATGCACCATTAAAGGAGACTGCTTTTGTGGATCATTATTCGGACATTAAGAATACGATGTTCCGGTTATCGACGGTGGAGTTTATCATGGATTTTTTATTGGAACTAATTGTTGTTTTCTCTATGTTTTTGCTGATGTAATAAGACGATATTATTAACTTATTAATGTCAGCATTTTGGTCATCATGTGGTTGTAATAAATTCATCATTTGGCGATGATTTCATCATGTAAAATATGTCTACCAATTTGCAAATCAAGGGACTAGTATGGTTAACACGGAAGCCCAAAATAGGGTCTCGCATGAATAGTGGCACTGCACATGTACATCACATAGCTGCTGCCCCGCCTTCCAGATGCGGCAGCATGGCCAACTATAGTCAGAGTGAAAAAGGCAAACAACACTTAGAGAGAAGGAACTCAAGCTAGATGAACATTTCGTGGTGGTTACCAACATGGAATCCTTCTGTATTTTTTGATGGTGACGAACAATAGAGTTTGCAGTGGCGGAGGACAGAATAAAATTATGGTATGGTGACAAGTAGATAGAATGAAAATAATATTGGGGGTTCTTGTTTTCGGTTTTTATACTTATTTTATCTACTTTTCATCTCTTAGATGTTGTTCTAATAAACTTATTTGTTTTTTTGTTCCTTTTCTTATCTATTATTCTTTAAAGAAAAACACTGTAGCAAATAACACATTTCATTTAACTTGTTTTTACAGTCTTTAGACCCACCTTTGATATTACAGAAAAATCTTCTTGAAAACTAAAGTGTTTGTGTTTTTCAAACGGATAAGTAAATGAGCAAATACGTTGAAAGGAACAGTGTCAATGTGTTATTAATCAAAGATAAGATGTTAAGATGAGATTGTAAGATAAGCTTGACGGCGTGTTCTCCGCTCAACCACCGCGGATCACACCCCTGGTCAGATTTTCAGTCTGCTAGCCAACTCGATCAAGCTCGATTCGATTCGGCGTCGGGCACAAGCAAGGGCGACTCTCAGTTACCGAGTTCGGACCCCTCGCGGGTAATAGTCCTACTCTGCTGAGCCTTAGCTCTTTTCGATTGTGGTTGAAAGGGAATGTGTTTTGAGGTGTTTTCGATGCACCAATGCTCGTGCTCTCCTCTCTCCTCCCCTTTATACAAGCTTTGGGGTGGCGGAGGCCGAGGAGTAAGCGATGCAGTGCTCTCGATTACATCGACAAGACACGACAGAAGAGCATTTAAAACGCACGCCACGCCAGCGCTGCGCCGCCTCGCGTGCCATGCAAGTGGCCTCGACCCTGCAGTCACACCGGTGAGCTGCGGGTGGGGCCTACCGCCTCCTCGACAGGCGGCCTCCTCAAGCAAACCTTCTCTCTGCCGGTCAATTCTTCTGCGCACAGTGGCAATTGCTCGGACTGCAAGGGTCATCATGCGGTAATCATTTCTTCCTCTGTCTATCCGCGTGATGTCTCATTAAATGCGCCGTCCTTCAGCAGAGGGGAGCCTTCGTCCGAAGACTCATACAGCGCTCCCTGCCGCTGGGCCCGCTTTGGCAGGGGCCCTCGCTGGTCTCCAGAGGGCTCGCCACGCACGCCCGCCTTTGGCGCGTGGGGCCCTCGCCTCACCGTCGGAGGGCTGCGCCGCGCCCGCTGGGCGTGGGGCCCTCGCCTGCCAGGGGCTCGCCCGCGCGCCGCTTTGGCGTGGGGCCCTCGCCTTGCCTTCAGGGGGGCTCGCCCACGCACCCGCCTGGTGACCTCCCTAGGCCTCTTTGTACCCCGGTATTTATTACACCGACAAAGCTCAAGAGTGTAACATCCCAATTTTGGAACAAATTCAAAAATTTGTTTGAATTTAAAAATTCGTTTGAATTTGCTCTGACGCGTGGGCCATCTCTCTCTATCTCTTCCTCTGCCTGGTGGCCTTGCCCCGTTGTTCTGCTCTGCCTGCTCTACTTCGTCACGCGCCATGTCTGCTCTGCTGCGCCGCTTGCGCCATTATCGCTCGCCGCGCCGTCACACTCATGCCGAGCCGCGCCGCTCACTCCCCTCCGCACCGTGTGAGCCATCGGGCCAGCCCCTTGGCCCCGCGCCTATAAAACCGAAGCCACCCCACCGGCATCATTTTCCCTGTTTTCCCCAAATCTCTCCACGCCGGCGCCGAAGACCATCCCGTCAATTGAGTGAGCCGTAGAACAATTCCTCGCACCCAAAGCATGTACTATGCATCCGTAAGCTTTCCCCTCAATCAATTACAGGGGAGCTGCCCAGAGGAGACGTGCCCGCGACGCCCCTGTTTCGTTCGCCGCCAGGATTCTCGTCGCCAACCGCCTCCGCTCCGCCGCGTGCTCGCCCTTGAGCTCAGTGAGCACCTACGTCACCCCCTCTTGCGCCTCGATTGCTTTCATAGCTCGTAGATCCATTTTGTGACTTGGCGTCTCCGGCGAGCTTCAGGTTCCACCGCCGTGTCCGGCCGTCTTCGGCCCCGGCGCGAGGTTCGTTAGGACCACTAGAGGGCCGTAGGTGCGATAGAGTACACGCTCTTGGTCGGAAATGGGCAGAAGCGCCGCCACGGCTTGTGCCGTCGCCGCCAGCCACATAGCCTAGTCGGAGGTAGACGATGACCACGAGCCCTTCGATTCGCGCTGAGCTTCGTCCAGGGCGTGAACCGTTGAGTCGATGCCATGCTGGCCCCAGTTGCCAGAAAAATGTTTCGCGCGCCGAGTTACGTTGGTGTCATTGTGTCGCTGCCAGTGGGCCTATGGCCCACTGGGAAGATAAAGTGGAAGCGCCCCTTGGTGCTGCGCTGGCCCCGTGCGTTGGCGTATCGGCGAAATACGCTTTCGACATTTCCGCCATGGTATGAGACTCACAGACGCTTGGGCCATGGGCGCGATTCGTCATTGGGCGGCTCGTCATTGATTCGCCGAAGAGATTTAAACAATTTCCACCGATTTAACCATATATTTAATTACAGAAATGGTTATAGATTTATTTAAAATAGCTAGAAATTCCCAAAAATTCTATAAAAATTTGGATAAATGGGTTAGACCATTCCTGATTTTATAAAATTATGAAAACAACCGCTGTAATGAATTATTGGCACTGTTTAATAAAATGAGTAAAATTCTTTTATAGAAAAGGATACAAATAGAATTAGGGCGAATTTAGTTATTATAAATAATGAGTTTAACCCAATAAAATCATAAGAAAATAAAATGGGTAGGTAAATGCCATAATTGATATAGAACATTATAAAAATGCCATGCTTTCCCAATGGTATTCATTAGAGAATTATTTTTCTAAACACCAACAAATAATTAGTAATTTTTTTGTTAATTAAATTAGGTGTTGTCCTTAGAAAAATGCAGTAAATTATTTTATAACTTAGAACCACACTATATAATTAAAAGCACTTAGAAAAGGCCAACTCCGATAAACTTAACTTCGTATGTAGGCCGTATTACGACGTGTCGTCATCGTATGTCGCCATAAAACCCTATTCACTCAATTACTACTATGTCGTACGGAATTGTATTTTAGGGTATAGCTAGGCTATTATATAACGATAATGTTATTTATTAATACATTCGTACATGCATTGCATATCATACGAAAGTTAGCATCCTTATCCGACCTTATACATTAGTGTCGAGGATAGAACCTAGGTCACATACATGCATCATGTTTTATGCTTTGCATCAGCGAGTAATTATTGGATTCTATATGTGCTTAGACGTAGGCGATCCCGAGGGAAGGTTCGGAGACACTGAGGAAGACCTTCTACCTGAACAAGATGAGTTAACACTTACTCTAATAGATGTTTACCCTTGTTAGGGAAGGATTGCGACTTCCCCTAGTGCGGATTAACATCGATATATTCATGGCTATTACCCGGTTTTCCCAAACTAAATTGTTTAATATTAAAATGCATGCTTATTAACTTGCCCAATTGTTAATCATGTTAATATTTATACATGCCTGTCCTTGTATTATTTTTTCCTTTAGGACTGCCTTGATTGTCGTAATCCTTGTTAGCCTAAGAATAGTTGGTAACAACTTTAACCCTGCCTATTGGGTATGCTGATCAAATCATAACCACTCCTCGTAATGATATGAATTAGGGACCCGTTTATAATAAAGTCATGTAACAATGTGTTTCACAATCAAGTCGTACTCAATGGACAAAGTCATGACATTTATTCAGGGAACCGATAAACAACGTTATCATATATACATGAACAAAGACGTGGTACAATCATCACTATGATTGATTTAGGGCATATCCCTTTCAAGAGGCCACACTTCCCCAGGATGACGCTAGACTAGTGTGGGCTGGCAAACCCCTAGGCCGAGATAGGCAGTCTATGGCAAGTGTGGTCCACAATAGGATTGCCAAATCCTGTAAGGATGGCGGGTTTAGGAAATGTTGGGGCAACAAGAAGTTTGGTGTGGTAAAGTATAAAGTCGAGTGTATGTTGGTCGAGGGTTGGTCTATTTAGGGTTGGTCGAAAGTTTGGGCTGTTTAGTTGACGGCTTGGGATGTATTGTTATGACGTTAAACCCTTGAGATCTAAAGTCTACTAATATCTGAAGCTAGATAGGGAAATTTTAAAGTCATTTAAAAACTAGCTTTACGCAAATAAAATAACCCTTTCCCCAAATAAAGGCTTCTATATACACTAAGTGCATTAAGGGAAGTGTTAACTAGCCAGTGTTTGGATGACGCTGACCTCGCCTACTTACATTCTTTTAGATGATGGGATAGAGGTGGATCCTTACGAGTGCCATGAAGACGATGGACAGGACTTCGGTGGGCCTGATAAGTCTTAGGGTTGCTCCGGTCATGTACGAGTAACATTGCCGTGAAGATATTCTTTTAGGTAGATATTTTGGATAACTGCATTACTCTAATCTATGTTTTGTATTTAAAAGGCTAATGTTGTTCAACAACAACAACAACAACAACAAAGCCTTTAAATCCCAAGCAAGTTGGGGTAGGCTAGAGTTGAAACCCAAAACAAACCGCTAAAAAGGGGAAGGGGAAAAGAAACAAGAAGAACGAGGGTTTAAAAAGTTTTTGAAAAGAAGCACAAGGAAGAGCCTAGTCGGGCTCAGTGCGTGGATAGTCGCTTTCCAAGCACTTCTATCCAAGGCTAACTCTCTTGCTATATTCCAATCTTTTAGGTCCTCTTAACCGCCTCCTCCGTGGTCAAGTTTGGCCGACCCTACCTCTCTTCACATCATTATTCCACCTTATGGTTCCGCTATGCCTTGGTGCCTCTGGAGGTCTTCGTTGCACATGCCCAAACCATCTTAGTCGATGTTGCACAAGCTTTTCTTCAATTGGGGCTACCCCTAGTCGATCCGTATCTCATCGTTTGAACTCGGTCCATCCTTGTATGCCCACAAATCCAACGCAACATACGCATCTCGGCGACACTTAATTGTTGAACATGTCTTCTTTTAGTAGGCCAACATTTCGCACCATACAACATCGCAGGTCTAATAGCCGCCCTATAGAACTTGCCTTTTAGCTTTTGTGGTACCCTCTTGTCACATAGAACACGGATGCTTGACGCCATTTCATCCATCCCGCTTTGATTCTATGACTAACATCTTCATCGACATCCCGTCTCTTTGTAGCATCGACCCCAAGTATCGAAAAGTATCCTTCTTGGGCACTATCGACCTTCCAAACTCACATCTCCTCTTCTGTCTAGCGATGCGAAGTCACATCTCATATATTCGGTTTTAGTCCTGCTAAGTCTAAAACCTTCGACTCGAGTTTGCCGCCACAACTCTAGTTTCCTATTTACTCCTTGGCTTTCATCCACTAGTACTACATCATCGACAAAACAAGCATACACCACGGGATATCTCCTTGTATATCCCTTGTGACCTCATCCATCACCAAGGCAAAGAGATAAGGGCTCAAAGTCGATCCTTGATGTAGTCCTATGTTGATTGGGAAGTCACTTGTGTCACCGTCGGTTGTTGAACACTAGTCACAACATCTTGTTGTACATGTCCTTAATGAGGCCACATACTTTGTTGGGACTTTATGCTTTTCCAAAGCCCACCACATAACATACCTTGGTATCTTATCATAAGCCTTCTCCAAGTCTATGAAAACCATGTGTAGGTCCTTCTTCTGCTCCCTATACCGCTCCATAACTTGTCTTAGAAGAAAAAGGCTAATGTTGTTCGCCTTACTAAATTCGCCTAAGGGCGTAACATGGTATGTAATATTTAGGGATTATGATTAATCGATGTGTGCTTGTATCAGTTATGTGATCTTCCACACTAGTGTACGGGATTCCGACTCTCAAGGTAAGTTAAATTGAGGGTTGACAAAAATAAAGAGCCACGGTGTCAGAGTATCAAATCAATCTATACAATATAATAGTAGATGATGCTATATATAAAAACAATTTCCAAAGGCTATATAGCAGCGTAGCCTTTCCAGCTCATGTGAGGCCACGTTCGAAATTCCCGCTAGTCCATTTTCGATGCGGCGTGGCCGTCGCCACAGCCGTGCGATCAACCCTGGTGGTTTTGTAAAAAACACCCCGTAGTTCAATATATTACGTACACGTTCTCGACGATTCGCGTAACGGTCCTTCGGCAGTGCTCCCTCGCGCCTGCAAATTTCCGCCATGCCCCTCAGTATTTTCCGTCCATCGCAACGCCGCCCTTTTGCCCTTCGTAGATACACCCATGGTTCGGATGAAATTACCCGCAGATGCCATCGTTTATAGGCCTGCCTACCCGTCGCAGTCCCCCTCCCCGCCGCGGTCTTCCACCCCATCTCTCTCCAGTTCCCACAGCTCGCCTGGATCCATCGACACCAAGGCCGCGCCTCCACCGGCGCGCCATGTCCACACGCCGTCGCCGCCCGCCCTCCTCTTCTCTGGTCCGGCTTCCCCTGAGCAGCACCGCCAGTAGGTTAGGGCTGCGGCCTGCGCGACCGCCCCCGCCACGTGATCTGGTCTTCCCAACCGCCACCGCCGCCAGATCCGTCTTCCCGACGACCGCCGCTGCTGGAACTGGCTTCCCCGACTGTCGACATCGCCGGATCCACCTCCCCTGACAACTACCGTCACTTTGTCATCGTTGCATCTGTTTCCCTTTCTTCCTTGCAGAAACACCAAGATGCGACAACGATTCTGCAGTACGTGACGTTGCCTCTATATCAGCACATTGGATGCCTTATTTTCCCCGTTGCCTCTATATCAGCACATTGGATGCCTTATTTTCCCCTTTATGTGTAAGTTTATGGTCATGCTGAACTGCTGCTACTTCTAGCAATTTCTGAGAATATGATTGGTAAAGCTTCTTTATTGATATCTTTAGCCTTTTGTGATAAATCCACTTGATGCAATCTCAGGGTTGCATTACAGTTAGCAGCTTGGTCTCCCATTTCTATTGTTCTCTTGACCCTCTAGCTTTGTCTGAGGAATCCACTTCATGAAATTGTAGGACCGCATCACTAACTTGATGAATGCAGTGGCGTTTGGATAGAGATATTCACAAAGTCTATGTCTTTTGTTTATTGCTCCTGACCTTAAATTAGTGATGCTATCTTAAATACATTGAGACGGCAACATAGTGTTTTTTTCTTTGGCTACCTGAGAAATGCATAGCAAACAAAGATTCTTTGCATCATTAGGAAATAATTTGCTTTTGTCGGCTTATGTATGGCTTTTTTTTTTATGTTCCCTCATGTATTCAATACAAGAAATTGTGCCCTGCCTCCTTGTCGTCCCTTTTTCTGGCTATTTCACCATAGTGAGTTCTGTAAAATGCATCTATTGAGCAAAATCCACATAGACTTTTCCCAGTTTTATCAGGTTTACTCCTGATGGACGATGGGTTGTCACCGGTGGCTCGGAGAACATAATGTTATGGAGATATGGGATTTAATAGCTTGAAAACTTTTGCATGATTTCAGATTCCATAGTAGACAAATCCTATGAATTGATTTTCATCCTCAAAGTTTTTTGGTTGCGGGGCATTGATTTTCATCCTAAGTTTTTTAGTTGCGGCAGGTACCTACTTTTCCTTCTGTTGCATTAAGAGTTGACATTTTAGTTACATGATCTTGCAGCCTTAACATGCATATGTATCATGTACATTATTTTTTGTTTTGGAATTTAGGCAGTCTATGACACTTCCATTTTTTTATATGGGAGCATCGCTCTTTTAAAGTTGCGAAATTTTTTATATGGGTGCCGATGAAACTAATGCTCTATGACTATACGTTCTGAAGAAAGTGATCTTATATTTCGATTACCATTTCTACCACTGTATATTTTTTAATTAAGATTTCATCCATTACTCTGATTGTATTAGGCTTCTAGAATTTTTTTTGAATGCAAATATGCTTCAGCTGCTACAGAATGCCTACTATGAAGTGCATATATATGTGGTTCGCCATATGGGATATAGCAATTTCGTTAAGAACTGAGTTGACTTTGCCTTCAAAATGTGATGGTTCATAATTTCGGTCTGAGGAAATCAAAATTTGGTTGCTAACTTTGTAAATTTGTCAATAAAAGAAGATTTTCTACGATATTGTCTCCACGCATCAGAGGATAAACCACTCTTTCAATTTATTTTTATCTAAAAGTTGATAGATCATATGATATATTATGCTAATATTTTGTAATTTGCTTCATTTTTTCTAAGAAAAATTTACCTTATTTTGTATTAATTTATTTTGAGATATTCCCTCTGTTTTTAGTTTATTTTTTCCATTCAAGATTTTGGCTAGGTTCTAAAAATGAAATGAGACCAAGGGCAATTCTGCCATGTATTTTTTATATTTAAAAATATAGGAACATATGGAGCTGGTTGCAACCTCAATGTTCGCCTCTTTAATCGTTCTGGGGTACCATATTTTTATTATGTTCATTGGTTTATGCCTATATACTCCTCTTTGGTTCCTAACAGCTATGCTTACAAGCTTCACCTTTTTTATCTCTAGTATAAGATTGTCTTATGTGAACTTCCCTAGAACAAAGAATTTTTATCCATGTGAGTTTTAACCATTTCTTCCTAATTTGTATACTGCTTGCAGACCTATACCTTTGTGGGTATATAAATATTGTTTTAGATAGCTGCTAGCAAATAGTGTCATCCTACTAGAACTTATATGCCCATGTGCTTTTCGAATGTTAGCCTAAAGGGCCACATCTTATTTCCAAACGTATTAGAGATTGAATGGATTAAGCATGAATAAGCAGTACTAAACATGCTAACACCCACGCGCCACAGGCGCGTTTGCTTGCTAGTATTACTATAAAGCACAACATTGAAAGGACAAAATACGTAGCACGGAAATGTTAACTGCGCGTTAGAGTCCGAGGCAATTGCATTTGCCGCGCAGTTTGTGACGGTGTGTCTCGTGGCGTAGGCCCCGGACACGGCGGCCCACCGGGCTCGATTTTTTAATATTTTATATTCTTATTTTATAGATCTAATAAATATATTTTTTATTAAAATTAAATAAATAGTATCCTTCCGTCGATTCAAGTGGCGGATAAATAGGCTCAGCCAAAACACCTCAATCGAACTAGCGGATGAAAGGGTTGAGCAAAAAACCGTGCTGTCTCAATTGACGGTAATTAAAACCTACTGTCTGAACTGGCAAGAAACAAGCGAAGGTATTTTCCTCCAAGGGAACTAGCAGAAAATAGCACCAAGTGATTTCCCGCTAAGGGAACCAGTGGGAAATAGCACCAAGTGATTAAAACAGCGGATATTAATCAACATATATCCAATACACTAGTAAGAACATGGGTAGCTAGTATGTTCCTCATTGGATCGAAATGCGCCACAGATTTCGTGTTCGAACCAACAGTGCAATAGGTTTATTAAGGTCAGTTAGCACGTTTGGCTTATGTGACAAAATTACCAACATTGGCTAGAAAATTGTGGGAAAATATGGAAATGTGTGCCTCATAGGATGATATTATAGCCACAATGAAAATTGCAAAACATGCACTATACCACAGACCATTTTTAGCGACAGACGGTGTGTTGTTAAATATTTTCAAAGGTGGCAAACCGTCTGTCGCTAAAACATACCGACAGATGGTCTGCCGGTATAACATTTGTTTTCGATAGACGGACTGTCGTTATAAGTATAAAGCTATAAAGACGGTCGGTCTGTCGGTATACATAATATTTAAGGACGATCGGTCTATGGCTATATATATGGATGGAAAACACGCGCGAACCTAAATATTACAAGATTGGATTTTGCCGCGCGCGCCGGCCAATACCACGAGGGAACATAAGTACTCCTCGTCATCCTGTGCCACCTCTCCAAGCTTCTGCTGCTTCCTCCCCTCAATCGATGGGTTTGCTTGCAAGCGTATGGTAGATTGGTTTTGATGAATTAGTGCGCAGTCTCACCGTCTCAGTGGTAGGTTGGGGATTAGTATCAGATTTGTTTTTGGCCCTTTTATGTTTCACTTTTTGAACAAAATTGTAACAACTGAAGATGAATGAAAGGGAATTCTGTGTATGACATGCTGGAACTCAAATCTGCATCTTAGCCTCTGTAACTCTGGTTTCTTTGATTTTTGTTGTGAATTCAAGAGCTGCAATGCTTCATTTTATTTATTATGTATGAACAGAAATGCTCCAAGGAAGGATATTTTTCCTAATGAAAATTAGTTAAATTTTGGATGTCCGTTGCTCTACCATGTGAATATATGGAAATTTTATTCCTTTTCCGGTTGCTTATGATAGCACTATACCCATTGTTCTACCAACTCACATGGTCTGCTGCTTGCAGTGCCCTCATTTGTATTGTTTTGTTAATGATCTAGTGTTGCTGCAAGATAATGGACTGAACAATTTATCAGTGGAGTGCCATTGTAGATATACATGCCCTGATCAACGCTGAAATAATCCCTAGAGACTTCAGAACATGGATAGTCTTAGTTAAATTTCAGAGAACAATGGGCTATTAATTGCTCGTTAATCATAGAAATGAAAGACATTGTACATGTCACAGAATAGAGGTTCTTGTTTTTGCCAAAATGCAACTGAGAGAGGTTTACTAATTTCTGAATGTATGCCATTGACAGATTCATGCAAATTAGTATTGTAAATTTCTCAAGTGCAAAATCTGAAATTGCTATAGCATAAATTTGATATTAGCATTAAGTTTCAGGCCATTTGTCAAGTGCATAACCTGAATACCGTTGAATTTTTTTCTCTCATGTAGCACAACAAGAATGAGCTGAATCAGATCTGATTCATGCATCTGGAATGAAGGCATACACCAAACTGGAATGATTCAAGACCTGAGGGCATGGCATTAAGCTTTGCATTCATTTGCCAAGAGTAAAGTTGCAATTTTATTGTATTTATTTTAACTTTATTTTCCCATGATTTGCATATTTCACTGGACGTAGATAGTCACCTACTGAGGATTGCTGAGAAAAGAGCAAGGTACACCGCATTTGGGAGATCGAGGTCCGACCCACATCGCTAAGAGTTGGTTAGTCCTTCCATTATTCTGCTCCTCAATCACTTAATCTTTTGCATATGTGATTTGATGTACATGCTTGAAATTGTACGCGATGAAAAGAAATTGCATTTGGTTGGTGATTCATAAGCCTTGAATAAAGTATGTTGCTTGTTTGTATGCTATCTTGAGAGTAAACTTCACTTGCAGAGTTGGCCCTTGATTAAGAGTGAAAACACTCTTTTCTTATTGTTCAAGGGTTTTAATCTTTAATAGTCCAAAACCACAAAATACAATATGGATATAGATGCCTTACTTAATGAACATATCTGATGTGCACATATTGTGAGAGAAGACTATGTGAGGTGCCCTTGTCAATATTCTCTATAGTGGTCTATTTTTTGCTCACTTCATTAAAATCTTATAAGTGCATTATTTTATATAGTAGACATAATTTGTACTATATATGGTCTCATATATGTTTTTAAACTGTAGGTCCTACATTTGTTTAACTTGTAAATATATAACAATCTTAAGGGTGCACCATGGATAAAAGCTGGATGGATGAACCTAGGTAAAATTAATTCTTTTGAAAGTTGTGACGTGTCGGCAGTACATCCTGTTTCATGTAACATGTTTCATATACATTGCATGTAGGCACACAAAGGTCTACGTAGAAGGGGTAAAGAGATTCCTATCTTATGCATTTACTAACTCATCCGTAGGAAATAAAATATTATGCCCTTGTAGAAAATGTGTGAATTCGTTTTGAAAAAATTCAACAAAAGTACGTGAGCACTTAATATGCGAGGGGTTTCTAGAACGGTACAAAATATGGACTTATCATGGAGATTGTAGCCCTTCTGTGGTGAATTCTCATGATAGTGATGATGATGAGTTAGGGCAGAATTTTGAAGAAGACGATGACATTTCTGATTTGCTTCAAGATTTTTTATTTATTTTTTTTTTTGGGGGGTTTAGATGATAAAGGGATTTTGAAGAACACGGTGCAACTTACTTGAACTTATTTGTTGTACAGGTAGTTGAAGGCAACAATAAACATGATTGTAACTTATTTGTTGTATGCAAGTCAAAGAGTATTATTTGGATATTATTATAGGAGAAGTTAAATATTTATTTTGTATTATAATCTGGACTAAATGTGAGATAAAAATGATTACAATTTCTAGCTATAGTACTTTCCTTATCAGTTGCTAGCTCATGTTATAAATTAAATATGTGGTAACATGTTGTTAAAATGAATCCTTTATATATATAGCGTGTCTGTGTGATAACATGTTGCTTGATATATATGTATGCGTGGTGGTCTGTGCTTGCACTAAAATGATGTTTTTTATAGGTACAATGGCAGTGCATGCTACATGGATTGGAAGCATGGAAGTTGATCTTTTTGTTTTAATAGAACCTAGGAACACAGTGGGTGGTCTGCAAAGACACCATCAGTTATTGAGTTGTTCATTTTACTTGTAATGATCATGAAACAAGTAGTGGAAAAACTGTAAACAACGTCGGTTCATATTTTGTAATATGATATGCATGGATGAGACGAACTATTTACGGTATCGATGGCTCATGCTATGTGTCAAATGGTTAGTTCATATTTTGTACTATGACATGTATAGTAGAGGTGAACTATATACACTTGTGTCACATGCTATGTATGAAATGGATATGCTTATGTGAAATGGACATGTATTATATATATTTGTGTTCTATTTTGTGATCATAAATATTTTAAATGCAGGCATTAACTTTGGGTTTGGCATAAGTTTTTATAAATGTGAAATGTGTAATATGTGATTACAATTGATACGTATTCTTTGTAATTATAGCCGATATATTTTTGAAAATCGTTTTTAATGATACCGTCAGGCGGTCTGTTGCTAAATAAGTCTTAGGAGACGGACGGTCCGTCGGGACAGATTCAACAGACGGTCTGTCACTACATTTTGGTCTGTCGGTATAGATATTTTATTAGGGTCGGACGGTCTGTCGGGAAAGGAAAGTTTGTCGGGAAAGGTCTATCTCGGTAGGACATGTAGTGACAGAATAAAGTCTGTCGGTAAAGCCTTTATCGACAGACTGTATGTCGCCAAATGTGCTCTTTAGCGACAGACGGTGTGTCGCCACAAGTGGTCTGTGGTATAGTGATGTAAATAGTAATAATACTTGAAATGACAAGTGCGTTAGTTTATTATTATCACTAGCACGTTTGGCATATGTTGCAAAATTA
Source organism: Raddia guianensis (assembly GCA_036346415.1). NCBI lineage: Eukaryota > Viridiplantae > Streptophyta > Magnoliopsida > Poales > Poaceae > Raddia > Raddia guianensis. The sequence goes on from CM070537.1 coordinate 7,948,834, forward strand.
CCTACATTGGCAAAAAAAAATGAAAATATTAGACACCATGAGTCACACGTTGTTCTCCGTGCGATGTTATTGTTACATTATGTAGTTTGGTCCCTGCCTGCCACTATAAAAATTACAAAATGGGTATATGGTTATAATTACATTATAACTTTTCATTTCGCTATACGAACAAATATGCTGAAAAACAATGACACGTACGATGCACAATACACTAATGTTAGTACTTATCATGGCATTGCATTGGCAATACAACATGCACCTGGCTACGCAAGACAATTGGCAGTGTACGGCAAGGCAAAGCAATTAGCAAGGCAGGGTACCTTCATGGAAATTTTACAATGCGCAAGAATATAGACAATGGAACGAGGGCGTACCTCAGGCCCTTCCCAAAGCTTGAACCTTTGAAATGGGTAAGCTTTGGGATCAAAGCCCATAGCCTTGAATTACTTCATGATTGTATCAGTGTTCCATTGGAGTATCTTATTCATCTCTTAGTGCCACTAGGAGTGGGTATCCGGTGTTTACTGGATCACCTACACATTGTGGTCAATGACTTCCATCCAATCACCAAGGCAGTAGAGCTCTCGTGCAAACGGTTCCATGAAAGAGATGTAGTGTGCCGAGGAGGGCAATCTAACACTTGGTCCATAATTCATACTGTCGGTGTATTGGTGTTGGTGTGTGCCTCCAGCTCCACCGAAAGCAACAATAGCGATGAAGATTGTGGCGCCTCCCATCGGCACAACAAATCTCGGAGGGAAACACTACCAGCTCCTGTAGACCCCATCAGCTTTAGAAAGATGATTGATCCTTGCATTGTACCCACCAAAGTTATAATTAATAACATTAGAATTTCGTCATCATAAATCAAAAAAATATCACTGTAGATCTGTCATGGTATGTACGTCATAGAATGTTTTTGTTGACAAAATGTTTATGTTCGTCATAGAAAATACAATTTTCTGTGATGAATTGTCCATGCGCCATAAAGAGATCCCTTTTATGATGAAATTATGTCGTCGTGTAAGCATTTAAAATGTCATGGAAAAACCTAAAATTGTCAACAAAAAAAAACACGGTTGTCCTGTGAGAGGAGAAAGTTGCCTTAATTTTGCATGACAAAAAAATCGTCATAACATAATACCGAGTCGACTTGTATTCTCATTATTGAACACTCCGGGGCGTGTCTGGTGATGTGTCATATTAATTGTAGGAGCCGCTGTGATCCGGCCCATCTCATGGCCCACAGCGATCCGGCCCCCCCGAGACCAACACCTGATCTCGGGCCCAGGTCTCCACATCTATTGGCCCAACTGGAAGCACAACCCAGGTCCTGGCCCAACTCAGCCCAAAAGACTAGCCTGGTGGGAGAGGGGTGCATCCACCTTTTTAAGTTGTGCTCCCCATCACCAATAACCGATGTGGGACTAAACCCAACAATCTCCCCCGTCACACATCGGACCATCTTTCCTACACCGTGCGATCTCATGGAGACGTTCCGAGTTGCCGACCATGGCTCTGATACCACTTGTTAGAGCCCGCTGCGATCCTGCCATCTGGCCCGCCAGTGATCTGGCTCCCCCCCAGACCAACACCTGGTCTCAGGCCCAGGTCTCCACATCTATTGGCCCAACTGGAAGCATAACCCAGGTCCTGGCCCAACTCAGCTCAAAAGACTAGCCTGGTGGTAGAGGGGTGCATCCACCTTTTTAAGTTGTGCTCCCCATCACCAGTAACCGATGTGGGACTAAACCCAACATTAATATTAGGCTAAGCATTGCCAACTGGTTTGCTAATAGGTAGATCATCACCTCAAAACTTTTGTACTAGCTTCCACCATCCTTTCACGTCGGCTTGCCTGTAGAAGCCTGTAATTATGCATGTGTATCATCGTGTTCTTTCATGATCATATTTTAAAATGCATGGCCTTGGAATAAAGGTACATAAACTATTTGGTTTTTAAAGTGGGAGAGGAAAATTTTAAAAGTAAATTTTATTTTAGTGATCAATGTGATTTTTCCTTCCCATCGGGCATGGGATATCTAGTGTTTTCTTTTCTAACTAGTTATAAGTTTATTTGAGGATGCATGGTTTATAATTTATGTTTTATCGGACCAAGCTATCCTTGTTGGCCCCACATGTTGGCCCCACATGGCAGATACGTCTCTTTGTTTGCCATGCGAGACCAAACTTAACTCCGTCCCTCCGGGGCGTTAAGGCGCTGTCAATGATAGCCACAATGTGGTCGGCTGGGATATGGCCGACGACACCGACTTGTTTGGCGAGCTCAGAAATTTAAATTTTCGGACACGCGTAGAAGTGATTGCAGCATGTGTAAGCTCTTTTGTTAGTGCCGACCACACAACTTGCCGGGATGTTCTTTTATGGGCGGCATATTTGTGGGCTGAAGACATTGTGACGTCGTTAGGATTTTGGCCGCCGACATTGAGTTTCTGGCCACCCACACTGATTTTGTTTCCTCTAGTGATTTATTTGCTATCCATTTATTTGCACTATATAGAAGTTAATTGTAGATGCTGATTGCTAAGTACAACTGTGGATGTAATTAGCTTCATCTCTTTGCACTATATCCAAGTTAACTGTGGATGACTATTGCTACGCACCACAAGAACGACACGCCATGCATTAAAACATCAACATTTTGAAAAGAATCTCATTCTATAGTACTAGGGTCCTGTTATTTTGAGCTGATTTGAGCGGCTGAACAACTGAATGGCTGAATTGACTGAACTTCGAGAGCTTATTGAGTTAGTCTCGAGAGTCGGATCCATTTCGTTTGACTTGCTTTTTAAAGCATTAGGACTCACCTTCAAAACAGCGAAAAAAAGGACCCAAAAAACTCAAAGTATATGTCTTTTCATAACGTAGATAAGTTGTTAAGCTATTAAGTCGTTAAGCTGATAAGCTAAAAAGAACCGGGCCTAAATTAGGAAGTAGACGTGCCCATGTCAAAACTGCAAACATGTTAAATTCCTTGCTAGCTACTTATAGGCTTCACGTACTTAGAAATTAAAATGGCGCCCTTTTCACGATTTCTATTGAAAGTGAACTATATATATTTTTTCTTTTAAAATTTTCAATTCCTAGATATGATCCGATTAATGAATGTTTACGTGTGGCACAGGTTGGTTTCATTCAAACATTGATAGGTTGAAGACAAGCGTCCGGGACTGACTGGTGTTGAACAAAGGCAACCAAACTGCTAAGCTCAAGCTCATTCACACGTTGCAACGACTTGTCATCGCCTACCATTTTGAGGAAGAAATCAGTGATATCCTGAGTTCTATCCACATGATGGTTCCAAAGCTCAGCTCAGGGATGGTGTTGTCTTCACAGCTTTAAGATTCGTATTGCTCAGGGATAACGGTTTCTTTGTCTCCGCAGGTAGTTAAAAAGGACAGCAACTTAAAGAACAACTTTGACTGTTTATATTTCAGTTATTTTATTCACATTTGAATAACTGGAAAAAATAATTTTGAACATTGAATTTTTTTCATTGGTGCTTATGATACTAATGATAATACTGTTGCCGAATCTTTCAATAATCTCGACTTCGGAGATAGTTACCTCATGTCAGAACTCAAGAAGGATGTCAAGGAACTTCTCTTCACTCTACGAGGCTTCATATCTTGCATTAGCAGATGAGGACATATTGGATGAAAGCACGAGCATTCTCCTCTAATGCTCTTAGAGAACTTGTACCAACAATGCATCCCCACTTCACTCTACGAGGCAGAGTGTTGCTCATGCTCCAGATCTTTTGTCACCCCTCAATTTTAACTTACCTTGAGGGTCAACTATCCCATGCACTAACCCCTGGATCAGTACGCTAGCGCGGAAGAGCATATAGCCGATACAAGCATACATCGATAAATAAAATCACTGAATATTACAATCATTGTTACGCCCTTCGACGAATTTAGTAAAGCGGCCCATACTCGCCCTTAGTTACAAAACATTGTTCAGAGTTACAGCAGTGTCCAAAATATGTACCCAAAAGAATCCCTATCTACTAGTGTCTATCAGCGACCGGAGCGACCCCTAAGACTCCTCAGGTCCACCATAGTCCTGTCCGTCATCTTCGTGACACTCGTAAGGGTCATCCTCACTCCATCTTCTAAAGAAGGTAAGAAGGCGAGGTCAGCGTCACCCAAACACTGGCTAGTTAACACATCCCTTAATGCATATAGTGTAGAAAGTTTTATTTGGAGAAGAGGGTTATTTTATTTGCGTAAAGCCAAGTTTATAAGACTTTTTAAAACATCCTAACTAGAATTAACTAGAACTTGTCTTATTTATATAAATCAGAGGTTTTCCATCTTAACAATGCACCCAAACCCAACTACCAACCAAACACACCAACCAACTCACAATCGACCAACCCTCGACCATAAACACAACCAAATTAACCAATCACCATACCAGCTTATACGTTCCCAAGACTTTCTTCCGGTTGCCCCAAACCTTTCCTAGTTCCGCCATCATTCCAGGATTTGGCAATCCTGTTGTGGACCATACATGCCATGGCATGCCCGCCTCGGCCTAGGGGGCTGCTAGCCCTCACTAGTCGACCGTCATCCTGGAGATGTGTGGCCATTATCACCCTCGGTGATGACCAATGCTAGTCCCTATTGAGTATGGTCCCAGAGGGCCTCCGTAGAGCGCTCACAGCTGGCGATCCAAGACCCGTACTCTGCGCGATGGCCACGCGTTGTGTTGGAACCATCCCTTGGATGGCAGCGATCTCCCCGTTACGCGTGTTACTCCGTGCTCCACCTGGGTAAGCCCTCGCTAAAACCAGCGCTAGGCACCCTGTGCCTTACTCATCCTTGAGAATGTCCAACTAGGGGTAACCCACCGATCGTTCTCTACTTCCACGGTCATCAACCACACCACACTTGGACTATCCCAACCAATCCGATTCACACAGACCGACTTACCACATGACTTTACGCCAAACTCAATCAGCCCAACATGCAACTACGAGCCCTAACTGCCATATGTCATATCATATTGAATGAGAATAATGAATGACCGGTGAATGTCGGTTCACCGTTCCGTGGTGATTAGCCAGAAGATTTGTTAAGCCTAAGCCAGTCTAAGCAAGTTTTACCCATTAAGTAGGGTTAAAGTGGTTACCGGACTAATCATAGTCTATCAAGAGCAATGACAATCAAGGCAGTGATTAAGGCTAAAAAGTTCAAGGCAGGCATGTATAGTTATTACATGATTAACAACTAGGCAGTCTACTAAGCATGCATTTAATTATTAAGCAAAATAGCTAACAGAAAACTGGGTAATGAACAAGCTATTTAGTGATGTTAATCCGCACTAGGGAAAGTCGCTATCTCTCCCTAATACGGACTACATATAAAGAGTAAGTGTTAACTCGCCTTGCTCAGGTAGCTATTTTAATTAAATCAAAAGCTAACACTGTAATTAACTAAATGAATAAAACGTTGGGAAAAGGATTAATTTACGCCGGGCCGATCCAACCAGCAAAAGGCCCATTGACGGAAAACGGCCCACGGCCCAACGCGCGCTCTCGCCCACGCTGCCGGGGAGAAAACGTCGTAGACGGATTCTGGAAAGGCGCCACCACGAGACAGAAGCGCACGCGGCTCTAGAGTCTCCACAAAACCCGAACGGTGGCACTAGGGCCCACATGACAGTGACTGCGGCCTAATCCAGCGCGCGAAGCCCTCTCTGGCAGGTGGGGCCCGGGTGTAAGCGACTCCCCTGATCTTCTCGGCATGGATCTTGGCGCGTATTGGACGGTGCTCCGTCATCGTCCACCTCGGTGCGTCGACGTGGCCCGGTGGTGATGGCGAACGGCTCGTCGGTGCTACGGTCCTTTTCCGGCAATGTGCGTGCGCATCAGCATCTACGACCTCCTACGATTCATATGACGCTAGCGCCGAGGCCGGAGGTGGCCGGACGCGGCGGCGCGGTGACGGCGGCGGAGCCGAATGCTCGCCGGAGCAATCCAAGCCGTGGGGAGGACCTACAAGCTACGGGCATGCTCGGAGAGCTAGAGGGGGCTAAGGGGGTGCTCACCACGGCTTCGACAGGGACGAACGGGGCTCGGGGATGGCGGACAGCAGAAGACCCAACGGTGGCCGGAGCAGGGGCGGCGTCGGCACGGCGGCTCCGGGCGTCCCTGCCGGAATCAATTAGAGCGAAAGGCTTGGGGCATTATTTAGCAGCACGAGAAGAACGGCATTATTTAGCAGCACGAGAATTTCTTTGGCGCCGGCGAGGACGGTTTTTGGGGAAAAACGGAAAGGACGGGTCAGCAGGGCATCTCTCGGTTTTCTAGGCGTTGGGCGGAGCGGGTGGTCCAACGGAGCCCATGATGACACGGAGAGACGCGCAACCCGGCGATGTGGCGGTTACGACGCGGCAGGATGCGGCTTGAGCGGGGCGGCGCGGCGACGCGACGGCAGTGGCGCGGTGATGATGGCCTAGGCGGCGCGGCAGAAGGACGCGACGCGGCGTGGCAGTTCAGAGCAGAGCAGGCGAGCGGCGGCAGCAGAGGAGGGCCACCGGCCAGAGAGGGAGGGAGAGAGAGAGGAAGAGGGAGAAAGAGAGAGAGCCGCTGGCTGTGGGGCCCATGTGTCAGGTTGAGCTCAAATTCAAGTGAATTTTGAAATTTAGGCAAATTTTTAAGAAACCCCCAAATTGGGGAGTTACAAATCCCTCCCCCCTAAAAGAAAAGCCCGACCTTGAGATTGCGTACCTAGCCGATGAACAGGTCGGGGTAGTTCTGTCGGAGCAGCTCCTCGGGTTCCCAGGTAGACTGGTTGCCAGTTTGATTGCTCCAGTGAACTTGGCACATCTTGATGACCTTGTTCCTCATCTGCTTCTCCATAGTGTCCATAATCCGAACAGGTCGTGCCTCGTAAGTGAGATAATGGGTTGTTCTGGAAGTTTGACCAACTCGGTTTCTAGGACTCGAAGGCACTTCTTGAGCTAGGAAACATGGAAGACATTGTGAACGTCTCCCAGTTCTGCCAGTAGATCCAACTGGTAGGCCACTTGCCCCTTCTGGCAGTGATAGGGTACGGTCCCACATAGCGTGGTGCCAATTTTCCCTTCTGATGGAACCTCTGGTTTCCTTTCCATGGCGCTACCTTAAGGTAAACCGAGTCTCCAACTTGGAAGGACAGGTCTCTTCGTCGATTGTCCGCGTAGCTTTTATGTCTTGATTGGGTGGCCAGTAGCCTTTCTCTTATAATCCGGACCTTATCCTCAGCGTCCTTTAGGGTTTCCAAGCCGAAAACTTGGTTTTCTCCTGTTTCATACCAATGGAGAGGGGTTCAGCACTTGCATCCGTACAAGGCTTTGAAAGGTGACATCTTTAGACTGGCCTGGAAACTGTTGTTATAGGCAAATTCCGCATAAGACAACCACTTTTCCCAGTCCGCGGAGAATCCCAAGGCACATGCTCTTAGCATATCTTCTAGAGTCTGGTTCACCCGTTTGGTTTGTCCATCGGTTTGGGGGTGAAAGGCAATGCTAAACGACAAGTTGGTCCCTGAAGCACCGTGTAACTTCTCCCAAAATTGAGAAGTGAACTGTGTCCCTCGGTCCGACACAATTCTCTTGAGAACACCATGTAGGCTCACTATTCTAGCCATATATAGTTCGGCCAATTTCTCCCCCTTGTAGGTCGTCTTTACAGGTATGAAGTGTGCGACCTTGGTTAAGCAGTCCACGATCACCCAAATAGAATCAAATCCCACCTTGGCCTTGGGAAATCCGAGTATGAAATCCATAGCGATGTCTTCCCATTTCCATTCCAGGACCTTGAGCGGTTGGAGCAGACCCGCTGGTCGTTGATGTTCAGCCTTGACTTGCTGGCATACGTGGCATTGCACCATATATTCCGCTATGTCCCTCTTCATCCTCGCCCACTAGAATCGTGAAAAGCACGCTATTTTAATTTCTAAGTGAAGCCTAAGTGGCTAGCTAGGCATGTAACATGTTTGCATCTTTGACATGGCACGTCTATTTCGTGATTTAATCCAAATATTATAGAAAGAGATTCTTTTCAAAATTTTGAAGTTCTAATGGCGTGTCGTTTTTGTGGCACCTAGCAATCATCATACACAGTTAACTTGGATATAGTCAAAAGAGATGAAGCTAATTCCATCCACAGCTGTACTTAGCAATCAGCATCTACAGTTAACGTGTATATAGTGCAAAGAAATGGATAGCCAATAAATATTGAGTATGGATATAATTAAGTGTTTACATTTAAAAACTATAGTCCATTTTTTAGCTAATTCACTTAGCATTAAAAAATATGGGTTTTCTGGTTGCCACCGAGTCAGATCACAACATAGAATCCTACGTCTAATACAAAAAATGTCATCACTGCCGGTTTGAAGTTACCTTTATTGCCGGTTTTCCGAAATGGACGGTGCATATGTGATAGTGATAACACGGGTTATCACCATCGGTTCAGATCGGTGGTGCTAACTGTATCACTGTTTGTCCATCATTTTTTTCTTCAAAAAATCTAAAAAGAATTTTCTTGCACCAAAGTATTATTGCCTACATATACGTCTACATGGTCACAAATTCACGAGTTTGAAGATTGTTGTGCATGGTACGAGCAGTTCATGGGAGTCAAACCCATGACTACTTGTGGTGCACCAAACCTACTTATACGATCTCAACTATTAATGATTAATGATAGTAATGGGATAATTTTTCCTTTTAGCCCTTCTCGTTCAAATGTTTTAACAATTATTTGGACATATAAATGACTGCCAAGTTTTAGATCGTGTCGAACACTTCAATTTTCGTGCTAATTTTCTCCATCCAATCGATTCGATATGGAAAGTTCATGAATTTTCAAAAACAAGGTGCAATCTACTATGGCCAGTGTTTTAAATAGCGCGATAAACACTTTAGCGAAGGCCTCCCAGAAATGCTAAGACGTGCTATAACGATGCTAAGACATTTAGCGTTTTTTCAAAAAAAAAAAAGGCAAATGCAGGGAATCACAGCAGCTATTTAAATCCAACAAGTCTCCTGCATATTAGTCTAACACCCTAACAATTTAAGTACTTAACAAGTCCAATAACAAGGCAACAGGTAACAGCAGTACAGGCACACAAACACAGAACACTTTAACTTAGTAGGCGACGGAGCCAAGCAGTAGATTGGCCTGTTCATAGTTTTATTTGGCAGTGCTATAGCGACGCTAAATTGGCCTGTTCTCGGCGTGGTTTAGCGTGCTATTTCACACTATAGCGGTCTTAGCGTTAATAGCGTCAAAATGGTCAAAAGCGTAGCGCCAGTGTCTCCCAAACGCGCTATTTAAATCCATGACTATGACCAATGGTCTATACTCCTTTCATTACCGCGCGTTTCGGTGCTTAGTATGAAATGGCAATGGCAATCATTTTGCGCCGCTTCTTTTAGTTTAACTATCGTTGCCAATGAGACTTATGAACCGGTAGTGATAATTTATCACCGTCGTTTACAAGTGCATCTGTAGTGATGAGGTGGTATATATGAAAGGGGTGCTACGTAGCAGTGTACGTACCTTGGCCAGACTGCTGCCTTGGCCAGCATTCTCGAGCGATCGGAAGGAGTCGTAGTCCCAGGAGGAGTTGGGGACGTAGTTCGCCGACGGCCGCGCCGGAGACTCCGCCGCCGCCGAGCACCGCACCGGCCGCTGCGGCACCGTGCGCCGCGCCGTTGCTGAGGATGGCGCCAGCATGTACGTATAAGCAGCCGCCGGCATGGCTGAGCACGTACGTAATATATAGCTTGGTTTCAGTTTTTTTGCTTGTCCTGTAAGCGTAGGAGGGAGTAGAGGGCTAGTCTGCTTCTCTTCGTATATATGCTTAGCGCATATATATATGTTTATTTATAGGTATGCACATGCATGTCCATGTGCAGAAAGCTTGAAAATCACATGCATGTCCATGTGCAGAAAGCTTGAAAATCGAGGAAATTAATTGTGAAAAAATAGGCCGTAATTATATGAAGAAAGCATGGTCAGTGTATATATTCACAATTTTTACGGTTTGTGTTAACACAGCACGCGTAACGTGCGGGCTGAGACCTGAGAGTGAGACAACGGATGCGAATCACATGGTTGATGGCTCAGCCGATGGAGTGGCGCATGCGCCTTCTGTGCTCAGCCGAACCTGGCGACCTGGCAGTGGCCATGCCTCCAAACGAGAAAAGCATGCGATTGGGACATGCGTGCGAGCGAATTTTAATGCTGTAGTGTCCTTTTCCTTCGTAGCAAGATACATACAGCAGAGTTCACTTGTGAAACAGTAACGTCCCAATTTTTCTAAATTTTTTTGTTATTTAAAAACAAACCAAATTTTTTTTGCCAAAACCGAATATTTGGCAAAGATAATACTATCTCGAGCCTATTTAAACCCTGTCATGCCCATTTCATTTTCATCTTTCTATTTTTCTTTCCTTTTTCATTCTCTTTTATGTAGGCCCAGTTGAACCCCTCTCGAATTTGGCCCATTCCTGTGACATCCTAATAAAAAAATTATTAGGTGTCCCAAGTTTTTTCACATAAAGCCAAGGTAGTACTATTACATAATTTTCAACTTCATTTAGCCTTAGATGCCCCATGGACCGTTTTAACTCATAAACCGAGCCCATATCAGCCCATTCTTTGCTTTTAGCACTACAGGAAAACGATGTAATTTCGTCGGCCGAAAACCGACGAAATTAGGAGCTAAACCGACGAAATTACCATAATTTCGTTGGTTTGCCGACGAAATTAACCTAACGAAATGTGCTAGATGAAATTAAACACCTTTTTGTTGGTTGCCGACGAAATTACTATATTTTCGTCGGTTTCATAGGCCGACGAAATTAAAAAACCGATGGGCTGCGAGGGTGACGGAACGCTGACGTGGCGCGTAATTTCGTCGGTCCGACGAAATTATCGACCACATCAGCAAAAAAAAATATGGGAGCTGGCGGGATTAGGCTGACGTGGCCGACGAAATTATCTGCCACGTCAGCAAAAAAACAGTGCTCCGTTTTCATTGGATGACGTGGCTATTATAATTTTGTTTCATTAGCAGTAATTTCATTCGGCTTTGGTGATTTAAATTATATATATATATTTTAAAAAAACAGGGTGCTGTTTTATGCACTGAAAATTCACAAAAATCACATAAAATCACAGATAATTCATAGATATTCATATCATCACAAACTTATATCCAACATCGAATATCATCCAACAGAGGATCCATAACAGCACATAGACAAAAATTAAACATAGTTAAGTCCATACAACATCACATAGCGCAAGCACAAAGTTTATTATCAAGTCATCCAACTCAACTTCTACATCAACAAGTTTAATAGCCAGCACAAGTACAAAATGGATCTTCTAACTTGCAGGTGAGTACGATCCATGTCCGCTACCTGCCGCAACGTCGCCTCCCAAGTTGACCGAAGGTGTATCCGAAGAAGAAGCGTCGTTGTTCCCTCTAGTCGCACCTTGAGCAGGTGGAGGTGGTGTCGCAAAGCCCTAATCAATTGAAGGAGCATTTGTGAGAGCGCAAATAGATGGAAGTAAATTTGTTGATGTAAATTTATTACGTGTTGTGTCTCTTGAAATAAAAAGCCAGGCGGAGGCCGAAATGCAGGCAATTGAATATTTGGCCCAAACTGAGAGTAGAACATTGCCTATAGTAAAAAGAACATGCAAAGTGTATTAATTTTCAGCTAATTCATTCAAATTTTAATAATATGTACTTGTTTTATCCAATTATTGAAAAATAAGATAATTCATACAAATTTGAGCCATGTGCACTTATGTTATTCGATTGTCGAGCTACCGAGCCTAAATTTACATTCAATGCATAAGAAGCAAATAATAACGACAAATAAGGGATTTCACATAAATTTAAGAAATATGGAACCGTTTTCTCTAATTATTGAGATATGAAGGCAAATAATGCAATTTCATATTAAATTGTCATCCAATTGAAAATGAAGTATTTAATAGAGATCAATTTTACTTACTTTGAAGTGTTCTCGCTGATATGTCTGATACTCCATCACGTACTTCAGATACTCCTGTTGCTGGCTCAACTGCTGCTCCAGCTGTACCTCTCGCGAGGTACGAGAACTGCTCCAGCTGCCTTGTGAAGAATGAGACGACGTTGCCTCGGCTACGGCTTGGCTTGAATCCACCACCCCGTTAAACATGGGAAACCTGCCATGCTTTCTCCCACCGCTTGAGTACAATGCCGCTGGGTCCACTGGCTATTGCCTCTAATTACAGTCTTCTCCATGACGAGCCACCATTTCCTCTCCATACCGAGCCTGCAAAAAATTGCAAACATTATTGGAAAATTTGGAAAAATTTATTTGAAGGCGTGTAGTTCTATATTACCAGGTTTTGTGTCGCTGTCTGACTGCATAGTACATCCGGCTGTTATGCGTTTGTCTCCAAAGTGGCCTCGGATATAAGTGTCAATTTCACTTGGTGCACTCCCACTTTTAGCTTGTTGAATTACACACCATGATATATATTTTAATGAGTAGAATAACAGATGAATTGTAAATACAAAATCAACAAGACCATGCATACCATCCTTTTGGCTAGATGAATGTGTCCGTCGGTGCCGTATCGATGTGTTGCTCTTGGGCCGGCATTCCTATTGCTCCTTTTCTTCCCTGACTGCTGCACAAAGGCAGGGGACGCCCAGTATGCACAAAGTGCCTGCCAAGCATCAGGGTACTTACTAAGCCAAGGGATATCCACCTGTAGGTATTCATCAGCTCGATAAGTATTACCTGTAGGTATCCTGTTGAAGCGCCTAGTTTTCTATTCATGTTTTCATTCTTGACCCACTTATAGTATAAGCATACAGCCGAGATACGCTCATTTGACATCATGTCCTTCACCACCTTCACGATAATACATAGAAAAATGTGAAGTTAATACACGTATACATTTTGTTAACAATGCGGAAGTACAAGGAAAAATGGCAGGTTACCACCTTCGTAGCAGCCTTCTCAAACACATATTTTGCCTTGGCCTCCAATGCTCTCTCCTGTCCTTCTAGCAAACGGTATCTCTCCTAATAATGATCATACGATAAGTTAAAAAACATGATTTTTGAATCAGCAAAGGATGCAAATAAGAAATGCATTAGTTTATATTGATGGAATGTATAATTGATTTACCCAAAAGTCGATCCAGACCCTGTGTGAAACATTGCCATGTTGGCCATCAATAGCCAACTTATAGTGTGTCCACTTTGTAGCTGGCTGAGAAACACCTTGCAGCACTACCATCCCTGTATAGTGGTACCAAAGAAGATTCCCCAATTGGCCGTTTACAGGGGTCAACCTGTTCTTTCCCGTCCAAGCAAGATCCTCCCATCGCCTGTAAAATTTAAAGACACAAAATGAAAATATATAAATGAAAAGATATGAAACATTCAATATTCTCTTGTCGTTTCATCACTCACCAATCTCCATGGGGAATGATCACCCTCCGTGACTGAGGGTTACTAATTGATGTGCTCATCAGGTTAGTGGACCTATACCTGCAAAGGATAGACACAAGTTAGTAAAATATCTGAAAAGAAGGCACAGGAACATCGTCTTCCTCTGCAACATCCTGTCCATCCTCACCATCCTCTCCCTCTAATTCACCTCCCTCTTCACCATCCTCTCCCTCCTCACCCTCCACTTCACCAACTCCTCCATCTAAAGCATTATGTTCCTCTTCGGCAACCTCCATTTCAGCATCATCTGGAGGAGAAGTCTCCAAACAAACTTGCTGAAGGCAATTTGCTAACTCTCTTCGACGGCTTTGTTGAGAATTGCTGCCCCTGAAGAGAGAAGTAACTAAGCCTGTTGCCCTTGAGGTCTTCGAAGATGAAGATCCTTTTCTTCCTTGTCCCTTCGAAGAGCCATCTTCCGTTCCCTTCCCTTTATTACGATGTGAAAACATCCTGTTTGAAAAAATAGACAAGAACATAATTAGATAGACAACACAATAATTAAATGGATAGAAACAAAATTAAAAAGGACAATAAAATGACTAAATGGATAAAAACATAATTAATTAGACAATAAAAAACTAAATGGACAAAAAATATTTAATTAGGTAGACAAGTTATTACTGGTTAGAAGTCATCAAGGTGTGGAAGTTCATCGGGAACTCTTTGTATAGCAGAGCGGCGCCTTGTTTTGCGAACAATAGGAGAAACATTGATGGCTCGACGAGATTGTTTCTTGTTACGCTTTTTGCGTGGAACTTTATCAACAATAATATCAGTGGGGTCACCAATTATTTCATCAAGACACACTTTAGCTTCTACTTCGAATGATCGTGGCAAACCTCCTTCTTGGTAGGCCTCGTGTACAGTATTGTCTATCTCAGCTTCTGTGTATTCATCGTCACCAGGAATCGCCAACCTCCCTGGGGGGTTTACATTTTGAACAACCAACAATGACTTTAAGCTCTCAACTATGGTACATGGATATGGCAAGTAATACACCTGTTCAACTTGGTGTGCGAGAACAAATGGATGGTATCCCGAAAGACGTGATGAATGGTTCACTTCGATCAAACCAATTTTATTATTGCATTTGGTGCCTGTGTTTGGATCAAACCAAACACAATGAAATAAAACCGTTTTCAACTGCTTCGAAAACCCCCAAACTTTAACTCAATGATGTTTTGAATGACGCCGTAATACTCGGTTTTCTTTCCGTCCACACCACAAGCCGTCGTGATGACCCCACTATTTGTTGTCCCTAATTGTGGATGATTTTCTTCAAATATCGCAGATCGAAAGCGGAACCCATTTACATCATAACGGCCATATCTTTTACACGGTATGCTGCCATGAGATAATTGTCTTAGATCGTCATGCACAGTTGTGTCACTCATGCACTGCAAAAATAGCGCATCTATTTAGTGTTTTTACACATACGAGCTAAATGTGAAGTGTAAAGTAACTTACGTGCTTTCTAAACCACGTGACGAAATTAGAACCATCACGTATACCATTGTGTCATAATCTCTCAAGAGTAGCAGCAGTAGGTTGTTGTCCGGATCTTAAATATTGTTGCTCGAATAGCCTATATATAATTCATAGAAAGGTTATATATGGACACATTTTATTTTACCGGGTAAAAATGGAAACACTTACTCAAAATAGTCATCCATTTCTTCAATATTTGTGAAGATATACAGCAATGCAAGATTCCAGTCTTCCATCGACAACTCATATTTTGAACTAGCTCCAACAACTTTCCCATTCCACTGGAATATTTTGAGATCACTCACAGGCGTTTCATCACTTGTGTGGTACCGTGGTAAATAAATGTTAATGTTGTGTTCATCTGCAAAATATGTGCTCACGTAGTACGATATTTTCTTGAGATAATATGCTTCGGCAATGCATCCTTCAACTCTTGCTTTATTACGCACAATTGCCCTAAACCTTTTAAGGCTTCTTTCTATTGGATACATCCATCGATATTGTACCTGCCCGGCAACCTCCACTTCATAAGGCAGATGCACTAAAAGATGCTGCATTTACATTCATAAAGCCTGGAGGAAATACTTTCTCTAACTTACAAACAAGCACAGGTATGTCTTTCTTTAATTTTTTCATCATATTTTTACTTATCTCCTTAGAACACAATTGCCTATAGAAAAAACTGAGCTCAGCAAACATTGTCCACATTTCATCTTTAAAGTAACCACCAAGCATTACAGGAAGCAATCTTTCCATGATAATATGATAATCATGACTCTTAAGACCACTAATCTTTCCTGTGTTTATGTTCACCGCACGTCTCAGATTGGCAGCATGACCATCAGGAAATTTAATCTTCTTTAGCCACAAGAGCACCTCCTTTTTTTCAGCCGGTTTAAGACATTATGCAGCTCGTGGCTTCCCTGTGCGTCCATGTTGATCCTCTAGTAATTCAAGGATAGGTCGAGCACAGATGTCAGCCATATCTTTATGAGCTTTCATGTTGTCTTTTGTTTTGTCTTTATAGTCGAAGACTGTGCTGACAATAGTTTCTGAAACATTACGTTCTTGATGCATAACATCGGTATTATGCCGGTGAATTAGGTGGATAGCATAAGGGAGGCTCCAAATGGACGATATGTGAGTCCAATTATGAGTCTCTTTAAAATCTTTGTATCCATCCTCTGTGATCACTAACTTATTGTGCCATTCAATAATTTCACGGCCGTCAAAAGCTTAGGTGGACCTTTAGTTATGATCATGTCTTTTCGAAATGCATCGCTCTGCGTCCTGAATGGATGATTGGCGGCAGTGAAACGCCGATGACAATCAAAGAAGCAGAATTTGCCACTGTGGCTCAGTCGAAATGCATCTGAATCACCTAAGCATAGCGAACAATATAGTCGACCGTGTGTACTCCATCCCGAGAACATCCCATAAGCTGGAAAGTCATGGATGGACCAAAGGTATGCTGCACGCATATTGAAGTACTCTTTTTTATTGATGTCATATGTCCTGACACCATCCCACAACTGTTTTAATTCTTCTATCAACGGTTGGAGGAACATATTTAGATGCTTTCCAGGATGTTCAGGTTCCGGTATGACAAGGGTGAGGAAAATATACTCATCTTTCATGCATAACTCCGGGGGAAGATTGTATGGGATCGCAAAAACTGGCCAGCATGAGTATGACGATGCATTTGCAATGAATGGCGAGAAGCCATCAGTTGCTAGTCTAATGCGCACATTTCTAGGATCTCTAGCGAAATCTTCAGCACATCGATCCAATGCCTTCCATGCATCACTATCCGAAGGATGACACATCATTCCATTATGAAAACGGAGACCTTCCTTATACCACCTCATATGCTTCGCAGTTGACTTTGATAGATACATCCTTTTCAACCTTTCTGTTAAAAGCAAGAATCGTAGCACCTCCATCAGCACTTTCGTTCGCTGCACACTACCATGTTCATGGACAAACTCCATGTATCTGGACTTGCCACAAATTAAGCAATGGTCTTCCTTCATATTTTCCTTGCAGAATAACATACAATTCTTCACACAAACATCAATCTTTTCGTACCGCATCCCTAAGTTGCTTAACAGTTTTCGGGATTGGTAGAAGTTTTTCAGGAACTTATTGGGTTTCGGCAAGATGTCGGATATTAATTCGACAATGTCATTGAAGCAAGGTACAGAGAAGTTGTACTTAGACCTTATTGCCATCAACCTTGTGACAGCTGCAAGTTGGGTAACATCCGTGGCTTCATGCAACAGATCTTGCGACGCCGAGAAAAGACTAAAGAAATTCTTCACTTCTGGACCTAGGGCATCTTCAAACTGGTCCATGAAATCCTCCATCATTTCCCCCATCCTATCATTTTCATCATCCACGGATCCCACTGGAACTAATGACGTATTACCTCGCCTTGACTCTCCATGCTCGTACCACGTATGATAGTTTGGCATGAAGCCGGATTTGCAAAGACGATGCACCATGTCAACCTTCAGCTGTCGTGAGAAGTTTCGACACATCGAGCAAGGACACTTAGCTAAGCCTCCACCAGGGTTCGAGGCATAAACAAGTTTCAAGAAATCTTGAGTCTTCACCCTCCATTCACTTGTCGGCGCTTCATTGCATCTCTAGTCCTCATACATCCAATTTCGATCTTCTTCCATTTGATGATACTACATGAATGGATTAGTGTTAACGTGTGTTTGAATTCCTACCAAAGGTTCTAGGCAAGGATAAGTCCTAAACCCACCCAGGAATGGTTGGCGACAGCGTATTTTGTATGACATGTCGTAACATCTGAACAAAATTTCGGCAACATAACCCTGCTATTCTCTTAATGCACGTCCTGTTGCTGTGCATTGGAGGACAACAGAGTTACGCTGTCAAAATTTCGTTCGGATGTTACGACATGTCATACATAATACGCTATCTCTGATCATTCCAAGGCTGTCCAAAAACGTGGACAACTCCGGAGTGACATGGATCACAAATAAATGTGACTTGTATCACTCCCGAACGGGTGACGTATGGGATAGGTGACTAGTGACTTCTGTTGTGAAGATATGTGATATGTGACAGGGGACGTATGAGATATGCACAAATAAATAACATTATTTAAAGTCACATATGGTAAAGGCAAACCGAGCAACCACTTTCGTGACATAAACCTTAAGTTAATCAGTATAATATTATATTAATATATATAGACCTATATCTACAGTAATAATCCGCTTCCAATGATCCCAACAATAATAAAGAAGCTACAATTAAGAAACCAACAATAATAAGAAGCTACTGTCACAATACAATTAAGAAACCAACAATTAAGAAGCTACTGTCGTTATAATAATTTCAAGATCCGAACAATACACAACAATGACCTAGCTCAATGACCTACCTCGCAATCATGATTACTTTGTGGATAACATGAGCTAGTGTCATTATAATAATTTCAAAATCCCAACAATACACAACAAAAGCTAATTCTAGCTCCAAGCATTGTTGTTAGTGGATTGACCACAAGATTAATGCAGCAAATGTTGTGAACGATAATAGTGTACTAATTGTGCATCCATCTATACATTACAATTATCAATCTACAACCTAATAACTAACCTTAGCTTCAGAAGAAGTAGTACGCGACGAGGAGCGGGCGTCGTGGCAGCCGGATGCGCTGTGGGGCCGACGGCGTGGCTGAGCGGCGGCTGGTGGCGGAGTGTCGGGCCGAGCGGCAGAGCCGCAAGTGGCTGGCGGTACCGCAACGTGGCCGGTGACGTGGTGGCCGATCGGATGGCGCGGATGGCCAGCAGGTCGACCGGACGGGCGCTGGCGGCGAGGGGGCCGACCGGCGGGCAGCGGCGCTGGCCGGCGACGGCTGCGGCGGGCGGGCGGCAGGTGGCGGCATGGCGAAGCGGTGGCGTCGGTAAGCGAAGCGAAGGCTGCACGAGCGGCGGCGTATGAAGGCGGGTGGGGCGGCGGCTCTGGCTACGGTGTGTGGGAGCTAGGAGCCGGGGAGTGCGTGTGGGCATAAAGTGGAAAACCTAATGTGCCGGCTTAAGTGGGCCTCCATTTCGTCGGCCCAGGTCGACGAAATCGTGTCCACGTAATCCAAAACATTGTACAAATCGCGTACGATGCACTACACCTTAAATTCGTCGGTTTCAGCCGACGAAAATAACGCCACGTCATCTCTTTCCTGGATCCGCAAATTTCGTCGGCTTGTACCGACGAAAATATGTCCATGTCATCACCTCGGCCCTATGATGCGGCTCTACTATAGTTTCGTCGGCCGGAACCGATGAAAATACATATTATTTCGTCGGCCTGGGCAAAACCGACTAAATTGATGCCTTATATTCGTCTGTTTGTTTATACCGATGAAATTGTTTCTTTATTTTCGGCGGTTTTTTGAGACTAACGAAATTAAATTGGGCCGACGAAAATACTACGGTTTCTTGTAGTGTAGCACAACTGGAAGAAGGCCAAACCCCCCTGCGCCCCACACCCCTGTAAACAGTCCCCTTTCACTGTTCACGCCGCCCTCCCCATCCTCAAACCCTAAACCTACGGCACAAGATCCCCTCTCCCGAGCACGAATCCGAGGTAAATTCCTTTTTCCCGTGGTTAATTCTTTGTGTAGAAGGCACCAGTAGATAGATCTCGTCGAGACGGTCCAAATGCATATGCGGATCGTGTATTTTGCTGGAGAAACACGCCCTATAGAGCTCATCGGAGTTTAGATCGCCCACGGCTGCCGGCGATCCTCGCCGTTCGCGCCGCCGACGCGAAACCCACGACCAAGCCGCGCCTACCACGTCGCCCCCGGCACCGTCGTGCACCGCGTCGCTCGCGCGGCACACGCGACGCCCTTCCCGGCATAAACCGCTTTGCGTGTCTGCCCGGACCGCTCCGGCGACGCCGCCAATCACACCCCGACACGCCTCCGGGTGGGGCCTACTTATCGCTGCTGCTTCGGCGCTGCGCCGCAGCCTAATCAGCGAAGGACGCCAGATCCGTGGGACCCGCCGCTGACGCCGGTGCCGCCCCGTTTACCACGCTCCGAATCCACCCATAGTCGCTGACATGCGGGCCCGGCTAAGCCATGGGCCCCGTATGCCAGTCACAGCCGTTTCGCACGCCACCCCATGCGTGACGCGTGGGGACACGTGCCAGACGCACGCGCGGTGATTGCACCGCGGACAATGACCTGTGGGGTCCATCGGCCACGTCAGCGCCGTGTCGGACCAACAACCATGTGGCGTGACACTTGTCAAGCCACGTGTCATGCCACGTTAGCACCAGAACCATTCTCGACTGCCACATGGCATATATGCCACGTCAGCTGCCATGTGTGATGCCACGTCACCATCCATGACCCACCCACTGCCATGTGTCATGCCACGTGTGCCACATCATTGCCACCCATGGCTCCTCAAATTATTTCATCTAGCAATCAGAGGCCGCGGGCGAAGCGAAGCCATGAAGCACATGCCATGTTGGACTGTGATTTAAAGGAGATTTCGAGAGGGCCAACAAGGATACGGAGAGGGATGCAATGTCGTCCAAATTGCCAAATTCAAGTTGAGAGTCAGCCCACAAGTCCAATTCCGAATCCAGTTTGAGTCCAATTCGGAATCCAGGAGCAGCCTGCCTTAAATCGGACGCCCAGATACATACGGACTCCGTTTTTGGTGTTCAAATACTTGTTGGAAAGATAACTCTGAGATCTTTCCAAAAGATCCAGGCCCATAGTCCTATTCGGCCTATGCACGTTGCAATCGTTGAAACGAAGTCAGGTCCGAATCTGTTTTGTGTTTAGGTTGAGTCGAACTCTTGTTTTGGCTGGCCTGCATGCCATATATCCTAGGGCCGACGTCCTTGTACCCTAGGTTGGTTTTATTTGTGTGTTTATTTAGGGTTTAGTCCCAAGAACAGGAGGAGGGAGTTCCCCCTCTCGATTATCCCCGTTCCATATTGAATCAAGATTGAGTGCATGATCAGGATTGTTTTCTGGGTGCGTTGCTTTGGATCCCTGCGTGGATTCTTCCCTTTTGATCGTGGTGTCTACTTGGTGCTACGGGTGGAAGATTTCATCTTGGGTTTGGTTTGCATCTTGTAAGCTATTCCCAAATTTATCAATTGAATTCCTACTTTGTGTTGCTGGTCTAGCAAAATCACATTCCGTGCTGCTGTTTTGATCTGTTATCTATTGCATCTATTGTGTTGAACCGATTGATCTATCAACTATTTGTTTGCTGAAATTGTACCGTGAATGATTGGGACATAAATTGGGGCAGCGTGAGAGTGATCTCATCAAGTGGTATCTGTGGACTACATGGGCCCCGGGTACTAGAAGGCCCATAAGGGAGCAGATGGGGGGGGCGATCCAAGTCGGCCGATCAAGGATATAGACCACTTGAGTTACACGTGCCTTGAGTTGCAAGGAAATTCCCGAGGATATAATCTATCTCCATGTAATTAGGAGATCAACACATGCATGACATGTAACGGCATAACAAGATTAGGTACCGTGAATCACGTGCTACCATGTAACTCTATCTCCCCCTACACTATATAAAGGGAGGGGGTAGAAGCCATAGGCACGAATCATCAGATCTTTACATCGTAGAGCATACGCTATAATCCCCTTGGTCATCTTGCATCCCGCATCTTGATCAAATATAATCCCAGAGCACAGGAAGTAGGGTATTACCTCGGCAGAAGGGTTCGGACCTGTATAAACCCGTTCTTGTGTTACCATTTAGCTTAGTTCTTGATTAGCGTCCCCTCGTACAAATTCATTGCCGGCTGTGACCCCCAGTTATTCACCAGTCGACAGTTGGCGCGCTAGGTAGGGGGCAGCATCAAGATCATCTCCCAAGCTAGATGGCTTCTTGGAGATCGCCGCACATCGCCATGAAGCTGGGGCAGACTCTTCGCTTCGGCACCCTGGACTTCATTGCCGACGGCATTGGCAATCTTCACCTCTCTCCCCTTGGAGAGATCTCTTCGCATGAAGGTGCGTGCAATCAATGTGACCCATTGCCCTTTGGCTTGGAGAATTTAGCAAGCGCCTCCAGCGGATTGACCCTCTCGTTGTTCGCCTTCGCACCTCTTCCCGAGGAAGATGAAAAAGGACTCGGCGGGCTCAACCGCATGAGCGTGGATTATATTCCGCCCAGCAACAATTCAGTGCCTTCGGCTGGATTTCCATCCGGACTCGAGAGCTTCGCCATGGCCTCCGCACGGATCTCATCTGAGATTTGGATAGGAGATAACCAGTCGGCGAGCGCACCAGATCCACTCGGATCAGATCTAGCCATGCTCGTGGGTGTCATCAATGCTGGCCAACCCATTAGACAGAGCGAACAAGTCAGCCTCTCCGTCTCTGACTCCGAGTCTGACAGGAGCGCTGACGTCCGTAGCTACTGAGAGGTTTTCGTCCTAGGCGCGGATGACCATCACTCTACTTCTCCGTTTGTCAGGTACGTGGAAACCGACACTGGCTGTGTGAATCGGATGCAAGCATTTTCTTTGATGTTGATTCAGATATAAATTCAGTTGAGATTCATAGCGACAAAAGTTATCATTGTAGTGCTGACAATGGCTATGACTCTTGTGTTGTGTCTGAAAATGACGAAATTGATGATGTAGCAGGAGAGGAATGTGCACCAGTGTATGCAGATAGTAGAGAGAATCCTAACTTTGCTAAAGGTGCATCATTTTCAGATATTGAAGCATTTAAGGTGGCTTTGCGACATCATGCAGATTTAAATGATTGCCAATATCATGTCGATAAGTGAGACTCTACAAGATTTAGGGCAAGTTGCTCTAAGAAAGATTACCCATGGAGAATACATGCTTTTATTAATAAGAAGTTAAGTTGTTTTCAGGTGAAGAAAAATTACAAATTCGTCGTTGGGCCTCATTCCATCTACAAATTCGTCTACCGGTCTGTGGACCCGCGGCCCGTAGTTGGCGCGTTTCCCAGACACCGACACTCGTCCTCTATCAATGTTTCCGCTAGCGCTACCCATCCTCTTCCCTTGATGTCCACGGCGGCCCTCAGCGTCCTTCTTCTCCCTCACTGACTTCTCCCATCTCTCTTTTTTGCCTCCCTCACTGCAACATGCGCCTTCACCGCCTTGCTGCTCCACCTCCCATCCACCCGCTTCCCATCCTTGCCACATAGCATAACTCCGTCGCCTTCTTTGATCCGACCACCGCCACCAGCCAACCTGCTTTTATTGCCCCTGCGGCTCTGTTGTCACCCCATTCCTACCGTGGTCCGCCACATCCCTCTATTCCTGAGGGGCACATCGTATCCTGTCGAACCCATGCACCTCGAGCACTAAACATAAAACAATGGAGCTCTGGTTAGGCGATGTCGCTAAGGAGGAAGATGGTTGTGCAGGTACGTTGACCGAGATTTTTGCCATTTTCAATTACATGGTGTCTGGCAATTCTCATGTTTAATATATCTAACTCTAGTGTACGACTACCTCCTCTCTTTCTCTCATGTCATTTTATTGATCTACTATATATGTGTTGACAACCAATTTTGGATAGTTCACTGATACGCTAGAAGTTGCCATAATCGAATTATGCTAGGCGAAATATGGGCCAGATTGTCTATAAAAGGAAGATTTCAATGCTGCTTGTATTATAACGAAGGAAGAGTACGCATCGACTTGAAGGGAGGAGTCCATGTCGAGATTCTATTATATATATATATATATATATATATATATATATATATATATATATATATATATATATATATATATATATAAAGAACGGTCGCTATGTGCGCACACGCGATCTGAGCCAACGAAGCTCCATCCCACGGCTGAACCAAAGGGGCATGGACATTGTACAAAACAACGCCCGCCTCTTGCTCAGAAATTTCTGGAAATTGCAGATCGCTCCCTGTCTCTTTGTTTGCCCAGTTCAATCCCCGATCCCTAGCTGCTCCATGACCTGACCTCTTCGCCCTTCTGCTCTGAGCCTACGTCAAGGATGGCTGCACCTACCAAGGTTGACGACGGCTCATCGGTCACCATTTCTGCAGCCACAATGGATGCCGCCATGGTCGCCACGAACTCGCCGGGCGCCGCGACAATGGGCGCCGCCATGGTTGCTGCTGGCACTTCGGATGGCGTTCTTGCCGCAGCCACGCCAGGCAGCAGCAAGGTCGTCGCGGGCGTGGCGAGCGCCGTTCTTGATGCTGCAAAAAACTGTGTTCTCACCGTTGTGGACAAAACGAGTTTGAAGCTCGGCCTATCAACACCCGCGGCAAGCTCAGTGTTATCGCGACCAACAACTGGTCTGTAATTTTGTGATCTGTAGCAAATGAAATGTAATTTGTATATGACTGCCAGGTGGAAATGTAATGATGTGATCTTTTGTCACTGTCTTGTAATATCTCAATGATAATGTCGATTATATATGTACTTTAATTTGGCACAGGCAAAAAAAATCTGTATGCTCTGGTTGTGTTGACTGTATTGCACTGACCTGGAGCTAACTTGATCTTTACTGTAGTGTTTTAAAAAGAACTCAAAGATCGAATCTGCACCGACACGGAGCTAAAATCTCCATCACAACTTTCAGAAAGTCTAAATAGTATCAATTGCAGTGCATTACTTCTGAAAAATTACAACCATCACATGGTGCTTGCACTCATTTCAAACTTAAAAGTTACAAACAAACATATAAAAAATCTCATTGCTTCCTCTCTTGAATTTGACATTGCTTCCTCTCACAGTGTGACACAAGTCTGTGCATCAGAATCTAAATTCCATGATAGATACATGCCACCCAGTTGTTATTCAGCAAGCATTTCAGATAGCATTCACGGCAAACTTGAATCTGTACGTAAAAACCACCTCATAGCATAAGCAAAAACAATGATTCAATTACAAATCACAGCTCCCATTTACATTGTTCCTTCATACAGCTCTTTGATCATACAAATTGGGATTCAATTACATTTCTGAGTTCATACAAAATTTACATAAGAATATACAATAAATTTTGCACTGCTACTGTTGCTAGCAATCTGATCTCTTAAATTTTACACTTGCTGTTGCTGAAAAATCTTCTCTTGACAGCTACCATGGACGTAGCTTGCATGCAGCACCAACAACCTGAGTTTGCACTGCAGCTCCAACAATCTGATCCGGCCAGCCACACCCATGCAGAGGAGGAAGCCGATGTGGATCTGAACTCTTTATAGGGTTTTGGTACGGGCTGATGGCGGGGTATGCTGGGACATGGAGACAGAGAGAGGAGGGGGCAAGACGTTCGCCTACCCGGAGAGGCGGCTGACAGCGAGTGGCGGCGGCCGATGACGAGTTGGTGGCGTTGCGTCGCGGCAAAAGGGAGAGCGGGATGGTAGGATGGGAAGGGAAGAGAGACGGGAGGCTCGCCTACCTGCGGGCGGCAACCGACGATGAGTGGTGGCGGCCGGCGGCGGTCGCGGCAAAGGGGAGAGTAGGGCAAAGGCGATGGAGATTGGGAGGCTGGGCAAATGCGATGGAGAAGGAGCCAGGGGGTTGTTTTGCAATTTCCAATCTTTTCCAGAGCTGGGGCGGGCGGTTCTCTGTAAAATAGCCATGCTGGTTTGGTGGGATGGTTGGATGAGAATCCAATGGCTGAGATGGGCCATGCGCATGTTGCCTATATATATATATATGTGTGTGTGTGTGTGTAATGACAATTAATATAGAATTGGCACGACCAACATGAGTTCATATTGGATACAAATAGAAACGGTTGAAGATGTGTGCACCAACTCACTATATAAATATCTTTTATAATTTTTTCACCTTTTTCTCTACATTTGTCGTACTAAGTCAAGTTTTAGCAAAGTTTCGCTGTTTCTTGATTTCGATCTAGTCAGTTGGCTTCAAGGTAGAACCTCTAGTGACAGCTGTCTCAGTTAAGTATAATCCTTTTCATCGAAAACTTCCATGTGAGTATTGTCTTGATTAAGTGCGATCCACACCACGAGGATTACCCTCGCCCTATTGGCTACTTTGGCTTGCTAATCTAGTTGATAGTCTACTTACTTTCTTTGTGCTAATTAGTTCATTTGATCGGCTTGCTAGCATATTGTTTTACCTTTTTAAGATTGTTTGTTAGATCTTTCATCTTTGGTTGGATCTGTTTTCTAGTGTTGCAGATTGAACATATTGTAGACTCAATCGGCAATGCAAAGCTGATTGCCTGAGCCAGGTGAGCTCGGCCCAACCACTTTTTTGCGTGAAGAATATGTACAGTAGAAACTAACAGCAACGGCAAATTAAATAGTGCTGCACAGCAATTATTCAACCTGAGGGGCAATCTTGTTACACAATCCCATGAAAAGGAAGATTATTGTGTGGTGATGCTGATGCTAGGGCTTAAAAGTGGGCACCCGTCTCACTTTGGTGGCCTGCTCAAAGGCATAAGCCATCTCAATCAGCCTTGGCTCGTATCCCTTGAGCCCCCCAAAGCTGATGGCGAAGGGCACTCCCTGCTCGTCGTACCCCGCCGGGACGGCGATGCCGGGGAAGCCGCCGATGGCGAGGTAGGGCGAGGCATCATAGTTGGGTGCTGCGATTGCGTCAAGCCGGTGCTCCTTCATCAGCCTCTCCAGCCCATGGGCAGAGAGCTCCTCCAGCCGCCGGATCGCAGCTCTCTCCACGGAGCCGACGCCGTTGGTGTTCTCGGCCGCGATCAGGCTGTCCTGCCCGAAATCTTTCAGCCTCTCCTGCAACGGCGGTGCCATGACTTGCTTAAGGACTTCAGCTAAGTAAATTGCTTCGCCGCAATGGCTTTTTTAAAGAAGTATTTGGGGTTAATTATATATATACTTGTTGATCTTGTCGATTTCAAGTATAAAAAAAATAAAATCACGATATGGATGCTATATATGGCTTACCTCTCTGGGATGCGCATTGTTGAATGCGATGACATTCGCGAGGGAGCGCACTGGGGAGTACAGCAAGTTTGATAGATAAGCATTCAGGCTTAACTTGAACTCTGCGCTCATTGCGATCCCCTCGTTGCGTGAAAGATCCGTCATATTTGTTGCGATGTCAAGATCTTTTATCACAATGGCGCCTTGTTTCCTTTCGATACAAAGCAGGAGTTGGTTAGTGATAAAACACGTCAGGTTATTTTACAGTATTATGCTAAGAAAAAAGAACATTTTTCATATCTATTTTGTTTGTATTGTCGGCTAATCAAATTCAAATGTGCTAGTCAAATTTAGTCGATTGGATCTAGCTAGTTTGGCTTGTACTTGATATGTGATTAGCTTGTAGCACCGTCTAATATGGAATGTACCCCGCGATTTTGGTTATTCAATTAGCCTTATTTGTTTGTGCCGAAAGTTGCTGAAAACTTTAATATAAAAAAGTTGTGACCCCTTGATAAAGACGTCTTCAAAAGGGTTTAAAAATTTGTTAAAAATTATTTTATGAACTATAACAAGAACTATTTAATATATCATAAAAATAACTATAAAGTATTACATCATTTGCCTTATACAAAATAATAAATTTTCATTTAATTTAATTTAAGCTGAAATAATATGGGCTACTGTTTGGCTTGCGTTTGGTTCACAACAAATTTACCTACATCATTTTGAAATGTTTAGGCTTTATATCTGTTTAGATAACATGCATCAAAATCAAATACTTTTTACTCTATATGCAAGTTAATTAACCCGATTTATAAAGATGCCACTAAAAAATTGCAAGTTTAGAAATTTTGCCACCACCCCCATTGTCAATGACATGTGGAGTTTGAAGTTTCCCTCCTCGGTAGCTTGTTCAGTTTTAGTTTAGTTTTAGTTTAGTCAAATTAATGGCTCATATTATTTTAAAATATTTTTGTAGTACCATGACAACATGTATTTAACAACTAGCTAGTATATGTTTTATGTGGCAGGTTGTAGCTAGTATATGTTTTATGTGGCAGGTTGTTTAAATAGACAATCAAGATTAAAATTATACTAACATCATAATATACTTATCAATGTGTACGGCAAAAGAACACCAATTTGAACCTGCAGTAATTAAATTGCGTAAGCACGTAAGTACCTCATCGTGGTGAAATGCTTCGCGTAGACCCTCGTCTTCACCTTTCCATATCTTTGGAAAAAGCCATTGGGGATGCCGATTCTCTTGCCCCTCAACCCATCCATCTTCAAGAACTGCTTGTACCCATCAGGAGGGATGTACTTGGACGCGGCTCCTGTGGCTGCAGCATCAAACGGGTCGTAGCCAACAATGGCATCTAGCACATGGACGGCATCCGATACTGTCCGACACATCGGTCTGCAATTCAGGACATCTAAAGGTAAATTATTGCGCATCTTCCCCCAAACTTTAAGAATGACTGATCGACCTCGAGATCGACGAACGTGCGATTCTCCTTACAAATTTCGCTTGTAAATTCTCTGTGAACAAAGGAATAATAGGCTTTGATTATCTGTAGGTTTTTAACTCTACCACTGAATAATAGGCTCATCACGATGCGCCATTGATTGAATTATGAATGGAATAGGTCGAACAAAGACAAATATAACTCCCCAAAATAATGGGCTGGTCACAATGCGCCGTTCATTAATTATGAATGATGAATGGAATATATCAAACAAAGGTAAACTTTACCCCAGTGGATACAGACATACAGTTCCATGAAAACAGATTCGCAAATTAGTGAAGTTGCAATTAAGCGCTGCTTACCCGACAGTGTCCTGCCTAGGGGTGATGGGGATGACACCGGATCTGCTTGTGAGCCCAAGGGTTGGCTTAATCCCAACAACGGAATTATAAGACGAAGGGCAGAGTATGGAGCCGTCGGTCTCCGATCCCAGCGTCACCGCCGCCATGTTCGCCGCCGCGGCCACCCCCGACCCGGCGCTCGACCCGCACGGCGTCGCCGAGAGAACGTAGGGGTTCTTCACACGCAGCCACCATGGATTGGTACTCCATTTTAGTTGTTCACCAATCATCTATCTGAATGTGATGCGCAAAGAAATGATAAGAATGGGACATAGCAGTACGTATACCAGCGTTTGGCCGCCGCGGGCGCTCCATCCGGCCTCGACGGAGCGGAAGTTGGACCACTCGGAGGGGTTGGCCTTGCCGAGCACAACGGCGCCGGCGAGGCGGAGGCGGCGCGCCACGCCGGCGTCGCGCCTGACCACCGAGCCAAGCAGCGCGAGCGACCCGGCCGTCGTGTTCAACCTGTCGCGCGTGGCGATGTTGTCCTTGAGCAGGACGGGGATGCCGTGGAGCCCGCCGCGGCCGTTGGGGCTCCGGCCGGACGAGCGCACGGCGTCGGCGCGCGCCGCCTGCGCGAGCGCGTCCGGGTTGACCTCGATGACGGCATGGAGCTGGGGGTTGAGGCGCGCGATCTGGTCCAGGTAGAAGCGGACCAGCGCCGTCGAGGTGAGGCTGCCGTTCTTGAAGCCGAGCTGGATGGCGTCGACGGTGGCCTCGTGGAAGACGAAGCCGAGACAGGAGCTGCCGGCCGCAGTGAGAGCCAGGACGGCGGCGACTAGTTGCAGTCGCAGCTCAGCCATCCCAGCAAGTAGTAGTGTAGTACTCCTTGGTTGGTCGTTGACTCGTTGGTCTGTCCTCTTTTCACTATAATATAATGGCTTCATGCCTTCATCGTCATACTGCACGTGCGTTGTTCTAGGACGCGGGGGCCGTCCGACGTCCAATCTAAAATATTCCTGCGTTTATATTCCCACGAATATTTTTTATTGCTATACAACATTTATGCATCTATATTTTCTTGAAAAAACATTTATAAAAATAAATATTGATCATATCGATTTGAATAAAATACATGTGAGACATGACATTAATTAGAGAATATTTCTATTTTTATTGTTTTATGTGATTTTTTTACACGACGAAACAAAATTAATAAAATTTTACTCAAGATCTAACTATGGAGCGCGTCCCACGCCCGTCAAACAGCCCGGTGTTTTTTGTTCTATGGGTAATATTTATGAATCACGTGTACAGATCATTTTTTTTACCATATTAAAAGTTTCAATTTCATGAATATCTTTGTAGTTTTGCTATCTCTGAAAATTGGGTTCAACCCGGGGGAGGGGGACGGGAAAGCGGTGCTGGAGAGGCTAGAGCGTTGTCTTCCCTGCCCGCCAGGCAAGAGACTGGCCGCTCCTCCGTGGCGCGGCAAGATGATTAATTAGGTTAATTATATATTAATTAATTCAATAATTATGAATAAAATATTTTTAATCATATAATGTTAATTTAATAATTGTGGATAAAAGATTTTAAGGATTAAATAAGTCTTATCAGTAATGTTGTGTTTGCTATCTGTTGTAAAAAAATTGATGTGCAATGTAATATTACTATTATTACATTTGAACTTTAGAAAAAATCATAAAAATTCAACGACGTTGCTGTTGTATGGGAAAGTGAAGGAATACGAGCAATTTGGCGGAGTTCGTGAATGCTTTGTATTGTCATGCATTGATTAATTCATAATGAATAAGGATTAATTGTCAGGTATCAAGGTAAGTTTGGGATTTAGATGGACTAATCTTTATGTCATAAAACTATGTGGATTGTTGTCGGCAATAGGCCGAGGACGTGAACTTGAGGTTTCAGGGTCCTGGACGGTGAGAATGTAGCAAGAGTTGGCTCGACTAGGAATTGGGTCGCAAATATGATGTAGAAGATGGACCACGTACAACTAGCAAGTGGGACCGAGGCATTGAAGGATGATTGCAGTGTCTAAAACTTTGCGGTTGCGTAGAATTGGATGCATCCAGTGAGTGGCCCTAGGTGCGCATGTACAAGAGTAGAATTTGCCCTGCATATTCCAAGGAATATGTGAGGAACAATTTGCATTGGTGGGTTGTGTATGTGAACAAATCTCAGTCAGTCGGTGTAATAAATACCGGGGTACAAAGAGTCCTGAGAAGGCCAAGAGGGTCCCACGTCGGCGGGCGATCAGTCCAAAATGCTGGCGAGCCCCTCAGAGGCCAAGAGGCCCCACGCTCAAAGGGCGATCAGCCCCAACATGCTGGCGAGCCCCTCAGAGGCCAAGAGGGCCCCACGCGTCGGACGGGCGATCAGCCCAAGCGTGGGCGAGCCCCTCGAGACGAGGCGAGGCCCCACGCGCCAAAGCGGGTGCGTGGGTGAGCCCCTCCGAGACGAGGTGAGGGCCCCATGCGCCAGCGGGCGCGTGGCGAGCCCTCTCAAGACCAGGCGAGGGTCCCACACGCCAAAGGGGGGCCAGCGGGGAGCATTGCGACGAAGTCTTCGGACGGCTCCCCTCGCCGCAAAGGACGGGCGATTTAATGAGACATCACGCGGATAGGCAATTTGAAGAAATGATTACCGCCATAAATGGCCCTTGCGTGTCCGAAAGCGGCCGCCACTGTGGCGCAGAAGAATTGACCCGCAGAGAGAAGGTTTGCTTGAGGAGGCCGCCTGTGTCGAGAGAGCAGCGTAGGCCCCACCCGCAGACTCACCGTGTGATCTGTCGGGTCGAGGCCACTTGCATGGCACGCGAGGGCGGCGCGCATGGCATGGGCAATGCACGCTGCCTCTTCTCGTCGTGTCTTGTCGCAGTACCGAGAGTATCAGATCGCTTACCCCCGGCTCTCTCCGCCACCCCAAAGCTTGTATAAAAGGAGAGGAGAGAGAGGGAGAGGGTACGGCACTAGCATTCGTGCATTCAAACACTCTGTAAACACATCCCCATTCAACCACAATCGAAAAGAGCTAAGGCTCAAGATTAGTAAGACTATTACCCGTGAGGGGTCCGAACAGGTAAATCTGAAGTCGCTCCTTGTTGTGCCCGACGCCAAATCGAACCGAGCTTGATCGAGTTGGCTAGCGATCGAAAAATCGACCAGGTGTGATCCGCCGTGGTTGAGCGGAGAACACGCCGTCGCTGGCGCGCGCCAGTGAGGGAGCGCTAGCATCGGTTCAAGCTCTTGACCTTCTTCAGCGGCGATGGCGAGCAAAGAATCCGCTGATGGAGTAGGAAGCGCTAGAGCCGCTGCCACGTAGTCGGCCGCTGGCGATGGTGGTGGATCACCCGGCGGTGGCCGCCCGCCTAGGGTCGGAACCTGGCGGAAAGCCGCCGCCAAGTTAAACGGCGTCGCCCGGGAGGAGTGCACTCAAAGGCACAGAACCTCCATGCGCTGTGGCCTTTTGGAGAACCCACCGTTCCGGTGATCGACTCCGGCGGCTCCGTGGTTGGCCGCCTTGGCCCGACACGTCGCGCGCCGCTTGGCGGTGGTGCAAGTTTCGGGGCGGGGAACCGTGTTTTCGCCCTCCTCCGTTTTTGTTGCCCTCGCACCTCTCGCAAATCTCCGGTGAGGGCGGGCCAAGACGACAAGAGCTGTGCGACTTTCACGGGGCTCGGCCGGGCAGCGGCAGTGGCCGTGATCTCCGGTCCCATCCGGAGGACCGCCACTTGCTGCATGGAGAAGACCGGCGGACAAGCTCGCAGGGTCGCGACCGAAGGCGGCGTCATTGCCGCCGCCGCGACGCGGGCCAGCAAGAGGGCTCCGCAGAGCTGCCCCGCCGAGGAAGGCGCTTCTTGGCGCCGCCAGGCGACGGGGCGGCGGGCGAGGACGCGCCCAGAGCAGGAGGCTCCGACGCCGGGTGCCGCGCTTTTCTAAGGAGTCTGCGCGCGCCCAAAGGGCCGGAACGGTTTCGTCCGCCCCCATCGAAAAGTATGACAGCTCCACCAACCCCGATGAGTTTTTGCAGATCTACACGACGGTGATGCACTGACCGAGGGTCGGGAAGGTTCGCGAACTACTTCCCCGGTCCTCACCGGCGAGCCCGCCAGGCTCATGAACTGCCCCGAGTCCGTGGGGTCATGGAAGGAGCTCTCGAGCTCTTCGTCACGAACTTCCAGGGCACCTTCGAGCAGCCCGGGGTAGAAGACGACCTCCACAACATGGAGCAGAAGAAAGGAGAGTTGCTGCGCGACTACATTCGGCGCTTCAGTCAGGTCCGCAACACCATCCCTGACATCTCCATCGACGCCGTGGTCACGGCATTCAGGAGAGGCGCCCGAGACCCCAAGGTCAAGGAGAAAATGGCCACCCGCAAGATCAAAACGACGGAGGAGCTCTTCACCTTGGCGCACAGTGCACCTTCAAAGTGAGGTCAGATCCGCCCGGCTACGCGGGAGGGGACAGCCGCGGGTGGCGAGGCCGGGACCTCGAGGAACCCCGGCGGCAAGGACAAGAAGAAGCGCAGGGCGGCCGAGACCGGACAGGTCATAGCCGCCGAGCGCGACGACAATGACGACGACCGCGGCCAGCCGCGCAATGGGCGCGGCGGGCAGAAAAGAGAAGGAAGTCGCGGGCGCCGGCGGTACGCCCCCGTAGGGCGGCCGAGGCGGCGGTTACGGCGATCGCTGTGGTCGCGACGGCCCTCGCCGCCGCGACGAGGGCGAGCCCATCGCCCCGTGAGTGGGACGGAAGGCCCATCGTCCCATTCACCGCAACAACTCCCACGACTTGGAGAATTGCCATGTCGTCAAGAAGATGGTGGACAAGCGAGTCCACGAGCAGCAAAGCAGCAGCGCCCGGCGATGGCAAGGGCAAGGAGACGGCTTCGCTTGGTTTTCAAAGAAGCGAGCGTGAAGTTGCCGTCATCCACGGCGGTTCGGCCACCTATCCGTCCCACGCTAGCTTTAAGCGTGCGATGAGGGAAGTGTGCGCCGCCGTGCTCGGCTTTGGGTCAGCAAGGCAGCTGGCGTGGTCGGAGCAGACGATCGCGTTCACCAAAGCCGATCACCCACCAAGATCGCTGCCTCGACATCTCCCGATCGTGGTTGCGCCCACGGTCCGGAATGTAAAGTTAGGGCGGGTGCTGGTAGACGGAGGGAGCTCCCTCAACCTCCTGTCCGCGCGGGTCGCCAAGGCGCTCCAGATTCAGCAGCAGGAGCTTCGTCCAACGCTCCCGTTCTTCGACATCGCGCCGGGCCGAGTCCGCCCCTGCGCGCGCGATCTCCGGTGACGCTTGAGGCTCGACAACTTCCGCACCGAGATGCTCGAGTTCGAGGTGGCGGACTTTGACCTCCCCTACAACGCCATACTAGGTCGGCCGGCGCTGACCAAGTTCATGGCAGTTTGCCACTATGCGTACATGGTGGTGAAGATCCCGGCCACCGCCCCATCGTTTTGAATGTGGACCGCCGGAGGCGCCCGCTGCGACAAGGACGCTCGCTTTGGCGGGGCGACGGTGCCGTAAGGCCGAGGCTTCGACTTTTGGCGCCCTCGCGAAGACCCGTGCCTCCCCGGTTCGTCTGCGGAGGTTAAGGCGGTCTCTCGAAGCGAAGTCGACCCGCGAAGACCGCTCGGCGGGCGCTCTCAGCGCCAAATAGGAAGGCGCGCTGTCTCCTCCTCCGCTCTAACGCAGACGTGGTTGCGTGGCAACCGTCCGACATGGCCGGGTCCCTGTGAGGTGATTGAGCACAATTGGCGACGTTCCCGGCCGACGACGGTCATGCGAAGGTCCGGAAGCGATCGGTGGAGCGCCAGAAGTTATCCGCCAGAGGTGGACAAGCTTTAGGGCGGGGTCGTCCGCATGTCGCCCATCCTGTGGCTCGCGAACCCGCCCTCGCCAAGAAATCAACGGGCGCCGGAGGATGTGCGGACTTCACCGACCTCAACAAGGCGTGTCTGGCGATCCGCACCACGCTTCGCATCAATCTCATCGCCGACTCAGCTGCGGGTGCGAGCAACAGTGCTTTCGGATGCGCATTCGGTACCACCAGATTAGCATGGTCAAGAAGATGAAGACAAGATCGCTTTCGTGACGCCATGGGCGCTTATTGCTATAAAAGGATGGCGCTCGATGAAGAATGCAGGCCCAACCTATCGGCCGGCCATGCATATCGCCACCGCCCCAAATAGGGTGAAACCCGGAGGTGTATGTCGATGATCCGTGGTGAAGTCCAAGAAGGCGGAGGAGTTGATCGGCGACCGGAAGAAACCTTCACCAACCCGAGGAAGTACTCGCATCAAGCTTAATCCAGAGAATGCGGTTCGCCGTTCCGTCGGCAACCGCTGGGATTCCTCGTCTCCTGTGGGGGATTGAGGCGAACCTCGACAAGATCGCAGCGATCGAGAACATGAAGCCCCGACGCGACTTCGGCAGATGCAAGTGCTTGGTGGGTCGCTTGACCTCCCCGGCCGCTTATAGCTCGCCTGGGATAAAAGTCTCCCACCGCCAAGCTCCTAAAGAAGACCAACCAGTTCGAGTGGACGGCGGAGGCGCAGGAGGCGTTCGACGGTCTGAAGAAGTATCTCACCTCCCCGCCCGTCCTGGTCGCCCCAGACCCGGGCGAGCCGCTGATCCTCTACGTCGCGGCAAACCCCCAGGCGGTCAGCGCGGTGCTGGTGGCGGAAAGAGAAGGCGTTCAGCGCCCCATTTATTACGTCAGCAAAGTCCTCCACGACGCCGAAACAAGGTATTCGCAGCACCAGAAGATGCTCTACGCCCGGCCGACGGCGCCCAAAGTCGCACCACTACTTCTGTGGGCGAAGTCACGGTGTTGACCAAGTATCCCTTGTGGAGATCCTCTTCAACCGCGAGGCGACGGGTCGACGCTGCCGGGCCATGGAGTGGCAGATTCGATCTCAAGTTCGCTTCCCGAACGGCCATCAAAGGGCAAGCTCGCGGAGTTAAATCGTGAATGGACTCCGCGGACACGGAAGCCGAAGGCACCCAGCACCCTCGCCGTGGACTCCTTCTTCGACGGCTCATTCCGGCCGGAGGGGTGGCGTGGCGTCGCCCTGGTGTCTCCCACCGGCGATGTCGTCCGCACTGGTGATCTTGGACTTCGCGCCACCAACAACGCCGCGGAGTATGAAGGATCGCCGCCGCCCGTGGTGGCTTCGATCCTCGCATCCGCGGCTACAAGTAAAGGCGATCTCTCCGGTCATCAACCAGCGAGGAAGGATTTCTCCCGCCGATCCCGCTATGGCGGCTTACCCGGCGAGGTGCGCCGTTGGAGCGGCACTTTGAGGGCTCGCTTCGCGGCGCGCCCTCGCCGCGACAATTACATGGCGGATGAATCGTCCCTGCATTGCCTCGCCGAGGGCACTGCTCGACCGGGGTCTTTGAAGAAAGACTTACGCGCCGTCCGCCGCAGCCCCCACTCTGGCGGGGACGACGCTTCGACGCAGCCCCACTTCGAGGAGACGCCACCATCCTCGCCGCAGCCCCTGCTGGAGGGAGGAGGCGGAAAACTACCGAGACGGTTGAGGCGAAACGCTGCCGTGACGGAGTACGCCGGCGACAATGTACGTAACGCCGCCACACTCGTCCGGAAGGTCGGTGGATGGATCCGATCCTAGCCTACCGCTGGATGGAGTGATCCCCGACGATGACGCGTCTACCGAGAAGATAGCGCGCAAGGCCAAGCGCCACATACGGTAGGTGGGGACCAGATCACCCGTGGCGCAAACGAATTCTCTTGGCGCGCCACCGGGAAGCGGGAGTGCAATTTTCTAAGATCCATGGAGGCGTGCGGAGCCATTCAGTGAGCAGGCGTTGGTTGAAAAGCCTTCCGCCACGGCTTTATTGGCCTATCGCCTCCGTGATGCCTTCGAGCCGCGAGGAGATGCGGCGTGCCAATTTCATGCTAAGCAGATCCACCGACCGCCCAGCGCCGCAGACCATTCCGCTCTCCGCCGTTCGCGTCCGGGCCGATATTCAGGCCCGTTCTCGCGGCAACCGGAGGATATACTCATCTGCTCGCCGCCATCGACAAGTTCACTAAGTGGGTTGAAGCCTCGCCAGCCCCGGCGATCACATCCGCAGCTGCTATCAAGTTCTCAAGAGCATCTTCGTCCGGTTCGTGTCGCCAATGTAATCATCATCGATAACGGCGCCAGTTCAAAAGCGCTGATTTCAAGATCGGTGCGAAGAGTTGGGTACAAGCGTGCTTCGCTCCGCTGTATATCCAAGAGCAATGGGCAAGTGGAGCGGCGAATGCGGAAGTACTCAAAGGACTCAAGACAAGGGCGTTCGATCGCTCGAGAAGCGCTGCAAGCGCTGGGTGAAGAAGTCCCATCGTGTTGTGGGCGCCGCGACAACTTCAAGCAGAGCCACCGGCGAGACCCCTTCTTCCCGTGTATGGCTCGAGGCGGTGCTCCCATCGAGCTCGCCTTCGCTCCCAAGGTGGCGGCGTTCAGCGAAGACCAAGACCTCGACCGTGTCAGATAAGTGAATCTCTGGAGGAGATCCGAGACAGGCGGCGATCCGGCCGCCTAAGTACCCCGGCGCCGCGCCGTTATCAAGCAAGGCGGTGTGTGTGAGAACACCGGCAGGGCGACCTGCTCAAAGACAAAATCCAAGCGCAGCGGGCGCAACAAACTGTCCCGCCTGGAGGGCCCTTCAAGGTGGTCTCGGCCTCCGCCCAGCTCGGCCAGCTCGTGATTCGAGGACGGTCGCGAATTGACTAACACTTGGAACGCCGAGTACCGAGGAAGTTCTACCGAAGAGGTAGCAGTCCAAGAGCTTTTTTTTGTTTCCTTTGGAGCCGAGCGGCGAGGTCTTCTTCCTTCACCGCCGCCTCGGGGCTGCATTGTACAAAGCCATCTTCAATAAGAGATAAGTTCATCTCCTTGTGGGCATCTGCTTTTTCGCCTCAAGTCTGTTAGAAAGCATTCGCTGAAAGTCGGTAGCGAAAAAAGTACTTAAGGCGATGGCCCTTAGTTGTAAGGACTAACGCTCACGACTTGCGGTTGGGCGAGGCGGTTTTAAGGCGGGTTCTAGCCCGGTGTGTCGGCTCGGTCTAGGCAATGCGCCAACAATGCACCGCGACTAGACCACTTCCGAAGCTAAGTTCTCGCCACGCGATGTCTAGGGTCGGTTCGCAAAGAGGCCATAAGGGTTGAAGTAACCAGATGCCCGAGGAAAAAGCGCCACTTTCAACGTAAAGCTCGCCTAAAGCTTTTTGGCGATCGGTGGCTTAGCCTTAGAAAGGTCTCATAGAAAACATTCTCCGAAAAGTCGGTAGCGAAAGTACTTATGGCTAATGGCCCTTAGTTGCAAAGGCAAACGCCACAACTTACGCTGGTGCGAGGCGAGACGGACGGAAGGCGGGTTCTAGCCCGGTGTGTCGGCTCGGTCTAGGCAATGCGCCAACAATGCACCGCGACTAGACCACTTCCGAAGCTAAGCGCCGCCACGTAATGTTTAAGTCGGGTTGCGAGAGGCCATAAGGGTTGAAGTAACCAGATGCCTAAGGAAGCGGCGCCACTTGCGGCGAACGCTCAGTCTAAAGCCTTTGGCGGTCAGTGCCCCACCAATTCCGCAAGTTAAAATTGTGCAAAGTTCAAGTGAGACTCACAACAAAAGAGCAAAAGTTTGTTTGCATTGATAGGCATCGCATAAGGCAAAAAGACAGGGAGTCTCGCTTCTCCTCCTCGTCTTCGTCTTCCGCGAGCGCGCCTACCATCATGGATCGTGGCGGCGGCGGTGTCAACCCGCTACCGCCGATCCGGTCCACCGGGCGCGAGGGCTCCCGATGGCGGCGCCGAGATCAAACGCGCGCTCGAGCAAGACAGTTGTTCAAGATGAACTGCGCGCTTCAAGAGCGCCTTGGCGACCGTCTTCGATCGCCGCGTCCGCAACGCATCGGAAGACCGCGCAGGGCTTCGGCTCGTTCCACGGCGCCACAGATCGCTTGCAGATCTCCTCCAGCGGGAATACAAGGTAACACCAGTGGATGCAGGCGCCCCGAAGCCGTGGTAGGCGGTGCGCAAAGATATCGGCGAGGGCTCGAGGCGCTGAAGTGTTCCAGCGGAGGTCTTCGACCCTTGGCGGCCGAGGCAAGCGGCGGCACGCCGCGACCTCGCGGTCATCGCCTCGCCGTGGCTGTCTCTTGGCCAAGGGCCCGCCGCAGCTCGCCGGCAGATCGCTCCGCCAAGGTGAGGGCTTCCTCCCGCGTTGCCCAGGTGCGGGAGAGGGTGCGAAGCGCCTCGAAGGCGCCCACGCCGGCGGTCACGGCCGAGATGGCGGCGGCGCCGCCGGACGC
Organism: Raddia guianensis; assembly: GCA_036346415.1. Taxonomy (NCBI): domain Eukaryota; kingdom Viridiplantae; phylum Streptophyta; class Magnoliopsida; order Poales; family Poaceae; genus Raddia; species Raddia guianensis. The sequence goes on from CM070537.1 coordinate 7,987,959, forward strand.
GGTGGCCGAGGTTCTCCGCCGCGGGCGGCGAACTCTCCGCCGCCATGAAGCAGACCTCCGCCGAGGAGTGGCGGGCACGCTGGGCTGGCAAGTTGCGCGGAGCGAGCTCGTTACCCAGCGTCCGCCTGCTCCAAGAAGGACAAGCGTGGTTCTGTATGAAAAAGCGTAGCATACTAACCCTAATGTGAAGTGTGCGTAAGCGTAGGGAAAGCCAACCTGAAGTGGCGCGCCCTGAAAGCGAAAGCTGAAGGGGGGAGCGCCAGGTCGCTTGGTTGCGGAGGCGATGGTGGCGCGGTCGCGGTCACCGTCGCCGGCCGGGCCGGGGTGGTGGTGCGGCAGAAGCACTGCTGGCGGCGGACGCCGGCGCATGGAGCGCGGTGTGGACGGAGCGGAAGAAATTGGCGCAGCGGCGCCAGTTCTCGAAGAGTCGCGCGCCTCGCCGGTGGCGAGCGGCAGCGGTAGCAGCAGCAGGCCTCATTGGAGGGGCCGGGCGGTGGCGGCGAAGCTCAGAGTGGAGGGCGAGCCCTCTTGACTCGTCTCTCCTCCTCCTCCTCGCCGCCCACTGGCGAGATGAGGCGGCGCTTCCGAGGCCTTGGTCGAGTCGGCCGCCACGGCAGAGGTAGCGGCGGCCGCGGAAGCTTGGGCGGTCGCCGGAAGCGGATCGCGGATCTGTAGTGGCCCCCGTGCCACTTGGACCGTATAACCAGAGACCTCCATGGGGGGCAGCGCACGCAAGTGTTGGCTGCGCTCCTGTGGATCCCAGTCGCAGAGGGGGAGGATGCCTGCTGGCAGCGAAGTGTCGCTGACTGGTGGGCCGAGAGTCCCGCCACCGGCCTCGAGCACGCCGTCCAAGACGTTTCCTACGGTGGGCCTCGCCGCGTTGTCACCGAGCAAAAGGATTCCAAGAAAGACAAGAGACCCAAAAGACTAAAAAAGCACTCACCGCCGAGGGCGACGCGGACTCCATCGTTGTCGCCGTAGCACATCCAGGCGGGGCGAGTCCTCATGCGGAGCGGGCAGAGTCGGCGCCGCAAAAAATCCGCCGCAACGAGGGTTCCGGTGAGCCCGCGGCGGCGAAGATCGACGGCGCGCGCCAAGATCAACCCCAGCCCGCTGAATCGTCAGCGAAGCCCCGGTTAGCGGTGGGCTCCAAGGACCCTCAGAAGAGAAAGATCGTCGCAGCCGCTGGAGTCCTCCACGTACAGCCATTGTCGGTGCCAGTCCTTCCAGTTGGACTTGGACGCGACAGGGATGAAGGCGGCGGTTTCGCGGAGCGTGAAGTAGCAGCTCCCGAAGGCCCCGCACGGGCGCGGCCTCGCGTGCAGCACGAAGAGCCGGCGCCAGAGCGGGAGACTTGGCATCGTCCCCACGAACATCTCGCAGAGGTGGACGAAGATGGCCAGCGCAATGATGGAATTGGGGGGAAGGTGCACCGCCTGGATCTCGTAGAAGGCGAGCACCCCCAAGAAAAATTCAGAGTACGGCGGATGAGCCGCCCGCCGCCGCACGAAGGTGATAATCTCCCCGTCGCGAGGGCTCGGCGCCATGGTGCCGGGGCGGAACCGGGCGGCGGTTGGCGGCACGAACACTTGAAGCCGCCTCACTGAGTCTTCGTCGGCGGCGGAGGTAGGAAAACTTGGCCCAGACGACGGCGCGCCTCCACGGCGATCCTTGCTGCGTTTGGGCGCCATTGAAAGCGAGAGAAGTTGGCGAAGAAAAGAAGGCTCGTGGTGGCGGCGAAGGAAGCAATTGGCGCTTAGAAGACTTAGCGTGCGGAAGGATTGGCCGCAGCGCTGAGAGAAGTATTTATAGGCGTGGGGCGCGAGCACGACGGTTTGGATTCCGCCCCCACGCGCGCGCGGCGCCATCATTGCCCCGCGCGTTTTTGGTTTCCCGCGAAAAGCGGCGTGGTTCCCCAAGGAAGATCGTGTGCAGACGGAGAATCAGGCGTAAGGCCGCCGCAGGTGCTGATTCGTCTCCCACCGCACAAGAAACGGAAAAGTGTCTGCGCGACGGTTCGCGTATCATGGTGGACCCGGGGGCTACTGTCGGTGTAATAAATACCGGGGTACAAAGAGTCCTGAGAAGGCCAAGAGGGTCCCACGCGTCAGGCGGGCGATCAGGCCCCAGCGCGTTGGCGAGCCCCTCTCGAGACGAGGCGAGGGCCCCACGCGCCAGCAAAGTGCGTGCGCGAGCCCTCCGAGACGAGGCGAGGCCCCACGCGCCAAAGCGTGCGCGGGTGAGCCCTCTCGAGACGAGGCGAGGGCCCCACGCCCCAAAGTGTGCGTGGCGAGCCCCTCGAAGACCAGCGAGGGTCCCACACGCCAAAGCGGGCCAAGGCGGGGGAGCATTGCGTATGAGTCTTCGGACGAAGGCCCCCCGCCGCAGCGACTAATTGCATTTAATGAGACATCACGCGCGGATAGACAAATGAAGAAATGATTACGCTTCAAAGTGGCCCTTGCAGTGTCCGTAGCGGCCGCCACTGGGCGCAGAAGAATTGACCGCAGAGAGAAGGTTTGCTTGAGGAGGCCGCCTGTGTCGAGGAGCAGTGCAGGCCCCACCCGCAGACTCACCGGTGGATCAGGCGGGTCGAGGCCACTTGGCGGCACGCGAGGCGGCGGCCCATGTGGCATGGGCAGCTGCACGCTGCGTCTCTTCTGTCGTGTCTTGTCGATTATCGAGAGTATCAGACGCTTACCCCCTCGGCTCTCCCCGCCAGCCCAAAGCTTGTATATAAGGAGAGGAGAGAGAGGGGAGAGGGTACGTGCACTAGCATTCGTGCATTCGAAACACTCTGTAAACACATCCCCATTCAACCACATCAGAAAAGAGCTAAGGCTCAGCAGGAGTAGGACTATTACCCGTGAGGGGGTCCGAACCTGGGTAAATCTGCGAGTCGCTCCTTGTTGTGCCCGACGCTCAAATCGAACCGAGCTTGATCGAGTTGGCTAGCAGACTGAAAATCTGACCAGGGGTGTGATCCGCCGTGGTTGAGCGGAGAATACGCCGTCACAGTCGTCCAGGAGAATTATGAGGATATCGGCAATTTCTCTCGATATATTGTGATACCCTAGAGCTCAAGTACTGTATAGGGAGGCCAGGGGGTGTCTCGCACTTCACTTGTAACGATTGGGCTGAGGTTGGGATAAGTTTTTGTGCACTTTTAATTGCTTTGCCCACGTACTAGTGTGGCTTTGCAAGACCCCAACTCAAAGCAATGAAAATCATCGTGTCCATCCAAGTTCATGTCTATTTGTGACTTTTTGATCTTGTTGCTTTGATGTTCTTACTGGCAACTTGTTTGTTTGCCTCATCTCCGTCTACAAGTTGTTGGTCTTTGATGGCTTGAGTTGCATATATGAATTGTTAACCTTTTGCAGCCATATGAGAAGCTAGAGATTAGGGCTATGTTTCAAATCTATCCATAAACTTTTTCGGCATAGTAGTCGGTGCTTGTTTTTAGAAAATTTTATAAAACTCAATTTTAGTGAATCCAGAGCCAAAAGTTGTCTGACTTCCGTATCGATTCTTGAAAAATCTTTTAATTCTATTGTACAAACTGTTTGGAAGTCATGAGGTGAACACCGAGCCCCATGTTTTTTGTGTGATGTTCCTAGCGAACCGTAGTGCAAGAATTTTCATATTGTTCCTACATGGATTTTGAACCTCAAATTTTGTGCAGTATTACACAACTCATATATCTACCTTGAGAAAACTCATGATTTCAAGAGTCAAGGAAAGGCGGCAACACCCCCTGATTAGAGGACAAGCTTCTATTAGAATCTTCTTGTCCTTTTCTAAAAGTTGCTTTAGCAATTTTGGCTTGATTAGTTTTTGCTAAAGCCACTTTTGCCAATTCGTATTGGAAGAGCAAGAAGTTGTGTTTAGAAAACTTGAGAAGCTTGTTGGAGGATACACATCGCCATGAGAAGTCATTATATTTTTAAAGGGCTATATGAATGGCAAGCCGATTTCAAGATTGTTGGTTGATGGAATGTATCAAATGTAGGTTGCCAGGGGCCTGGTGCTTCTAGATCAGGATGTCCTGCAGTGTGTGCCAATTCGTAATGGCTATCATTGTTAAGGTGGACTTGGTACATTCCAATGCCGCGGAACACGTGTTGGACCTCGCGCCCAACGATGAGATCACAATTCAGGGAAATGCAGTTAAAGGATTCAGTGGAAGAGGGCCCACATCGTGGTGCCCGATGCATCTCAACCTGCTACAACTTCAAATGCATTGTCGCCTCGGCCTACACTGCCTTCTCCAACTACAGAGAAGACAATGTCACTGCCTTCCGCTTCATCGGAGAGTTTGGTCAGCTTCTTTAGTGTCCGCCGACATAGAGAATTTACGTGGGCGTCTTGAGCTGTGGCCACCGACACATATCCAAGCTATCCTTCCTATGCGTTCTCTCTTGTTGGCCCAACATGACGGAAACGTCCCTTTGTCTGCCAAGCAAGACCAAACTTAGCTCTGTCCATCCGGGGCGTTAAGGCGCTGTCAATGGTAGCCACAATGTGGTCGGCTGGTATATGGCCGACGACACAGATTTCTTTGGCGGGCTTAAATAATTCAAATTATCGGACACACGCAGAAGTGATTGCAGCATGTGTCGGCTCTTTTGTTAGTGCCGACCACACAGCTTGCTGGGATGCTCTTTTGTGGGAGGCATATTTGTGGGCTGAAGACATTGTGATGTCGTCAGGATTTTGGCCGTCGATACTCTGATGATTTACCTATAACCGTCGCAAGGCCTTTCGGCTTATTTACTATTAAGCCTGCGTCATACAATCAGGTATGTAATTTTTTGAATAATGAAACGTATGTCTGTATGATACTCGGCTATGTATTATGAGCACTAGAGTACTGATCTATGGTCTAGTGCAAGTGTACAGCGGCTCTCTGGTAAGTATAAAAATGAGAGCTGACAATAGTAGATGATGCTATATATAAAAACAATATTATCATAATTCATAAAGCACAACATCGAAAGGACAAAATACGTACCACTGAAATGTTAACTGCGCGTTAGAGTTCGAGGCAATTGCATTTGCCGCACAGTTTGTGACGGTGTGTCTCGTGGCGTAGGCCCCGGACACGGCGGCCCACCGGGCTCGATTTTTTAATATTTTATATTCTTATTTTATAGATCTAATAAATATATTTTTTTATTAAAATTAAATAAATAGTATCCTTCCGTTGATTCAAGTGGCGGATAAATAGGCTCAGCCAAAACGCCTCTATCGAACTAGCGGATGAAAGGGTTGAGCAAAAAACCGTGCTGTCTCAATTGACGGTAATTAAAACCTACTGGCCGAACTGGCAAGAAACAAGCGAAGGTATTTTCCTCCAAGGGAACTAGCAGAAAATAGCACCAAGTGATTTCCCGCTAAGGGAACCAGCGGCAAATAGCACCAAATACACTAGTAAGAACATGGGTAGCTAGTATGTTCCTCGTTGAATCGAAATGCGCCGCAGGTTTTGGGTTCGAAGCAACAGTGCAATAGGTTTGTTAAGGTCAGTTAGCATGTTTGGCTTATGTGGCAAAGTTACCAACATTGGCTAGGAAATTGTGGGAAAATATGGAAATGTGTGCCTCATAGGATGATATTATAGCCACAATGAAAATTGCAAAACAGGTAAATAGTAATAATGCTTGAAATGACAAGTGCGCTAGTTTATTACTCCCTCCTTTCCAGTATGTAAGGCATAATTTGTTTTTACTTTTTTTTCAATATATAAGACGCAGCTGCATTAACCGTTCAGAAGTTCCAGAAATACCCTTCGCTGTGTACGAAACTAATTAATTCTAGAATCGCATTATTTTCTTGCGTTGATATTTCCTTCCTCTGCATGAGCGCTGATAAAAAATCATCTCATTAATTAGGGACAAATCAGGAATCACAAGTGCTATACACGGTCTCCTTGGTATTCACGAAAATCAAATTATGCCTTACATACTGGAAAGGAGGGAGTATTATCGCTAGCACGTTTGGCATATGTTGCCAAATTACCTACATTGGCAAAAAAAAATGAAAATATTAGACACCATGAGTCACACGTTGTTCTTCGTGCGATGTTATTGTTACATTATGTAGTTTGGTCCCTGCTTGCCACTATAAAAATTACAAAATAGGTATATGGTTATAATTACATTATAACTTTTCATTACGCTATACGAACAAACATGCAGAAAAACAATGACACGTACGATGCACAATACACTAATGTTAGTACTTATCATGGCATTGCATTGGCAAGAGAACAGGCACCTGGCTACGCAAGACAATTGGCAGTGTACGGCAAGGCAAAGCAATTAGCAAGGCAAGGTACCTTCATGGAAATTTTACAATGTGCAAGAATATAGACGATGGAACGAGGGTGTACCTCAGGCCCTTCCCAAAGCTTGAACCTTTGAAATGGATAAGCTTTGGGATCAAAGCCCATAGCCTTGAATTACTTCATGATTGTATCAGTGTTCCATTGGAGTATCTTATTAGCTTTGAATTACTTCATGATTGTATCAGTGTTCCATTGGAGTATCTTATTCATCTCTTAGTGCCACTAGGAGTGGGTATCCGGTGTTTACTGGATCACCTACACATTGTGGTCAATGACTTCCATCCAATCACCAAGGCAGTAGAGCTCTCGTGCAAACGATTCCATGTAAGAGATGTAGTGTGCCGAGGAGGGCAATCTAACACTTGGTCCATAATTCATACTGTCGGTGTATTGGTGTTCGTGTGTGCCTCCAGCTCCACCGAAAGCAACAATAGCGGTGAAGATTGTGGCGCCTCCCATCGGCACAACAAATCTCGGAGGGAAACACTACCAGCTCTTGTAGACCCCATCAGCTTTAGAAATATGATTGATCCTTGCGTTGTACCCACCAAAGTTATAATTAATAACTTTAGAATTTCATCATCATAAATCAAAAAAATATCACTGTAGATCTGTCATGGTATGTACATCATAGAAAGTTTTTGTTGACAAAATGTTTATGTTCGTCATAGAAAATACAATTTTCTGTGATGAATTGTCCATGCGCCATAAAGAGATCCCTTTTATGATGAAATTATGTCGTCGTGTAAGCATTTAAAATGTCGTGGAAAACCTAAAATTGTCAGCAAAAAAAAACACGGTTGTCCTGCGAGAGGAGAAAGTTGCCTTAATTTTGTATGACAAAAAATCATCATAAAATAATACCAAGTCGACTTGTATTTTCATTAATGAACACTCCGGGGCACAATCTACGGTGTCTAGTGATGTGTCATATTAATATTGGGCTAAGCATTGCCACCATCTTTTCTCGTCGGCTTGCCTGTAGAAGCCTGTAATTATGCATGTGTATCATCGTGTTGTTTCATGATCATATTTTAAAATGCATGGACTTGGAATAAAGGTACTTAAACTATTTGGTTTTTAAAGTGGGAGAGGAAAATTTTAAAAGTAAATTTTATTTTAGTGATCAATGTGATTTTTCCTTCCCATCGTGCATGGGATATCTAGCGTTTTCCTTTCTAACTAGTTACAAGTTTATTTGAGGATGCATGGTTTATAATTTATGTTGTATCGGACCAATAACATCCCTGTTGTCTGCTTTCTTTGCAATTCTTAATTGACATGTTGAGTCATTTCTTCTTCTACCTCATTAGATCCACAATCTCATTCCCTCGTCCTCCATCGATGTGTCCGCTAGCGCTACCCCTCCTCTTCCCTTGACGTCCACGACTCCACGGTGCCCCTCCACCTCCTTCTTCTTCCTCACCGACTCCGCCCATCCCTCTTTTTCGCCTAACACACTGCACCGTGCGCCTTCACCACCTCAATCTTTCCTGCAGGTGCACCTATCCGCCTCAACTTCAACCACCACCGCCTTCCTGCTCCACCTCCCATCCACCCGCTTCCCCACTTTGCCACATAGCATAACTCTACCGCCTTATTTGATCCCTCCACCGCCACCAGCCAACCTACATTGATTTTCCCTACGGCTCTATTGTCACCCATTCCTACCGCTGGTCCGCCGCATCCCTCTTTTCCTGAGGGGCACATCGTATCCTGTCGATCCCATGCACCTCGAGCACTAAGCATAACACAATGGAGCTCTGGTTAGGTGACGTCGCTAAGGAGGAAGACGGTTGTGTAGGTACGTTGACCGAGATTTTTTGCCATTTTCAATTACATGGTGTCTAGCAATTCTCATGTTTAATATATCTAACTCTAGTGTACGACTACTTCCTCTCTTTCTCTCATGTCATTTTATTGATCTACTATATATGTGTTGACAACCAATTTTGGATAGTTCACTGATACGCTATAAGTTTCCATAATCGAATTACGCTAGATGAAATATGGGCCAGATTGTCTATAAAAGGAAGATTTCAATGCGGCTTGTATTATAAGGAAGGAAGAGTATGCATCGACTCGAAGGGAGGAGTCCATGTCGAGATTCTATTATATATATAATAGACAATTAATATAGAATTGGCACGACCGACATGAGTTCATATTGGATATAAATAGAAACGGTTGGAGATGTGTGCACCAACTCACTATCTAAATAACTTTTATACTCCCTCCGTCCAGAAATGATCTTCGTATTTGGCTGGTGCAGCAAGACCAAGATGTCATAAATTTTGGCCGCATGTGTGCATGGCAGTTAAGCCGTGGTTTTACGTAAGCGCGATTAGGTAAATTTGCATGCAACAGAATTTGCACGTGCTCAGATTCAACAGGATGGCAACTCTTCGTTTCATTTCCGCGCCAAATGAACCTTGCCAAAAATATTGCGCCAAACAAGATTGAAAGCGATCTCCAAATTCATGAAAACTTTGTGCGCCAAACTTGTCGAAAATTTAAACTGAAGAACGCCGATGCCATGACACTATATACAGCCATGAATGTGTTGAGCTTCTCACTGCCTCTATTCTTCCCTACCTCTCTGTACCGATCCATGGCTGCATTCCATTGGGACCTCAATGTTGAGCCACCCGATTGGGATTTACACCAGCCCATTGACTGGAATGCAATCGATGAATGGCATGTTGGACTTAATGATCGTGGCCTGTGCTGCGATCCTATTCTAAAGGGAGCAACGGCTCCACTTTCTTAGCCGCGCCCTGATCGGGGGCGCTCAACCAACTAATGGTTGCGGCCCCCCCACCCAGCGCTATCTTAAAAAGGAGGTGCCGGCGCCCACAGTAGCAAACGCTACATGAGTCTCGTCCCCCCCGATATTCCCCTCTCCGATCCGAGTTTAGCGCTAAGGGTTTGGAAAGGCCGTCACCGACTGGAGCTCGACGACAATCGTGACCTGCATCGATCCTCTCCCGCATCGCCTTGCCATCGTGATCGACTCTCTCTGCACCGATTCGCCGTCAAGCAGGCCCCTACGGCCTAATCTGCTATTCACTCACTAATGGCGTCATCAAGCAGCTGTAATTACCCCCTAATGTTTAGATTACGTGGTTCGGTTTTAGGCTAAGTATCGATCCTCACGCTTCCGCATCATGACTTAGTTCTAACATTAGGTATCAGAGCATCTTAGTCCTAATCCGAACCCTAATCATGTTGTTTAATGCCTAATTTGCTTGTTGATGCCACGGCTAATTGTAATTAGAACCTAATTAGTCATCAATTAGCCCTAATTCTGTTGATTAGTTCTTAATTGCTTTTGGTTAATTAGTCTACTATCGATCTGGGCCACTGGTAGCATAGAGAAGGAGGGGATTTTATGAATCAAGAACCCTAAGAACTTTTTCCCAAATTCGCGAAACCCTAAAACCCAAAACTAGTCAAATTCGAGCCAAATTTGGAATCGTTTCTTGTTAAGAATGCCTTAGAAACACCTCCATTGCAATGCTAAGGCATCGGATTTGAAAAGCCCCAAATTATTGAAACCCTAATCCCCAAATCCACAGGCAAAATCACGGCATACCTCAGTTTTTGGGCCACCGTTTGGTCTCTGTGACCTCGCCGGCGAGCCGTAGTAGCCGTCGTGCGTCCTCCCGCCGCCGTGCTCCTAGTCGGCTCCTCCGCCTTGTCGTCGCCTCATGATGACGACGCCAGGCGGCTCGGACGGAGCAGCAGCTGCGTGGAGTGCAGCTGCGCTGCTGGGCGAGGCGCTCCATCGCCGCCTCGGCCGCCGTCATGTCGCCTTCACTTCGCTCGCTCTCTCGCTGCGGGATTTTCAGGTGGGAGACGAGAAAATAAGCTAGGGTTTTGGGGCTCGCCCCTTTGTATCTCGTGCGCGCGCTGTCAGCCGTTGGATGGGATCCGACGGCTCCGCTTGCTCCCTCATGTGTGCCTCAAATTTGGGTAGTGGGCTGTTTTTTTTTAATGTCAGCGCAAGATGAGTGGGCCCATTTGGGAGGGCCGAGATGAACAGTGCATATTATCTGTCATTTCAGTACATTTTGTTATATATTTTGATACTTAATGAATCTGTTGGCACTGTTTAATTACTGTTTTAGAGAAATAATTGTGTTATTAAGTTGTTAAAATTAGTTTTATATATGGCACAATTATTCTGTATTGTTTCTGGAATTTTCATGTAATTTGTTGTTTATGGTTCTAATTAAAATTGGCACCAACGTGAAATTTTGATTAGAATTTAAGATAAAATTCTGGAAATGTTAAGTCTGATATATAATTGTAATTTCTGACCAACATTGATTTACAATTGTATTATTATTTTGTTCTATCTCGTTTTCTGCCCAACGGTGATACGAGATAGTGCAATTGTTTTATATGTATTCTTTAATGTTTTTGCATGGATTTAATCGTACCAACGTATGTTGAATTCATGTCTAATGATATCATTTATTTCAGCTCTTGATCCCTCCAAGGTCCCCTCTGTCGTTAGCGTCATTGAGAAGCTGACTGCGAGTAACTTCCATGATTGGAAGGAGAACATTGATGTTGTCCTCACCATAATGGACTTAGACTATGCACTGCTTAATGATGCCCCTACTCCTCTTGCGGAAAATGCCACAGAGGAGGCTAAGAAAACTTATGATGAGACTTATGCACAGTGGGAGCGGTCTAACCGCGTGTGCCTTAAGATAATCAAGAATTCCATCACCCGTGATATCAGGGGAGCAATCCCAACTAAGGAAAATGATGCAACTAAGGAAAAGGATGTGGAATTCACAGCTAAGCAATACTTAGAGAGGGTTGAGAGCCACTTCAAGGCCTCCTCTAAGACTTATACTAGCACTTTGATGAACAACTTGCTGAATAAGAAGTATGACGGCCAAGGGGGCATTAGAAAACATCTTATGACCATGATGGAGATGGCGGCCACACTAAATGAGATGGATATGCAAATATCCGACAATTTTTTGGTCAATTTCTCACTTGGCTCTTTGGGCCCAGATTATACTCCTTTTAAGATAAGTTACAACACCAGTGAAAAGAAATGGAGTATGAGTGATCTCCTTTCCCACTGTGTGGAAGAGGAGGAGAGAGTTATGACTAAGAAGAGGGACACCGTCAACTTAGTTAGGTCTCCCAACAAGAGAAAGGGTGGCCAGGGCGATAACAAGCCTAATAAGAAGCCCAAGTTCAACAACTCCAACAAGCCCAACTCCAATAATGATAAGGGGAAGGATGTGGCTAACCCCACTAATCCCGCTAATGTTCCTAATGACGTTTGCAAGTATTGCAAGAAGCCGGGGCATTACCAAAGGGACTGTGTGGGCTTCTTGAAGTGGCTCGCCAGGAAGGGTAATGACTCCATTACTTTAGTTAATGAAGCACTTTATGTTGATTTCCCCTATAATGTGTGGTGGATTGACTCGTGCAAGCTGCACGTTTGCAATTCGTTGCGTGGATTGATCGTGAGCCCCTCGCATGCGGGTGAACGAAGAATTAGCGTTGCGGATGGCAAGCAAGCTGAGGCCAAAGCCATTGGATCATTGAAGCTTACATTAGCATGTGGCTTTGTTCTCCACTTAGATGATGTCACTTATGTACCCTCTCTTAAGAGGAACTTAATTTCTGTTTCCTGTTTGGATGATCGTGGTTTTAGCTTTACATTCGGGAACAATAAGTGCACTCTTTCGTTTAATTCAAATAATGTAGATCTTGCCATCCGACAAGACAAATTGTATTTGCTTTCATTATCTGAATCCTCTATGAATGTATGTTATGGCAATGTTGGGAAAAAGAATGTGACCTCATCGAAATTGTGGCACTGTCGTCTGGGCCACATTTCGAAGGGGAGAATGGAGCGTCTCATTAAGGACGAGATTCTCCAACCTTTAGATCTTAATGACTTAGAAAATTGCATTGATTGCTTTAAAGGCAAATATGTAAAGAATATTAAGAAAGGTGCCACACGAAGTACGGGACTTTTAGAATTAGTTCACACCGACATTTGTGGTCCTTTTCCGGTGGTGTCTATAGATGGGTATGATTCTTTCATTACATTTACTGATGATTTCTCCGGCTATGGATACATCTATCTTATTCGTGAACGATCTGAGGCCTTAGACAAATTTAAGATATTTAAGAGTGAAGTTGAAAATCAGCTTAACGTAAAGATTAAGGTAGTAAGGTCTGATCGAGGGGGAGAATATTATGGGAGACATGCTCCTTATGGGCAAGTTCTTGGTCCCTTCGCTAAGTTTTCGCAAGAAAATGGCATAATTGCTCAATACTCCATGCCTGGCGAACCTCGGCAAAATGGTGTGGCTGAAAGAAGGAACCGTACCCTTATGGATATGGTTTGTAGCATGCTGAGCCTGCCAGTCAGGTTGTGGATGGAAGCATTAAAGACAGCAGCCCACATACTTAATCGAGTCCCTAAAACTCCTTATGAATTATGGATTAGGAACAAACCAAGTTTGAGATACTTACGTGTAACCAAGTTTGAGATACTTACGTGTATGGGGTTGTCCTGCTGAAGCTAAGATTTTCAATCCCCAAATTAAGAAATTAGACCCTAAGACTATAAGTTGCCATTTTATAGGATACCCCGAAAGATCAAAGGGGCATCGATTTTATTGTCCTGATCGTACCATAAAGTTTGTGGAAACGAGTCATGTTGCGTTCTTTGAGAATATTGAAATCAGTGGGAGTTTGGAGCCCAGGAAGATAGACCTTGAGATGCCGGATTTTATTCCATCATCTATGATTCATGTGCCTTTTATTCCCATGGCCCGGAAGGTTGCACCTCCAGTCGTTAACATTGGGGCCGCTCCTTCTGTTGAGGAACCTGAGATACCTAATGATCCTCCTTCTCCTGTTGAGGAGGCTGTGATACCTAATAATGAACCTCAACAGCTTCCTGTTGTACCTAATGAACCCCTAAGGAGATCGCAGCATGAGAGTAGATCTACTGTTTATAATGATTATGTTTAGAATGTAGGCACTGTTCGCCTAAACAGTCGTTTAGCCCGTTTACACGACGTTTAAACGCTACTCGCTAGCCAACTGTGCAGGCCGTTTAGGCCGATTAATCCGTTTAATCCATTTTTTAGTCCGTTTAAACAGCCGTGTAATCCGAATATTGGCTAAACGAAGGTTGACCGACTGTTTACCGTTTACCGTTTAGGCTAACACTGAATGTAGGAGAGACTGATGATCCTACCTCCTACCAGGAGGCTATGATGAGTGAGCATTCACCAAAATGGCTTGAAGCCATGGAGGATGAATTAAAATCTATGAGCACTAATGATGTATGGGACTTAGTAAAAATTCTTAATGGGGTCAAAACAGTAGGCTATAAGTGGGTCTACAAAACCAAATGTGACTCCAAAGGAAACATTAAAAGGTTCAAAGCAAGGCTTGTAGCAAAAGGGTTCACTCAAAGACCTGGGATTGATTATATTGACACATTTTCTCCTGTGTCAACTAAAGATTCTTTTAGAATTGTCATGGGGCTGGTGGCTCATTATGATCTAGAGTTACACCAAACGGACGTTAAAACTGCATTTCTGAATGGTGATTTGCTTGAAAATGTATACATGTCTCAACCGGAAGGTTTTGTTGTGAAAAGCAAAGAACATTTGGGGTGTAGACTTAAGAAATCTATTTATGGTCTAAAACAAGCGTTTAGGCAATGGTATCTTAAGTTTGATAAGGTCATAAGAGATTTTGGCTTTAAGGAAAACAAAGTGGACAATTGTATTTATACAAAGTTTAAGGGAAGTAAATACACCATCTTAGTTCTTTACGTGGATGACATTCTTTTAGCCAGCAGCGATAAGGATATGATGTCTGAGACTAAGAGATTTTTGTCTTCCAATTTTGATATGAAGGATTTAGGTGAAGCCTCTTATGTTCTAGGCATTGAAATTCACCGAGATCAAACTAAACATATATTGGGTTTATCCCAAAAGGCATACATAGACAGAGTGCTGAAGAGATATAATATGTATAAGTGCTCTGCCTCGCCTGCTCCAGTTGTTAAGGGCGATAAGTTTGGGACATTCCAATGTCCAAGGAATCAATATGAATCTGATTAGATGACGTCGATTCCTTATGCTTCTGCTGTCGGAAGCATCATGTATGCTCAAGTCTGTACACTCCCTGACCTAGCTTTTATTACCAGGATGCTTGGCCAATATCAGTCTATTTCAGGACTAGATCATTGGAAAGTCGTTAAGAAAGTTCTGCGTTATATGCAAGGAACTAAAGATTACATGTTCACATATAAGAAATCTGATAGCCTTGAAGTTGTTGGCTTTTCAGATGCAGACTTTGCGGGGTGTGTGGATACTAAGAAATCCACGTCATGTTATATCTTCACCCACGCTGGAGGAGCTATCTCGTGGAAAAACTCCAAACAATCACTTACGGCATCTTCTATGATGCAAGCTGAATTTGTGGCATGTTATGAGGCTTCTGGGCAGGCGGTATGGCTTAAGAATTTTATACCCGGACTTAGAGTGGTCGACAGCATTTCAAGGCCACTAACCTTATACTGCGACAACCAATCGGCAGTCTTTTATACGAGTAACAACAAGTCAAGTGATGCTGCCAAACACATTGACATCAAGTACAACGTTGTGAAAGATAGAATCCAGGATCAAACTATTAATGTTAAGCATATTGGTACTAAGTTTATGATTGCGGATCCACTCACAAAAGGCTTACCACCCAGTTTATTTAGTGATCATGTTGCCGGCATGGTTATATTGGAAAGCCTATGATTCTGGACCTAAAGGCCATTAAGCAAACCATCTCCCGTAAAGAATAAGTGTTTTACCGATAAAGATAAGATGGTGCACTATAGGTATTGAGGTTTCACTGGCTGCATAATAGCTTTTGCGACGCTTGCCTTGGTGTATTATTTTATTGAGAAAGGACTTATGTTGTTAGCCTTACGATCAAGTGGGAGAATGTTGGACTTAATGATCGTGGCCTGTGCTGCGATCCTATTCTAAAGGGAGCAACGGCTCCACTTTCTTAGCCGCGCCCTGATTGGGGGCGCTCAACCAACTAATGGTTGCGGCCCCTCTACCCAGCGCTATATTAAATAGGAGGTGCCGGCGCCCACAGTAGTAAATGCTACGTCAGTCTCGTCCCTCCCGATATTCCCCTCTCCGATTCGAGTTTAGCGCTAAGGGTTTGGGAAGGCCGTCACCGACTGGAGCTTGACGCCGACAACTGCACTGCATCGATCTCTCTCCCCGCATCGCCTTGCCACTGCATCGACTCTCTCTGCACCGATTCGCCGTCAAGCAAGCCCCTACGGCCTAATCTGCCATTCACTCACTAATGGAGTCATCAAGCAGCTGTAAGTAACCCTAATGTTTAGATTATGTGGTTCGGTTTTAGGCTAAGTATCGATCCTCACGCTTCCGCATCACGACTTAGTTCTAACATGGCAAGGTCCTGCACATGAGCTTGATTATCACATGGTTTGGGTTCATGGCGACGAAGAGAACGCCGTTGATTCCGCCGGAGATGAAGGCGCCGGTGGTGAGCCGCAAGTGAGCGCTGGTGATGAGCACGTAGAGGAAGGATTGGAGGATCAAATCCAAGATGCTGGCCATGGAACTAACCAGAACTCCGGTACTCTTTGCTCTCCTTGTTACCAAGATGCTGCAAACTTATTTTGCCATCGGTACGTGAACTTGTTTTTGGTAGGTTTGTAAATCGGTCTTGTATCTTGTTTTGTCTTTTAAAGGTGCTAACGTGAGAAAGCGGAGGTACTACTCAAATGAACTGAAGATGGCCATTTATATGGATTTGTTGGCAAGCCGGATATATATAACTTTTATAATGTTCTTCACTTTTTCTCTACTTTTATCGTATTAAGTCTAGTTTTTGCTAAGTTTCGCTGAATCTTGATTTCGAACTAGTCAACTGTCTTCAAGGTAGAACCTCTAGTGAGAGCTGTATCAATTAAGTCCAATACTTTTAATCGAAAACCTCCATGTGAGTATTGTCTCGATTAGGTGCGATCCACGTCACAAGGATTACCTTCACTCTTTTGGCTAGTTTGGCTTGCTAATCTAGTTGATAGTCTATTTACTTTCTTTGTGCTAATTAGTTGATTTGATCGGCTTGCTAGCATATTGTTTTACCTTTTTAAGATTGTTCGTTAGATCTTTCATCTTTGGTTGGATCTGTTTTCTAGTGTTGCAGATTGAACATATTGTAGACTCAATCGGCTATGCAAAGCTGATTGCCTGAGGCCTGAGCCAGGTGTGCTTGGCCGATCCACTTTTTTGCGTGAAGAATATGTACAGTAGAAACTAACAGCAACGGCAAAATAGTGCTGCACAACAATTATTCAATCTTGTTACACAATCCCATGAAAAGGAAGATTATTTTGTGGTGAATGGTGATTATAGTGCTTCACAGCAATTATTCAACCTGAGGGGCAATCTTGTTACACAATCCCATGAAAAGGAGGATTATTATGTGGTGATGCTAATGCTAGCTCGCTAGGGCTTAAAAGTGGGCACCCGTCTCACTTTGGTGGCCTGCTCAAACGCATAAGCCATCTCAATCAGCCTTGGCTCGTATCCCTGGAGCCCCACAAAGATGATGGCGAAGGGCACTCCCTGCTTGTCGTACCCCGCCGGGACGGCGATGCCGGGGAAGCCGCCGATGGCGAGGTAGGACGAGGCCTCGTAGTTGGATGCTGCGATTGCGTCAAGCCGGTGCTCCTTCATCAGCCTCTCCAGCCCATGGGCAGAGAGCTCCTCCAGCCGCCGGGTCGCAGCTCTCTCCACGGAGCCGATGCCGTTGGTGTTCTCGGCCGCGATCAGGTTGTCCTGCCCGAAATCTTTCAGCCTCTCCTGCAACGGCGGTGCCATGGCTTACTCAAGGACTTCAGCTAAGTACATTGCTTCGCCGCATGCAATGGCTTTTTTTATGAAGTATTTTTATTAAAATCACGATATGGATGCTATATATGGCTTACCTCTATGGGATGCGCATTGTTGAATGCGATGACATTCGCGAGGGAGCGCACTGGGGTGTACAGCAAGTTTGACAGATAAGCATTCAGGCTTAACTTGAACTCTGCGTTCATTGCGATCCACTTGTTGCGCAAAAGATCCGTCAGATTTGTTGCGATGTCAAGATCTTTTATCACAATGGCGCCTTGTTTCCTTTTGATGCAGAGCAGGAGTTGGTTAGTGATAAAACACGTCAGGTTATTTTACAGTATTATGCGAAGAAAAAAGAAGAATTTTCATATCTATTTTGTTTGTATCGTCGGCTAATCAAATTCAAATGTGCTAGTCAAATTTAGTCGATTGGATCTAGCTAGTTTGGCTTGTACTTGATATGTGATTCGCTTGTAACACCGTCTAATGGAATGTACCCCGCGATTTTGGTTATTCAATTAGCCTTATTTGTTTGAGCCAAAAGTTGCTGAGAACTTTAATATGAAAAAGTTGTGACCCCTCGATAAAGACGTTTCAAAAGGGTTTCAAAATTAATAAATAATTATTTTACGAACTCTAACAAGAACTATTTAAAACATCACAAAAATGACTACAAAAGGTATTACATCATTTGATTTATACAAAAATAAGATATTTTTATTTAATTGAATTTAAGCTGAAACAGACCGCGCTATTGTTTGGCTTGCGTTTAGTTCACAGAAAACTTACCTATATCATTTTCAAATGTGTAGCCTTTATATCTGTTTAGATAACTTGCATCACAATCAAATACTTTTCACTCTATATGCAAATTAATTAACCCGATTTAGAAAGATAAAAATTGCAAGTTTAGAAACCCCCCCCCCCTCCCCCCAACCCCCAACATTGTCACTTGAAGTTTGACCTTATATATCAGTAAGGCAATCTCTATTTACACTATTGTGTACCCAATTAATGTTACGTGTAAAAGAATGCGAACCATTCGTTCCTTTGGATTTAACTGTTTATATTGTTTTTTAATTTTTTTATAGTACCATGACATCATGTATTTATCAGCTAGTATATGTTTTGTGTGGGAGGTTGTTTAAATAGATGATCAAGATTAAAATTATACTAACATCATAATATACATATCAATGTGTACGGCAAAAGAACACCAATTTGAGCCTCTAGTAAATTGCGTAAGCACGTAAGTACCTCATCGTGGTGAAATGCTTCGCGTAGACCCTCGTCTGCACCTTTCCTTATCCTTGGAAAAAGCCATTGCGGATGCCGATTCTCTTGCCCCTCAACCTGTCCATCTTCAAGAACTGCTTGTACCCATCAGGAGGGATGTACTTGGACGCGGCTCCTGTGGCTGCAGCATCAAACGGGTCATAGCCGACGATGGCATCCAGCACATGGACGGCATCCGATACTGTCCGACACATCGGTCTGCAATTTAGGACAACTAAAGGTAAATTATTGCGCATCTTTCCCCAAACTTTTAAGAATGACTGATCGACCTCGAGATCGACGAACGTGCGATTCTCCTTAGAAATTTCGCTTGTAAATTCTCTGTGAACTAAGGAATAATAGGCTTTGATTATCTGTAGGTTTTAAACTCTACCACTGAATAATAGGCTCATCACAATGCGCCATTGATTGAATTATGAATGGAATAGGTCGAACAAAGACAAATATAACTCCCCAAAATAATGGGCTAATCACAATGCGCCGTTGATTGAATGATGAATGGAATATATCAAACAAAGGTAAACCTTACCCCAGTGGATATAGACATACAGTTCCATCAAAACAGATTTGCAAATTAGTGAAGTTGCAATTAAGTGCTGCTTACCCGACAGTGTCCTGCCTAGGGGTGATGGGGATGACACCGGATCTGCTTGTGAGCCCAAGGGTTGGCTTAATCCCAACAACGGAATTATAAGACGAAGGGCAGAGTATGGAGCCGTCGGTCTCCGATCCCAGCGTCACCGCCGCCATGTTCGCCGCCGCGGCCACCCCCGACCCGGCGCTCGACCCGCACGGCGTCGCCGAGAGAACGTAGGGGTTCTTCACACGCAGCCACCATCGATTGGTACTCCATTTTAGTAGTTCACCAATCATCTATCTGAATGTGATGCGCAAAGAAATGATAAGAATGGGACATAGCAGTACGTACCAGCGTTTGGCCGCCGCGGGCGCTCCATCCGGACTTGACGGAGCGGAAGGTGGACCACTCGGATGGGTTGGCCTTGCCGAGCACGACGGCGCCGGCGAGGCGGAGGCGGCGCGCCACGCCGGCGTCGCGCCTGACCACCGAGCCAAGCAGCGCGAGCGACCCGGCCGTCGTGTTCAACCTGTCGCGCGTGGCGATGTTGTCCTTGAGCAGGACGGGGATGCCGTGAAGCCCGCCGCCGCCGTTGGGGCTCCGGCCGGACGAGCGCTCGGCGTCGGCGCGCGCCGCCTGCGCGAGCGCGTCCGGGTTGACCTCGATGACGGCATGGAGCTGCGGGTTGAGGCGCGCGATCTGGTCCAGGTAGAACCGGACCAGCGCCGTCGAGGTGAGGCTGCCGTTCTTGAAGCCGAGCTGGATGGCGTCGACGGTGGCCTCGTGGAAGACGAAGCCGAGGGAGGAGCTGCCGGCGGCAGTGAGAGCCAGGACGGCGGCGACTAGTTGCAGTCGCAGTTCAGCCATCCCAGCAAGTAGTAGTGTAGTACTCCTTGGTTGGTCGTTGGTCTGTCCTCTTTTCATTATAATGGCTTCATGGAAAAAAATTTGATGGATCCGGTCTCCAGAGAGGCTCCGGTGCATACCCGACCTCGATGTATGCCACGTGTGGTAGCTCTGAATCGGGCGGATCACGCACAACGGCTCAAGCGGTGCACTCGGCTGCAGTCCCGACGCTTGGCTCCCACCTCCCCGCCTCCTGAGTCCAGCCTCCCCGTGCCAACACGCTTGGCTCAATTCGTCCGCGCCGCCGCCACTGCCGCCTCCACGCTGCGGAACCACCTTCGCTTGTTCACTCCCGTCTTCGAGGTCGCCTCTCTCACCTCTCCCCTCCGTAAAATCATGCATCTTAATTGTGACTACTAGCATCGATGCTAGTAGATTCCTCAGTCCCCACCTCCGTGGACGCACCCGCGGCAAGCAGCAGGCTCGTGGCTGCGACGGCGTTGGCCGCCCGGCCGGCCGCCGCCAGGTGGAGCGCGTATTGGGACGGGGAGGCTGGACTCTGGAGCCGAGCGCACCGCTAGGAATTGAGCCACTATGCGTGATCCGCTCGATTCGAAGCTTCCACACGTGGCATGAATCAAGATCAGGTATGCACGGAAGCCTATCTGGAGACCGGACCCACCAAATTTTTTTCCTGGCTTCATCGTCATGCTGCACGTGCGTTGTTCTATGACGCGGGGGCCGTCCAACGTCCAATCTAAAATATTCCTGCATGTATATTCCTACGAATATTTTTTATTGCTATACAACATATATACATCTAGATTTTTTTTAAAAAACAATTATAAAAATAAATATTGATCATATCGATTTGAATAAAATATATGTGAGACCTGACACTAATTAGAGAATATTTGTATTTTTATTGTTTTATGTGATTTTTTATATGGCGAAACAAAATAATTGAATTTTACTCAAGATCTAACTCTGGAGTGCACCCAACGCCCGTCGAATAGCTCGGCGTTCTTTGTTCTATGGGTAATATTTATGAATCACGTGTACATATGATTTTTTTACCATATTAAAACGTTTTAATTTCATGAATATCTTTGTAGTTGTGCTATCTCTGAAAATAGGGTTCAGCGCCTGGGCGGGGAAAAACTTTTGTGGCATAGGGTGCCACGCAAGTAACTGTGGCATCTCTTTTTCTCTCTATCTTCTCTCTTTTCTCTCTATCTCCTCTCTCTTCCCTCTCTCTATCTCTCTCCGGATGCCACTGTGGCACCCTCTGCCACAAAATTTCCTTCTGTTGATACCTATGTGGTGGGTCCCCTTCTGTAGTGATGAATATATGTGACGGGTTTGAATTTGATGTGTTTTTCAAGTGTTTTGAGTTGCATTCGTGAAACGGACACGAGTTGAGTGTTTGGCGGAAGATGTCCGATGCTGTCCGGACACGTCGAGTAGTGACGGGTTTCTGCGAGAGTTTCGATCGAACACGTGTTGATTTTGAGCTTGCCTTTGGTTGATCTTGTGTGGAGCTAATCTTACAGCAGAGGTAAGGTGCATGGTTTTGGTATATGTTCACCTCTGTGATGCAAGTATCGGCGAGTACGTGCATGACGCTGAGCGGGGACAGCTGGAGGTTGGTGCGTTCGGATGCGTGCAGGCGACCGGGTTTGATGACATGGCAGTTATGTGAGGTGGAGTACTTGAGAAGCTTCGCCATGTCAAGGAGTCCGAGATAGTTGGAGGCTGTGGCGTCGGTAACCTGATGGCGGGTGGTGTACTCGAGAAGCTTTCACCATGGCAAGGAGTCCGAGGCAGCTGTAGGCTGTGGTGTCGGTAACATGATGGCGGGTAGTGTACTCAAGGAGCCTCGCCGTGTTAAGGAGTCTGAGACAGCTGGAGGCTGCGGTGTCGGTAACCATGGTGACGAAGCTGGTCAGTCCGGTGGGCCCAGGCATGGGCTGGCGACCGAGGATGTTGCGCGGAAGGTTCTGGGTTAGCCCGTGGAAAACCCTGGTTCGGTTCTGGGTTATCCGGTGTGTAAGAAACCCTGTCAGGTTCTGGGTTATCCCGTGGAAATCCCTGGTTCGGTTCTGGGTTAGCCGGTGTGGTTAAAACCCTAAAGGTTACGGGTTAGCCTCTACAAGAAAATCCGGGTGCGGGCCCTATGTGGCTCGGTACCGGATATTCCGGCGATACCGGAATATTCGGGGAAATATGTTTAGGGCGTAGGCTATGTAAGGAGAGTGGTGGAGGATTGGGAAGCCACTCCACCACCATGTAGCCCTAGGTGAGAGGTGTGAGGAGAGGGGGAGAGAGGGGTCTCCCCTTGGTGTGTTATGATGGCAAAATAGCAGAATAAAGTGCAAAAATATTTCTCCAAAAATTGTTGTTGCCTATTCATCTGTTCTTCGCAAAGGAAGAAAAAATGGAAATGGGAGCAGCCGGCTAGGGTTCCTCCCCCAGCCGCCAGCCACTTCATGGGAGAGAGGCCGTGAGAGAGAAGGGAGATGAGAGAGTGCGTGGGAGAGGGATACAACGAGGAAGAAGGGCCTCGGTCTCCATAGAATCCAAAGATTCATGCTTTTGCATAGCGCCATGAGAGATCCGTAGTGCTGCTTCCCTTGTTTCATTCCACGAACACACAAGAAGCTGAGACATTGCATGCTCCTGTACTTCCTATGTTCATGCGCGTGAGGTAGAGAGAGCTGCTGCCTGTGTTCCTCATCTCCATGTGCAGAACCACGAGAGTTTCTAGAGAGAGAGAGAGAGATCCGGCTTGAGAGAAACAATAGAGGGAAGCCAACGCCTTGTCTCTGCCTCCGGTCATCCTTCTTTCTATAGCGCCATACATCAAGAGAGTCAGATCGTTGTGCATCCTCTCTGTTCTTGCCGCAGCATGAGAGAGAGAGGCAGAGATTTGAAGGAGAAAGAGAGGGATCTAACTAGTTCTTCCCTGAGTACACGTGAGGTAGAGAGAGAGAGAGAGATTGAGACTAGGATTCACCGGTGTTCTTCCTGGTGTGCAGCGCATGAGCCAGAGAGATAAAGCCACCTGGCTTTCAAGCCGCAGGTGAGACAGAGCACGAGGAGTGAGAGGGACGCCGGCGGCTGCTCTCTGTCCAGAGACGTGGCTTGGTGGTGGAGCCGTCCACGGCGGCCAACATCCAAGGGGACGGCGACCGCAGCTCCCTATCCAGCGAGCGGTGCTCTGGATCGGCCCGTTCTCCGGTGAGGTGATGTCCTGCTCCTTATTTCTTTGGTATCCAGAAGCCCTTGGAGGCGACCAGCTATGGTTGGTCTGTCCTGCGGTCTACTCCGGCAAGGAGCAGCGGTAGGGTAAGCTCCGATCTAAGCAGTGGCAAGACTATGGCTTTAGACACGACGGTGCTTTGTTCCAATTGTGCGCGCCAAGTGTTCGATATATTGTCTAAGAGACAATAAAGTTCATGAGAATTCAAAAGCGTCTGATGTAATGTCCAAAAGGAGTCGTGGGGGTGTTTAGTGATCGAAAAGTTGGTTGGGCTCCTATTCACCCCCACTCTAGTTGCCGATTCCGGTCCTTCACCTTCCCCTTGGGGGGTGGGGTGACGAGAAAGCGATGGCAGGAGAGGCTAGAGCGTTGTCTTCCCTGCCCGGATGGCGAGAGCCTGGCTGCTCCTCCGTGGCGCGGCAAGATGATTAATTAGTTTAATTATGTATTAATTAATTCAATAATTATGAATAAAAGATTTTTAATCTTATAATGTTTATTTCATAATTATGGATAAAAGATTTTAAGGATTAAATAAGTCTTATCAGTAATGTTGTGTTCGCCTTGGTATCTGTTGTAAAAAAATTGATGTGCATTGTAATAACACTATTATTGCATTTCAACTTTTAAAAAAAATCATAAAAATTCAACAACGTTGTTGTTGTGTGGGAAAGTGAAGGAATGCTTTGTTTTGTCATGCATTGATTAATTCATGATGAATATGGATTAGTTGTTAGGTATCAAGGTAAGTTTGGGATTTAGATGGACTAATCTTTGTGTCACAGGTCTATATGGATTGTTGTCGGCGACAGGCCGAGGACGTGAACTTGAAGTTTGAGGGTTCTGGACGGTGAGGATGTAGCTAGAGTTGACTGGACTAGGAATTGGGGTCGCAAATATGTTGTATAAGATGGACCGCATCTAGCAAATGGGACCGAGGCATGGCAGGATGATTGCAGTGTCGAAAACTTTGCAGTTGCGTGGAACTGGATGCATCCGGTGAGTGACCCTAGGTGAGCATGTACAAGAGTAGAATTTGCCCTGCATATTCCAAGGAATATGTGAGGCACAATTTGCGTTGGTGGGTTGTGTATGTGAACAAATCTCAGTCGTCCGGGTGAATTATGAGGATATCAGCAATTTCTTTCGAGATACTGTGATACCCTAGAGCTCATGTAATGTATAGGGAGGGTAGGGGGTGTCTCGCACTTCACTTGTAAGTTTTGATGCACTTTTTATTTGCTTTGCCCACGTAGTAGTGTGGCTTTGCAGGACCCCAACATGCAATGAAAATCATCATGTTCATCTAAGTTCATGTCTAGTTGTGACTTTTTGATCTTGTTGCTTTGAAGTTCTTATTGGCAACTTGTTTGTTCGCCTCATCTCCTTCTACAAGTTGCTAGTCTTTGACGCCTTGAGTTGCATATATGAATTGTTAACCTTTTGCAACCATATGAAAAGCTAGAGATTAGGGTGTTGACTATGTTTCAAATCTATCCATAAACTTTTTCGGCATAGTAGTCAGTGCTTGTTTGTAGAAAATTTTATAAAACACAATTTTAGTGAATTGAGAGCCAAAAGTTGTATGACTTCTGTATCGATCCATGGAAAATATTTTAATTCTATTGTACAAACTGTTTGGAAGTCAAGAGGTGAACACCGAGCCCCTTGTTTTTTGGGCGATGTTCCTAGCGAACCGCATTGCAAGAATTTTCATATTGTTCCTACAAGGATTTTTAAGCTCAAATTTTGTGGAGTATTACACGACTCATATATCTACCTTGAGAAAACTCATGATTTCTAGAGTCAAGGAATGATAGCAACACCCCCTGATTAGAGGACAAGTTTCTATTAGAATCCGCTTCTCCTTTTTTTTGAAAGTTGCTATATCAATTTTGGATTGATTAGTTTTTGCTAAAGCCACTTTTGCCAATTCGTATTGGATGAGCAAGAAGTTGTGTTTAGAAAATTTGAGGATACACATCGCCATGAGAAGTCATTGTATTTTTAAAGGGTATATGAATGGCAAGAGGATTTCAAGATTGTTGGTTGATGGAGTGTATCAAATGTAGGTTGCATGGGGCCTGGTGCTTTCAGATCAGGATGTCCTGCAGTGTGTGCCAATTTGTAATGGCTATCATTGTTAAGGTGGACCTGGTACATTCCAATGCCGTGGAACACGTGTTGGACCTTGCACCCAACAATGAGATCACAATTCAAGGTGATGCAGTCAAAGGATTCAGTGGAAGAGGGCCCACATCGTGGTGCCCGATGCATCTTAACCTGCTACAACTTCAAATGCACCGTCGCCTCGGCCTACACTGCCTTCTCCAACTACAGAGAAGAAAATGTCACTACCTTCCGCTCCATCGGGGAGCGTGGTCAGCTTCTTTAATGTCCGCCGACATAGAGAATTTACGTGGGCGTCTTCAGCCGTGGCTGCCGACACAGATCCTAGCTATCCTTCCTGTGCGTTCTCCCTTGTTGGCCCCACATGGCAGATACGTCCCTTTGTTTGCCATGCGAGGCCAAACTTAACTCCGTCTATCCGGGGCATTAAGGCGCTGTCAATGATAGCCACAATGTGGTCGGCTGGGATATGGCCGACGACACAAACTTCTTTGGCAGGCTCAGAAATTTAAATTTTCGGACACGCGTAGAAGTGATTGCAGCATGTGTAAGCTCTTTTGTTAGTGCCGACCACACAGCTCGCCGGGATATTCTTTTGTGGGCGGCATATTTGTGGGCCGAAGACATTGTGCTGTCGTCAGGATTTTGGCTGCCGACATTGAGTTTCTGGCCGCCCACACTGATTTTGTTTCCTATAATGATTTATTTGCTATCCATTTATTTGCACTATATACAAGTTAATTGTAGATGCTGATTGCTAAGTACAACTGTGGATGTAATTAGCTTCATCTCTTTGCACTATATCCAAGTTAACTGTGGATGACTATTGCTACGCACCACAAGAACGACACGCCATGCATTAAAACATCAACATTTTGAAAAGAATTTCATTCTATAGTACTAGGGTCATGTTATTTTGAGCTGATTTGAGCGGCTGAACAACTAAATGGCTGAATTGACTGAACTTCGAGAGCTTATTGAGTTAGTCTCGAGAGTCGGATCCATTTCGTTTGACTTGCTTTTTAAAGCGTTAGGACTCACCTTCAAAACATCGAAAAAACGGACCCAAAAAACTCAAAACATATGTCTTTTCAAAACGTAGATAAGTTGTTAAGCTGTTAAGCCGTTAAGCTGATAAGCTGAAAAGAACTGGGCCTAAATTAGGAAGTAGACGTGCCCATGTCAAAACTGCAAACATGTTAAATTCCTTGCTAGCTACTTAGGCTTCACGTACTTAGAAATTAAAATGGCGCCCTTTTCACGATTTCTATTGAAAGTGAACTATATATATTTTTTCTTTTAAAATTTTTGAATTCCTAGATATGATCCGATTAATGAATGTTTACGTGTGGCTCAGGTTGGTTTCATTCAAACATTGATAGGTTGAAGACAAGCGTCCGGGACTGACTGGTGTTGAACAAAGGCAACCAAACTGTTAAGCTCAAGCTCATTCAGACGTTGCAACGACTTGTCATCGCCTACCATTTTGAGGAAGAAATCAGTGATATCCTGAGTTCTATCCACATGGATGGTTCCAAAGCTCAGCTCAGGGATGGTGTTGTCTTCACAGCTTTAAGATTCGTATTGCTCAGGGATAACGGTTTCTTTGTCTCCGCAGGTAGTTAAAAAGGACAGCAACTTAAAGAAAAACTTTGACTGTTTATATTTCAGTTATTTTATTCACATTTGAATAACTGGAAAAAACAATTTTGAACATTGAATTTTTTTTCATTGTTGCTTATGATACTAATGATAATAATGTTGCCGAATCTTTCAATAATCTTGACTTCGGAGATAGTTACCTCACGTCAAAACTCAAGAAGGATGTCAAGGGACTTCTCTTCACTCTACGAGGCTTCATATCTTGCATTAGCAGATGAGGACATATTGGATGAAGCACGAGCATTCTCCTCTAATGCTCTTAGAGAACTTATACCAACAATGCATCCACAGTGTTGCTCATGCTCTAGATCTTCTGTCACCTCTCAATTTTAACTTACCTTGAGGGTCGACGATCCCATGCACTAGCCCCTGGATCAGTACGCTAGCACGGAAGACCATATAGCCGATACAAGCATACATCGATAAATAAAATCACTGAATATTACAATCATTGTTACGCCCTTCGATGAATTTAGTAAAGCGGCCCATACTCGCCCTTAGTTACAAAACATTGTTCAGAGTTACAACGGTGTCCAAAATATGTACCCAAAAAAATTCCTATTGACTAGTGTCTATCAGCGACCGGAGCGACCCCTAAGACTCCTCAGGTCCACCATAGTCACGCCCATCGTCTTCGTGATACTCGTAAGGGTCATCCTCGACTCCATCGTCTAAAGAAGGTAAGAAGGCGAGGTCAACGTCATCCAAACACTAGCTAGTTAACACATCCCTTAATGCATATAGTGTAGAAGGCTTTATTTGGGGAAGAGGGTTATTTTATTTGCGTAAAATCAAGTTTATAAGACTTTTTAAAACATCCTAACTAGAATCAACTAGAACTTGTCATATTTATATAAATCAGGGGTTTTCCATCTAAACAATGCACCCAAACCCAACTACCAACCAAACACACCAACCAACTCACAATCGACCAACCCTCGACCATAAACACAACCAACTTAACCAATCACCATACCAGCTTATACGTTCCCCAGACTTTCTTCCGGTTGCCCCAAAACCTTTCCTAGTTCCGCCATCATTCCAGGATTTGGCAATCCTGTTGTGGACCACACATGCTATAGCATGCCCGCCTCGGCCTAGGGGGTTGCTAGCCCTCACTAGCCGACCGTCATCCTAGAGATGTGTGGCCATTATCACCCACGGTGATGACCAATGCCAGTCCCTATCGAGAATGGTCCCAGAGGGCCTCCGTAGAGTGCTCACAGCCGGCGATCCAAGACCCGTACTCTGCGCGATGGCCACGCGTTGTGTTGGAACCATCCCTTGGATGGCAGCGATCTCCCCGCTACGCGTGTTACTCCACGCTCCACCTAGGTAAGCCCTCGCTAAAACTAGCGCTAGGCACCCTGTGCCTTACTCATCCTTGAGAATGTCCAACTAAGGGTAACCCACCGATCATTCTCTACTTCCACGGTCATCGACCACACCACACTTGGACTATTCCAAACAATCCAATTCACACAGACCGACTTACCACATGACTTTACGCCAAACTCAATCAGCCCAACATGCAACTACGAGCCCTAACTGCCATATGTCATATCATATTGAATGAGAATAATGAATGACCAGTGAATGTCGGTTCACCGTTCCGTGGCGATTAGCCAGAAGATTTGTTAAGCCTAAACCAGTCTAACCAAGTTTTACCCATTAAGTAGGGTTAAAGTGGTTACCAGACTAATCATAGGTTATCAAGAGCAATGACAATCAAGACAGTGATTAAGGCTAAACAGTTCAAGGCAGGCATGTATAGTTATTACATGATTAACAACTAGGCAGTCTACTAAGCATGCATTTAATTATTAAGCAAAATAGTTAACAGAAAACTGGGTAATGAACATGCTATTTAGTGATGTTAATCCGCACTAGGGAAGTCGCTATCTCTCCCTAATACGGACTACATATAAAGCGTAAGTGTTAACTTGCCTTGCTCAGGTAGCTATTTTAATTAAATCAAACGCTAACTCTGTAATTAACTAAATGAATAAAACGTTGGGAAAAGGATTAATTTACTCCAGGCCGATCCAACCAGCAAACGGCCCATTGACGGAAAACGGCCCACGGCCCAACGCGCGCTCTCGCCCGTGCTGCCGAGGAGAAAACGTCGTAGACGGATTTTGGAAAGGCGCCACCACGAGACGGAAGCGCACGTGGCTCTAGAGTCTCCACAAAACCCGAACGGTGGGACCAGGGCCCACATGACAGTGACTGCGGCCTAACCCAGCGTGCGAAGCGCTCTCTGGCAGGTGGGGCCCGGGTGTAAGCGACTCCCCTGATCGTCTCGGCACGGATCTTGGCGCGTATCGGACGGTGCCCCGTCATCGTCCACCTCGGTGCGTAGACGTGGCCCGGTGGCGACGGCGAACGGCTTGTCGGTGCTACGGCCCTTTTCCAGCAATGTGCGTGCGCGCATCGGCATCTACGCCTCCTACGATTCCTATGACGCTAGCACCGAGGCCGGAGGTGGCCGGACGCGGCGGCACGGTGACGGCGGCGGAGCCGAATGCTCGCCGGAGCAATCCAAGCCGTGGGGAGGACCTACGAGCTACGGGCATGCTCGGGGAGCTAGAGGGGGCTAAGGGGGTGCTCACCACGGCTTCGATGGGGACGAACGGGGCTCGGGGACGGCGGACAGCAGAAGGCCCAACGGTGGCCGGAGCAGAGGCGGCGTCGGCACGGCGGCTCCGGGCGTCCCTGCTAGAATCAATCAGAGCGAAAGGCTTGGGGCATTATTTAGCAGCTCGAGAAGAACGGGATTGAGCTAGGGCTTACGGAGTCACCGGAATTTCTTTGGCGCCGGCGAGGACGGTTTTTGGGGAAAAACGAAAAAGACGGGCCGACGGGGCATCTCTCAGTTTTGTAGGCATCAGGCGGAGCGGGTGGTCCAACGGCGCCCATGATGACACGGAGAGACGCGCAGCACGGCGATGTGACAGCAGCGGCGCGGTGTTGATGGCCTGGGCGGTGCAGCAAAAGGACGCGACACGACGCGGCAGTTCAGAGCAGAGCAAGCGAGCGGCGGCAGCAGAGCAGGGCCATCGGCCAGAGAGGGAGGGAGAGAGAGAGAGTAAGAGAGAGAAGGAGAGAGCCGCTGGCTGTGGGGACCATGTGTCAGGTTGAGCTCAAATTCAAGTGAATTTTGAAATTTAGGAAAATTTTGAAGAAACCCCCAAATTGCGGAGTTACAAATCCCTCCCCCCCCTAAAAGAAAAGCTCGACCTTGAGATTGCGTACCTAGCCAGTGAACAGGTCGGGGTAGTTCTGTCGGAGCAACTCCTCGGGTTCCCAGGTAGACTGGTTGTCAGTTTGATTGCTCTAGTGAACTTGGCACATCTTGATGACCTTGTTCCTCATCTGCTTCTCCATAGTGTCCATAATCCGAACAGGCCGTGCCTCGTAAGTGAGATAATGGGTTGTTCTGGAAGTTCGACCAACTCGCTTTCCGGGACTCGATGGCACTTCTTGAGCTGGGAAACATGGAAGACATTGTGAACATCTCCCAGTTCTGCCAGTAGATCCAACTGGTAGGCCACTTGCCCCTTCTGGCAGTGATAGGGTACGGTCCCACATAGCGTGGTGCCAATTTTCCCTTCTGATGGAACCTCTGGTTTCCTTTCCATGGCGCTACCTTAAGGTAAACCGAGTCTCCAACTTGGAAGGACAGGTCTCTTAAATCGATTGTCGCGTAGCTTTATGTCTTGATTGGGTGGCCAGTAGCCTTTCTCTTATAATCCGAACCTTATCCTCAGCGTCCTTTAGGGTTTCCAAGCCGAAAACTTGGTTTTCTCCTGTTTCAGACCAATGGAGAGGAGTTCAGCACTTGCGTCCATACAAGGCTTCGAAAGGTGACATCTTTAGACTGGCCTGGAAACTGTTGTTATAGGCAAATTCCGCATAAGACAACCACTTTTCCCAGTCCGCAGAGAACTCCGAGGCACATGCTCTTAGCATATCTTCTAGAATCTGGTTCACCCGTTCGGTTTGTCCATCGGTTTGGGGGTGAAAGGCAGTGCTAAACGAAAAGTTGGTCCCTAAAGCACCGTATAACTTCTCCCAAAATTGAGAAGTGAACTGTGTCCCTCGGTCCGACACAATTCTCTTGGGAACACCGTGTAGGCTCACTATTCTCACTACAACAACCGAACTCAGTGTCGGCGGCCAGAACCGACGTCATTGGTACAAAAAACCGACGTTATAGGCCTATGTCGGTAGCTGGCTGATGACAAAACTCCGCCGACAGTGCTTGGACGGCACTGCTAACTTTTGTCGGCGGCCAACAGAATCCCGACATCATTTATCCCGTCCCCCTCCCTGCTCCGTGCCCCCCAAGCCTCTTCTCTTTGACGTCGGCCATAATGCTACCGCCGAAACAGCCTCATCACCGATGGCGTCGGCGGAGATGTGGCCGGCGCCCCGCCCTCCCGCCCGCCTTCCCGTGCCCCCTGCCCATCTCTATGACGTCGGCCACACGTGAGCCGCCGACACATCCTCATCACCGATGGCGTCGGCGGAGGGTGGCCAACGCGTCCGCTGCCCTCCCCTGCCTTCCCGTCCCCCCTACCCATCTCTTTGACGTCGGCAACACTTAAGCCGCCGACATAATCCCCATCATAGTCGGCTGCCATAGGTGAGGCCAAGTCATTTCTCCCCTCCTCCCCTGCTCCTAGGCCCCTCTTTGACATCGGCCACATATAAGCCGCCGACACAGACACCATGTCAATGACGTCGGCCAGAGAATTGCCGACGACAAAACCCCACTGCCCCCTGCAGCCTAGTCACCACTAATGACGTCGGCTTTAGACAAGGCCGACGTCAATACTATTGTAGCTGCAAAAAAAAATTCAGGAAATCTATACGAAAACCCAATTTCAACCTGCAAAAAATCATATTTGACAACAGAATTGCAATTCACAAATTTTCTCACAATATCCACACATAATCACCTGCTCGACACCACAATTTCGAGCACATACACATTCACACCATTTATAAACAAACAATTCATCGATAAGAGTTCAAATTGTCCAATTACATCACACTAGGTCCATAGAGTCCAAAATACATCACAAATAAGAAGAATTGTGACGATATGGTTCGAAGAGTCTAGAATAGTGCAAAGTACACGTAGGAGTGGGTTTTGATACATATAGGAGTGAAAACTGAAGCTAATGGTTATGCGAACCATCGTAGGTGGAAGGATTGAACGCGAAGAAACTTTCTACCATTCTCTCAGCAACCTCATCACCAGCCGACTGTGTGCCACTGGAATCGCCCTCCTGGGCAGCATACATCGCCGGCGCGGCGGATCCGGAGACCTACAAGATTAGAGGACAACACAAATTTTTAATACATGTGTGCAATTGAAGTGTAAATTGTGAAAGTCTGAAAAATGCGTATTACCCCTGGAGAATGCGCGTGTGGAGTGGAGAAGTGTATCCCAGGGATCTCTACTGGTAGCTGTGGGCGGGGAGCGTAAAGCGGTGTCTGGGGGGGGGTCTGTGTGAAGTACGGGGGTGCAGGTGGCAATTGCGACTGGCTGCCGGAGGCCTCCATGCCCTGCGAGCTCTGTGAACACACGTGAAGTTAGCATGTGAAATAAAAGTGTAAATATACAACCTATACGGCCCCACCATCTTAATTACCTGCTGCTGAAACATATTGCACCTCTGCATTTGCTGGTACATCCAGTTGTATTGGGCTTCGAGTTGTGCGAACTTCTCCTCCCTTGCTTTCTCCTTCCGCTCCTCCCCCTGCCTCCGCTGCTCATGCTCCTCTTCTGCCTTCTTTTGGAGCTCGTTACATTGTGTCACCGCTCGATCACCGCTTGTTGAGCTTGTAGTGTGCTTGGGTCAAGAGAGCCCATCTTCGACGCCCCATGACCGCTCCACAAGGCGTCGCGAGGCAAAGACAGAGTCCAAAAGGCCCGGCCGACCGTGAGCCATCCCACCGAACCCGTCGTAGATGGCGGTGGTGTCGCCCATGGCTCGGGGTCACTTGGTCACCGTGCTTCTCCTCACAAGCGCATCATATGCATCTGCGAAACAACCATGTCATAAAGCCGATTAGCTCGATAAAAGTCGTAGTGACTACGAACAAGTCAAAAACCTAAACTTACCATTTTCGCCTAGGCGCGGGATCCATCGGTCATTTGTGTGCCGTCGCGGAAGAGGACGGGCGTGCTCGCTCACGCCACAAGGTGAGCGATCGGGCGGCTCTCCGTCTCCGCTTCCTGCAGTTTAATTCGAAGTCAATAGTTAACATGTAGTAACTTGCTGCTAATAGAATATCTAACTAATGCTAGAAAATATACTTACTAGGTCACATGCGAGGTGCCCCATACCGAGTCCTCCAAGGTGGGTCGTGCAGATCTCGGGGTTTTTATCCCTATTTTCCCTGTTCCTCATGGATTTGGCAATCCACGCCTCAGAGGCCCACATCCTGGACAGAGCCTTCCAGGCGGATGGACACTTGTCCATCCAATCAGGACGTCCACGCACGTTCTTCCCTGTCTTGAGATACACCGAACTTGCCTCATTCCTCTTGATTTTCTTGCCCTTCCTCTTCTTGTACTTCATTACCGCCTCGACTCGGGCCATCCGCATCATGTCAGTGACAATGTGGGTCGCCATTGCATCGATCGTAGGGCGATGAGCCTCGTAATCGTCCATTGTCGCCTCCGGCCAAAGCATATACCTCTCCTGAAAAAAAAAACAACACACGAAAGAACACATGAGCTAAATATCAATTAGAAATGAAAAACGACATGCAGCTAGTGTTATGAAGACAAACAATTAGAAATGAAAATAAGACATCTAACCCAGAAGTCCTCGACCAGTCGATCGGCGAGAGTCTTTCCTTGATCATCAACATCGTGGGAGTAGTCCAACCAACTCATCGCCGGCCGCCGCTTCTTGCCACGGCCCACCTTCCCGGGATACAAATTCTTTAAGAGTGGGCCCAACACAATGCCCGACTCTTGTGGACCCTTGAATGTGCAAATCAAGCCCCTACACGCATATTTGCCCAAAATACAAAAATATCATAAGTGGTTAGCAAGTTTGTAGTTAGTAATAATAAAAACATTGCAAATGGTACCACACACCTCTTATTGGCGGTAAGCTGTACCAACGGCCGCTGACTCTGATCTCTAGGGGCTTGTTGCAATTTGGTAATCCCCCGTCTGTTGAGGGTCGAGAAGGAATCAGAGGACTCCGGCACCTCCTACTGCGCGTCCTCCTCATCATGGCTAGAAGACGCGGCGTGCTCTAGTGCCTGAAACCACCAAACACAAGCAAATAAATAGAATTAATAGAAAGTAAATGACAGTCAATGTGAAAATTTTAATGGCTTAGATGACATTAACTCCACCCACCAACCCGGTATGAAGTGCTCGTCGGTGGCTTGCTCTACGTCTGCCTCAGAGCCGGACTCTAGACCATCGTCAAATTCAGGCTCTTCCTCCTGCTCCCATGGCCACTGAAAGTCCAGACTCCTGTGCACCATTTTGTGGATTCTCTCCACTGCCTCCGGATTCATCACACCCTTGATCTCTGGCTGCACCACCTCATCCTCCTCGAGGTCGGAGTCGGGGGCCTCCAACAGCGCCTCAAAGTTTGGGAGGTCACCTCTCAGAGGACTCC
The DNA here is from genome assembly GCA_036346415.1 of Raddia guianensis. Classification (NCBI taxonomy): domain Eukaryota; kingdom Viridiplantae; phylum Streptophyta; class Magnoliopsida; order Poales; family Poaceae; genus Raddia; species Raddia guianensis. The sequence continues at coordinate 8,022,691 of CM070537.1, forward strand.
CGCCGCTCCTCCTAGTCCTCCGGCCCATCGCCACCACCCCCTCGCCCTCCTGGGAGTCGGCGGCCACCACCCCCTCGACCTCCTAGGAGTCGGCGGCCACCACCTCCTCGTGCGATCCGCTACCATCTCCTCTCTTTCTCCTACTACGAGTCGTCACAACACCTTTCCTAGGCATCGCCGCTGCTGCATTACACATACGAAATTTGCATAAATAGGAATGAAATGAAATGAAATAACACAGATATGGATAAATAGAACGAAAATGACTTAAATTAAAAGGCATTACACATACGAAATTTGCCTGTCTTAAAAATCCTCAGCTTCCTCCTCGGGTTCCTCTTCCTCTTCTGTTTCCTCATCCTCTTGGTCCTCCTCATCATCCTCGTCCGCCTGACCTTGCTCTAGTTGGCGTTCTATATCAGCTGGGTACGCCGATCCCAATATATTATCTAGGTCGTCACCAATATCGACGTGGAGCTCTCCAGTCACCTCTTGTTCTTGGAATGAACCCGCATCTGGGAGATCCTCATAGTCTTCTTTGGAGATCTCGGACAATCCACCTTGCGGAAGACATTTACGAACAATCCACCAACTCTTATAACTTGGGTGGGGGTACGGCAGGTAGAAGACCAACTCGACTTGCTCGAGCAAGATGAACATGTCTGGCCTTCGATAGAGTTTATTGTGATTGATTTCAACCAGTCCTAATCCTGGAGTACGTCGCACCCCCTCAGTTGGGTCGAACCATCTGCACCGGAACAGGACGAGCGAGAGATCGTTCTTACCTTCAAATGATATTTCCACAATCTCCTCAATTATCCCGTAATACTCTATGTCTTCACCCCCGGAGTCGTCAGTAACATAACTCACGACTCCGCTGTTCACCGTGGTTGCATTAGGGCGAGCCAACTCACCAGCTTCTAATCGAAACCTATAACCATGACAATCGTAGCATCGATGGACCTTAATTCTACGGTTGCATCCCCGCGACATTTGTTTGAGATCGTTGTGGATGCCGAAATGTCTTTGACACTACAAAAGCGACGACACAAGAATAGGTCAACAAATGAATACGACACGTTTATGACTTAAGTGAATAGGTATGAGTTGCAGAAATTTACATGGTAATGAAACCAGGTCAGAAAGGTCGGTCGGTCCTGTCCACAACCTCGTCGTTTCATCTTATCAATTTCATCGGCCGAAGGCTCACCTGGTTGTCCCCACTCTTCTTCAATGAATTGACTACAGGATTTTATATCTAGTTTAGTTATGAAGTATATATAAAGAATATTTTTAAGATTTATTTTCGAAAGCTATTGACTCACTTGATGTACACCTTCATTTCATCCATGTTGTCGTACACGTATAGTTGAATCAAGATTTTCTCATCTGGATCCAATTCACGTGTGGTGCTTTTGCCAATGCTGCGCCCGGCTTGGTCATGGAACACCTCAAGGTTAGAGCTACTTGTACGGCGGGCCTTCTTATACCTTGGATGTGGCGCACAGACCTTATTTTTTGTGCCAAAGTATTTATCCGTGAAGTACGCGGTCTCCTGAATCAGCCAAGCTTCGGCAATACTTCCTTCAACCCGTGCTTTGTTCTTCACCTTCGTTCTAAGATTTTTCATCATGAGTTCCACGGGATACATCCACCTATACTGTACCGAGCCCCCAACTTTTGCCTCCAATGGCAGATGTATTGTTAGATGCTGCATGCAATTGAAAAACCCTGGAACATATATCTTCTCGAGTTTCGTCAGAAGCACAACAATCTCCTTCTCCAATTCCTCCATCCTAGATGCCGATATTTTCTTTGCACATAGCTCTCGATAGAAGAAACTAAGCTCTCCTAATGTGATCCATATATCTTCTGGAACATATCCACACCACACCGATGGAAAAAGACGCTCTATAAAGACTTTATAGTCGTGCGACTTCATTCCATTTAACTTGCATTGCTCCATGCTTACAGCATGTCGAAGGCTCGACGCATACCTATCTGGGAATTTAACCTTATCCACAATCCAATGCAGAATCTCCCTTATTTGACCGCGTGTGAGACAATATGTTGCTCTAGGTTTCATCCCATTCTCGTCCAGGCTCATAGCTTGCCGATCACAAATTACAGCGCAATCTAGTCGCGCTTTCTTGTTATCTCTTGTCTTGTGTTGGATATCCCAGTTTGTGTTCACGACTGCCTCGCACATATTTTTCTCTTGGTGCATCAGGTTGAGGTTATGGGGCTGCTTCAGGTCATTCGCATATGGAAGGTTGAGGATGCCGCACTTACGAGTCCAATTGTGGTCCACCCCATACTTCCCTTCATACTCCGGCATTTTCAGATCATCATGCCATATGATGATATCCTCCACCCGGTGTCTTTCTGGTGGCCCCTGCTTCACGACCCTTCCTTTTCTAAATGCATTTCTCTGCCGCCTGAAAGGACTGTTCGGCGGCAGGAAACAATGATGACAGTCGAACCAACAGGATTTCATGCCCTCCTTCAGTAGAAATGCATCGGTGTTACCTAGGCATATAGGGCACGACAGCCTCCCATGCGTGCTCCAGCCCGAGAACATGCCATACGCCGAAAAATCGTGTATGGACCACAAGTACGCGGCGCGCATCCTAAAGTTTTGTCTAGTGAAAGTATCATGTGTCAATGCTCCTTTCATCCATAGGTCGTTCAGCTCTTCTACCAGGGGTTGCATGAATAGGTCTAAGTTTTTACCGGGAGACTTAGTACCAGGAACGATCACGAAAAGAAACATGTACTCTTCCTTCATACAGAGTTGAGGCGGCAAGTTGTACGGGATGGCAAAGACCGGCCAACATGAGTACGGGTGCACAGTCATGTTGAACGGTGTGAACCCATCTGTCGCGAGCCCGAGCCGCACATTTCTAAGCTCATGACAAAATCAGTCTTTGTTGGTCCAAGTGCCTCCAGGCTTCCGAATCGGAAGGATGAACCATCACGCCCTCCTTTCTACATTTACCCTCCTTGTGCCACCTCATATGTCTTGCAGTGGACTTGGACATGTACAAAGCGCTGCGGTATTGAGTGATCGAAAAAAGCGGAAGGTCTTACAGGCCACCTTCGTCTATCTCTTCACACCATCTCTACATTTCACTTCTACGTACCGACTCTCGTTACAATGCTTGCAGTGACTCAGCCCAGAATCAGCCTTCCTGTAAAGCATGCAGAACTTTGGGCAATAGTCAATCCTCTCGCACGGCATGCCCAACACGCTGAGAAGCTTTTTTGACTCGTAAAGATTCGGAGTCATCCTATGTCCACTCGGAAGCAGGCTATCGAGCAACTTGCAAATGTCGTTGAAGCAATTGGCTGAGAAGTTGTATTTGGTCTTCACCGCCATGAGACGCAAAACTGTGGAGAGTATGGTCACATCAGTATGGCATGAAGCGGCAACTTGGCAGACTCGAGGAGTCTCTCGAACTGTTCAGCAAGTGGCTCGGACTCTTCCTCGGGGGAGAGATAAAAAGCCCGAGCCACGTCCTCCGTCAGCTTCTCCAACCGTTCAACATCGACTTCGTCGAAACCCTCTCCAAAATCTGCAGGGCTAAAGACCGGCGCCGGCCGGTGCTTCTCTCCATGAGCCGCCCATATAAGATAGTTCGTTTTGAAGCCATGCCTTAAGAGGTGCATACTAATTTCACTCTTGCTCCTCTTCATAGTGTTCGAGCAACAAGCACAAGGACACCAAACCACCGCCGCGTTTGGGTCGGGGACACTTCTGAAAGCATGCTCCACAAATGCCCTTGCCTTCTCGACCCACTCGTTCGAGTGACGTCCAGACCTATTCCATCCATCGTATCCACCGCCGATCTTCCATCGCTAACTATATAACATAAATGCATGCAACACAACTTTAAGTTTAGACAATTCAGGTCTACCTAAATAGGAGGGCTTACCCACCCACGGGTGCGCGTTTGAGTACGGTGGTCCCGACACTATGGGGCACGGGTCGAAATTCCGGCAGCATAACCCCGCAGCTCCCCCAATGCAACGATGGGTACGGCGTACCACTTATGTTATGCACTAGGAGAATGGCGGTGTCATGCAGCCAGAATTCCAACCCGTGCACCATAGTACCGAGACCACAGACTCAAAGCAGCGCATTCATGGGCTGTCCTGACGTGGACAGCTTGGAAGCACACCCGCTTTCATAATGGAACCCAACGAATCACCGCCCAAGCTCCTTATGAAAATGTGCAGGTGTGCCCCCGAACGGGTTGACTTTGGCTCGGTTCATGTTATAAATGCAATTGAACTAAGCAGAATCGAGCATAATCTCACAGAGTAAAATGTCACTAATTAATTATATCTACTAATCTCGTCCGGTTAACAGAATACCGACGACAAAGCTCGCACTAATTGCAATACACTAACTAATTATATCTACTAATCTCGTCCGGTTAACCGAATACCGACGACACAGCTTCTATACTTCTAAAAAAAATAGGCGAGCATACCTGCTGCGGGGTTGCTGTATGCCTAGCCAGCGGGCTGGGAAATCGATGCGGAGAGGAGGAAGGTGACGGCTCAGGGGCAGCTCGGGCTCGACGCCGGCCTGCCCAAGGACGACGACGAAACGGGTTGCAACGGAAGGGGAGGCAGCCGACGAAAGGGTGGCGGCCACGTGGCGCCGGTGGAGGAAGGCGGTGGCTGGCAGGGCGGGTCGGAGGCGGGAGCACGGGTGGTGCATGGGCCGGGGGGGAAGGCGGCGCTTGGCGGCAGAGGGAGGCGATGGGAGGAGGCACGGCGGCGGAGGAGGCGGCGGTGGCGGGTGGGTGGCAATGGCAGATGGCGCGCGGCGGTGGGCGCGGTGGAGGAGGCGGGTGGCGGGGGCGCGCGGCGGTGGAGGCGGGCGGCAGATGAGCGCGGGCGGGTGGGCGCGGTGGAGGAGGCGGGCTGTGGGCGGGCGCGGCGGAGGAGGCGGCGCGCGGTGGTGGACGAGGCGGAGGAGGCGGCGGGCGGATGGATGCGTGCGGCGGGCGAGTTGTCTCGAGAGGAGGTATGAGGGGGATAGGAAATCAGGACTTAGTACATTTTGGGGTCCTGAACCCTTTGACATCGGCCAGGTAACCCCGACGTCAATGTCTACCACGCAAACCTTTTGACGTCGGCCAAGCCATCCCCGACGTCAAAGCTCTTATCTTTGCCGTCGACCATCACACCGCCAACGTGCTAGCTTTACGTGCGCTCCATCGGATGCATGCATATATGCCTAACTTTGACGTCGGCCAGGACGTTCCCGACGTCAAAGCTCATGGCTGTGCTGTCGGCATGTGCACCGCCAACGTGCTAGCTGTCACATCAGGCCAAGTGCCAAGGCCGAGCCAGGGGAAGGGGGTTTGTCGTCGGCCAAGCCAAGGCCAACGTCAAAAACTATACCTATCATGTCGGCCACGGAACGGCCAACGACATAGCCATCACCTATGACGTCGGCCAACATGTAGCCGCCGACACAGATCCTCCCCCCCCCAATGCCTTTTCTCTCTGACTGGAAAATTAATTACCCCTCCGTAAAAGTTTTCAAATAAAAAGTTTGGTAATATTTCGAATTATTAAAAGCTATCATCTCACTACACGCTCCTCCCCGCCCGTTATTCAATGATCTGCGTGGGTTCCTTTCAGATGTGCACATCGTATCGTTCGATCGGCTTGCAATTCACACACTTCTACCAAACACGCGTGTCCGAGTTCCATATACGAGCACGCACCTAGCTCGGACTTATCGCCGGCGAAACGAGGAGCGCGGTATGATCTTTATTGCGTTACGTACCCTTTACAAGCTTAGAGAGACGCTACGAGGTTTGGGGCGGAGGGGTCGTGGGCTCGGAAACATATCGACCGGCCGTGGCCCTCGGGAAGGGGGGAGGGTCTGTTTCGTCGGCCAACACAAGGCCGACGTCACAGAACTAACCTTTGACGTCGGCACCGTCATCACCGACGAAAAAGCCACACCTGTGACGTCGGCCACAATTCTCCCGCCGACACAGCTAGTTTCCCCGCAAATCCGCATAGCCAAGTTGTTCTGTCGTCGGCCAAGACAAGGCGGATGTCATACCAAACTAGTGACATCGGCCATCTCCTGGCCGACGACAAAACCCTTCGCCCTGCAGCCGCCGTCTTGGCTTGGCTTGGCCTTGCCCTTGGCCTTGGCCATGGCCTTGGCTTGGCTTGACTATGATGTCGGTATCCATTATGCCGCCGACAAAGCTCTTTTCCACCGAAGCCGGCGGGAATTGAAATTCAAAAATCAGGAAACGTGCTCTCGACAGGGCAGTAAGTGTCGTCGGCCCGAGGTTAGCCGACGTAACTGGTATCCACAGACTGTCGTCTGGGTTAGAGCCGACGATACAGCTTGTTCGGCCACGGACAAAATCATATTGGTGGGAACAAAAATTCATAAATCAGATATCGTTGCCCCGACAGGGCAGATATTGTCGTCGGCCCTCCTTTGGCCGACGTCACTAGTGACCTGATGATTTTTTTGTCGTTGGGACTGTGCTTGGCCGCCGACAAAGCCTGTCGTCGGGAATCTAGCCGCCGACATTGATTTTTTCAGCCGCCGACACAGAAATCATTTCCTGTAGTGTCTAGCCATATATAGTTCGGCCAATTTCTCCCCTTTGTATGTCGTCTTTACCGGTATGAAGTGTTCGACCTTGGTTAAGCAATCCACGATCACCCAAATAGAATCAACTCCCACCTTGGTCTTGGGAAGTCCGAGAATGAAATCCATAGCGATGTCTTCCCATTTCCATTCTTGGACCTTGAGCGGTTGGAGCAGACCCGCTAGTTGTTGATGTTCAGCCCTGACTTGCTGGCATACGTGGCATTGCACCACATATTCCGCTATGTCCCTCTTCATCCTCGCCCACTAGAATCGTGAAAAGCGCGCTATTTTAATTTCTAAGTGAAGCCTAAGTGGCTAGCTAGGCATGTAACATGTTTGCAGCTTTGACATGGCACGTCTATTTCGTGATTTAATCCAAATATTATAGAAAGAGATTCTTTTCAAAATTTTGAAGTTCTAATGGCGTGTCGTTTTTGTGGCACCTAGCAATCATCATACACAGTTAACTTGGATATAGTCAAAAGAGATGAAGCGAATTCCATCCACAGCTGAACTTAGCAATCAGCATCTACAGTTAACGTGTATATAGTGCAAAGAAATGGATAGCCAGTAAATATTGAATATGGATATAATTAAGTGTTTACATTTAAAAACTATAGTCCATTTTTTAGCTAATTCACTTAGCATTAAAAAATATGGGTTTTCTGGTTGCCACCGAGTCAGATCACAATATAGAATCCTATGTCTAATACAAAAAATGTCATCACTGCCGGTTTGAAGTTACCTTTATTGCCGGTTTTCCGAAATGGAAGGTGCATATGTGATAGTGATAAGACGGGTTGTCACCATCGGTTCAGATCGGTGGTGCTAACTGTATCACTGTTTGTCCATCATTTTTTTCTTCAAAAAATCTAAAAAGAATTTTCTTGCACCAAAGTATTATTGCCTACATATACGTCTGCATGGTCACAAATTCACAAGTTTGAAGAATGTTGTGCATGGCACGAGCAGTTCATGGGAGTCAAACCCATGACTTCTTGTGGTGCACCAAACCCATGATTATTAATGATTAATGATAGTAATGGGATAATTTTTCCTTTTAGCCCTTCTCGTTCAAATTTTTTAACAATTATTTGGACGATTATTTGATACTTTTGCGTCTTAGCTCTTCCTTTAGAACCCAGACCAAGTAACGATACAGGACGATTCATTAGTTCCTTCTGTCAATACGGATACCCCCTCTAAGGTTTCGACAACTCGGGTCCACCTGTTGAGCCCACGGATCGCAGCCCAATCTTTTCAAGGTATAGTATGTTAACAGTTTTCCCTAACTACTAAGCCAGGACTAGCACATGTTGGCCGACATGCTAGAGCTAGCACTTATGTTTGCGCTTGTATGGTTTGGCCGGATAAAAACATGTCAAGGGTCCTTAGACGAAGGTGACTACCACCACCATGATCCTTATTCCACAAAACCACCCGACTTGCCACCTTTATTCAACTCACGCCACGTAGGTTTTAGTTGATTAGGTTATTAAAGTAACTCAGCACCTTCAAATATACCAAGTGACAAGATAATAAGATGATGAATAACCTAACAACTAATAACCCACTAGCACTAGCATCTATGCACAAGGATAGACTAAACAAATAACTAAGGCAGCAATAAATGGGTAAATTCATAGGGTAGGTGACTTAGTGTGAATAATTAGGTTTTTAACCCTTCCCATCATTTCATGTATGAGAAAAACATAAATAAAACAATTAAACGGGTGAGTTTTATAAAATAGGAGAGCAAGATGCAATCTATCTTGCTTTGGTAGAACTCCGGCTCTTGGGAACCTCCTTCGGGAAACTCCTGGAAAAACATTCAACAACGGTAGCGTGGACAATCTACACGTAGATGCAAATGCATAAGAACATATAATTTATCCACAGAACATATATCTCAAATAAATATATAAAATTTTAGGCTATTTATAGGATTTAATGTCTCTGGAATCATCTAATTTGGAGTTCGGATGCTCTCTAAACAATTCTTGTAAGTTTGGAGAAAATCAGAAAAATACATAAAAGATTAAACCGGTTAAACTGGCCTAACTGATCGAACCGGCGGCTCAGCGTAGTACACAGGACACACGGCGGGCTGGGATTGGCCAAGCGGACGCGGGCACAAGCGCTGGCCGACGCGTGGTGGCGTGGCTTCTCCACGTGGCGGGCGGCGACGGGAGACGACGAGGGCCCGACACGTGGCAGCGCAGCGTCCAACGCATGGCGACGCGGGCCGGGCGAGTGGAGGAGCGACAAGTGGTGGCTGGGCGGGGCTAGGTGGTGGGCGGCGGTTGGCGGCGTGCGGACGCCGAGGTCGCTGGCAACGAAGGCGGCACGGCCGAAATTCGGGGGGCCCTATCTTGCGCAAATCTCCACCAAAACTGATGAATTAGGTATCCATATGGACCGTCTCGACGAGCTCTACGCAATGGAGGTATCTACACTTGGGTTTGGGTAAGTTACAGGGAGATCTACCTCTAAAACCACCTCAGGCTAGGGTTTTCTTGGCTGCTAGGGTTTGATCTGTGGCTTGCACGAGTGGTGGAGGTAAGGGAGGGTCTTGGGTGTTTATATAGTGTGTTGGTTGATCTAGGTCAGGTCCTTATTGGGTAGAATTTGAATTGGGCTTAAATTCTAATCCGAATAGGTTTAGTACTCCCCCAAATTGGGTATTTTTTAAATCCGTGAATTTTGATTTGGGCTTCTAGCTTTGGTTAGGTTTGGGCCTCACATTACTATCCTCCAAGTTTGGGCTTGTTTCTCACACGTTTACTCATTATTTCATTGGTCCGACGAGCTCTTGGTAGAATGACAACACTCTACGGAATCACGAGCTAACCTTGGGCTTTGGACTTGAAATTTTGAGAGTGTCTAAATGGTGGCCTTTAGCATTTATGAAAATTTTTCCAGAAGTTTTCAAAAAGGTTTTCTAGGGTTTTAGCTTAAACCTGATTTAAAATAGTTTAAACTAGGGTTTTGTATATAACAATTTTCTTTTATTTTATTTTGGGATTTGGAAAATACAAGTGACATACGACAAAATAGAGGATATCACAAACTCAAGCTAGATGAACATTTCGTGGAGGTTACCAACATGAAATCTTTCTGTATTTTTTATGGTGACGAACAATAGGGTTTGCAGTGGCGGACGACAAAACAAAATTATGGTATGGTGACAAGTAGATAGAATGAAAATAATATTAGGGGTCCTTGTTTTTTATTTTTATACTTATTTTATCTACTTTCATCTCTTAGACGTTGTTCTAATAAACTTATTTGTTTTTTTGCTCCTTTTCTTATCTATTATTTTTCAAAGAAAAAGACTAGCAAATAACCCATTTCATTTAACTTGATTTTACAGTATTTAGACCCACCTTAATTTGATATTACAGAAAAATCGTCTTAAAAACTAAAGTGTTTGTGTTTTTCAAACGGATAAGTAAATGAGCAAATGCGTCGAAAGGAACAGTGTCAATGTGTTATTAGTCAAAGATAAGATGTTAAGATGAGATTGTAGGATAAGCTCAAGAGAAAGAGCCACGGTGTCATAATATCAAACAATCTATACATTTTAATAGTAGATGATGCTATATATATATATATATATATATATATATATATATATATATATATATATATATATATAAACAATATTGTCGTAAAGCTTAACATTGAAAGGACAAAATACGTACCTACTGAAATGTTAATCTGCGCATTGGAGTCCGAGGCAATTGCATTTGCCTTACAGGTTTTGTGACGGTGTGTCTCGTGGCGTGAGGTGCGGACACAATGCCCACCGGCTCGATTTTTAATATTTTATATTCTAGATCTAATAAATATATTTTTTATTAAAATTAAATAAATAGTATCCTTCCATCGATTCAAGTGGCAGATAAATAGGCTCAGCCAAAACACCTCTATCGAACTAGCGGATAAAAGGGTTGAGAAAAAAACTGTGCTGTCTCTTGACGGTAATTAAGGAGCCAGATTTTGGAACCCCCTTCAAAAAAGCCAAAAGCCACCAAAAGCCCAATTTGTATTGTAATCAGAGCTTTTTTCAGAAGTTAGTTTTTGTGGCTTTTCTTAGAAGTAACTTTTAGAGAAACTGCAGCTCAAACAACAGGGCCTAAAACCCACTGGCTGAACTGGCAAGAAACAAGAGAAGAGAAGGTATTTTCCTCCAAGGGAACTAGCAGAAAATAGCACGAAGTGATTTCCCGCTAAGGGAACCTGCAGGAAATAGCACCAGGCAGCGGATATTAATCAAAGATATATCCAATACACTAGTAAGAACATGGGTAGCTAGTATGTTCCTCGTTGGATCGAAATGCGTCGTAGATTTCAAGTTCGAAGCAACAGCGCAATAGGTTTATTAAGGTAAGTTAGCACGTTTAGCTTATGTGGCAAAATTACCAACATTGGCCAGGAAATTGTGGGAAAATATGGAAATGTGTGTCTCATAGGATGATATTATAGCCACAATGAAAATTGTAAAATAGGTAAATGGTAATAATGCTTGAAATGACAAGTGCGTTAGGTTATTGTTATCGCTAGCACGTTTGGCATATGCTGCAAAATTACCTACATTGGAAAAAAATTGGAAATATTAGACACCATGAGTCACACGTTGTTCTTCGTGCGATGTTATTGTTGCATTATGTAGTTTGGTCCCTGCCCGCCACTATAAAAATTACAAAATAGGTATATGGTTATAATTACATTATAACTGTTCATTACGCTATACGAACAAACATGCAGAAAACAATGACACGAACGATGCACAATGCACTAATGTTACTATACTTATCATGGCATTGCATTGACAAGACAACAGGCACCTGGCTACGCAAGACAATTGGCAGTGTACGGCAAGGCAAAGCAATTGGCAAGGCAGGGTAACTTCATGGAAATTTTACAATGCGCAAGAATAGAGACAATGGAACGAGGGCGTACCTCAGGCCCTTCCCAAATCTTGAACCTTTGAAATGGATAAGCTTTGGGATCAAAGCCCAAAGCATTGTACCCACCAAAGTTATAATTAATGAGATTTGTCGATCGGTGGCTAATCGGGGGTCACCGTTGGCAATTAATTTGTTTTGGGGTGATGCGCTAGAACCAAATCAGATGGTAACACAAGACAGGGATTATACAGGTTCGGGCCCTCAACTCGGAGGTAACACCCTAGTCCTGTGCTCTGGGATTATGCCTCTGCGTGAGTTCGCAGATGACAGAGATGATGCTCTAGATGATGATGAGGATGTTGAAGATGATGTCGTCTATGGCCCCTACCCCTCACATTATATAGTGCAGGGGGATAGAGTTACATGGTTTTATCCAGCACATGGCACATGCAAGTATGAATCTCCTAATTACATGGAGCTTGACTATATCGTCAGGAGCATCCTTGGTGATCAAGTCGTGCGTAACCCGAGTGGTCTCAATCCTGATCAGCCAACTTGGGTCGACCCCCATCTGCCTCCTCATGGGCCTTCTAGAGGATACCCGGGGCCCATGTTATCCACACTAGCCCCTGAGTGTTTTATGATCGAGATAGATGTCCGGCCGACTAGTTTCATCAACATCTTTTGTAATCTGAAAAGAGATTGTAAAGAACTCAAGAAGTCTCAAGTCTTTCATGTTAGAAGTAATGCCTGGTTCGGCAATACCGAAACTCTAGCTTTTCGGCCTATTTGGCACGTCACCTCAACAGATAAATTCGGCTACTTGGCACCCACTCTCGCATTACAAAAGTGGCAATCGGCTCATCATGGAGCGTGCCTTAAGCCACGCAATCACAACTTCCATCTTGCGGCATGCTATGAGTTATGCGCTTAGAGAATGTAAGCATCAGACGCCCAGCCTTGACTTGCAAGAATCAGCACTCGGCCCAACATGGGGTCCATCTTTCAGCCGAGTGGTACCTGTCCTAACCGGAGAAGGGATCAGCAGTCGACCCACATTAGAGCGTACCGATTGGATGCAGTTTGGCCGAGAGGTATTTGTATCCGGGTAGCGGTATACAGCTGGTGACCTTAAAAAAGGCATACCTCCGAAACAGTACCCAAATTTCATCAACACCTAACCTTGAACATGCAAAATTGGCTAGTGACCCAACATGGGGTATGCCGTGAAACATTTTTTAATGTGGCGCTTCCGGTCATATGCTCTCAAGGGTGTACCGAGGTCGAATTAGGCTCGATGTTAACACATTACCACCGTTGGTGGCGTGTTAAGAAAGCCTATTAAGAGGATTGCTCTTTCTTTATTTGGCCCAAGCCCATTTTAGGGAAGGCGAAGAGTTTACGCGCCTTTCTCACACAGCCGAAGCGTCACGCACCCCCGCCGGGAAACGCAACCGCACCCACTCCCGTCCCATCGCCATGATGGTTTTACTGTGTTCTAAACAGATAACGAGGCTCGTCGCTTCAACTTCTTCGCGTATAAAAGACCTAAATGCAGCGCATTACGCCTCATTCAGCCTTCAAGATTTTTCTTCCTCCTCTCTCTCCAAGCTCCTCCCCTTTTTATCCACGACACAATGGAGGGCCAAGGAGAGCCGATGGACTTGTGGGAGGCCGGCGTCACCAATCAACTCGGCCGCGTTGCCGCCGAGAGAGCCGCCTCCATCGTTGAATGGCAGCGATGGCGAAGGGATTACGCAGAGCGAACCGTCCAGGAAGCCGTCAGGGTGTTGATTTGTGGTCACCCCCGACACATTCCAGCGCGAACCCCTCTGAAAGACGTGCTGGATGCCTCCATCCTCGACGTGAAATTTCCGTCGGAGTAGTCTCTTATTTTTTTCTTTTGTTCTTCTCCGCGAGCCAACAACGAGCCCTAGCTCACTGTGATGTGCCGCGGAATATATGTACTCCGGCCTAAGAGCCCTAATGAGAAACCCTTTTGAAGAAAATATGAAATCCTTCATCCTGATCTTCTCGTTTGATTGTTAACCATCAAATTCCCGACTGATGTCGTCTTCATCCGAGTAGTTAGAACCACGCGCTTCCCAAACCGGTAACGTCTCAGCGAACCATTCGAGGGATATCACTCGGCAATCTGAGTGGTTGTCCGAGCTCCTTCAAAGAGGCCGCATTCCAACGTCAAATAAATCTGAGTGGTTGTCCGAGCTACGAGGTAGACGATGAACAAGAGGCTGGCAAGTGGGAGACGCTACAAAATGTGGCGAAGTTCAGTGTCAATATGCTTGAGGTAACCTCCCTTCATGCGTTGAATCCATATCTTAGCCAGAGAATGTGCCTGACCCTCCCTCCTGCCTCCACATAGCGTATGAGTAAGAGGGCAGCACAGAAGACTCGATGCCTCCACAAGATTGTTAGCCAACTGAAGTCCCGAAATGAATTCGACAACGCGCTCTATGCGCAAACGTCACTATTCCGCGGTGAAATTGAAGAGCTCCGGAAGGAAATCACCGAACTTCGGCTCCGCCACGTAGAAGAGTCTAACACCATCCAAGGTAAAGATCCTCCCGAGTGATGTCAAATTCGATAATGTTATGGTATATTACCCCTTTTGTGTAATTCTGTGTATAGCTTTGAAGGAGAACAATCAAATGATGGAAGAGAGGCAGAAGGTCATGGAGGGAGAAGTGTTCCTGGCCAACACCCAAGCCGAGAAGTCAGCCTAGGAGCCGAAGGGTAACTCTCTAACTCTGACTCTCCCTGGCTCAATCCCACCAGGACCTGATCACTTTGCGATGACCGACTGATTTTGTAGCCTCCCAGCAAAAAACCAAGGCCCAATTCCAGGTCTTCGACGAGAAGGTGAAGTCTGCCATTGAGCTACGCAACCATACTCTGAAGGCAGTTGCTCCTGTGCTCCAATATATGTATCCCGAAGAAGAACTGCCATCAGATGCCGATGTTGTGACAGCGCGACTTGAGGGTGCTCCCGCACAGCTCAAAGCCTTCGCCAAGGAAGCCGCGATAACTTGCACGAGCCAAGCTTTGGCCATTATGAAGTTTGCACGAGCCAAGCTTTGGCCATTATGAAGTCTAATTACCCTGATGTAGACTTTGATGCCGTGCGGGAGGGCTTTGCCTGCTCCGAAGAGGAAGCCTCTACCCTTATGAAAGAAGCCCGAGAGACCTCCGCCATGCTGGTATAAAACATGAATTTGTAAATGGTTTAATCTCCGTATGTTGGATTGATCCTCGATACTACTGATCTTTTTTTACCCGAGTATTTGATTTGTCCTCCTTTCGTGTAACGCTTCTGCCGACTGGTCCAGCCACCGAGTGCTAGGAATAGTTGCTTGGCTCTCTCCCCATGCACGTGCCGAGTGGCTAGACGTTGTCTGTGACAAATATGAGCACCGATACTCAGGAATTTCATAATACCTGAATTCGACCATGTTATGTCAAGAGAAAACAATTTTATTGATAAGATAGGGTGCGGTGAATCCGCACACTATTTACTGTAGCCCCAAATTACTACTTAGTCGTGCACGGCCGAGTAACAAGTCAAACAAGCGACTAATTTCACAATATTTGGGTACAGAACTCAAGAATAAAAACGACGTAGCTGCTCAATGTTCCAGGTGTTAGGCATGTCCAATCCATCTTCTCGTTTCAGCCGATAAGCCCTCGGGCGGGTCACTTCATCAATCACATTGGGGTCTTACCAGAGTAGGGAAAGTTTATGGTCGTGTTTATGGTTCCTTCGGAGGATCAGATCTCCTTTGGAGAACGCACGGCCCCATACGTTGCGTTGATGATAACGACGCAGGCTCTGTTGGTACTTAGCCGATTGGATCATTGCTACTTCCCTGGCTTCCTCGAGCTGGTCAAGATCTTCTATCCTTCCTTCATTCAATTGGTTCTTGTTGTAGCTGCCTACCCGTGGGGACCGGAACTTTAATTCAGTCGGGAGAACCGCTTCTGAGCCGTAAACTAGGAAAAAGGATGTCTGCCCAGTCGCTCGACTTGGGGTTGTTATGAGCCCCCAAAGAACCGAAGGCAACTCCTTGACCCCATGCGTGGCATACGGCTTAAAACGATCGAAAATCCTCGCCTTGAGTCCTTGAAGAATGAGTCCTTTGGCACGCTCTACTTGCCCGTAGCTTTTCGGTGAGCCACCGAAGCGTAGCAGATCTTGATGCCAAACTCTTTGCCCCAATCTTAAAACCCGCTACTTTTGAACTGAACACCATTTTCAGTAATAATTCGATTAGGCACACCAAAATGCACTACGATGTCCTGGAAGAAATCGCGTGCCTTAACAGTAGGGGTGAAAACAGATCGTATTCGGATCATTCGGATAGAGGTTTTTCGCTCGGATAGATACATATACATTACAGTTTTTTCCCATACAACTCATATTTTGTTTTTGGAATGAAGGTTAATAAAACGGTCTAAATACTTTTTTAAAATATGTTGTCTATTTAATTCGGATAACTCGGATATCTCGGATACGGACATAAACTTTCACCCCTACTTAACAGCCGTGATGTCCACCACTGGTTTGGCTTCAATCCATTTTATGAACTTATCAATGGCGACGAAGAGATGAGTAAATACACCTTGTGCTCGCTTGAGAGGCCCCGCTATGTCCAGATTCTAAACAGCGAACGGCCAAGAGATTGGTATCGGTTGTAGACATGTGAATCTGCCGTGCAAAGAATTGACAGCCCTCACATCTGCGTACTATATCTTCCGCATCCGTTATGGCAGTCGGCCAGAAGAACCCCTGTCGATAAGCTTTCCCGACAAGGGAACTTGCCGCCGCATGATGTCCGCACTTCCCCGAGTGGATATCATTCAATAGATCCTTGCCTTCTTACTCAGATATGCAATGCCTTAGTACCTTAGAGCTGCTTTTGCGAAACAGCTCGTCTCCAACTACCTTGTAATTTTTGCTTCGACGTGTGATGCACTCGGCGAGGCTGCGATCGTCTGGTAGCTCATCATGGAGAAGATAATCCAAGTATGACTGTGTCCACCCGGGGTTGATTGATAATACCTCCGACTCGTGTTGTTCCTCCTTCTGCTCTTCCGGTGCGGCTAGTAACTTGATAGAGGGCTTGCGCAATTCTTCGACGAAAACACCAGTCAGAACTTGTGACCGACTGGATCTCATCTGCGCTAGCTCATCTGCTGCTTCATTGTCCCGTCGGAGTACGTGAGTTAGCTCCAAACCATCAAAATTTTCCTTTAATTTCTAAACCTCCTGACAGTATGTCGCCATGCTATCACCGATACAAGAACACTCCTTTTGAACTTGATTGACCATGATCTGAGAATCCCCGCATACCATTAACCGCCGTACGCCCAGCGATATGGCGATGTGTAGCCCGTCGATGAGTGCCTTGTATTCGGCGGAATTATTGTTGACTGGAAATAGGATCTGAAGGACGTTTCAGAGCTTCTTGCCAGTCGGAGATATGAGCAAGATACCAGCCCCCACACCGCTGAGCATGAGGGAACCATCAAAGTAAATTGTCAAGTTCTTGAGATTCTCTTTTCCAGCTGGGGTCTAGGTTTCTATTCATTACACGACGAAATCGGCGAATGCCTGAGATTTAATGGCTAGCCGAGGCTTGAACTTTAGCCCAAAGGATCCAAGCTTAACTGCCCACTTCGCAATTCTCCCGGTGGCTTTCCGATTATGAAGTATATCTTCAAGTGGGAAGTAAGTGACCACCGAAATTTCATGATCTTGGAAGTAATGCTTAAGCTTCCCTGATGTGATTAGCACGGCGTACAAAAGCTTTTGAATATGAGGGTACCTTATTTTAGAGTCGCCCAATACTTCGCGGACGATGTAGACCAGGCGTTGTACCTTCTAAAGGGAGCCTTGCTCATCCCGTTCCACTACCAACGCACTGCTGACGACATGAGTCGTGGCGGCAATGTAGAGTAGGAGTGGCTCCTGGGGCATGGGTGGGACCAACACCGAAGATGTGGTGAGGAACCTTTTGAAATCCTCGAAGGCTTCTTGTGCTTTCGCTGTCCTCTAAAAACCATCTTGTTGGCGTAAGAGCTTAAAGAACAGAATGCCGCGCTCCTCTTGTCGGGAAACGAATCGACTGAGTGCCACGATACATCCAGTGAGCTTCTGCACATTCTTCTGACTGGTCGAGGGCTTCATCTTCATGATGGCGCTAACCTTTTTGGGATTGGCCTCGATCCCCCGATGAGATACGATGAACCCGAGTAGTTTATCAGATGGAACCCAAAAACGCACTTGTCGGGATTCAGTTTCATCTGATATGCCCTTAGGCTCTCGAATGTCTCGATCACATCTGTTATGAGATCTGACTTAGATCGCATTTTCACGACGATGTCGTCGACGTAAGCCTCCATGTTGTGGCCGAGCTGAGTGTGAAAACACCGCTATGTGCTGCGTTGGTAAGTTGCACCAACGTTTTTCAGCCCGAACGGCATTGTGATATAACAGAAAGCAACTAATGGCATAATAAACGACGTCTTGATGCAGTCCGGCCTGCTCCTTTAGGCTGATTTGTTGATAACCTGAGTAAGCATCTAGAAAAACTTAGGAGCTCGCACCCAGCAGTGGAATCCACCACTTGGTCGATGCGGGGGAGCCCGAAAGGATCCTTAGGACAAGCTTTGTTGAGGTCGGTGTAGTCGACGCACATTCACCATGTCTTGTTCTTCTTCTGCACCAGGACCGGATTTGCCAGCCACTCGGGGTGATACACCTCCTTGATGAACCGTGTCGCCAATAGCTTGGTGATCTCCTCCCGTATGGCATCCTTCCGATCCGGTGCAAACCTTCGCAGATGTTGCTTGATTGGTCTTGCCTTGTCGTCAACGTGCAAAGAGTACTCGATCATCTCCCTCGGAACACCAAGCATGCCGAAGGCTTCCAAGCGAACACTCCTGGTTTGCCCGAAGAAAAGTGACGAGCGCGTCTTCCTATTTGCTGTCAAGCCTTGTCCCAATCACGGTTGTTTTAGCCAGATCGGACGGGTCCATCGTTATTTGCTCGGCCGCTTGGATAGAGGTCTTGGCCTGCTTTTTGGCGGGTATGTCTTCTTCCTCCTGAAGGATGCAACTTTCTATCGAATCTTCTCCATCTCGGCCGATGTATCCAATGCCTACACCATCTCATAGCTTTCGCTATCGCAGATTTGAGATTACATCACGTCGCCAGGGACGGTGATTACACCATTAGGACCTGGCATCTTCATGATGAGATAGGTGTAGTTAGGGACGGCCATGAACTTGGCGATCCCTGGCCTTCCCAAGATGGCATGGTATGCCGTCTCAAAACCAACCACTTCAAAGCTCAAACTCTCGGTCCGATAGTTGTCTTTAGTCCCAAACGTGACAGGCAACAAGACATGTCCGTACCGTGGACGTCCTAGGGATCACCCCTGGAAAGGGGATGAACCCCGCCGTAGCTCGGAGCGAGGAATCTTCATTTGGTCCAAAGTCTTGGTGAAAAGGACATTAATCCCGCTCCCGCCATCGACCATAACCCTCTTCAATTTTCTCCCTCGAACAACCGGGTCCAGAACCAGAGGATACCTCCTGGTGAAGGCGATCCTATCAGGGTGGTCTGATCGATCAAAGGTGATGGATATCTCTGACCAGCGCAAGTACATGGGGGCCGCGGGTAGGATTGCATTGATTTCCCAAGTGGTAAGCTTCTGCTTGCGCTTGGACTCATACGCATCGGAGCCCCCAAATATGTAGCTGATCTCATGCTCGATATCTTGATAGTCTCCATCAGGCTTTTTGCGTGTCCTCCTTTTGCCGCCGACTGCTTGGAGTTGTCGGTGAACTTCTGCATAATAAGGCAGTCTTTGGCGGCATGCTTACCACGTGGGTGAAAGGGACATACCGCCTCCATGACCTTATTGTAGTCGTTGTCGATGGGGGGGCTTAGGCCGATTACGCTCCATGTTGGCGACCATCTCGTCCCCCTTGCGTTTCTTGTCTTTAGTCTTGCCCTATGCGTTGTTGGACTTCTTCTTGGAGTCTTTGTCGTGACCATCGCGATGATTCATGATGTCCTCCTCAGCATTGGCTTCTTGATCCGCCATCGTGAACATGGCTTTGAGAGTTCGTAGGGGGTTCCGAGTCATTTGCCAGATCAACTCCTCGGATTTGCACCCGGCGAAAAAGGCATCAATGACCGTTTGATCTGAAATGTCCCGGATCTCGTTCTTCTTCTTGGTGAAGCGCTTGATGAACTCACGGAGAGTCTCATTCTTGCGTCGATGTGCTTGTCCAATCTCCCATCTCCCGGCGGGCCTTTTGTAGGTTCTCGGAAGTTGGCGATGAACTGTTCCTGGAGGTCGTCCCAAGACTCGATTGAATTCTCCGGGAGTCCCGTGAGCCAAGTCTGGGCGGTAGGGGTCAGTGCGACTGGCAGATAGTTTGCCATTACGTTCTGATCACCTCCTACCACGCCTACTGCTATGGTGTAAACCTGCAGCCAGTTCTTGGGGTCCTCCTCGCCATTGAACTTGTCGATGCCTTTGAGGTTAAAACCGTCTGGCCAAACCACTCAGCGGAGGTCTGGGGTGAAAGCCCGAATCCCCTCCAAGGGTCGTGGTTGCCGCCTCCGCTGGGATCTGCTGCGATGCTCCTGCCGAGGGTCTTGGCGATGGAGTTCCGGGTGATGGTCGCGCCGACTGGCGGTGCTATTGGCTTGATGATCATTGCGCCGACTGCGATAACTGTGGGATTTCGGGTCGTCGTCGATGCGTTCCCTCCTTTTGGCTTCGATGTCATGGCAGAGGTCGTTGCCTGCCGACTGGCGTGAGCTGCCGGTAGCGGAGGCCCGCGCCTTGCTCTGATTATGCCCAGAGCGGCTATGAGCAGTTGTGATGGGAGCCGGGTACGCCTCATTATGTTGGATGGCCGCCTTCTCGGCCATGGCTGTTGCATGAGCCAAGGTCTGGACAAGCGGGCTATCTTCGGGAAGCTGCGGCACGATGGTCTCGAGAAGGGTGTTCGAGGCGACGATGTTCGCTTGAGGAGTCGTGTAGACATCTTGATCCCCCAGCTTTACCACGCGAAGCTCGTTCTGGACATTACGGCCGCAAATACAAAGTTGTCGTAGGTGATCTTGATCTTCCGCACGGCGTGGGTCCGCGTCAACCGCCTCAGTGGCGGCCGCTTCGTTCCCAACTGGTTGAGATGCATAGTGATGGTCGTCCGCGCCGAGGACGAAGACTTCATTGTAATTGCAGACCTCCGTGCTCTCGTTAGACTCTGAGTCTGAGAGAGAAAGGCTAACCTGCTCGCTTTGCCCAATGGGTTTGCCAGCATTGATGACACCCACGAACGCGGTTGGGTCTGATCGGATTGGTCCGACTAGATTAGGAAATCGATCCTCCGTATGGTCACCTCCTGTCCCGATTCTAGGAATAGTCTGCGCAAGGGTCGCTGCAGGGCTCTTGAGACAGAAGGGAGATCCAATCTGAGATATCGAGTCTTCTTTGGGCCGAATGACGTCCGCACCCATGGAGATGTCTCCGCCGAGTTCTTCTTTGCCCTTTTCGAGGGAAGGTGCAAATTGGGGTGGCCGACGGATTAATCTGCCAAAAGCACATGCCGAGCTCTCCAAGCCAAAATGCAATGGGTCTGGTTGAACGCATGCACCTTCTTGAGGGATGATCTCTCTAGGAGGGGAGAGACGAAGATTGCCGATACTGTCAGCGATGAAGTCCAGGGCACCAAAGCGTAGCGATTGCCCCGGTATAAGAGCGATGAACGGCAATCTTGCAGAAGACATCTTGCTTGAGCGATGAACTTGACGCAGCCCCCTACCTGGCGCGCCAACTGTCGACTGGTAGCTAATCGGGGGTCACTGTCGGCAATGAATTTGTTGTGCGCTGATGCGCTAGAACCAAGCTAGATGGTAACACAAGACATGGATTATATAGGTTCAGGCCCTCAACTCGGAGGTAACACCCTAGTTCTGTGCTCTGGGATTATGCCTCCACATGAGTTCGCAGATGACAGAGATGATGCTCTAGATGATGATGAGGATGTTGAAGATGATGCCGTCTATGGCCCCTACCCCTCTCTTTATATAGTGCAGGGGATAGAGTTACATGGTTAATTATATCCAACACATGGTACCAAATTTGGTTATACCGGCGCATGATATGCAAGTATGAATCTCCTAATTACATGGAGCCTGACTATATCCTCAGGAGCATCCTTGGTGATCAAGTCGTGCGTAACCCAAGTGGTCTCTATCCTGATCAGCCAACTTGGGTCGCCCCCCATCTGCCTCCTCATAGGCCTTCTAAAGGATACCCGGGGCCAATGTAGTCCATAACATTAGAAATTTATCATCATAAGTCAAAAAAATATCACCGTAGATCTGTCATGGTATGTGCGTCACAAAAAGTTTTTGTTGACAAAATGTTTATGTTCGTCGTAGAAAATACAATTTTCTATGATGAATTGTCCATGCGCCATTAAGAGATCCCTTTTATGACGAAATTATGTCATCATGTAAGCATTTAAAATGTCATGGAGAAACCTAAACTTGTCAAAAAAAAAAAATGGTTGTTCTGTGAGAGGAGAAAGTTGCCTTAATTTTATATGAGAAAAAAAATCGTCATCTTGTTTTTTCGTTATTGA
This sequence comes from Raddia guianensis, assembly GCA_036346415.1. Classification (NCBI taxonomy): domain Eukaryota; kingdom Viridiplantae; phylum Streptophyta; class Magnoliopsida; order Poales; family Poaceae; genus Raddia; species Raddia guianensis. Next base: position 8,044,939 of record CM070537.1, read on the forward strand.
ACACTACGGGGCACATCATCTACGATGTCTGATGATGTGTCATATTAATATTTGGCTAAGCATTGCCAACTGGTTTGCTAATAGGTAGATCATCACCTCAAAACTTTTGTACTAGCTTCCACCATCCTTTCACGTTGGCTTGCCTGTATAAGCCTGTAATTATGCATGTGTATCATCGTGTTGTTTCATGATCATATTTTAAAATGCATGGCCTTGGAATAAAGGTACCCCGCCGGGACGGCGATGCCGGGGAAGCCGCCGATGGCGAGGTAGGGCGAGGCATCATAGTTGGGTGCTGCGATTGCGTCAAGCCGGTGCTCCTTCATCAGCCTCTCCAGCCCATGGGCAGAGAGCTCCTCCAGCCGCCGGATCGCAGCTCTCTCCACGGAGCCGATGCCGTTGGTGTTCTCGGCCGCGATCAGGCTGTCCTGCCCGAAATCTTTCAGCCTCTCCTGCAACGGCGGTGCCATGGCTTGCTTAAGGACTTCAGCTAAGTACTCTCTCTGTTTTTTTTTTGTTTGACGCTTTTCACTTTTGAACACATCTTTGACCATTCGTTTTATACAAAAAAAAATTATGTAAATATCATTTATTTTTTTATTTGTTTATCAATAAAGATACTTTAAATATGACTTTTTTTATGTTTGCACTAATTTTTTGAATAAGACGAATGGTCAAAGACGTGCTAAAAAGTCAAAGCCATAAACAAAAAAAAAATGGAGGTAGTACATTGCTTCGCCGCAATAGCTTTTTTTAAGAAGTATTTGTGGTTAATTATATATATACTCGTTGATCTTGTTGATTTCAAGTATCAAAAAAATAAAATCACGAGGTGGATGCTTTATATGGCTTACCTCTCTGGGATGCGCATTGTTGAATGCGATGACATTCGCGAGGGAGCGCACTGGGGAGTACAGCAAGCTTGACAGATAAGCATTCAGGCTTAACTTGAACTCTGCGTTCGTTGCGATCCCCTCGTTGCGCCCAAGATCCGTCAGATTTGTTGCGATGTCAAGATCTTTTATCACAATGGCGCCTTGTTTCCTTTCGATACAAAGGAGGAGTTTGTTAGTGATAAAACACGTCAGGTTATTTTACAATATCATGCGAAGAAAAAAGAAGAATTTTCATATCTATTTTAATCTGAAAAAGTTTGACCCCTCGAAAAATGCCTTAGAGGGTTTAGAAAATTGTAATAAAATTATTTTATGAACTATAACAAGAACTATTTAAAATATCATAAAAATGGCTACAAAGTATTACATAATTTTATTATTTAAAAATAATAAACTTTCATTTAATTTAATTTAAGCTGAAATAATCTGGCCAACTGTTTGGCTTGCGTTTGGTTCAAAACAAATTTACTTTGCCTTTAGATAACTTGCATCAAAATCAAATACTTTTTACTCTATATGCAAATTAATTAACACGATTTAGAAAGATGCCACTAAAAAATTGCAAGTTTAGAAATCCATTGTCAATGACATGTGAAGTTTGACCTTATACATCATTAAGGCAATCTCTATTTACAATATTGTGAACCCAATTAATGTTACATGTAAAAGAATACGAACCATTCGTTCCTTTCGATTTAACTGTTCATATTGTGTCGACGGTTGAGATATTGATCTCAAGTCGCTAAGGTTCTTCGAGAGTGAGATAGGAGACACGCCGAACAGGACGAACAATAGCGGACAAGGAGACAAGGGTTTTTATCCTGGTTCAGACCTCTCGAGAGAGATAATAGCCCTACGTCCAGCCTTTCTTATATATCAGAGGTGAATACAAGAGGTGGCTCGACGAGATGAACAACTCTCGGCGAGATTATGGTGTATAAGTGTGACAATGCAACAATCAGGTGTCTATGAGATGCTAAAGCCAGATCAAGTCCCCTCTACACGCCGTAGGGGCCTTGTTTATATAATGCAGAGCAAACCGACCTACCGAGGGAATATCGGGCCGGGCTAACTACGAGATCGTAACAAACCCGACATGCCAAATATATCCCGAGGCAGATAAGGCATACTCCTAGTCTTGGGGATCACGACTCCTAATCCAATCCGGGAAACCACGTCCGGGTCTTCACGTAGCTATGCAAAACTCCTGTTCGAGACGGACTCAAACGTAATTCCTTGGCCGTTACGCATCACGCCAGCTAGGAGGCTGTTCGGTAAGATGCATATAGGCCACATAGAACCTTCCAGGGAGCTGGGCCCTAGTAGGCTGTTCGATTGGGCCGTCAAGAAGTGGGCCATAGCAATGGGCCGTGATTTTATCCCCGACAGCTAGCCCCCGAGACTCAAGTGGAAGGACTCACTAGAGCGGGGTCGTCCCCTTGAGACTCAAAGCCACGAAGAGGGAAAGTATGCTGCTACAGAGACTTGCAACAATCGACCGAACAGGTTCTGGTTCAACCGAACACAACTTGTCCGGGATCGAACAAACCCGATCAGCGCCGAGCAACTCTGTTGCATCGAACAGGAAGACACATCCATCCGAGCAGAGCACCCAGCCTTCAGCGCAGACGCTGAAAAAAAGTATCCGTTGGCAGACTCCAACGGTAACTTCCTATCGCTGCGCAGTGAAAACTGGCGACCGTTTTACCTAGCCGTTGCAGTAAAAACTAGCCGTTTCGTGACAAACCGTTGCAGAGCTGCTCATATGGGACTATAAAAGCTCCCAAACCACCCGCGGCTAGCCACTTCTGCTCTCGCGCCTTTCCTTCCCAAGCCCTAATTCCAACCGCACTCAACACCAAGCACCCAAACTCCACCACCAAACCTGCTCGTCCAACTCTGGGGACCGCTATGGCCAAGTTCGTGAGCACTAGCATGACCGAGGAGGACTTGAGAGTTTGGGAGGAAGAGGGCCACATCGACGCCGGTAGCTGGAGGCTGCCCGGAGAGGAGGAAACTCCGGAGCAGCTTGAGGGAGAGTTCGTCAACTTCGAAAGGCCAGACTGCTGGGCTGAGATCTCCGAGAGTGACTTCGCCGAGGCCTTCTTGAACATAAGCGGATTGGAGGTGGCGAACCTCAATCCGAGCAAAGATCCTCCAGATGGCCGTCTTCGCTTTTTGTGCGAGGGCTATCTGGGCATCGATCCACCGGTGGGGCTGTTCCTGCACTACTACACGGTGACGAGGAGCAGCTCCGCCGCTTCGGAGCTTGGGTGTTACTACCTCAAGCTCCGTAGCACCGCCGACGACGCGTCGTACCCTCGCCCACCGCTGCTTGACTCAATGGGCGTGTAGTGGGCGAGGTGGTTCTACAGCAAGATAAGCGCCGACAGCAAGCTCGTCTTCACCGGGAAGGCACCGGCGAAGGGAACGCCAATGCCTCGGCCGGAGATACCCGCCAAGGATTGGTATCTTACGAGAAAGATCGCCTCGCTCGTGGGCCTTGGGCTCACAGGCAGGGAGATTATCCGGCTACACAGCGAACAGAATCTGTCCGCTGAGGAGAAGACCCTATCCCTTCTACAAGATAGAGGGATGGGAAGACATCACCAGGGAGAGCACGGGTAAGTGCCTTTAAGACTCAACCTCTTTTGATGATTTCATCCAAACAGATTCTAACTTCTTCTGCTCGGGCTGTGATGCCAACCGACGCATGGGTGACCGAAAGCGGTCGACGCCCATCAAGGCAAGAAAGAAGGACGGGAAGTCACCGCAAGGTGGCCTTCACCTGTCACATAGAACGCACTAAATCGCCCCGCACGACGAGGTAAGTCTCTTAGCCCAACCCGTGTAGCTAGACTTGTACTTATCGCAAGTGTGCTAACTTTCACTTCCCGAACAAGCAGGAGGACCAACTGATCCTAGTAGGGATCGTTGAGGAGCTCTCCGACACTGAGGGAGCGAAGAAGGGCAAGGCCAAAGTGGCCGAGAAGCCGAAGGTGGCCGCAACGCCGACGTGGACTTCTCCGCGCCGCAGCGGCCGCCAACCAATCGCGAAGCCCCCTGCGGCGAAGAAGCGTCCCGAGCAGCAAAAACGGGAACGCGGCCAGCCAAGAGAGGAATTGCCAAGCCCATCCCTCGTCACCGAGCAGAGCGACGAAGAGGTACGAAACTTGACCCTCTGGTGGGCGGTTCGCGAAGCTCACCCGCCATCTGAACAATTGCAGCAGACGCCGAAAGCGAGAGGAGGCTCGAAGAGGAGGTAGCGCGCAAGGAGAAGTTACTTGCATTGCGCCAAAAGAGTGCTCAGCTCAGCAGAGAGCTGAGCCTTTCGCCGCAAGCCCCTAGAGGCATAGGCGAGGAGGTGGAGGAGCCCCCGAGCAAGAAGTGCAGGCTACACAGAGGGACGAAGAAGAAGGTCTCGTTCCCCGCGGCAGGTATGTACTCAACAAACTGTTTCCTGTACATGGCACCAAACCACGCATGAACTAACACTTCTGTTTTTTTTTTCATCAGCTGCCAAGGAAGAAGTGAACCCGGACTACGTGTACGGGGCACTGGAGCGGTCCTTGCTGCCCGAGCACCTGCGTGGTGCTTCACAGACAGTGAGGCTGCTCGCATTGAAGGACAAGCTGACGGCGTGGTCAGCGCTCCCAGCCGGCAACACCGACCGGATCGACTCCCTGAGGCGGGCGATCAGTTGGCTGGAGACCAAGGAAGAGGAGTGCGAAGCCATGGAGAGCGGAGCCAAAGTCCTGCCTCTGCCGACTGTCGAAGGCAGGACCGAGCAGGCGGTCCTGCCGGGCACTTCGTCGCAGGGGCAAATCGTCCCTGCGGCGACGGTGGTCTCTGGCGAGCAGGAAGAAGCTCCTGCCGCCGGGAAGCAAGAAGACACCGCGGCGGGGAAGAAGCTCCGCCGCGGGAAGCAAGAAGACGGCGAAGCGGCGGCGCGCCGCTCCTAGGGAAGAAGTCGAAGGCCATGGGCCGGGCGAGCAGGTCGCCTTGCCCGTGGAAGCTCCGGCGCCTCCCGTCTTGCCCGAGGGCGAACAGACAGAGGGGCTCGAGGAAGGGGAGTTAGCCCCCGCGCCCAAACGGACGAGCTCCCGCAGGGAAAGGACGAAGCTGAGGAAAACCCACCCAAGTCTGATCCCGAACAGGAGAGGCCTCGTGACCCACGGCCTCGAGGATCGCCTGCACCAAAGCTTGAAGCGCCAAAGCTTGAAGCTCTGAAACCATACCTTGTCTGTTCGAGCAGCAACTGCTCGAAGCTAACTTGGTCTTCCCTCTTGCAGTTCATGAAGGGCACTATGGAGGAGCTCGTGGACGGTATCACCATCGAGCGCAGCGCCGTCATGGCGGCCGTCTAGGAGCAGGCTCCAGGACCAGCCAAAAGCCGACGCCGGCTGAAGGCAAAGGTGAAGAAGCTCCAGGCCCAGCTGTCCGAAGAGAGGCTGGCATCTGCAGCGCTCCAGGAGAAGGTCTCCACCCTGTGGGCAGCACAGGTGGAGGCCGAGGAGTTGCGTGGGCAGGCCACAAAGGCAAGCACCGCGGAGGATAAGGTCAAGGAGCGCGAAGAGCAGCTCAAGACCGTCAGGCAGCAAGCTAGTCAGAGCGAGGCTCTGGCCGAGCAGCTACGCGCCAAGACCGAAGAGGTCGAGGTGATCCGCGTAGAGGCAGCGGAGCAAGCCCGTCTCAGCAAGGAGGAAACAGACCGTCTCCGAGCTGAAGTGAAGGAAGGCTTCAAGGGGCGAGGAGAAGTCCTCAGCCTAAAGATGGAGAATGAGGCGCTGAAGGAGCAGCTCACTTCAAAGTAGAAGTAGGGTTGTACTCCTTATATCTGTAAACATTTTGAGCATGCAATAAAGATATAACTTTTGCACAACAAGACTCACCTTTTCGCTGCAAAAAGAGCAGCAAAAAGACAAGAACGAGCAGGAAACTAAGAGCAAAGGCACAACAGCGCTAGAAAGTTTTAAAGAAAAACCGGTAGAACGTTTAGCCTAACTCCCAGCCCCCGTTGTGCAGCTGCTCGAAAACCTGAGTTTGCGAACTCGAACAGGTGCACAAGAGAAAGAGCGACACCCTAACCCCCGGTACGGACGGTGCTTGAAAACCTGAGTTTGCGAATTCGAACACGCAGCGAGAGATAGAGCGACACCGTATCTGATCGACTCGTTCGAGGCGCTTTCGTTGGCGTAAGGTAGGCGATTCCGGGGGTAACCGAACAAGGAAAGTGCCTCTGCCGCGGAGGGCTTACGAGAGCAGGCTTTGCCAAGTGGTTGTGCCGTGAGCGGTAAGGGCCTCTGCCGCGGAGGGCTTACGAGAGCAGACTTAACCGCGTGGTTGGATGCCGTTTTACGCAACTTTGAGTTTAGGGACTTGTTGAAACTAGATACGAGCAGGGAAAAAACCCTTAGGATTGCGGAGCCAAGTGTTCGCAAGGCCGGGCAACCATCAAGTGTTACCAGAGAGAGAGTAGTCTGAGAAGACAGAGGTGTGAAAAGGGCCTCAGGGGACCGCGAAATTTCACTTTTATTGGATTGAACTTTACATGGAGCCCGACAGACTTGGACGAACAAAGGCGCGAAGTTTGATAAAAAGTGCAAAGCTAAGCAAACACAAAAGGACCTACACAAAGAACTTACGATGCTGGTCGATGTTCCAAGTGCTGGTCAGCTCTCTCCCATCCTCCATGGCCAGGCGAACAGCCCTCGGGCGAGCAGTGGAAACGACCGTGAACGGGCCCTCCCAACGGGGAGTTAGCTTGTTGGCATTGGATAAGTTCGGACCGCGACATGAGCGAGGTCGCCTACCGCAAAGCCCTTGGTCGAACCGATTTGGCGGCGTTGCGCGAAGAACTTCTTGGTAGCGCGCCATTCGATTTGTCCCGATCGCGTGTGCCTTCGAGGAGATCGAGATCGAGTAGGCGCTCTTGCTCGTAGTCAACGGTTGGTCGAGCTCGTCTTGAAGCGAACCGAGTACTTTTTCGGTAGGCGGGATGAAGCCGCACCGTGAGACCGGATGGAAAGGAGCCGGTTGTTCGGTGGCCGTAGCGAATCGCCCGAGAACGGAAGGAACCGTCAACCCATGCCTTGTTGTGCTTTCATGAGTGCCGCGAACACTCGCCGCTTAATACCACGGACGATCGTCGTTAGCTCGCTCGACTGCTCCATTGCTTTGTGGATGTGCCATAGAGGGGAAATAGACTTTGGTGCCCGGTATTCGCGCAGATGCCCGGAATAGCTCGCTCGAGCGGGTACCGTTATCGGTGATCAGGTTATGGGGGATCCCAAAGCGCGTGACCACGTTGCTTTTGAAGAAGCGCACAGCCGTTTTGGCGTGAAGAGATGACACAGGCTCTGCCTCAATCCACTTTGTAAAAGTGTCGATGGCGACGAGCAAGTGTGTGTAGCCCTTGTACCCCTTGGGGAACAGGCCGAGCAGATCCAGACCCCATGTGGAGAAAGGCCAAGATGGGGGGATCGTTTGGAGCTCTTGGGCGGGCTTATGTGCCTTCCGGGCATGAAATTGGCAAGCTTTGCACTTAGTCACGATGTCCCGGGCATCTTGTAACGCTGTAGGCCAGTAGTAGCCCATGCGAAACGCTTTGCCGACGTAGTTACGAAGGCGTGGTTGCCACAGGCGCCCTCGTGTATGTCCCTAAGAAGGAACAAACCCTCCTGTTGAGAGATGCACTTGGAGAGAACTCCTAGAGCACCTTGTCGGTAAAGGATGCCGTCCACAAGCTTGTATGGACTAGCACGCCTTATAAGCCGGGAACGCTCGGCTTTGTCTTCGGGCAGGGTCCCATCTGCTAGGTACCGGACAAATGGCGTTGTCCAGCTCGCAGCCTGCTCGATGACGGAGACAGCACCACCTGTTGCTGTTGCCTCGTCCGAAGACGTGATTGAGGGCCTGTAAAGGTGCTCGACGAGCACCCCTGCCGGAGCAGGTTCGCGTGAGGATCCAAACTTGGACTGCTGGTCGGCCAAGAAGTTGTCCTTCCTAGGCACGAAGAGCACCTCGAAAAATAGAAAGTGCCGCTCCAACTTCCTCACTTCAACCAAGTATCGCGCCATTGAGTCATCGCATCACTAATACTCCTTGTTCACCTGATTGATGACCAGCTGTGAATCTCCCTTCACAGTCAGCCGTTGGACGCCGAGCGACTTGCACGCCCTTAGTCCCGCGAGGAGTGCCTCGTACTCCGTGGCATTGTTAGTCGCCGCAAAGTGTAGTTGGATAGAATACTGGAGTTGCTCTCCTTGAGGGGAGATGAGAACAAAACCAGCCCCCCGAGTTTCCAGTGCGTGAGCCATCAAAAAACATGGTCCATGGGGGGTCGTCAGGTTGCTCGGGAGCTTCCTGGGACTTGGGCGGGTAGGTCCATTCAGCTATACGTCCGCCTGCTTCCTTGTTCCTTAGGATTTTTCCAAGAGTGAACTTGGTCGGGACCAGTATTTGATGCGCCTGAAAATAATGGCGAAGTTTTCTGGAGGACATGAGCAAGGCGTAGAGCAGATTCTGGACCTCAAGGTAACGCTCCTTAGATCCGAAAAGCACCTCGCTCACGTAATAGATTGGCCGCTGGATGCCTTCCCTTTCCACCGTCAAGACCGCGCTCACCGCTTGAGGCATGCAGCCAAGATAGAGCAAGAGCTGTTCGCCGTGTCGCGGGGTGGTCAAGACAGGTGGGTTAGACAGGTAATGCGTTAGATCTCGGAAAGATCGATCAGCCTCCTCTGTCCACTCGAAACCATTGTGCTTGCGCAGGGCCTTAAACAAAGGCGATCCGCGTTAATACGACGGAAATAAACTTGCTCAAGGCACCATCCGTCGGTGAGGCTCGAACTTCCTTGACGGCAATCGAGCTCGCATGTTTTCAATGGCCTCGATTTTTCGGGGTTGGCAGAGATGCCTGCATAACCAATTACATAACCGAGCAACATTCGGATCGAACACCAAAGGTACACTTCTCTGGATTTAATTTTATTCGATGCCTGTCGAGGTTACGAAACGTCTCGGCCAGGTCTTTTACATGATCTGGAGCCTACTTGCTCTTTACAACTATGTCATCGACATAGACCTTTAGGTTTTTTCCGCGCCGGTCTGGGAAAGTCTTCTCCATTAAGCTCTGGCGTGGCACCAAACATTGCTTGAACCGAAAGACATGGTCGTGTAGCGAAAGTGCGAAGGGGTGATGAAGGCGATCTTCTCTTCATCCTCGGGGAGATGCTTATCTGGTGATAACCGGAGTAAGCATCCAAAAACTCAGAGTGGGCATCGCATGATCGCATCGACCAATTTGGTCTATCGAGGGCGGAAATTGTCCTTGGGACAAGCGGCGTTCAGATCGTGTGATCGACACACATCCTCCACTTGCCGCCTTTCTTCTTTACAATGACAGGGTTGGCCAGGCACTCGGTGTGATCAACCTCGCGGATGAAACCAGCAGCGAGCAGCTTGCCAAGCTGATCTTTGATGATCCCCTGCTTGAATTCCGAAAAGCGACGAAGCTTCTAGCGAACAGGCTTTTTGTCTGGCCGGACGGCCAGTTTGTGCTCGATAACCTCCCTTGGGACTCCGGGCATGTCAGACGGCTCCCAGGCAAACACGTCTGCATTGGCTCGGAGGAAGGCAATGAGCTCGCTTTTCTATTTGGGGTCTAGATTGGCCCCCAGATGAACTGTCTTGGAGGAGTCTTCCAGAGACAGCGGAACTTCCTTGGTCTCACCCCCTGGCTGAAGGGAGACCCTAAGGCGTGCAGACTTGGTCTGCGGAGCTTCAGGACCATGAGGTGGAAGCTGATCGACCAGGGCGAGGGACTGCTCGTCATAAACGAGAGCGGCCTTGTAGTTGCTCTTGACCGTGATCACACCGTTAGGACCCGATATCTTCACGCAATGATAAGTGTGGTGGGACACGGCCATAAACTTGCCAAGAGATGGCCGGCCCAAGATCGCGTTATACGCGGAGGGGAAATCAACCACGTCAAACGTGATCAACTCTGTCCGGAAATTGCTTGGACCACCGAAGGTAACAGGCAGAACTATCTACCCCAACGGCAGAACAGCTTCTCCGGAAACAATGCCGTAGAATGGCATCGCAACCTCTTTACGCTTGGAACGAGGGATTTGCATCTCGTCCAAGACCTTAGCAGAGAGTAGGTCCAAAGCGCTCCCGCCGTCTATCAAAACAAGGCCAACTCTGGCGTTGCTGATGGTCGGAGCGACCACCAGTGGGAGCCGCTAAGGCTTGGTCATCCCAGTGGGGCAATCCTCCTGAGAGAAGGAGATGGGGACCTCGGTCCACTTCATCAATTCGGGCTGTGGTTTGCCCTTCTCCACGTTGTGGACCTCCCTAGCAGCTTCCTTGAGGCTGCGCCGAGAGGGGTAAGCCGAGGAGCCGCCGAAGATAACGGCGATATGGTTCACGGGCTCTTGATACTCATCGTCGTCCCGATCACCATCATAGGTTTGGTGCTTGGCCTTACCGGCTTCACCTTTTTCGGGCAGGGTGGGCATTGGGCCCTTGCCGTTGTAGAAATCCTCGAGCTTTGCAGCCCAGGTCCTGCAATGGCGTGTATCGTGCCCGTAGTGCTGGTGGAACTTGCAATATCGGTCACTTGGACCTTTCTTGCCTTGGTTGCCTCCCTGGACGGGCTTCTTGCCCTTATAGTTATTGTTGGGCTTTTTCTGCCCATCCTTGGGAGGAGGTGTGCGATCTATACCAGCGACGGTGTCGTTCGCATCACCCTTCTTTTTCTTCTGGGACTTCTTGTTACCAGGATTATTGCTGCTCTTCTTCTTCTCATCCACACCAGGCTGGGCGGGCAGCTCGCCTTTGTCGAACGCCTTCTTATACTGAACGCGCTCTGCCGCATTGGCATAGCGATCAGCTGCCTTGAACAGGTCGTTGGCGGTCCAGGTCTCATTGATCTCGAGATCCTGGGTGAGCCGCTCGTCGCGGACTCCGTTTTTAAAGGCGCGGACAACAGATTCGTCCGAGGTGTTCGGGATCGTGTTGCGAATCTTGATGAAACGCTTCACAAAGTTACGGAGGGTCTCCCCGTTCATCTAGATCATCTGGTGCAGGTCATCCTCCTTGCCTAGACGCACGTAACAGCTCTGAAAATTGGCAATTAGAGCGTCACAAAGCTGGCTCCAAGAAGAGATGGAACCTTCTTGCTGATTGAACAGCCACGTCCGAGCAGCATCCTCAAGGACAGTCAGGAGGTAATTAGCCATGACGAGCTCGTCACCCCCAGTTGCCATGATGGCTGTAGCGTAGATGGAAAGGAACTCCTCTGGGATTTGGATCCCATTATACCTCTCCATATGGCCGGGCTTGAACTTAGAAGGCCACCTGACAGCGCGAAGCTCATCAGAAAAGGCCTTGCAGCCCAAGGCATATGACCGACCACCTTCCCCGGCAGAACCTAGTCTCGAGAAGGCATTGGTCCATTGCGCCGCGGGAACTCTTGCTGAGCAGGAAGATTCGACTGGAGAAACTCTCTCGAGACAACCCCGCGCTCCTTCCTCGTGGTCGCGACAACGCGCTCCTCACGAGGGGACCGTCCGTGATCATCGCGTGCACGCTTGCCCCTGTGGTCGCGATGACTACGAGGACTTGGTGAGTGACAGCGACCACGGGTAGCCTGCTCGTGGACAGTGGTCCTCCGACGGTGACGAGGGTCACGCGATCGATCGGATCACTCGTTGTCCGAATCCACCCGGACAGGCTCGCCGCGCTGCCCGGATGAAGCTTCACCTATAGATTTAAGGCCCTCGGCCAGTTTCTCAAGGTGAGTAGCAACAGCATCGCCCATACGGGCGAGGTCGGCCTGGTTGGTGGATCCAAGCACCGAAGCCATGGCCTCGAGTCGTTCCCGACTCTGATCTAGGGGCCCAGGGATCCCCGAGGCATCCGCTTTCTGCCCGACTGGAGTCCGGTCACGCGGGGAATTGACCCGAACAGGAGAAACTTCTGCCGGGAGACTTAGCGTGGGCACGCGAGGCTGGTCGCGACGCTGTCGCTTGCACCGGTCGCGGTACCGTGCTAAGGTCTGATTGATAGAGTCGTCGAGGCTGCGGCGAATGAGATCTTGCTCGCGAGCAGTCAGTGCAGCCTCATCCTAATGCCAAGCAGAGTTAGTCTGCCCGATCTCGCCAGCCGCCGCAACCCGTGCAGGTTCTTCAGTGGTTCCTGCTCCGGCCATGTTGATGCTGCGGGGGCCGTGCGAGGGTATGCTAGACGGCGTCATCACTGTGTCGCCACAGGTGGAATCTACCGACATAGCTTTGGAATCCGATAGATCTAAACCATCGTAAAGGTCATCAGTTCCGTAGTCATCGTCGATGACGGGAGTACGCTCTGAAACCATCTCTGGATTATAGCCGGAGACTGCTGTCCCAGATATGGAGATCGATCGAGAACGAACAGATCGATCCAATCTGACAGGGGATGAGACATCCTGTCCTTCTGAGTCATAGTCCTCAGGGAGAATCTCCGTACCGCTGATGGAGTTCGACATGCTCGATCTGCGGATCCCCACGGACGGCGCCAACTGTCGACGGTTGAGATATTGATCTCAAGTCGCTAAGGTTCTTCGAGAGTGAGATAGGAGACACGCCGAACAGGACGAACAACAGCGGACAAGGAGACAAGGGTTTTTATCCTGGTTCAGGCCTCTTGAGAGAGATAATAGCCTTACGTCCAGCCTTTCTTATATATCAGAGGTGAATACAAGAGGTGGCTCGACGAGACAAACAAGTCTCGGCGAGATTATGGTGTATAAGTGCGACAATGCAACAATCAGGTGTCTATGAGATGCTAAAGCCAGATCAAGTCCCCTCCCGTGTGGGCCTTGTTTATATAGTGCAGAGCAAACCGACCTACCGAGGGAATATCGGGCCGGGCTAACTACGAGATCGTAACGAACCCGACATGCCAAATATATCCCGAGGCAGATAAGGCATACTCCTAGTCTTGGGGATCACGACTCCTAATCCAATCCGGGAAACCACGTCCGGGTGTTCACGTAGCCGTGCAGAACTCCTGTTCGAGACGGACTCAAACATAATTCCTTGGCCGTTACGCATCACGCCAGCCAGGAGGCTGTTCGGTAAGATGCATATAGGCCACATAGAACCTTTCAGGGAGCTGGGCCCTAGTAGGCTGTTCGATTGGGCCGTCAGGGAGTGGGCCATAGCAATGGGCCATGATTCTATCCCCGACATATTGTTTTTTAATTTTTTTATAGTACCATGACATCATGTATTTAAACTTGCAAGTTTACAAATTTTGCCCCCACCCCCCATTGTCAATGACATGTGAAGTTTGAAGCTAGGCCCTCTTCGGTGGCTTGTTCAGTTTTAGTTTAGTCAATTTAATGGCTCATATTATTTTAAAATATTTTTATAGTACCATGACAGCATGTATTTAACAGCTAGCTAGTATATGTTTTATGTGGCACGTTGTTTAAATAGATGATCAAGATTAAAATTATACCAACATCATAATATACTTATCAATTTGTATGGCAAAAGAACACCAATTTGAACCTCCAGTAAATTGCGTAAGCATGTAAGTACCTCATCGTGGTGAAATGCTTCGCATAGGCCCTCGTCTGCACCTTTCCATATCCTTGGAAAAAGCCATTGGGGATGCCGATTCTCTTGCCCCTCAACCCATCCATCTTCAAGAACTGCTTGTACCCATCAGGAGGAATGTACTTCGACGCGGCTCCTGTGGCTGCAGCATCAAACGGGTCGTAGCCCACAATGGCATCCAGCACATGGACGGCATCCGATACTGTTCGACACATCGGTCTGCAATTCATGACAACTAAAGGTAAATTATTGCGCATCTTCCCCCAAACTTTAAGAATGACTGATCGACCTCGAGATCGACGAACGTACGATTCTCCTTAGAAATTTCGCTTGTAAATTCTCTGTGAACTAAGGAATAATAGGTCGAACAAAGACAAATATAATTCCCCAAAATAATGGGCTGATCACAAGCGCCGTTGATTGAATGATGAATGGAATATATCAAACAAATGTAACTTTACCCCAGTGGATACAGACATACAGTTCCATCAAAACAGATTCGCAAATTAGTGAAGTTGCAAGTGTTTCTTACCCGACAGTGTCCTGCCTAGGGGTGATGGGGATGACACCTGACCTGCTTGTGAGGCCAAGGGTTGGCTTAATCCCAACAACGGAATTATAAGACGAAGGGCAGAGTATGGAGCCGTCGGTCTCCGAACCCAGCGTCACCGCGGCCATGTTCGCCGCCGCGGCCACCCCCGACCCGGCGCTCGACCCGCACGGCGTCGCCGAGAGAACGTAGGGGTTCTTCACACGCATGCACCATTGATTGGTACTCCATTTTAGTAGTTCACCAATCATCTATCTGAATGTGATGCGCAAAGAAATGATAAGATTGGGACATAGCAGTACGTACCAGCGTTTGGCCGCCGCGGGCGCTCCATCCGGACTCGACGGTGCGGAAGTGGGACCACTCGGAGGGGTTGGCCTTGCCGAGCACGACGGCGCCGGCCAGGCGGAGGCGGCGCGCCACGCCGGCGTCGCGCCTGACCACCGAGCCAAGCAGCGCGAGCGACCCGGCCGTCGTGTTCAACCTGTCGCGCGTGGCGATGTTGTCCTTGAGCTGGACGGGGATGCCGTGGAGCCCGCCGCCGCCGTTGGGGCACCGGCCGGAAGAGCGCTCGGCGTCGGCGCGCGCCGCCTGCGCGAGCGCGTCCGGGTTGACCTCGATGACGGCATGGAGCTGCGGGTTGAGGCGCGCGATCTGGTCCAGGTAGAACCGGACCAGCGCCGTCGAGGTGAGGCTGCCGTTCTTGAAGCCGAGCTGGATGGCGTCGACGGTGGCCTCATGGAAGACGAAGCCGAGACAGGAGCTGCCGGCCGCAGTGAGAGCCAGGACGGCGGCGACTAGTTGCAGTCGCAGCTCAGCCATCCCAGCAAGTAGTAGTGTAGTACTCCTTAGTTGGTCGTTGACTCGTTGGTCTGTCCTCTTTTCACTATAATATAATGGCTTCATGCCTTCATCGTCCAATCTAAAATATTCGTGCATGTATATTCCCACGTTTATATTTTATTGATATACACCATTTATACATCTAGATTTTTTTGAAACAAATTTATAAAAATAAATATTAATCATATCGATTTGAATAAAATACTTGTGAGACCTGACACTGATTAGAGAATATTTCTATTTTTATTGTTTTATGTGATTTTTTTACATGGCGAAACAAAATAATAAAATTTTACTCAAGATCTAACTCTGGAGGGCGTCTGACGTCCGTCGAACAGCTCGGCGTTCTTTGTTCTATGGGGTGATATTTATGAATCACGTGTACAGATGATTTTTTACCATATTAAAAATATTTAATTTCATGAATATCTTTGTAGTTGTGCTCTCTCTGAAAATAGGGTTTAGCCCCTAGGCGGGGGGACGGGAAAGTGGTGCCAGGAGAGGCTAGAGCGTTGTCTTCCCTGCCCGGACGGCAAGAGCCTGGCCGCTCCTCCGCAGGGGCGGAAACAGGGGGTGCCCGGTATGCACGGGCACCCCCTCAATTTTTTAGAAAATTTTAACCCCATATATGCTTATTAGGCCTTATATTAAAAGAAAAAGACTAGTATTTCGTAACGTATTCTGGCCTTTTCACTTGAGCAGCCCACTAAAATGACCCAATAACATTCCAACTAGCCACCTGCCCCTCCTGGCCCATTTGGCCCATCTCAGCAGAATTTGGAGGGAAAATCCCCCATTCTCCCAACCAGCCAGCCCTATCTCTCCCGTCGTCGCCTCCACCCCAGTCCGCCGCCTCCACCCCATGGGCGCCACCTTACGCCGCCGCCAAATCGGTGGCGGTAGCCACGGTCCCGCCACACAGCGCCCTGCCCACTCACTGACTTTCCGCCGCTTTGCTTCCCCTTCCACTGCCTCCGCCACAGCTCCGCCACGCCGCAGCGCCGCCCGGCTGCTCCGCCTCGGCGCCCCGCCCGGTGCCCGGCCTGCTCCGCCACAGCTCGCCCGCCCGGCGCCACCGGCTTTGCTCGCGTCGGCGCCGCCCGCCCACGAGAAGTGTGCACCCTCAACTCAAAATCTGGATCCACCATCGCCTCCGTGGCACGGCAAGATGATTAATTATGTCGGGGATTAGATCACGGCCCATTGCTATGGCCCACTCCCTAACAGCCCAATCGAATAGCCTACCAGGGCCCAGCTCCCTGGAAGGTTCTATCAGGCCCATGTGCATCCTGCCGAACAGTTTCTGGCTCAAGACGGCATGTAATGGCTTATGATTCATGTTTGAGTCCGACTCGAACAGGGAGTTCGCAACGGCTACGTGAAGACCCGGACGTTGGTTTCCCGGATTGGATTAGGAGTCGTGATCCCCAAGATTAGGAGATTACCTTATCTACCGTAGGTTGTATTTGGCATGTATGAGTTCGTTACGATCTCGTAGTTAGCCCGGCCCGATATTCTCTTGGTAGATCGGTTTGCTCTGTACTATATAAACCATGCCCCTACGGCGTTTAGGGGGGATCGGAGGACGAGTTTTACGACTTGACCCTTAGCAGATAGATTTTCGTGTACTACTCGTCGAGACCTGCTGATCTCGCTGAGTTCCACCATGTAATCCTCTTTGATATAAAGAAAGGCTGGACGTAGGGCTATTATCTCTCCCGAGAGGCCTGAACCAGGATAATAACCCCTGTCTCCTGTTCGTTACTATTCGTGGTTGTTTGGCGTGTCTCCTATCTCCTCCTTGAAGAACCTTGGTTGACTTGGGTCGATATCCCAACCGTCGACAGCTGGCGCCGTCCGTGGGGACACGCAGATCGAGCATGTCGAACTTCGGTCACGATCTGTAGATGCTTCACGAGGGCTACGACTCGAAGGACGGGATGTCTCATCCTCGTCGATTCAGATCGACTGTTCGGTCTCGGACACTTTCCAGATCTCGGGCGGAGGTCTCGCCTATATGGCGTAGATAGCCGCAGATCGCACTCCGTCATTGACGATGACTACGGAACCGGCGATCTTTACGACGGTTTAGATCTATCGGATTCCAAGGCTATGTCGGTAGATTCTACCTGTGGAGACACAACGATGACACCGTCTAGCGTACCTTCGCACGGCCCCCGCAACATTAACATGGCTGATGTAGGAACCTCCGAGAATCCTACACGGGCTGTGGCGGCTGGCGAGGCCGGGCCGGTTAACTCTGCCCAGCAGCAAGATGAGGTTGCGCTGGCTGCTCACGAGCAAGACGTCATTCGCCGCAGCCTCGACACCTCTATCAATCAGACCTTGGCACGGTTTCGCGACCGGTGTAAGCGACAGCGTCGCGACCCACCTCGCGTGCCGGCGCTAAGTCTCCCGGCAGAAGCTTCCCTGTTGGTCAATTTCGCGTGACCGGACTCGATCGGGCGAAGCGCGGATGGTTCGAGATCCGGGACCCATAGATCAGAGTCGGGAACGGCTCGAAGCTATAGCAACGGTCCTCAGATCCACCAATCAAGCTGATCTCGCCCGCATGGGCGATGCTGTTGCGTCTAACTTAGAGCGATTGGCTGAAGGCCTAAAGACTCTAGGAGAAGTCAACAACTCCTCCAGGCAGCGCAGCCAAACTGCCCGGAATGATTCGTACAGCTCTGATCGATCGCATGACCCTCGTCACCATCGAAGGATCACTGTCCATGAGCAGGCTATCCGTGGTCGCCGTCGCTCGCCGAGTCCTCATAGTCATCGCGACCACAGGTGCAAGCGCACACGCGATGATCACGGACGGTCCCCTTGTGAGGAGCGCATCATCGCGACCACGAGGAAGGAGCGTGGTGGACTGTCTCGGAGAGAGTTTCTCCAGGCCGAATCATCCCGTTCAGAAGGAGTTCCTCCGCGCAACAGGGCCAACGTCTTCTCAAGACTAGGTTCTGCCGGGGAAGGTGGCGGTCATATGCTTTGGGCTGCGGGGCTTTCTCGGCGACGAAGCCGCTGTCCGGTGGCCCTCAAAGTTCAAGCCGGTCACATGGAGAGGTACAATGGGACTCGGGACCCGTGAGGAATTCCTTTCCATCTCACGCTTACGGCCATCATGGCGGCCGGGGTGACGAGCTTCGTTATGGCTAACTACCTCCGACCGTCCTTGAGGAGTTGCTCGGACGTGGTCGTTCAATCGCGGAGAGGTTCCATCACTCATGGAACCCGCTTTGTGACGCTCGATCGCTAATTTCCGGAGCTGTTAAGTGCGTCTGGGCAAGGAGGATGATCTGCACGGATGATCCAGATGAGCAGGAAGACCCTCCGCAACCGTGAAGCGTTTCATTAAGATCCGCAACACGATCCCGAGCATCTCGGATGAATCATTGTCCGCGCCTTCAAAAACGGAGTCCGCGACGAGCTGCTCACCCAGATCTCGAGATCAATAAGACTGGACCGCCAACGACTGTTCAAAGGCGGTGATCGCTATGCCAACGCGGCGAGCGTGTTCGAAGACAAAAAGGCGTTTGACAAGGCGAGCCGCCGCCCAACCTAGTGTGGATGAGAAGAAGAAGAGCAAGAACAACCACGGTGACAAGAAGTCCTGAAGAAGAAAAATAAAGGTGGTGCGAACAATACCGTCATTTGGTATAGATCGCGACCTCCTCTCAAGGATGGGCGAAGAAGCCCAACAATAACTACAAGGGCAAAAGCACCTTTCAGTGGAGGCGGACAAGGCAAGAAAGGTCCAAGCGACCGATTCTGCAAATTCCACCAACACTACGGGCACGACATACGCCACTGCAGAACTTGGGCTGCAAAGCTCGAAGATTTCTACAACGGCAAGGGCCCAATGCCCACCCTGCCCGAACAAGGTGATGCCGGTAAGGCCAAGCGCCAAACCGACGATGGTGATCGGGAAGATGATGATGAATATCAAGAGCCCGTGAACCATATTGCCGTCATCTTCGGCGGCTCCTCGGCTTATACCTCTCGGCGCAGCCTCAAGGAAGCTGCTTGGGAGGTCCACAACGTCGAAAAGGCAAAACCTCAGCCCGAATCGATGAAGTGGACCGAGGTCCCCATCTCCTTCTCTCAGGAGGATTGCCCCACTGGGATGACCAAGCCTCAGCGGCTCCCTCTGGTGGTCGCCCCGACCATCAGCAACGCGAGAGTTGGCCGTGTACTCGTAGACGGCGGGAGCGCTTTGGACTTGCTTTCTGCTAAGGTCTTGGACGAGATGCAGATTCCTCGTTCTAAGTTGAAGGAAGTCGCAATGCCCTTCTACGGAATTGTTCCGGGAGAAGCTGTCAAGCCGTTGGGGCAGGTTGTCCTGCCAGTTACCTTCGGCAACCCAAGCAACTTCCGGACAGAGTTGATCACTTTCGACGTGGTCGACTTCCCATCCGCGTATAACGCGATCTTGGGCAGGCCATCTCTTGGTAAGTTCATGGCCGTGTCCCATCATGGATACCATTGCGTCAAGATACCAGGCCCTAACGGTGTAATCACGGTCAAGGGCAATTACAAAGCTGCTCTGGATTGCGACGAGCAGTCCCTATACTGTCGACCGGCTTCCGCCGCTGCGTCTCAAGTTCCGCAGACCAAGTCCAGACGCTCTAGAGTCTCCCTTCAGCCAGGAGGAGAAACCAAGGAAGTTCCGCTGTCCCTTGATGATACTTCCAAGACAGTTCACTTGGGGGCCAATCTGGACCCCAAATAGGAAAGCGAGCTCATTGCCTTCCTCCGAGCTAATGCAGATGTGTTTGCCTGGGAGCCATCTGACATGCCCGGAGTCCCAAGGGAGGTCATCGAGCACAAACTGGCTGTCCGGTCAGACAAAAGCCATTCGCGGAAGCTTCGTCGCTTTTACTCAATTCAAGCAGGATCATCAAAGATCGACTTGGCAAGCGCTCCACCGCGGGTTCATCCGCGAGGTTGATCACACCGAGTGGTTAGCCAACCTGTCATTGTAAAGAAGAAAGGCGGCAAGTGGAGGATGTGTGTCGATCACACGATCTGAACGCCGCTTGTCCTAAGGACAACTTCCGCGCCTCAGATTGACCACCGGTCGATGCGACTGCAGATGCCCAGCTCTTGAGTTTTTTAGATGCTTACTCCGGTTATCACCAAATAAGCATCTCCCCCGAGGATGAAGAGAAGACTGCCTTCATCATCCCCTTCGGCACTTTCTGCTATACGACCATGTCTTTCGGTCTGCGCAATGCTGGTGCCACGTTCCAGCGCTTAATGGAGAAGACCTTTCTAGAACAGCGCGGAAAAAACCTGAAGGTCTATGTCGACGACATAGTTGTAAAGAGCAAGTTTGCTCCAGATCATGTAAAAGACCTGTGATGTGACCATGCATATCATAGATAGGACCAACACTACGTCAACTTGGTGGTCATCAAGAGTTTCATTCAATTCTTCGCCAGCATGGACGTCGATGAGCTTTCGATCGACTACTTCATCTTCAACCTCTTCATCTACGACAAGTTGGTGACACTTCACGGCATCCTCTACATTATCTACATCAGCTATGGTGTCATCATCAAATATATGGCATCATCGACCAGCACCATGGCCAGGCCGAGTGCATAGCAGGCAAGCTTTTCATGCTGATATCGCGATGTCGCCGCCAGCTGTTCGGCCTCCACCGTGGCCACCTCCCCAAGCTCAAGACGTATTAAAGGAAGGCGCGTCTTCACCTCTTCGGCACCCTCAGGTCCCACAAGTCACGTCCCAGCAAGGCCGGCTCAAGAAAGAGCCCAAGTTGTCCACGAGTCTGGTTCGGTCATTTTCGTGCAGTCAACTTAAAACGGATGCCCCGGTCTCATACGGACTCCGTTTTGGACGTTCTTGGTATGCACGGATAAGCCCTCGACGAGATCTTTCCAACGGATCTAGTCCCACGTCCAAATTCCTTATAGATCAGCAGGAATTATCAAAACAATATTGCGACCAGAATCTGCCGGGATCTATCGGGCGCTGCGCCGCTCCACTTTGGGCCCATGGCCCATGTACCCTAGGGGCTGCGCCCCAAACCCTAAGCCGTCGCTATAAATTCAGTAGCCGTCGCTAGTTTAGACTTGGTTTTGCTTAGATTGTTCTGCCGTTGCAGCTTCGTCGTTTACCGGTTTGCGGAACCCCAACTTGTGTGCTTAATCGGTAATCTGTAATTTGAGATTGCATCTACCGCGTTCTTGCTCGTGTTCTCGATTCGCTTGCAGGAATTAACCTTCGTAGTGAGGTCAACCGTGTCTTGGCGTGGTTGATAACGAACGGAGACAGTGGTGTAGCGATTGCAGGCTTAGATCTGTTCTGATTGGAAGCCGGATCGTCAACGTCGAGTTCTCCACCAATCGTGTTTATCCTACCTGTCGGAAGATCGGGACCCCCGTCCCCATCAAGTGGTATCAGAGCCTCGGTTGCCCGTCAGGTATACTTGTATCCCCTCTGTTGCATCTTCCACCTAGAGTCCAGAAAATTGCCCCACAAAAAGATTTAAGTTCGTCAACTCGTGCATCGTCCAAGCCCCTTTGTGCCCTTCGTAATTTCGTTTTCGGTTTCGCGTTGTTGAATTTGTATACATCGTCATCGTCTTGTTGCTGGTTTAGAGTAAGTTCTTGGTCTATTTTAAGTCTTGCATCTTGACGTCGAGTCCCATCACGTCGTCGTCGCCGCCGCGTCCAAATCGGGTACCAATCTGTATAGTTCGGTGTTTTATCATTATCTCCCTTATCCGAACTCCCAATTGAACAAATTTAGATCCTAAATTGTAGCCCGGAAAAATTTCTACAACTTTGTCCATTGCACAAAGTTCCAGAAACTCCATCTTCAGATCCAAAATCACGTTGGAAGTGTTTCTGTATGTGTCTCGGATTTTTCTGAGCAGTCTGTATTGCGGGGCCCAAATCTCCTAGATCCTTTATCCAAATTGGATGTTCCATATATGAAAATTGATCAGCACGAAAAGATCTACAACTTTGCTGTTATACGTTTTGGTGTTTGAAGCCTCAAAAAAATCCGAAAACAGCATAGAAAGTTTCTGCATAGTAGATTTGTTTTTCTAGCGAGAGAAAATTGAGTGTTTGAGTATATATCTTGTAATCTCTCATATGCGGCACTATTGATATTTCAAAAAAAGGTGAAAAAGGCAAATGCATATAAAGAAGCCGCACAAAGAGAAAAAAAAGAGAAAAAAAAAGCAAGGAAAAGAAAGAAAGAAAGAAATCAGAAGTGCTTGCATTCTTTGTATCCAAAGTGTTGTGTTATTTGTTTTGCTTACTTGAGCTAGTTCTAAGGACGGGTTTAGGCCAGCAACTTTGACAAAAACTTTGGATATTTATTCACCTTTGCTAATCTGATTTCGATAATTGCATATTCCTTGCTACTATATTTTGCCTATCCAAGCTCCACATACTTCTTATCAGTTCTGGTTCGAACTTGCAATCGTTTCGCTCACACTCGTTCGATATCATGAACCAGCCACCGGTTGTACCTCCTGCAGCATTGGTAAGAACACTTGTAAGAGCGTGGTGAGACGCTTGAGAGCGTGTGATTCCACCTTCTACCACCTAGTAGTTGATAGGGATAATACTCTTGTGTTATTTTCTGTTTTCTACTAACAATAGCAGGATCATCGACCGAAAATCAAAACGATACTAAGCTTGTTCGTCACAAGGAGCTGCTAGACTTATTGAAAGATATGAAAGCCATGATCAACAATAATACACAAGAGATGAAAGCGAGATCGACAATTTGATTGAAACATTAGGAATACACAAGAGAGGTTGGAAGAAAAACACTCCACCAACACTATATCTGCTTCCACCGACCAAGGTAAAAATCTAATGTATTTTCCTTCTTATGATGGATTTGGTGCTAATGCTTATATTGATTGGGAAATAGCGGTAGACAAAATATTTTCACAATATAAAATCTGTGACAAACGAAAAATTAATCTTTGCCGCTTGATTGCTTTTACTCGTTGTGCATTAATTTGGTGGAATGATTTTGTAAATATAACAAGGTGCCTCCAACTTGAGAGATATGAAACAATATTTGAGAGATGAATTTGTTCCCGCATATTATTCTGAAAAACTACTCCATGAATTGCAATGTTTACAACAATGTGATAAATCTGTAAAGACATATTACGAGCAATTCGAGACATTGTTGTTGCGTTGTGGTTTAGAGAAAACCGAAGAAGCAAAGGAAATTATATTCTTACGTGGACTTGATAATAAAATTCAAAACGTTCTTGTTGATAAAGAATATGATTCTCTCTCTTGTTTGTTTAGCCTTGCTTGTGAGATCGAAATTAAAATTGAACACGATAGACATGTTGTCATGGAAGAACGACCTTTTGTCGTGCCTCCACTTGTGACTAACATTTTGCAGGACAATGAGAATAATCAAGAGAAGGATAAGCAATATTTGACAACGAATGATAACAAGGAGAATGAGGAGATACATGACGCTTCACCCCTGCTTCCAACGCCTACAACTAAAGATGTACCTATATCAGCTGAGGAGGAAAACAAAGGTAATGAGAAAGGTACTACACTCATTCATGATGAGAACGATTTTTATGTGTTAAAAATTTCCACGAATCATGCTATGTTAGAGCAACAAATTGTGGAACCAATTGCGGATTTACCTTTGTCACAACATGACTTGCTCGATGTTTCTTGTGATAAAGAAGAGTTGTGCGATAAATCTTCACTTATATCTATGCCACAACTAGTGAATGAACATGTTACTTTTGTTTCAGAACCAAACACTTGTACTCAAAATAAACATGTTGTTCACATTATTAACGAAAATGATGAGCTGAAATTGTTATCTTCTTTAAATGCTCTGGGTTATATTGAATTTGATGTTCTATGTGATCTAGTTAATTTAGAGGAGAGACTTGTTGATCAATACAATTTGCCTTGGTTATCTAGAAACACTTTACATGGTATAGGTAAATATAATGATAATAAAAAGTACATGGTTAATCGAGTGTACATTTGCTCAAATATGAATTTTTCTTATGATGTACAACCATGTGATCGGTTAGAGAGCTACATTATCAATAATCAGGAGACATCAACTGCCTCTAGATTTCTTTCGAAAATACAAGAAAAATTTCAAGAAGGGGAGGATGTGGATCCTAATCGATTTGATTCTAACAATTTGATTGCAAATGATATGCTTGTTACTTTGCCTTTCTTTGGAGCTAATCTTTTGCAGGCAAATAAGGATGAGTCGAGGACGACTCACAATCAAGAAGGAGAGGATGATGTGACCATGCACATCATAGATAGGACCAACACTACGTCAACTTGGTGGTCATCAAGAGTTTCATTCAATTCTTCGCCAGCATGGACGTCGATGAGCTTTCGATCGACTACTTCATCTTCAACCTCTTCATCTACGACAAGTTGGCGACACTTCACGGCATCCTCTACATTATCTACATCAGCTATGGTGTCATCATCAAATATATGGCACCATCGACCCGCACCATGGCCAGGCCGCGTGCATAGCAGGCAAGCTTTTCATGCTGATATCGCGATGTCACCGCCAGCTGTTCGGCCTCCACCGTGGCCACCTCCCCAAGCTCAAGACGTATTAAAGGAAGGCGCGTCTTCACCTCTTCGGCACCCTCTGGTCCCACAAGTCACGTCCCTGCAAGGCCGGCTCAAGAAAGAGCCCAAGTTGTCCACGAGTCCGGTTCGGTCATTTTCGTGCAGTCAACTTAAAACGGATGCCCCGGTCTCATACGGACTCCGTTTTGGACGTTCTTGGTATGCACGGATAAGCCCTCGACGAGATCTTTCCAACGGATCCAGTCCCACATCCAAATTCCTTATAGATCAGCAGGAATTATCAAAACAATATTGCGACCAGAATCTACCGGGATCTATCGGGCGCTGCGCCGCTCCACTTTGGGCCCATGGCCCATGTACCCTAGGGGCTGCGCCCCAAACCCTAGCCGTCGCTATAAATTTAGTAGCCGTCGCTAGTTTAGACTTGGGTTTTGCTTAGATTGTTCTGCCGTTGCAGCTTCGCCGTTTACCGGTTTGCGGAACCCCAACTTGTGTGCTTAATCGGTAATCTGTAATTTGAGATTGCATCTACCGCGTTCTTGCTCGTGTTCTCGATTCGCTTGCAGGAATTAACCTTCGTGGTGAGGTCAACCGTGTCTTGGCGTGGTTGATAACGAACGGAGACAGTGGTGTAGCGATTGCAGGCTTAGATCTGTTCTGATTGGAAGCCGGATCGTCAACGTCGAGTTCTCCACCAATCGTGTTTATCCTACCTGTCGGAAGATCGGGACCCCCGTCCCCATCAACCTGCCCGAGACTTTTCGTAATCTCACCAGGCATCGAATAAAATTAAATTCAGAGAAGTGTACCTTTGGTGTTTGATCTGGAATGTTGCTCGGTTATGTTATCGGTTAGCAAGGTATTTCTGCCAACCCTGAAAAAATCGAGGCCATTGAAAATATGCAGGCTCCAACTACCGTAAAGGAGGTACAGAGTCTCACGGGGCGGATGGCTGCTCTAAGCAGATTTATTTCCTGTCAAGGCGAACGCGGGCTGCCCTTCTTTAAGGCCCTGCGCAAGCACAATGGTTTCGAGTGGACAGAAGAAGCCGATAGATCCTTTCAAGATCTGAAGCGATACCTGTCCAATCCTCCCGTCTTGACTACCCAGCGGCATGGCGAAAGCAGCTCTGCTGTACCTAGGTTGCACGCCACAAGCGGTGGCGCGGTCTTGACGGTCGAAAGGGAAGGCATACAGCAACCAATCTATTACGTGAGCGAGGTACTTCACGGATCAAAGGAGCGTTACCCTGAGGTC
Organism: Raddia guianensis; assembly: GCA_036346415.1. Taxonomy (NCBI): domain Eukaryota; kingdom Viridiplantae; phylum Streptophyta; class Magnoliopsida; order Poales; family Poaceae; genus Raddia; species Raddia guianensis. The sequence continues at coordinate 8,070,710 of CM070537.1, forward strand.
CAGAAGCTGCTCTCGCCTTGCTCATGTCCTCGGGAAGCTTCGCCACTATTTCGGGCACATCAAATCTGGTCGACCACGTTCCCTCCGGGAGAAATTCTACGGAACAAGGAATCCGGCGGACGTATAGCTAAGTGGGCAATGGAACTAGCGAGTTTGATCTGTTATTCTCGTCGAACTGTTATTAAGTCACGAGTCCTAGCTGACTTTGTCGCCGAATGGACTTGCCGCCCAAATCGAGGAAGCTCTTGAGCAACTTTGATGAACCCCATGGACCATGTTTTTGATGGCTCGCGCTTTGGAAACTCGGGGCTGGTTTTGTTCTCATCTCCCTAGTGGAGAGCAACTCGATATTCTATCCAACTACACTTGGGCGACTAACAACGCATTGAGTACGAGGCCCTCCTCGCGGGACTAAGAGCGTGCAAGTCGCTCGGTGTCCAACGATCGATCGTGAAGGAGATTCACAGTTGGTCATCAACGAGTGAACAAGGAGTATCGGTCTTTGCGATGAATCAATGGCGCGATACCTGGTTGAAGTGAGGAAGTTGGAGCGGCAATTTCGATTTTTCGAGGTGCTCTTCGTGCTCAGGAAGGACAACCTCCTGGCCGACCAGCTATCCAAGTTTGGATCCTCACGCGAACACGCTTTCGGCAGGGTGCTCGTCGAGCACCTTTACAAGCCCTCAATCACGTCTCCGGACGAGGCAACAGAGACAGGTGGTGCTGTCTCCGTTATCGAGCAGGCTGCGGATTGGACAACGCCATTTGTCCGGTACCTTGCAGATGGGACCCTGCCCGACGACGAAGCCGAGCGTTCCCGGCTTACAAGGCGTGCTTCTCCATACAAGCTTGTGGATGGCATCCTTTACCGTCAAGGTGCTCTGGGAGTTCTCTCCAAGTGCATCTCGCAACAGGAGGGTGTGTTCCTTCTTAGGGACATACGAGGGTGCTCGTGGCAACCACGCCTCCTTCAGGACTACGTCGGCAAAGCGTTTCGCATGGGCTATTATTGGCCCACTGCGTTACAAGATGCCCGGGATATCGTGACTAAGTGCAAGGCTTGCCAATTTCACGCCCGGAAGGCACACAAGCCCGCCCAAGAGCTCCAAACAATCCCCCCATCTTGGCCTTTTTCGACATGGGGTGCGGATCTCGCTTCGGCCCATTCCCTAAGGGGTATAAGGGCTATACACACCGCTGTCGCCATAGACACTTTTACAAAGTGGATTGAGGCGAGCTCGTGTCGTCTCTTCATGCCAAAACGGCTGTGCGCTTCTTCAAAAGCAACGTGGTCACGCGCTTTGGGATCCCTCATAAGCTGATCACGGATAACGGTACCCAGTTTCGAAGCGAGCTATTCCAGAATCTGCGAACAAGCCGGGCACCAAGGTCTGTTTCGCCTCATGGCACATCCACGAGCAATGGAAGCGATCGGCGAGCTAACGGACAGATAGTCCAGGGTATTAAACGGCGGGTATTTCCTGCTCTCAACGAGCACAACAAGGCCTGGGTTGACGAAGTTCCTTCCGTCCTCTGGGCAGTTCGTACTACGGCCAGCCGGGCAACCGGGGAAACTCCTTTCCAATTGGTCTACGGTGCAGAAGCCATCCCGCCACCGGTTATACTCGGTTCGCCTCAAGACGAGCTCGGTCAACTTAGTTGACGACGAGCAAGAGCGCCTCGATCTCGATCTCCTCAAGGCACACGCGACCGGGCACAAGTCGTAATGGCGCTACCGGCAAGATCTTCGCCGCACGCTGCCAAGTCAGTTCGACCAAGGGTTTTGAAGGCGGGCGACCTCGTTCTGCGCCGTGTCCAGAACTTGTCCAATGCCAACAAGTTAACTCCTCGCTGGGAGGGCCCGTTCACGGTCGTTTCTACTGCTCGCCCGGGGGCTGTTCGCCTGGCTATGGAGGACGGGAGAGAGCTGACCAGCACTTGGAACATCGACCAACTTCGTAAGTTCTTTGTGTAGGTCTTCGTTTGTTTGCTTAGCCTCGCGTTTTTTGTCAAACTTCGCGCCTTAGTTCGTCCAAGTCCCTCGGGCACCATGTAAAGTTCAATCCAATTCTCAGTGAATCCTCGCGGCCTCTGTGCCTTTTTCACTAATCGTCTTCTCAGACTACTTTCTTCTGGTAACACTTGATGGCTGCCCGGCCTTGCGAACTCTTGGCTACGCACTTTTCAGGATCTTTCCCTGCCCGTATCTAGTTCCGGTAAATTCCTAAACTCAGGGTTGCGTAACACGGCCTTTCCACCTTGCAGCTAAGTCTGCTCTCGTAAACCCTCCATGGCAGAGGCACTTCTCGCTTTCGGCGCGACCATCGGGCAAAGCTCGCTCGTAAGCCCATCGCGCAGAGGCACTTTCCTTGTTCGGTTACTCTCGGGCGCCTAACTTACGTCAACGAAAGCGTATCACGGAATGTATCGAGCAAGGTACGGGTGTTGCTCTTTCTCTCACGCACGTGCTCGAATTACGAAGCTTAGGTTCTCGAGCATCGTCTGCATCGGGGCTAGGCGTCGCTCTTTCTCTTGTGCACTGTTTGAGTTCGCAAACTTAGGTGCTCGGCAGCTTACTGCACAACGGTGGGAGTTAGGCAAAGTGCTCTACCGGTTTTCTTAAACTTCCTAGTATTTTCGCGTTTCTCTTAGTTTACATTCGTTCTTGTCTTTTTCTTTGCTCTTTTTGCGGGAAGAAGGGTAAGTACTTTACCGTTACTCAAAAGTTTGGTACAAAGCCCTTTCGGTTCAACGCGGTGCTACTTAGAGCAAGTGCTCCTTTAGCTAAATCAACTTCTAACTTGAGGTATGCGACTTCACCACGAGCCTTGATTCCTTCCGGGCTTCAGCTCGGGCGTTCGATATCCTCCTTGCTCCGCTTGGCTTGTGCCGACCTCTGCCGGATGGCCTCGACCTCCTCGGTCTTGGCCTTGGTGATCGGTCGGGGCCTCGCCTGGCCGACTCATTGCTCGGCCGTCTTGAGCTGCTCGTCCAGCTCCTTGACCTTCTTCTCTGCGGTGATCGCCCTCACCGTCATCCACAAGATCTCCTCGATCTCTTCTGTGAAGCCCATGTGGTCGAGATTTTGCTTGAGACCAGCATGAAGTTTGCTCTTCCTTGGCGAGCTGGGCCTTAAGCTTCTTGGCTTCCGCCGCGAGCTGGTCCCGCCAGAGAGACGCGTCGGCGAGTTTATCTTCGAGCCACTTTGTCCGGCCCGGCTTCTCTTCCGCGGCGCCAGCCTTCACGGCTTGCGCGCGAAGCTTCTCGACTTCTTTTAAGAGGGCCTCGGAGGAACGCCTCTCTTTGGTCAGCTCAGCCTTGAGCTTCTTCGCTTTCGCCTTCAGCCGGCTCCGGCTTTGGGCCATCGCAGAGGGCTCTGCCCCGGGATCCCTCGACTGAAGATGCTCCCGGAGGGATGCCAGTACGGCGGCCCGTTCCACGGTGATTCCGTCCTCGAATTCCGCCATGGTATCCCTAAAGACCTGAGGGAGAAGATCAAGTTAAACACTCTGCGATAATACAGTTAAACTGAACAAGGTTTGGCCTTGGAGTTTACCTTGCCAAGCCGATGCTTCAAAACATGCGCAGCGGTCCTCGAGGCCATCGTCCACGAAGCCCGCTCGTCTTGGGATGAGAGCAGGTGTGTTGTTCCGTCGCTGCCTTGTTCGCTCCTTCTTCTTGCGGAGCGCGTACGCTTTCGGGCAGCGGGGCAGCAGGCGGCCTTATCGTCTCCGCGCTCCCTCTCCTCTTCCACTTTCTCTTCCGCCCGAACGCCTTCGGGCGAGGCCGGAGCCACTCTGCTGGGTGGCGCCGTTGTTCCATGGCGGGGCGACGGCGCAACTCGCTCGGGGCTTCTTCTGCTCCTGGCGGCTTTGGGTTTGACCACTCGCCGCGCAGAGAATCCCGTCGCCTCAGGGGTGAGCTGCCCCTGCGACGAAGTCCCTGGCAGGACCGGCTGCTCGGTGCCGTCCTGGGCAGCTTCCGGAGCCATCATCTTGGTCCCGCTGTCCTTGGCGCCGCGCGCCGCCTCTTCTGCCTCCAGCCGCTCCACCGCGCTTTTGAGCGTCGAGCCTTCGGCTGGAACTGGCGGGAGCAGCTCCACGCCGCCAGGCTTGTCCTTGAGGCACGCCAACCTCATCGCCGCGATCGCCGTCTGGTCTTTCGGGCGGCGGCGACCGCTCGAGCGCCTCGGCGTCGTCTGTGGCGATCTCTCCTTGGGCGGTGATGAAAAGAGATGATCGTTAAGTCTAATGCGGTCGATGGGTGAGAGATCTGAAGATCGGTTTCTACATACCGCCGTGAGAGGCTTGATTCGATCTTCGCTGGAACTTTCCGCCTCTTCCTCGGGGCTCCTGGCGGCTTCTCCGCTTGACCCTTGGGTGTCATGGCATGCGCCAGCTCCCTAGTAAGTGAGCACTCCTCTCGCATGCAAGAAGAAGTTTTCCTTGCGCGTAACCTCCTCTTCGAGCCTCCTCTGCTCGGCGACCTGTTGGAGCCGCGCCAAATGGCCCTGGTGAGCCTGCGAGTAGCGCCTAAGCCAGAGGGTCATGTTCTTTACCTCTTCGTCGCTTTGCTCGGCGAGGAGGGAGGAGCTTGGTCTCTTCCTCACTGGGCTGACCATGAGTCCGCTATCTGTTGGCGCCATCCGTCGCCATGGTGGTCTCTTCGATGTCTGGCGGCCGCCGTGTCGCGGCGAGCTCCGCGTAGGCTCGGCCGCCACCTTGGGCTTTGAGGCCGCCTTGGCCTTGCCCTTCTTCGCTTTCTCCTTCTCAGGCTCAGAAAGTTCTTCCATGATCCCGCCAAGGATCAACTCATCTTCCTGTGTGTTTGAGAAGCGAAGGTTAGTTTGCATAAGCGGTGCAAATCCTGCGACACAGACGAGGGTTCGAGCAACTCACCTCGGCTGTGCGGACGAGCACGTTCCTCGGACAGGTATAGGCTACCTCGCCGGTGACCTCGCTGTCCTTCTTCGCCGCCTTCAGCATGGCGTCAACCCGCTCGGTCACCCATGCGTCGGTGGGTTTCTCTGCCCGAACAGAAGGGATCGTCAGTTCCTGTTCGGATGGAAATCATTGAAGTAAAGGTTGAGTCTTAAAGGCACTTACCCGTGCTCTCCCTGGATATGTCTTCCCATCCCTCTATCTTATAGAAGGGATAGGGCCTCCTCCGCAGCCGAGACCACATTCATTGTAGTCCCGGATGATCTCTCGCCCGTGAGCCCAAGGCTCACGAGGAGGCGATCTTCCTCGTCAAAACCAGTCCTCGGCGGTCATCTCCGCCGAGGCATTGGCGCCCCTTATTTGGTGCCTTCCGGTGAAGACGAGCTTGCCGTCATTGCTTTGCTTGTTGTAGAACCACCTCGCCCCACCACGCGCCCATCGAGTCGAAAGCGGCGGGGCGAGGGTCTGGCGCGTCGTCGGCGGTGGCCGAGGGCTTGAGGTAGTAGTACCCAGCAGTTGAAGCGGCGGAGCTCCTCGTCATTGTATAATAGTGGAGGAACAGCCCACCGGTGAATCGATGCTCAGATAGCCCTCGCACAGTGTGCGAAGACGGCCATCTGGTGGATGGAGTTCGGATTGAGGTTCGCCACCTCCAATCCGCTGATGTTCAAGAAGGCCTCGACGAAGTCGCTCTCGGGAGATCTCAACCCGAGCAGTCGAATCTGTTGGTCGACAAACTCTCCTCGAGAGGCTCCGAGTATCCTCCTCTCCGAGTGACCTCCAGCTACGGTGTTCACGTGGCCCTCCTCCTCCTGACCTTCAGTCCTCCTCGTCAGGCTGGTGCCAATAAATTTGGCCATGGCAGTTCCCAGGGCTGGACGAATAGGCTGGAGGATGGAGTTCGGCTCTTTGATGCTGAGCGAGGTTGGAGTCAGGGCTTGGAGAGGAAAGGCGTGAGAGCAGAAGTGGCTGGTCGTGGGCAGCTTGGGTGCTTTTATAGTCCCGTATAAGCAGCTTTGCAACGGTTTTGTCCCAGAACGGCTAGTTTTTACCACAACGGCTAGGTAAAACGGTTGTTCGTTTTCCTTCTTGACGATAGGAAGTTACCGTTGGAGTTCCGCATAGCGGCTCTTTTTCCAAAGGTTCAGCTTTGAAGTCTCGAGTGTCTGCTCGGGCAGGCAACTTGAGTTGCTCGGTAATCTTGATCGGGTCTGTTCGGCTTCGAACAAGTCTTGTTCGGCTTGAACCATGACCTGTTCGGTCGCTTGTTACATGTCTTTGTAGCAGCAAAATTTCCCTCTTCATGACTTGGAGTCTCAAGAGGAAGACCCCACTCTAGTGAGTTCTTCCACTTGAGTCTCGAGGGCTAGCTGTCGGGGATTTAGATCACGGCCCATTGCTATGGCCCACTCCCTAACGGCCCAATTGAAAAGCCTACCAGGGCCCAGCTCCCTGGAATGTTCTATCAGGCCCATGTGCATCCTGCCGAACAGTTTCTTGGTCGGCACGGTGCGTAATGGCTTATGATTCATGTTTGAGTCCGACTCGAACAGGAGTTCTGCACGGCTACGTGAAGACCCGGACGTTGGTTTCCCGGATTAGATTAGGAGTCGTGATCCCCAAGATTAGGAGATTACCTTATCTACCATAGGTTGTATTTGGCATGTATGAGTTCGTTACGATCTCGTAGTTAGCCCGGCCCGATATTCCCTTGGTAGATCGGTTTGCTCTGTACTATATAAACCATGCCCCTACGGCGTTTAGGGGGCATCGGAGGACGAGTTTTACGACTTGACCCTTAGCAGATAGATTTTCGTGTACTACTCGTCGTGACCTGCTGATCTCGCCGATTTCCACCTTGTAATCCTCTTTGATATAAAGAAAGGCTGGACGTAGGGCTATTATCTCTCCCGAGAGGCCTGAACCAGGATAAAAACCCCTGTCTCCTGTTCGTTGCTATTCGTGGTTGTTCGGCGTGTCTCCTATCTCCTCCTTGAAGAACCTTGGTTGACTTGGGTCGATATCCCAACCGTCGACAAATTAGGTTAGTTATATATTAATTAATTCAATAATTATGAATAAAAGATTTTTAATCTTATAATGTTAATTTCATAAGTATGGATAAAAGATTTTAAGGATAAAATAAGTTTTCTCAATAATGTTGTGTTCGCCTTGGTATCTGTTGTAAAAAAATTGATGTGCATTGTAATTATACTATTATTGCATTTGAACTTTAGAAAAAAAATCATAAAAATTCAACAACGTTGCTGTTGTATGGGAAAGTGAAGGAATACGGGCAATATGGCGGAGTTCGTGAATGCTTTGTTTTGTCATGCATTGATTAATTCATGATGAATATGGATTAATTGTCAGGTATCAAGGTAAGTTTAGGATTTAAATGGACTAATCTTTGTGTCATAGGTCTATGTGGATTGTTGTCGGCAACAGGCCGAGGACGTGAACTTGAGGTTTGAGGGTTCTGGACGGTCAGGATGTAGCAAGAGTCGGCTAGACTAGGAATTGGGGTCGCAAATATGATGTAAAAGATGGACCGCAAATAGCAAATGGGACCGAGGCATGGCAGGATGATTGCAGTGTCGAAAACTTTGCAGTTGTGTAGAACTAGATGTATTTGGTGAGTGGCCCTAGGTGGGCATGTACAAGAGTAGAATTTGCCCTGCATATTCCAAGGAATATGTGAGACACAATTTGCGTTGGCGGGTTGTGTATGTAAACAAATCTTAGTTGTCCAAGAGAATTATGATGATATCGGCAATTTTTTTCGAGATACTGTGATACCCTAGAGCTCATGTACTCTATAGGGAGGGCAGGGGGTGTCTCGCACTTCACTTGTAACGATTGGGCTGAGGTTGGGATAAGTTTTGATGCACTTTTAATTGCTTTGCCCACGTAGTAGTGTGGCTTTGCAAGAACCCAACTCAAAGCAATAAAAATCATCATGTTCATCCAAGTTCATGTCTAGTTGTGACTTTTTGATCTTGCTGCTTTGAAGTTCTTATTGGCAACTTGTTTGTTCGCCTCATCTCCTTCTACAAGTTGTTGGTCTTTGATGCCTTGAGTTGCATATATGAATTGTTAACCTTTTGCAACCATATGAAAAGCTAGAGATTAGGGTGTTGACTATGTTTCAAATCTATCCATAAACGTTTTCAGCAAAGTAGTCGGTGCTCGTTTTTATAAAATTTTATAAAACTTAATTTTAGTGAATCCAGAGCCAAAAGTTGTCTGACTTCCGTATCGATCCATGGAAAATATTTTAGTGGAAGAAGGCCCACATCGTGGCGCCCGATGCATCTAAACCTGCTACAACTTCAAATGCACCATCGCCTCGGCCTACATTGCCTTCTCCAACTACAGAGAAGACAATATCACTGCCTTCTGTCGATGATTGCGATATCGGTCCCAAGTCAACTAAGGTTCTTGAAAAAGGGAGATAGAAGTCCTGCCAAGCTATGCGAACAGCAATCAACGACGAACAGGGAGACACAGGGGTTTTATCCTGGTTTAGGCCTCTCGAAGGAGATAATAGCCCTACGTCCAGCCCTTCTTTATATCAAAGAGGATTACAAGGTGGAAGCTCGTTGAGACGAACAAGTCTCGGCGAGATTATGGGTGTACAAGGAAGCAATATGCGATGATGCGCTAAGTCTCGATCTTCCGGCCCCTGTACACGCCGTAGGGGCCTTGTTTATTTAGTGTTAAGCAACCGACCTACCGAGGGATAATCGGCCCGGGCTAACTATGAGATCGTAACGAACTCATACATGCCAAATACATCCCGAGATAGATAAGGTAAACTTCAATTCTTGGGGATCACGACATCTGCTCCAATCCGGGAAACCACGTCCGGGTCTTCACGTAGCCGTGCAGAACTCTGTTCGAGTCGGACTCAAACAAGAATCCTAGGCCGTTACGCACCGTGCCAGTCAAGAAGCTGTTCGGCAGGATGCATATGGGCCTGAAAGAGCCCTCTAAGGAACCAGGCCCTAAGAGGTTGTTCGATTAGGCCGTCAGGGAGTGGGCCATGGCAATAGGCCGTGATTCTATCCCCGACAGCTAGCCCCCGAGACTCAAGTGGAATATCTCACTAGAGTGGGGTCTTCCTCTTGAGACTCCAAGTCATGAAGAGGGAAAATTTGCTGCTACGAAGACGCGTAACAAGCGACCGAACAGGTTATGGTTCAATCGAACAAGACTTGCTCGAGACCGAATAAACCCGAACAGTGCCAAGAAACCCTGTTGCGTCGAACAGGGAACAACATCTGTCTGAGCAGAGCACCCAACCCTCAGTACAGATACTGGAAAAAATAACCTTTGGCAGATCTCAACGGTAACTTCTGCTGCGCAGTCAGAACGGGCAACCGTTTTTACCTAGCCGTTGCAGTAGAAACTAGCCGTTTTGTGGAAAAGAACCGTTGCAGAGCTGCTCGTCTGGGGCTATAAAGAGCACCCGAACCGCTCGCGGCTCGCCACTTTCGCTCTCGCGCACATCTCCTTCTCGAGCCCTTTTCCAATCGCTGCTCGTCCAAACCCACCTCCAAAGCTGCTCGTCCAAAACCTGGGGATTGCTATGGCCAAGTTCTCAGGCTCTAGCATGACCGAGGAGGATTTGAGGACTTTAGAGGAGGAGGGACATATCGACCCCGGCAGCTGGGGGCTGCCCGAGGAGGAGGAATCACCGGAACCGCTCGCGGACAAGTTCGTCAACTTCGAGCAGTTCGCGATGTTTGGGCTTAGGTATCCCGAAAGCGATTTCGTGGAGGCCTTCTTGAACATTAGCGGGCTAGAGGTTGCGAACCTCAACCCTAACTCTTTCTTGCAGATGGCAGTCTTCGCACACCTATGCGAGGGCTACCTTGGAGTAGATCCAACGGTGGGGCTGTTCCTTCACTATTACACAGTGACGAGGAGCATCTCCGCTGCTTCGGTGCTCAGGTGCTACTACCCCAAGCTCCGGGCCACCGCCGACGACATGCCCTATCCTCGTCCACCGTTGCTTGACTCGATGGGGCCGTGGTGGATGAGGTGGTTCTACACCAGGAGGGGCGACGACATCATGCTCGTCTTCACCGGGAAAGCGTCGGCGAAGGGTACTCGGATACCGCGGCCAGAGCCGAGCGGCGAGGAGTGGTATCTCACCCGGAAGATCGCCTCTCTTATGGGCCTCGAGCTCACAGGCAGAGAGATAATCTGGGACTTCATGGCGAACAAGATCTATCCGCTGCGGAAGAGGTCCTACCCCTTCTACAAGATAGAAGGCTGGGAGGACATCACCAGGGAGAGCACTGGTAAGCTCCTCAAACACTTAACCGTTCATTGGTGATTCATCCGAACAGGAACTAACAATTTCTTCTGCTCGGGCAGTGAAGCCAACCGACGCATGGGTGACTGAGCAGGTCGACGCCATGCTGAAGGCTGCTAGGAAGGACGGTGAGGTCACCAGCGAGGTGGCCTACACCTGCCCCAGGAACGTGCTCGTCCGCACGCCCGAGGTAAGCTACTCAGACCCCGTTCGGTCTGCGAGACTTACACGATTAAGGCACAATAACATTCGCTCCCCAAACCTGCAGGAGGACCAGCTCATCATCGGCAGGATCGTCGAAGAGCTCTCCGGGTCAGAGAAGGAGGAAGCGAAGAAGGGCAAGGCCAAGGTGGCCGCGAAGCCCAAAGCGGCCGCCGAGCCAATGCGGAGCTCGCTGCGCCATGGCGGCTGCCAGCCCTCAAGGAAGCCCTCTGCGGCAACGAAGCACGCCGAGCAAACCAAGCGTGCGCGTGGCCAGCCAAGCGGGAGACGCCCAAGCCCCATCCTCCTCACCGAACAAAGCGACCAGGAGGTACGGAACCTGACCCTATGGCTTATGCGCTATACACAGACTCACCTTGGCCATATGAAACGGCTGCAACAGGTCGCCGAGCAGAGGAGGCTTGAGGAGGAGGTAGGGCGGAAGGAATCTCTTCTTGCGTTGCGCAGGAAAAGTGCTCAGCTCAGCAGAGAGCTGAGTTTGTCGCCTCAAGCGCCCGGAGCCCAAGGCGAACAAGAAGCCGGGGATCCGCCGAGCAAGAGGCGCAAGCTTCGTCTTGTGGCGAGGAAGAAGAAAATCAGGCCCTCCGTGGCAGGTACATAATGACAAGCTGTTTGCCTATACAACTTACCGAACCGCGCAGGACCTAATGTGTTCCTTCTTCATCAGCTGTCGAGGAGGAAATCGCCACCGACGACACTGGCGCGGCGATCGAGCAATCTTTACTGCCCGAGCACCTGCACGGTGCATCACGGGTAGTGAGGTTGCTCGCCCTCAAGGACAAGCTGGCAGCATGGAGCGTGCTGCCGCCGGGCTCCAGTGACCAGCTTGATGCGCTGAAAGGCGCGGTAGAGCGGCTGGAGGCGGAAAGAGCGGCGCACGGCGCCACGGAGAGCGGGGCCAAGGTATTGGCAGCACCATCTGCCCAAGGTGGGACCGAGCAAACGGTCCTACCGGGCACTTCGTCGTAGGGACAGTCCATCCCTGCAGCGACGGGCGCTTCCGGCGAGCAAGGCGAGGAGCCTGCCGCCGAGGAGCAGGAATTCGATCGCGGGCAAGGAGCGCAAGAGGCCCTGCCCGTGACCCCTCCGGCGTCGCCGAGCGGAGCAGCGCCGAGCTTGCCTGAGGGTACTCAGGCGGAGGAAGAACTGGATGCACAGAAGTTCGGCGGCGACGGTTAAGCGCCACCAAAGCCTCCTGGTGAAGGTGCTAAGGAGAGGGGCGAGCCCTGCCGGGCGCCTCCGCAGGAAGAAGTCGCGGCGCGAAGAGTATTGTGCTGCGACCGCCCCGAGCAGCCGAGGATTTGCGACCCATGGCCTGGGAGAGCGCCATAGCCAAAACTTGAAGAGAAGACTCCAAGAGGTGAATCTCCAAACCGGAACTTGCGATTTTTATGTCACGAGCAACCGAATTTGATAGATTTGTTCTTCTCTCACTCAGGTCTGGCGGGACGCTATGGATGACTTCGAAGAAGGCGTTGACGTGGAGCGCAACGCTATTCTGGGAGCCTTCCAGGAGTACCGGGCGAGGGAGCTCGAGGGAGAGCGCCTCGCACCGGCCAAAAGCCGAAGCTGACTGAAGGCCAAGATTAAAAAGCTCAACGCCCAGCTGACCGAGGAGAGGCAGACTTCCGCGGCGCTCCAGGAGAAGATCTCCACCTTGTGGGTATCACAGGAGGAGGCCAAGGAGATGCGCGGGCTGGCCGTAAGGGCGAGCACCGCGGAAAGGAGGTCCATGGAGTTAGTCTAACAGCTCAAGACCACCGAGCAGCATCTCAGTCGGACAGAGAGTCTGACTGAGGATCAGCGGGCCAAGACCGAAGAGGTCGAAGCCCTTCGCGCAGAGGCCAAGGAGCAGGCCAGGCGCAGCAAGGAGGAAGCCCAGCGTCTCCGAGCTGAGGCCAGAGAAGGGATCAACGCCCAAGGGAAAGTCCTGCGCCTCAAGTTATAAATTGAGGAGCTAAAGGAGCAGCTTGCTTCTAAGTAGCGGTAGGGCTACAACCCGAAAGGGCTTTGTACCTGTAAAACTTTTGATTATGTAAATAAAGACTTATTGTCGACGGTTGAGATAACGATCTCAAGTCGCTAAGGTTCTTGAAGATTGAGATAGGAGACACGCCGAACAACCACGAACAACCACGAGCAGAGGCAGGGGTTTTATCCTGTTCAGCCTCTCGAGAGATAATGTTTCTACGCCCCGCCTTTCTTATATATCGAGGAGATTACAAGAGGTGGCTCACGAGACTAACAAGTCCCGCGAGATTATGTGTACAAGCCGAAGATCGTGTCTACGAGATGCTAATGCGTAAACTCAAGTCGATGCCCCTAAACGCCGTAGGGGCGGGGTTTATATAGTCTTGAGCAAACCGACCTACCGAGGGAATATCGGGTCGGCCGACTACGAGATCAGAATCTAACTCGACATGCCAAATATACCCCGAGGCAGATAAGGCATACTCCTAGTCTTGAGGATCACGGCTCCTATTCCAATCCGGGAAACCAACGTCCGGGTCTTCACGCAGCCGTGCAGAACTCTTGTTCGAGTCGGACTCAAACATGATTCCTTGGCCGTTATGCACCGCGCCAGCCAAGGGCTGCTCGGCATGATGCACATGGGCCTGATAGAACCTTCCGAGCTGGCCCCTGGTAGGCTGTTCGATTGGGCCGTCAGGGAGTGGGCCATGGCAATGGGCCGTGATTTTATCCCCGACAGCTAGCCCCCGAGACTCAAGTGGAAGGACTCACTAGAGTGGGGTCTTCCTCTTGAGACTCCAAGTCACGAAGAGGGAAATTTTGCTGCTACAAGGACATGCAACAAACGACCGAGCAGGTTATTGTCCTCCCGAACAGGACTTGTCCGGGACCGAACAGACCCGATCAGTACCGAGCAACTCTGTTACGTCGAACAGGGAATCACATCTGCCCGAGCAGAGCACTCAAATTTTCAAATAGCAGATGTCGGAGAAAAGAGCCGCTGATGACTCCAACGGTAACTTCCTGTCACAAGAAGGAAAACAGACGACCGCTTTACCTAGTCACATAAAGAAAACTAGCCTGCTTTGTGGCAAACCGCTGCAGTAGCTGCTCGCTTAGGCCTATAAAAGCACCCAAGCCGCCCCCGGCCAGCCACTTCTGCTCTCGCGCCTTTCCTCCCCTAAGCCCTAATTCCAACCGCGCTCAACATCAACCAGCCAAACTCCACCCTAGAACTTGCTCGTCCAACCCTAGGGATCGCAATGGCCAAATTCCTAGCCACTAGCTTGACCGAGGAGGACCTGAAGGCTTGGGAGGAGGAGGGCCACATCGACGCCGGTAGCTAGAGGCTGCCCGGGGAGGAGGAAACTCCGGAGCCGCTGGAGGGAGAGTTCTCACCTTGAGCAGTTCAGACTGCTCGGGTTGAGGTCTCCAAAGACTTCTGCCGAGGCCTTCTTAAACATCAGCGGATTGGAGGTAACAAACCTCAATCCGAACTCCATCCTCCAGATGGCCATTTTTGCACACCTGTGCGAAGGCTATCTGGGCATTGATCCGCTGGTGGGGTTGTTCCTCCATTACTACACGGTAACGAGGAGCAGCTCCGCCGCCGGGCGCAACAGGTGCTACTACCTCAAGCTCAAGGCTATCGACGACGACGCTGCACCCTCGGCCACCGCTGCTCGACTCGATGGGCGTATGGTGGTCGAGGTGGTTCTACAGCAAGCGGAGCGACGACAGCAAGCTCTCCTTCACCGGGAAGGCGCCGGCGAAGGGTACCCCAATGCCGCAGCCGGAGATGTCCGCCGCGGATTGGTACTTGACGAGGAAGATCGCCTCCCTCGTGAGCCTCGGGCTCACGGGCAGGGAGATCATCCAGGACTACACAGCGAACAGGATCTGTCCGCTGCGGAGAAGATCCTATCCCTTCTACAAGATAGAGGGATGGGAAGACATTACCAGGGAGAGCACGGGTAAGTGCCTTTAAGACTCAACCTTTACTTGACGTCTTCATCCGAACAGGAAATAACAATCCCCTCTGTTCGGACAGAGAAACCAACCAACGCATGGGTGACCGAAAGGGTCGACGCCATGTCAAGGCAACTAGGAAGGACGGCGAGGTCACCGCCGTGGCCTACACTGTCATGCTGAATGTGCTCGTTCGCACGCCGAGGTAAGTTGCTCAATCTCGCTTGTGTCGCTGGACTTGCATTGCTGCAAATGCTAATACTTTACCTTCCGAATACGCAGGAGGACCAACTGATCCTCGGAGGGATCGTGGAAGAATTCTCTGGGTCGGAGAAAGAGAAGACGAAGAAGGGCAAGGCCAGGACGGAGCGCGCCATCCATCGAAGAGACCACCCGCGGCGACGGAGCGCGCCGAACAGACCAAGCGAGCGCGCGGTCAGCCTAGCGGGAAGAGACCAAGTCCTTCCCTCCTCACCGAGCAAAGCGACGAAGAGGTAAAGAACATGACCCTTTGGCTTAGGCGTTACACGCGGGCTCACCCGGGCCATATGGCACGGCTATGGCAGGTCGCCGAGCAAAGGAGGCTCGAGGAAGAAGTCGCGCGCAAGGAAAAGCATCTTGCGCTGCGCGAGAAGAGTGCTCAGCTCAGCAGGGAGCTGAGTTCATCGCCGCGGACACCCAGGGGCCAAGGCGAACAGGCCGCTAAGGAGCCCCCGAGGAAGAGGCGGAAAGTTCTAGCGAAGAAGATCAAGATCAAGCCTTCCACGGCTGGTATGTAGTAATGAATCTCTTTGACCTTACACACTTTCTGACCGTGTTGGGCATAACATCTTCTTATTCATCAGCTGTCCAGGAGGAGACTGCCACGGACGACGTCGAGATGGCGCTCGAGCGATCGTTGCTCCCCGAGCATCTACACGGTGCATCGCGGCGGTGAGGCCGCCACCTCAAGGATAGATCGGCGTGGAGCTCGCCGCTAAGCTCCAGCCGAAGTAGCTCGACGCGCCAAGGGCGCGTGGAGAGGCTGGAGGCGTAAGAGGCAGCGAAGCGGCGCCACGACAGTGGGGCCAAGGCAATGGCTCCATAAGTCGCCGGGTGGGACCGAGCGGCGGTCCTTCCGGCACTCCGTCCGGGCAATCCATCCTCGAGCCGGGCGGAGACGATCGACGAAAGCAGGGCGAAGTTCCCGTCGCCGAGGTACAAGAAGGGACCCACGAGCAGGCAGCACAAGTTGCCCTGCCGGTGGAGGCTTCGGTGTCGTCCGGAGGAGCGGCACCAACCTTGCCCGAAGGCGACCGGGCAGAGGAGGAAGAAAGGCAGGAACGGGGGGACGAAAGAGCTTCGCCGGTCGCCCTGCTCCCGAGTAGAAGCGCTCTCGCAGGAAGAAGGAGCACAGAAGACGGCGTCAAGAGCAACGCTGATCTCATCCCAAGACAAAGCGAGGATTCGTGACGATGGTCTCAAGATCGCTGCGACGAAGCAAGCATCGGCTTGGCAAGGTAAGCCCCAAGACCAAACCTAGTTCAGTTGAGCTATATCATCGCAAAGCGGCTGACTTGTTCTTCTCCCTCAGGTCTTCAAGGACACCATGGAGGAGCTCGAGGACGGCGTCACCATCGAGCGGAGCGCCAGATCAAGGCCCTTCGAGAACACCTCGGACGAGGGAGTCTCGAGGCGGAGCTCTCTGCAGATAGCCCAAAGCCGGGCCGGCCAAGGCAAAAGCGAAGAAGCTCAAGGCCTGCTAACCCGAGAGCGTTCCTCCGAGGCTCTCTTAAAGAAGCCGAGGAGCCAGCAGCAGTCGGGAAGGCGAGCACCGGAAGAGAAGCCGGGCCGCACGGAAGTGGCTCAAGAGCAGCTTCGCCGACGCGGCCCCATCGGGCGGAAGGCGCTGCGGCGGACGCCGAGAAGCTCAAGGCCCAATTTGCCAAAGAAGAGCCGACATCCGCGGGACTCAGCGAAAATCTCAACCCCGTGGGCTTTACAGAAGAGATCGAGGAGATCTGTGGGATGGCGGAGGGCGATCACCGGAGAACAGGTCAAGGAGCCGGACGAGCAATCAAGATCGCCGAGCAATGAGCTAGTCGAGCGAGGCTCGACCGACCAACAAGGCCAAGACCGAAGAGGTCGAGGCCATCCGGCGAAAGTAAGCCGCACAAGCCAAGCGGAACAAGGAGGAGATCGAACGCTCCAAGCTGAAGCCCGAGAAGGAATCAAGGCTCAAGGCTAAGTCGGCGCTTTAAGTTAGAAGTCGAGGAGTGAAAGAGCAGCTTGCTCCTAAGTAGCACCACGGTCAGAACTCAAGGGGACTTATGTACTGCATTTTCGACACGTAACTTACCTTTTTCCCGCAAAAAGAGCAAAGAAAAGACAAGAACGAACAGAAACTAAGAGCAGGCACGAAAGCGCTAGAAAGTTTGAAAAACCGTAGCACGCTTAGCCTAACTTCCACTTCGCTAGTAGTCGTTTCGAGAACCCGAAGTTTATAACTCGAACGGTGCACAAGAGAAAGAGCGACACCCTAGCCCCCGGTACGGACGATGCTCGAAGACCTAAGATTGCGAATTCGAGCATGTGCGTAGAGAGATAGTTCGACTCGTTCCACAGACTGCTCGTTAACGTAAATTAGGCAATTCCAAGGGTAACCGAGTAAGGAAAGTGCCTCTGCCGCGGAGGGCTTACGAGAGCGGGCTTTGCCATGTGGTTGTGCCGTGAGCGGTAAGTGCCTCTACCGCGGAGGGCTTACGAGAGCACTTAGCAGCGTGGCTGGATGCCGTTTTACGCAACTTCGAGTATAGGAACTTGTGGAAACTGGATACGAGCAGGAGAAAATCCTTAAGATTGTGGAGCCAAATGTTCGCAAGGTCGGGCAGCCATCAAGTGTTACCAGAGAGAGGGTAGCCTTGACAAGACAGAGGTGAAAAGGCCGCAGAGGACCGTGAAGATTTCACTATGAATGGATTTAACTTTACATAGAGCCCGACAGACTTGGACGAACAAAGGCACGAAATTTCACGAAAAGCGCTGGGTAAGCAAACAGAGAAAGACCTACACAAAGAACTTACTTAAGCCGGTCGATGTTCCAAGTGCTGGTCGCCTCTCTCCGCCCCTCCATTGCTGTGCGTAATTTCGGCGAAAGCAAAGTGGAAACGACTGTGAACGGACCTCCCAACGGGAGTTAACTTGTTGGCGCGGATGTTCTCGACACCATGCGAACGAGGTCGCCCCTTCAAAGCCCTTGGTCGAACTGCTTTGGCGGCGTGCTGTGAAGATCTTGCCGATAGCGCCATTTCGACTTGTGCCCGTCCGTGTGCCTTCGAGGAGGTCGAGATTGAGTAGGCGCTTGCTCGCCGTCAACCAAGTTGACCGAGCTCGGCGAGGCTAACCGAGTACTATTTCGGAGGCGTGATGGCTTCGCGCCATACACCAATTGAAAGGAGTTTCTGCCGGTTACCGGTCAGAAAGCGAATCGCCTGGAGGACGGAAGGAACTTCGTCGACCCAGCTTTGTTGTGCTCGCGAGCGCCGCAAACACGCCGCTTAATACCTCGACAACCGTCTGTTAGCTCGCCGATCGCTTCCATTGCTCTATGGATGTGCCACACGAGGCGGCGCACTTGGTGCCTAGATGTTCGCAGATTCTCGAAAAGCTCGCTCGAATCGGGTACCGTTATCCATAATCAGCTTATGGGGGATCCCAAAGCGCGTGACCACGTTGCTTTTGAAAAAGCGCACGTACCGTTTTGGCGTGAAGAAGCGACACGAGCTGTGCCTCAATCCACTTTGTAAAAGTGTCAATGGCAACGAGCAAGTGTGTAGCCCTTGTACCCCTTAGGGAAGGGCCGAAAGATCCGCACCCATGTGGGGAAAGGCCAAGATGGGGGATTGTTTGGAGCTCTTGGACGGCTTATGTGCCTTCCGGGCGTGAAATTGGCAAGCTTTGCACTTTGTCACGATCTCCCGGGCATCTTGTAACGCGGTTGGCCAGTAATAGCCCATGCGAACGCTTTGCCACCGAGTTCGGAAGGAGGCGTGGTTGCCACAGCACCCTCGTATGTCCCTAAGAAGGAACACACCTTCCTCATCGCGAGATGCACTTGGAGAGGACTCCCGAGCACCTCGACGGTAAAGGATGCCGCCCATAAGTCGGTATGAACTAGCACGCCTTGTAAGCCGGGAACGCTTGGCTTCGTCGTAAGGTGGTCCCATCTCGCAAGGTACCGAACAAATGGCGTTGTCGATCCATGAGCTCGCCGATAACGGAGACAAGACCACCACATCTCGCTTGCCTCGTCCGAGACGCGATTGAGGGCTTGTGAAGGTGCTCGAGGAGCACCTGCCGAGGTGTTCTCGTGAGGATCCATACTTGGGCGGTTGGTCGGCCGTAAAGTTGTCCTTCCAGGCACGAAGAGCACCTTGAAAAATCGAAAGTGCCGCTCAACTTCCTCACTTCAACCGGATATCGCGCCATTGAGTCATCGCAAAGACCGACACTCCTTGTTGATTTGGTTGATGACCAATCGTGAATCTCCTTCACGGTCACCGTTGACGCCGAGCGACTTGCACTCTTAGTCCCGCGAGAGGGTTTCGTACTCGCAGCGTTGTTAGTCGCCAAGTGTAGCCGAAAGAATATCGAGTTGCTCTCCTTGGGAGGAGATGAGAACAAAACCAGCCCCCGAGTTTCCAGTGTGCGAGCCATCAAAAAACATGGTCTAAGAGGGTTCATCAGGTTGGTCGGGAGCTTTCTGAGATTTGGGTGGGCAAGTCCATTCAGCGACAAAGTCAGCCAGGACCTTGGATTTGATAGCCGTTCGAGCAAATAATGTAATATCGACTCGCTAATTCCATTGCCCACTTAGCTATTCTTCCGCCGGCTTCCTTGTTCCTTAGAATTTCTCCAAGAGAGAACTTGGTCGGGACCAGTATTTGATGCGCCTGAAAATAATGGCAAAGTTTCCTGGAGGACATGAGCAAGGCGTAGAGCAACTTCTGGACCTCAGGGTAACGCTCCTTTGATCCGTGAAGCACCTCGCTCACGTAATAAATTGGTTGTTGGATGCCTTCCTTTCCACCGCCAAGATCGCGGCCACCGCTATGCATGCACCAAGGTAGAGCAAAAGCTGCTCGCCGTAACGCGGGGTAGTCAAGACAGGTGGGTTGGACAGGTATTGCTTTAGATCTTGGAAAGATCGCTCAGCCTCTTCCGTCCATTCGAAACCATTGTGCTTGCGCAGGGCCTTAAAGAAGGGCAGCCGCTGCTCGCCTCGACGGAGATAAACACGCCAAGGCAAACCATCCGTCCGGTGAGACTCGACTTCCTTAACGGTAGTCTGAGCTCAGATATTTTCAATGGCCTCGATTTTTTCAAGGTTGGCAGAAATTCCTTGCGAACCAATTACATAACCGAGCAACATTCCAGATCGAACACCAAAGGTACATTTCTCTGGATTTAACTTTATTCGATGCCTGTTGAGATTTTGAAAAGTCTCGGCCGGTCTTTTACATGATCCGAGCAAGCTTGTTTTTACAACTATGTCATCGACATAGACCTCTCGAGTTTCTTCCGCTACTGCTCGGGAAAGTCTTTCCATCAAGCTTTGGAACGTGACACCAAAGATTGCGAGCACCAAAAGACATGGTCGTAGCGTAAAGTGCCGAAGGGGTGATGAAGGCGCCTTTCTTCATCCTCGGGGGAGATGCTTATTTGGTGGTAACCTGAGTAAGCATCCAAAAAACTCAAGAGATGGGCATCCGCAGTCGCGTCGACCAGCTGGTCTATGCGAGGCAGCAGGAAATTGTCCTTGGGACAAGCAGCGTTCAGATCCGTGTGATCGACACACATCCTCCACTTGCCGCCTTTCTTCTTTACAATGACAGGTTGGCCACCACTCAAGTGTGATCAACCTCATGGATGAAACCAGAAGAAAGCAAATTTGCTGTCGATCCTTGACGAAGCTTCTAGCGAACAGCTTTTGTCCCACGGACACCCGCTTTATGCTCGATAACCTCTCTTGGGACTCCGGGCATATCAGACGGCTCCCAGGCAAACACGTCTGCGTTAGCTCGGAGGAAGGCAATGAGCTCGCTTTCCTATTTGGGGTCCAGATTGGCCCCCAGATGAACTGTCTTGGAGGAATCATCCAAAGACAGTGGAACTTCCTTGGTCTCTCCCTGGTCAAGGGAGACCCTAGGGTCGCAGACTTGGTCTGCGGAGCGTCCCGACTCGCCATGAAGTGGTCGATCAGGCAAGGGACTGCTCGTCGCAATTTAGAGCAGCCTTGTAATTGCCCTTGACCGTGCTCACACCGCTGGGACCCGGTATCTTCACGCAATGGTATGTATGGTGTGAGACGGCCATAAACTTGCCAAGAGATGGCCGGCCCAAGATCGCGTTGTAGGTAGATAGGAAGTCGACCACGTCGAACGTGATCGACTCTGTCAGGAAGTAGCTTGGGCTGCCGATGGTAACGGGCAGAACAATCTGCCCCAACGGCTGAACAGCTTCTCCCGGAACAATCCCGTAGAAGGGCATCGCGACCTCTTTGAGCTTGGAGCGAGGAATCTACATCTCGTCCAAGACTTTAGCAGAAAGCAAGTCCAACGCGTTCCCGCCGTCAATCAGGGCTCGCCAGTGGGAGCCGCTGAGGCTTGGTCATCCCAGTGGGGCAATCCTCCTTAGAGAAGGAGATGGAGACCTCGGTCCACTTCATTGATTCGGGCTAAGGCTTGCCCTTTTCAACGTTGTGGACCCCCCGAGCAGCTTACTTGAGGCTGCGCTGAGAGGGATAAGACGAAGAGCCGCCGAAGATGACGGCGATATGGTTAACGGGATCCTGATATTCATCATCATCGTCCCGATCACCACCGTCGGCTTGGGTGCTGTCCTTGCCAGCATCACCTTTTTCGGGCAGGGTGGGCATTGGGCCCTTGCCGTTGTAGAAATCCTCGAGTTTTCCAGCCCAGGTCCTGCAATGGCGGATATCGTGCCCATAATTCTGGTGGAACTGGCAGTATCGGCCACTAGGACCTTTCTTGCCTTGATTGCCTCCCTGGGCGGGCTTCTTGCCCTTGTAGTTATTATTGGGCTTCTTCTGCCCGTCCTTGGGAGGAGGTGCACGATCAGTACCTGCGACGGTATTGTTCGCATCATCTTTATTCTTCTTCTTCTGGGACTTCTTGTTATCAGGATTGTTGCTGCTCTTCTTCTTTTCATCCACACCAGGCTGGGCGAGCAGCTCGCCCTTGTCGAACACCTTCTTATACTGAACGCGATCCGCCGCATTGGCATAGCGATCAGCCGCCTTGAACAGGTCGTTAGCGGTCAAGGTCTCGTTGATCTCGAGATCCTGGGTGAGCCGCTCGTCGCGGACTCCTTTTTTGAAGGCGCGAACAACAGATTCGTCCGAGATGTTCGGGATCGTGTTGCGGATCTTGATGAAACGCTTGACGAAGTTGCGAAGGGTTTCCCCGTTCATCTGGATCATCTGGTGCATATCATCCTCCTTGCCCAGACGCACGTAACAGTTTTGGAAATTGGCGATCAGAGCGTCACAAAGTTGGTTCCAAGAGCGGATGGAACCATCCTGCTGGTTGAACAGCCACGTCCGAGCAGCACCTTCAAGGACAGTCGAAAGGTAATTTGCCATGACTAGCTCATCACCTCCGGCTGCCATGATGGCTGTAGCGTAGATGGAAAGGAACTCTTCTGGGTTTTGAGTCCCATTGTACCTCTCCATGTGACTGGGCTTGAACCTGGAGGGCCATCTGACAGCGCGAAGCTCGTCAGAGAAAACCTTACATCCCAAGGCATATGACCGGCCACCTTCCCCTGCAGAACCTAGTCTTGAAAAGATGTTGGTCCTGTTGCCCGGAGGAACTCTAGTTGAGCTGGAGGACTCTGCCTGGAGGAACTCCCTCCGTGATAATCCCCCACGCTCCTTCCTCGTGGTCGCTACGATGCGCTCTTCCCGAGGGGATCGTCCGTGATCGTCGCGCGCACGCTTGCTCCTGTGATCGCGATGACTACGGGGACATGGCGAGCGACGGCGACCACGGGTATCTTGCTCGTGGCGAGTCGTCATTTGACGGTGACGATGGTCACACGATCGATCGGAGCGCTCGCTGTCCGAATCCACCCGGACAGGCTGACTGCGCTGCCCGGATGAGGTGTTAACTTAACCTATGGACTTAAGGCCTTCGGCCAGTCGCTCGAGGTGAGAAACAACAGCGTCGCCCATGCGGGCGAGATCGGCCTGGTTGGTGGATCTGATCACCGTTGCCATGGTTTGGAGTCGTTCCCGACTCTGATCAAGGGGTCCTGGGAACCCTGAAGCGTCCGCGTCTTGCCCGACCGGAGTCTGGTTGCGCGGGGATTCATCCCGAGCAGGTGGAACTTCTGCCGGGGGATCTGGTGTAGGTACGCGAGGCGGGTTGTGTCGCTGACGCTTGCGCTGATCGCGAATCTGCGCCAGAGTTCGGTTGATCGAAGCATCCAGACTGTGGCGAACAACATCTTGCTCGCGAGAAGTTGGTGCAGATCTATTTTGTTGCCGAGCAGAGTTAACATGCTCGATCTCTTCGGCTGACGCGGCCCGTGCAGGATTCTCTGAAGTTCCTGCGCCGGTCATGTTGATACTACGACGGCCGTGCGAGGGCACACTAGACGGTATCATCACTGTGTCGCCACAGAAAGAATCCACTGACATGGCCCTGAAATCCGAAAGATCTAAATCGGCGTAATGATCATCGGTTCCATAATCATGTCAATGACGGGAGCTTGATCCAAGACCATCTCCGGAACATAGTCAGAAACTTCTGTCCCAGATACGGAAGGCGATCGAGATCGAACGGATCAATCCAATCTGGCAGGGGATGAGACATCCTGCTGTTCTGAGTCATACCCTTCAGAAGA
Organism: Raddia guianensis; assembly: GCA_036346415.1. Taxonomy (NCBI): domain Eukaryota; kingdom Viridiplantae; phylum Streptophyta; class Magnoliopsida; order Poales; family Poaceae; genus Raddia; species Raddia guianensis. The sequence goes on from CM070537.1 coordinate 8,094,041, forward strand.
ATTTCCTGGTCGCTGAGCGAGTTCGACATACTCGAACAAACTTGATCTACTGTCCCCACGGACGGCGCCAACTGTCGACGGTTGAGATATCGATCTCAAGTCAACTAAGGTTCTTGAGAAAGGGAGATAGAAGACTTGCAGAGCAAGGCGAACAGCAATCAACGAGCAACAGGGAGACACAGGGTTTTTATCCTGGTTCAGACCTCTCAGAGGAGATAATAGCCCTACGTCCAGCCTTTCTTTATATCAAAGAGGATTACAAGAGGGGGCTCGACGAGATGAACAAGTCGCGACGAGATTGTGGGAGTACAAGAAGTGTTATGCGACAATGCGAAGTCTCTTGGCCCCTCTACACGCCGTAGGGGCCCTGTTTATATAGTGTTGAGCAACCGACCTACAGGGGATAATCGGGCCGGGCTAACTACGAGATCGTAACGAACTTGATATATGCTAAATACACCCCGAGGTAGATAAGGCAAACTCTAATTCTTGGGGATCACGACGTCTGCTCCAATCTGGAAAACCGCGTCCGGGTCATCACGTAGCCGTGCAGAACTCTTGTTCGAGTCGGACTCAAACAGGGATCCTAGGCCGTTACGTATCGTGCCAGCCAGGAAGCTGTTCGGCAGGATGCACATGGGTCTGATAGAACCTTCCAGGGAGCTAAGCCCTAGTAGGCTGTTCGAATGGGCCGTCAGGGAGTGGGCCATGGCAATGGGCCGTGATTTTATCCCCGACAGTCAGCTTCTTTAGTGTTCGTCGACATAGAGAATTTACGTGGCCGTCTTGAGCCGTCGCTACCGACACAGATCCTAGTTATCCTTCCTATGTGTTCTCCCTTGTTGGCCCCACATGGCAGATACGTCCCTTTGTCTGCCAAGCGAGACCAAACTTAACTCAGTCCATTCGGGGCGTTAAGGCGCATTCAATGGTAGCCATAATGTGGTTGGCAGGTATATGGCCGACGACATAGACTTCTTTGGCGGGCTTAGAAATTCAAATTTTTGGACACGCGCAGAAGTGATTGCAACATGTGTCGGCTCTTTTGTTAGTGCCGACCACATAGCTTGCCGGGATGTTCTTTTGTGGGCGGCATATTTGTGGGCTGACGACATTGTGCTGTCATCGGATTTTGGCGGCCGACATTGAGTTTCTGGCTGCCCACACTGATTTCGTTTCCTGTAGTGATTTATTTGCTATCCATTTATTTGCACTATATACAAGTTAATTGTAGATGCTGATTGCTAAGTACAACCATGGATGTAATTAGCTTCATCTCTTTGCACTATATCCAAGTTAACTGTGGATGACTATGGCTACGTACCACAAGAACGAAACATCAACATTTTGAAAAGAATCTCATTCTATAGTACTACGACTAAGGTCCCGTTCTTTTGAGCTGATTTGAACGGCTGAACAGCTGAACTGCTGAATTGACTAAACTTCGAGAGCTTATTGAGTTAGTCTCGAGAGTCGGATCCATTTCGTTTGACTTGCTTTTTAAAGCGTTAGGATCCACCTTGAAAATAACGAAAAAACGGACCAAAAAAATTCAAAGCATATGTCTTTTCAAAACGTAGATAAGTTGTTAAGTTTTTGTTCGTTAGTTCGATTGTTCGATAATTTGAAAAGAACCTGCCTAAATTAGGAAGTAGACGTGCCTATGTCGAAACTGCAAACATGTTAAATTCCTTGCTAGCTACTTAGGCTTCAAGTACTTAGAAATTAAAATGGCGCGCTTTTCACGATTTCTATTGAAAGTGAACTATATATATTTTTTCTTTTAAAATTCTTCAATTCCTAGATATGATCCGTTTAATGAATGTTTACGTGTGGCACAGGTTGGTTCCGATTAATGATAGGTTGAAGACAAGCGTCCGTGACTGACTGATGTTGAACAAAGGCCAAACTGCTAATAAGCTCAAGCTCATTCACACGTTGCAACGACTTGGCATCGCTACCATTTTGAGGAAGAAATCAGTGATATCCTGAGTTCTATCCACACGGATGGTTTCAAAGCTCAGCTCAGGGATGATGTTGTCTTCACAGCTTTAAGATTCGTATTGCTCAGGGATAACGGTTTCTTTGTCTCCGCAGCAGGTAGTTAAAAAGGACAGTAACTTAAAGAACAACTTTGACTGTTTATATTTCAGTTATTTTATTCACATTTGAATAACTGAAAAAAATAATTTTGAACATTGAATTTTTTTCATTGTTTCTTATGATAGTTTAATGATAATACTGTTGCCGAATTTTTTAATAATCTCGACTTCGGAGATAGTTACCTCACGTCAGAACTCAAGACGGATGTCAAGGGATCGACTTCTCTCACTCTACGAGGCTTCATATCTTGCATTAGCAGATAAGGACATATTGGATGAAGCACGAGCATTTTCCTCTAATGCTCTTAGAGAACTTGTGCCAACAATGCATCCCCACTTAAGGCACAGTGTTGCTCATGCTCTAGATCTTCGATCTCACTGGAGGGCTCCTAGACTCAACACAAGATGGTTCATAGATCACTGTGGTACAGACTAATTATTCTGATCCATTGCTCCTCCATTTTGCGAAGCTAGATTTTAATAACGTGCAAAGTGTGCATGAACAAGATCTTGCAAAGTTGACAAGGTAAGATTGAACAAATTGAACCTATAGCCCTATAATTGCTACCTACGATTGATATTTTTGGCTGATATAAATGGTTGAACAGATAAAATAACTGAATTTCGAGAGCTTTCTGAGTTAGTCTCGAGATGCGGAACCATCTCATTTTACTTGCTTTTTAAACATTACAATCCACCTTCAAGATAGCAAAAAAACGTAGATAAGTTGCTGAGCTGTTAAGCCCAAAAAAACGGTTAAGCCTTAAATAGTAACACTAAGACCTTATGTATGACTGATTTCTAGATGGTGGGCGGATATTGCCCTTGGTCAGAAATTGGCGTTCGCAAGGGATAGGCTGATGGAGTGCTTCCATTTTGCATGTGGCATTGTTAGCCCTCATTTTTATACTTACCAGAGAGCCGTTGTTTACATGCTCTAGACCATGGTTCAGTACTCTAGTGCGTACAATACATATATAGCCGAGTATCATACAGACATACGTTTCATTATTCGAAATATTACATACCTAGTTGCATGACGCAGGCTTATTATTAAATAAGCCGAGGGGCCGTACAACTGTTATATATAGGTAAGCCATCAGAGTCAGCAGAGCATATAAGATTAACCGAAATATCTTCCAACGGCTATGCATTCCTGCAGGTGACTGGAGCAAACCCTAAATCATGGCCATCGTAGCCGGGTCATCTCCTTCGCGACACTTGAACAAATCCTTCTTCTTAACTTTCATCTAAAAGAGTGGAGATATGCGAGGTTAGCATCATCGAAACGCTAGCTAGTTAGCACTCCCTTAATGCACTTAATGTTAGGCGGCTTGAATTTGGGGAAGAGGTTATTTTATTTGCGTAAAGCCAGTTTTAAGATGAGTTCAAATTACCCTATCTAGCATCAGGTATTAATTGTTTCTTTGATCATCAGGGGGTTCAGCATAAGAACAAACATAACCAAGGCACACAACCCAAGCCCAACCGACACACCTTGACCACCAATCTTAAAGTAACCAACTCAAACTCGACCAACTCTTGCCCAATTTCACAATCAACTCAACCAATCCAATACCCATGACCAGCTTAACCAATCATTTCGGCTTTCTTCTGGTTTCCTCCAACCTTTCTGTCGGGGATAAAATCACGGCCCATTGCCATGGCCCACTCCCTGACGGCCCAATCGAACAGCCTACTAGGGCCTAGCTCCCTGGAAGGTTCTATCAGGCCCATGAGCGTCCTGCCGAACAGCTTCCTGGTTGGCACGGTGCGTAATGGCCTAGGATTCGTGTTTGAGTCCGACTCGAACAGAGTTCTGCACGGCTACGTGAAGACCCGGACGTGGTTTCCCGGATTGGAACAGACGTCGTGATCCCCAAGACTTGGAGTTCGCCTTATCTACCTCGGGATGTATTTGGCATGTATGAGTTCGTTACGATCTCGTAGTTAGCCGGCCTGATTATCCCTCGGTAGGTCGGTTCCTCATTACTGTACAAACAGGGCCCCTACGGTGTGTAGAGGGGCCAAGAGACTTTGCATTGTCGCATATTACTTCCTGTACACACATAATCTCGCCGAGACTTGTTCGTCTCATCGAGCCCCCTCTTGTAATCCTCTTTGATAAAAAGAAAGGCTGGACGTAGGGCTATTATCTCTCCTGAGAGGCCTGAACCAGGGTAAAAATCCTGTGTCTCCCTGTTGTTCGTTGATCTTTGTTCGCCTTGCTCGGCAGTATCTTCTATCTCCCTTTCTCAAGAACCTTAGTTGACTTGAGATCGATATCTCAACCGTCGACACTTTCCTAGTTCCTGTTGTGGACCACACATCACATGACATGCCCGCCTTGGGCTAGTGGGGTTGCAAGTCCTCACTAGCCGACCGTAACCCTGGGGATGTGTGGCCATTATCACCCTCGGTGATGACTAATGTCGGTTCCCTATCGAGACTGGTCCCAGAGGGCCTCCGCAGAGCGCTCACAACTGGCGATCCAAGTCCCGTACTCCATGCGATGGCCACGCATTGTGTTGAAACCATCCCGCAGATGGCAGCGATCTCTCCGCTATGCGTGTTACTCCGCGTTCCTCCTGGGTAAGCCCTGGCTAAACCCAGCACAAGGCAACTCATGCCTTAATCATCCATCAAATGTCATCTAGGGGCAACCCACCGGTAAATCTCTACTTCCACGGTCATCGGCCACACCACACATGGGCTATCCCAACCAATCCAACCAAATCAGACCGACTTCTCACATAACCTTACCCTCAAACACAATCAGCCAAAATGCATCTAATAGCCCTAACTGTCATATGTCATCTCATAATTACATGAAGAAAATGTATGACCGGTGAATATCGGTTCACCATTCCGTGGCAGTTAGCCAGAAGATTTGTTTTATCCTAAGCAAGTCTAAGCAGGTTCTTACCATTAGGCAGGGTTAAAGTTGTTACCAGACTATTATTAAGCTAACAAGGACATGACAATCAAGGCAGTCATAAGGGCTAGATAATGCAAGGATAGTCATGTATAGTTATAAGATGATTTAACAAGTAGGCAGGTAATAAGCATGCACTTTGATAATAATCAACATAGTTTGGGAAAACTGGGTAATGAACATGATTATATCGATGTTAGTCCGCACTAGGGAAAGTGGCAATCTTTCCCTAATACAGGTAAACATCTATAAGAGTAAGTGTTAACTTGCCTGGACCACTTGTATCCCAACAGTGGATCTTGATTCGCCTCGAGATCCTTCTTAATCACTTGGGGTCTACCGACAAGAACCAAATGACACAGATAAACACCACGCTGCAGGGAAAACATGATACATGATATGCAATCACTTCTACGAACTTAGTAGCGAGTATACGAAGGCTACCGTAGCATCTTTATGGTATTCCTATTAAGAGAATTACATGAGTTTCTATATAAAGAGCTAGACTTTATAAAGAGGCTCACGGGTGCGGTATAACGTCACCGAGGTCGTGCGACTAGGGATACTAATGCGTGAAATGTTCCAGACTAAAATGTGTTGTATTACCAATTAAGTTCCCATATCGAGATTTAATCAGTTGTTTGAAAAATAGGCGTAAGCGTTGTATTTTGGTTTCCAGCGAGAGCTATGACATTCCCACTTAGTTCTAGTATTTATTAACACTCAAATCATTTTATTTTACTTATTATATAGAGAATACTACGTAGGTTCAGTAATTACTTACTGATGCAAATCAGAATCATGATACATGCACGTGACCTAGGCTCTCTCTTAGACACTATTGTATAAGACGGGGTGACAATGCTAATGTTCGTATGATATGCCATGCATGTCCGAAAGTATTAATAAGTAATGTTACCATTATATAATAATCTAACTATACCCCAAAATATGATTTCGTACAATACAATCGTAATTGAATGATTAGGATATTTAAAGTGATATACGATGACGAGCCTACCTGCGGAGTCAAGTTTATAGGTGTTGGCATTTTTCTAAGTTTTCCTAAATATGGGAAAACTTTATGTTATAAGTTTATTAATGCATTTTCTAAAGACCGCCCAATTACTCATCATTTGTTGGAGTTTAGCAAATTACTACTCTAAAAAATGCATTTTGGGTGTATGCTATTTTATACACTGGCTAACTAACCCTGTGGGTTATATCAAGCTTAAAAGACAGATAATCACTTCAAAGGTCTTCCTCTTATATCCTTAGGTCCAAGGATTTATTCTGAGTCCAACAGGTTATTCTATGTCTAAAGACGTTTCCTTAAATTTTAAATAAACTGCACACGATCTTATTTAATGGGGCTCTCTTCTAATATAAGTATACTCGGCACTATTAATCCTTTCTAGTGTTTCCATCATTCCCTTTGAGTTTATGAGAGTATTTTATACTTTATATAATTCTCCCTTTTTACCAATTTAGTTCTAAGTTTCATTAACAAGCAAGCCGATTCGGTCCCTTTTCTATATTGGAAGGTACCATGGGGTTAATTACTTACTTTGTTCATGGAAAGTGCTTAAGCTAATATTATTATAAATTTTGATGACTGGCTCTAGTAATTATCAAGAATTTTCTAAGAATTTAGGAGGTTATACGGGTTTTAAATAAATTGTGAAATCCTATTGTAAAAATAAGAAAAAGGCAGCCATTGGGCTTTATATGATTTTAATAATCCAATTTTTCCACTACACTATTTATTGTGATATTTTCCCAGGTTGTAAACCCACTTTAGTATTTTTGTACGAAATTTCATAATTTTTGGATGTCGTTTGCTATTTTAAATAAATCATACAGCACGCTCTTGCATAGTTGCATAGGAAATAATGAATTTCGGGGTTTACACGGCAAATCTGCCTGTGGGCTGGCCTTGGGCCGAACGTGGCTGGACTGAATACGCGAGGCCTTGGACGAAAACGTATTTTCGACTTTACACTTCCACTTATTAGCCCGTGGGGCCAGTGGCCCACCTGTCGGCCTCACAAATCTACTACCGACCCCACATGTCAGCCATCCACCCCGCACTCTACTGTTCATCGTCTTCCTCCCTCCACCAGCCACACGCGTACAGGACACCATGGGAGCTCCGGGGAAGCTCGGATAGCCGGAGCTAGAGGGCAGGACGGCATGGGGTATATGGCAAAATGGAACGGCCTTGACGAGCCTCCCAAAGATGCGCACGGCACAACTCGAGATGCTCTCTAGCGGCGGTGCGGCGAGCGGTGACGGAGTAGCTATCCGGTGAGGTAAGCGAGCCTACTGCATGGATGCTTTCGACGTCCTAACTAGCGTGGAAGCTTCAGGGCGTTGCGGAGATGCTCACCGAGCTAAGGGAAGGGCACGAGGAGGCGTGGAGGTGGCCGACGACGTAGGCGGTGGCGGCGGCCCAAACAGGGCAACACGGAAGGGAAGCTACGAAGCCGGCGAGCTGAAATTAATTGGACGGGAAAGATTAGGGAGGCAAAAGGGAATGCATAGGGCGAAGGGAATTACCGCGGAGCTCTCCAAATAAACGGATCCGAGCTCGGCGGGTTTGGGAAATTTTGGGGAAAAACGGAGCTGGCGGGGCGGCCATGGATTTTATAGGCTCGGGCGAGGATGTCGGCCTGACGGCTCACTCAGCGGCACAGGGGAACGAGCATATTAATACCTCACATCCTTGCGCTTGTGTTTCTTCATTCTTTTCGTGTGAGCATTCTCTCCCTCACCCTTGAATAATATTTTTCCAATGACCGGAATGCGAAGCGGCGCAATCTTCACTAAGTACCAATTTTTGACTTAACAAAATTATGCAACCAAGTATGTCATTCCTTTTCTACCTTGATCTCCATATAAGCATGTAGAACATAGAAATAGTTTTGGCCTATGGCCTTTGTGAGGATTAAATAAAATACCACTTGAGAGACTTGAGGGTACCATTTGAGTAACTGAGTTTTGAAAGATGAAAAAACTCCGACAACTAACCTGAATGAAGGGTAACTAGACGATGTTCTGTCTGAGCTATTTTATCTTCCAACCACCCAAAACAAGGTGACATATTAGAAGCCCTATGGGTACAAGAGATAAAGGTTATGGGTACACTTCTACCGGTTTATGATAATAATGAAAGGAGTATTATTTTGTGCACTTAATATTTGAAAAATAATGATATTGATGCAATCCTGATCCGCCGGGTCCGACTTTGAGCCCTTTACTCGAGGACAACCAAAAGTTCAAGTTGGGGGGGTGTGTTGGCGGTCGTTAAAGTGCAAAATTATACGCCGACATACACCAACATTCTGGTAATTTGGGGGAAAATTAAGGTTATGCTTGAATTCTATTTAAACTAATAAAGTTACACAAGTTTTGGTGAGACTTTGTCAAATGAAACATTTTGGGAGAAACCAGAGCTGAACCAGGCAAAAGAGCCGGTCAGCTGGTCAACCCTAGGCCGACCGACCCACTTTCGTCGCCAAACTAGCTGAGTTTTCTCTAATGATTCAAGAAACACACAAGGGAGTCATCTGAGCCATCCGCACACGTAGGTTTGATCTAGAGGCTGAGAATGTTTTGGAATGGATCCATGGGGCTACTTGGAAGGATAATTTAATGGCTCCAACTGCCAAAACCGACATTGGGAGATGATATACACCGTCAAAAAAGCATCCCAAGAGAAATCGAAGGCCGAGAGGAGCCGAAGGTTGGTCAGTCGACCAACCCTAGGTTGGTCGACCACCTTGGATGCCCCCCTCGAGTTCCCCTTCGGCTGGTGTGGAGATGGCACGTGTCTCTCTGGATGGCTACACCTGATTGGCTCCGGTTGTCTATAAATAGGACCCCTCACCTCACTTTGTAACACACACACACACACACACACACACACCATTTGGAGCTTCACTTTGTCATTTGGTAGAATAGTACTTAGTCAGTGGGCGGTCTTAGGGTTTTTTGCTTGTGTGGCATCCATGTAGGATTTTTTCTGAGTTGATGGCTACATGGTATCCATCTCATTGCCTTATCTCTCATTTTCTCTCTCAAATCTCTTTTTTTGGAGAGAAACCGAGCGATATTTTTTTGGAAGAGTAGAGAGTTGAGGGGATTAATAATGATACAATGATGTGGGAGTCCAGGTGTTCACCATGTGTGCTAAAATTGCACATATGGGTGTCACGTTGGCAAGAAAACCCTAATACCACCGTTTTGACCGGTCAAGTCCAGTTTTGCTACATGACGGCCTCATAAGTCCGGTATTGAGGTTCCGGGACCAAAGTGCTCCAGCAGGCATAGTTGAGGGAACAAATCAGCACTTTTTCCTTGTTGTTTATTTATAAAGCACACACTAAATCTATACTTTTATTAAAGTCCTTTTTTAGACAAATCTACTCATATTATTTTGATAAAGCCAATCTAAATATTCTTCATGATTCAAAATCTAGATTCAAAATTCTTCATGATCATTGAAACCAAAACCTAATTAGATTTGACCTAGATCCACACTATCAATGCAAGTTACATCATAATTCAAGCAAATTCCAAGCTTAACATCATGTTTTTTTGCATTCTATTAAGCACATCCCTCTCAAAATAAGAGGGAACGAACCTTGCTCTCATCAAGCGCTTCAAATCATTCTAGCGTGGGGATCTCTATTTAATTGAAGGATTTGACTTCACCAGATAGAGGCGTAATCAACAAACTCACTAGTGGTAGCATGTACTCGATGGTCTTCCAGATAGTGGTGACAACTGAATTTTAGCTCAACATGCAATTCCCAGTTAAGATATGCTTTTGGATTAAATTTTCCATCGAAGCCGGGGATAGAAAATTTGATCTTGCCGAGAGGATCATCTCTTCTTGCTTCTTGGCGGTGATGTGCATGTCCTACATGGCCACCCATACTTTGGCGGTTATAGACGATGTTGATCGCGTCTCATTTGCACATCTTCATTTTTAGCAACAAATTCAGCATTTTCACCTTCGTTAGCAGCCTCCTGGAAAGCCGCATTTATATTCTCTCTTGGCTGAATACACCATTTAGACCTCCAGGGACTCCCGGTGCTGGATTTCGTCGTGGAGGAGTGTGTTCAATTTGTTCAAGACGGTCTTCTAGACCTTCAAGATGATTCTCCAATCCGTCCAGGCGAACAAGCACTTGATGCATCCTTCCAAAAGAGTTTGTCGGTTGATTCATTAATGCTTGTGACTGAGGAGACAGTGGCACGATAGGGTGTTGATACACTCCATCAACATCGTCATCCTATTGTGTTAAATCACGAGCAATCCTTGAACCTGACATGGTTAGTGAGAAATAAAAGAACTATAACAATGCTAATATATGCATATGTGGAACTCACATGCCCTCAATTCTTATCAACCGAAGCTTTTGCCCTTCTCGACAATAGCTCACATGTTTGTTGGTTCATGATAACTTTTAAAAGGGAGTTAGTAGAGTGATTGCAAGGTACTAGAACACGCCGATCAATAATAAATTTGTGTAACTCTAGGTGTGTAATTCGTAGTCAAGCAGTAGCGATCAATAATTCACAAGTTGCAAAATTACATAAATGTTCGCACAAGTGCTTGTCTTAATTGCCAATCACAGATGCTTTAAATGGCAAAAACTCAAAGAAGTGACAAGAGCACGACAAAGACTATCTATTGGTGATAGAACTTTAGAATTTTCGATGCAACCTTGGCCCTTTTTCTCACTTCTTTTTTTTTCACTTCTTCTTTTTCCAGCCAAATGGCAGATCTGGACAGTAAAAAGTCTGCAGCTGCTGAAACTTGAAAGTGGTGCAGATTTCAAGCCGTTAAGCGAAACTTCACGAAATTTGGGTTAGAGGGGGTTGAATTGATTCTAACTTCTAGAGACAAAGATATCCATGTTTTAGTGACTGCTGCACAGAGAAAAAGTTTCTGGACGTGAGATGGAATTTTTCTTTGAGCAGCTTCTCTGAGGCTTATTTTTCTTAGGGAAGGATTTTTAGGTTTTTGCATAAAGAGATAGTAGATCATCAAATAGACATGACGACACAAACAAAAACTCAAAAAAGCATATTGAAATTAACAGATTGTAAAGATAGAACAGGCTAGGAATTGGATATTTTTGTGTGGCAATTTTTCAGACACAGGTAACACAAAAAGCAATCTAATACTAAGGTAGATGAATTCCTACCGGCAACGAAAACTTTGATACCATTTGATACACACACGTCTCGATTTAAGATGCGTATACACGAGTTTGGTCCCGATCTTCAATGTAGGAGAAATCCGCGAAGGACGAGTTTGACTTTGACGAAGGGATGATTAACCACGATCCAAGAACGCGTTGCAACCTCGCTAAAGGTCATCAACTGTGTTAAACATGATTAACCTGTTCGCGAGTCGACGAGAATTAAAAGAGCAACGGATGGAAGGATAATCACTAATGGATGATTTAAGACTTCAAGTGTTTTGGGGAAGAGGCCTCACAATGGTAGCAGCTACCACAAAAAATAAATCAAATGCTGATGATTTCTACAAGCCGACTGGGAATATAAGGCTAATTGCACAAGGCCATTTGCAGGCATGCAGGCTTCCTTGCGTGGACACCCAAAAAAAACAGTAAGTTCTTTTTTTTTAAAAAGGATCAAATATTCCCTCACGGCTGAAATTAAAAGACTTTCCATAAAAACTGCAAATGCTCTCCACGGGACCACGGCTGAGACTAATTGACGTGGTAGAAAATTTTGTTTTCTTATTTTTCTTGGATGCGGCAATTGTGTAGCTTCTCCCTCTGATGGCAGCATCAGGTGCGAGTCGACTCCTTACTCCTTTGCCATTGTTCATGAAATCTTCTGCTTTTTACATCGTGTTCTTCCGTAAAGCCATCACATGTGACAAGTAAAAAACAATCATTAGATAATATCATTTCTTATGTAATTAAATAATTTGTTTGTTTAAGAAATGAATTCATCTTTTGTCTGAGACGTATTTAGTGTTGTCCTGATCATACTCCTTCTCTTGAGAATGAGTCGACCTCGACTTAGGATCATCCTCATCTACAATGTATGGAGATAGGTCCCTAATATTCAATGTTATCACTCACTCCATATTCTTGTGGCCAGGGATTGCGTAACCGAACCGAGCCCAAAAACCAAGGGAGCCTCGGCTCGGCTAACCGGCCGGTTTTCACGGCTAACCATAAAAATCGAGGAAAAACCTGCTGAATTCAAATTTATATTCAAAAACGTTTCGGTCGGTTAACCAACCGGTTTTCCTGGCTAGCCGACCGGTTAGCTCAGCTAACCGGTCTGTTTTAGTAGAAAATAGAAAATTAGAGAAAAATAGGGAAAAAATAGAAAAATAAATTTAAAAATAGGAAAAATTATAGGGACATACAAATGTCAATTTGGCACTAATTTGTCACTAATTTTGCTGTCGAAAAAATTATAAGGACATACAAATGTCAATTTGGCATTAATTTGACACTAGGGACATACAAAAATTATAGGAAAAATAGAAAAATTGCTATTAAATCCTTTATTTCTACAAAATTCTGACAGCACCTCCCCTATAATTTGGTCATCCACTCAACAGACAAAGAAACATAATTTACATATCTCATAACATATATTATATATCCACCATCTTATTATTTCATCCATAGTTCACAACCCAAGATGCCATACCACTGAACTTTACACCAAAAGCTTATCTCAAGCGTATTAATCAGTAACGATGAATGGAGGGAGGCAGTGGCACGCCGGCACCTACAAATGAGACATAAAAAAATACACATGCATGTTATAAAGAAATAGATGTCACTATGCAATGGGAACAGAATATTACCGTTGTAAGTTCTATCAATAAAATCGCAATCCAGCATCAGGGTATGCCCTGCAGTACTCCTCTTTAGAAATGACTATTAGACCATGGTTGCTCGTTAAGTCTGCTCTAAATTCATCCCAACTCAATCCTGTGGTCCAGGCACTATCTTGCCAACTTTGATATAGAGTTGCATAATAATCTGGCATTTCCCATTCATATATCTTCCTCATATGTGGATTTGGTTGAGCATATGGGGGAGGGGAGGATAAAAATGATAATCCGTGTAAGCACCACTCACAGAGCTTGAGCTATCCTAGTATTGCGGGTTGTCTTCAGTTGCATGCATGCCCCGTGCTAGAACTAGAGGACCTAGTGGCTCTCTCCGAGATAGGAGGTGAATCTTGTGAGTACAATCTGCGCCCGTCATCCTCGCCATCACCCCCGTTACCACCCTCGCCATCACCCCCCTCATCACCGCCACCCTCGCCATCATCCCCGTCATCATCCTCCCCATCATCTGAGGATGAACTGTCGTTTGATTCTTGGTACGGGGGACTTTTTGTAATTTCTTCCTTATTTGCATCACTATCCTCTTCATCATCATCTTTCGTGGACAGCGTCTTCCCCTTTGCCTTCTTCGATAAACGCTTGATAGGAGGAGGCAAGCGAGTCTTTCTCTTACCAATGTGGGTGTCTCCCATATTCTCCTCAGCCCACTCGTCTATGCTTTTGCCTTTGGTCTTTGTCTGGATAGTGCCGGGGTCTTCTAGGTTAACGACAAATGTTGATGGCAGTGGGTTGTCAGCGTCAGTGCTGTCCTCATCTAAAACTGGAGTAGAATTTGACCTACAACAAAAGTAAGAAACATGCCATGCAAATTAGATTTTTATGACTTATGCTAGATTTTAGACGGCATGTTTGACATATGCTATAATTTATGTTAGAATAATTTGACATATGCCCGTACCTTCCATTCTTCAACCAATCGAACATTGAGTTGTTCCCGCCTGCAATTGAAAGGTTTAAGAGTTGGTCTGCAGGGTCATATTCTATCTCTCTTCGCTGAATTTTTACCTGCTCAAGACAAAGTCTTGAGTTGTAACACATGAAAACAAGCTTGTGGAGCTTGTTATATCCTAATTTGTTGCGGGCTTCGTGTGAATGAAGGCGTAGGACGCGCACTGACTGACGAGCTTCTTGGCAAGCTTTTGAAGCGTTGGCATGTCCGTGCCAAACATGCTCTACCATTGCCCAACACGGAACATCCATTAGTAAGCAGTCTGCTCCACCATTATTGTCGAATGGTACATCGCAAATCACAATTACCTGGGTTAATTTTTTCATGTATTGCTATTTGATAAGCAGTTTGGCCACCGAAGAAACCACCCTTTCTCCTCCACATATCTGCCTCCACCAATGCTTGGGCAGCGGTAGCATTGTCTGTCATTCTATCAAATACCCATCGCAGATCTGTTAGCATGGTTTCAGTATTGCCCCTATTGAAGTGAAGGGATGGGCTCAAAGCCGTAGCTGCATGGAAAAAATACACAATTTAATAATGGATATCTAGTATTACACAATTTAGTAAAACAATTTAGTACTAACATGTCCCAATATAAGTGTCATAAGCCACATCTCTAAATCTGGTATCAACAACCCTTAGGTAGTGCGTGCGGCCGGGCTCTTGGATGTCTCTATACATCCATTCACGGACATTACGGTACATTGGTAGCACGTTGCATATGGATGGAAACTTGTCTTGGTCAACCATACGGAGAAAAGCATACAAGTATTCCACTGAATCGATGCACTCTTTAACACTAGCCCACCAACGTAGATCTGACAAATTTCGATGTGTATATTGTCCATCCTCAGACTGGCAGTAAGAGGTAGCTTGAAACTCTGGACTTGCCATCCACCTCATGAAGGCACTCTTATGCTTCAAAAATCTCGCTAAGAAAGTGTAGTTGGTGCCAAAGCTAGTTGCGTTTCATTTCGCTAACTCTCCGCCAATGGCTTGTTTCATCATAGCATGAAGCTTTCTAGAGTTATATAGCCATCGGCATATCCTCTTTGCACTATCAATGATTGCTTTATTTTGAGGAATTCCCTAATATCCTTCAGTATCAGGTTGATAGTGTGAGCCAAATAGGGCTGCCAAACGATAGACAGGTATTTCTTACTTAGTTTCAAGCACGCCGCTTTGTAGTTGGCACCGTTGTCCGTAACCTTGTGTGATTTTGGTGATTAATGACAAACACATTTAATGACAATGATTGGTTTAATGCTTATTTAATGACATACTCAAATATGCTTATTGCTTTGAGACTAATATGTTTATTGTCAAGATTGCTTTAGTTTCATCCTATTTAAAGGAAAATCGTATATGTCGAGTGGACAAGCTATTCATTCTAAAAGGTACGTCTTATACTAATTATTCCATTGAGACTAACACACTTGATTGCTTATCTTTCGTAGTCTCATTTATGCAAATAAGATGGATTGCTAATTGAGGCATGCAACCACTTTTATGTAAGCACATGGTATTGGTTGATTAGATTTATGCTCGTCATATCTTGTTATATTTATTTGAACATAAATATATTATAAACATGTTGCTTACTCTATAAGATCTTTTGTATTATTTGTTATGTATCAGTGATTATCTTAATCGGTGCACTAGATAAACTTCACCGTGTTTAAATGGTTTTGTTCTTGTAAGCTTTCCATTAATATTCGCACATGCACTTAATTTAGTGAAGTTCAATCTAGATTGGTTCACAACTTCTCTCTTATTTCGAATATGAATTTGCACATGTGTAAGTCACAAATATATTTTCATGTGCATCATTAAGTGAAATTGTGATTATTAAATCATCTCTCTAGTGCATGTAGACCAAACACATATTTACCTTGATACACTTAATAGAGATCTTTCTTATGCCAAGTGTTTCCATTTGTGTTGTGCTTATTTATGTGAAACACTTGGATACTTAATCGCTCATGCATGAATATCAAGCTTATCCATGTTTATTGAGCTTTTGGACTAATGTATTTCACGAGTGGTTTGGAAAGAATTAGGTCATATGAGTTTGTGCAATGACCAATGTACGTTGAAGAATGACGGTTATGTCGAAGTCAATAAGACAACGATATCACCAAGAGTTGAGGACTAAGTCAAGATCGATTTGGCGGGATGATTGTCGAGGAGGATGATCGAGTCAAAGTCAAATGTGACAAGATTCTCACAAGGTGAATCAAGTCAAGATTGACAAGACAAAGTCGCCATCAATCATTTAGTAAAGGTCATCATGCACAATACATCAAGATTGCTTAAGACTAACAACATCGTTGAACCTCAAAATGAAGAAAGAAGACGGCAAGTGGTTTGTCCAAAAGCTTGTATGGTTTTATTTATAAGTTGAGTCTAAGGAATGCCGTACTATTAAGAAGGATGCAACGTTGAATGGCTTAGATGTGTCTCAGGTGCTCAAGTGATCAATTTTTTAGAGAGATCGAGGGAGATAAATGTTGGTGGTGTCGGAAAGTGAGAGTATTAGGTCTTTCGTGGCTTCCTTTGTGGTTGCTGCTCCTATCCTTTGGGATTTAGGAAGTGACACCTTATGGGTTGTGTAGCCCTTATTTTTAGCTTTCCGTAGACACCAAGATCACTGAAATCGAAGTTCGAAGTCAAAAGTTACGTTCGTTTTCGTCAATGGCTGTGTGCTGGTATCGGACTATCCGATGTTGGTCCGGAACATTCCGATTGACCCCTCTCTATCTCCGGTAACAAAAATATCGGAACATTCCAATGTTGGTCCGGAACATTCCGATATGGACCGAAAAAATCCGATACTTGCTCCGATTGACCCCCTCTTTGTCTCGTTGGAAAAATATCGAAACATTCCGATGTTAACATCGGACTATCCGATATCTGTCAGCTTCAAACGGCTAGTTTCTGTGTGAGGCTATTTAGGGCATCCCTCTTCCCCACGGGCTAAGCTTGCCTTCCACACTATTTTTGAGCAGAACTTCCAAGCAACCTAGGGCTTCTTGCCCTCTCCACTCTAGATCCAAGTGATCCTCTTTGTGAGAAGAGTTGGGAGAGGGTGTGAGTGCTAAGTGAGAAGAAGTTGATCTTTGAGCATTTGTGTTCATCTCCGAGTTCGTTCTTTGCGTGCATTTGTTACTCTTGGAAGTTGAGCACTCCTAGATAGCTAGAAGTCGGCCACGAACCACCGGTGCTTTGTGTAGTGAGCCGTGCAAGTTTGTCAAGGCCAATTCCGCCTTCGGAAGGGAAGGAATCAAGGAGTAAACCGAGGGTCTTGGTGCGACCTCGGTGAGGAAAGGGTTGAAAGAGACCCGGGCTCAAGTGTGACCGAGCCTACCTCAACAGAGACGTAGGGTCCCCTCAAGGATCCGAACTTCGGGAACAAATCTTCGAGTCTCCACTTCACTCTTGGTTCCCCACTTGCCCTTTAACTTGATTTACTTTGTGCTTATACTTGTTGTTGGCTAGCACCGTTGTGTTCTATTACTCTCTATTGTGTAGTGGATTGGATTTTGGTGCAAGTATCCATATCGGACTATCTGATATCAACATCGGACTATCCGATATTATTTTCTGTGGTGCTTTAAAAGGTTGAAAATTTGTAACGCCTATTCACCCCCTCTAGGCGACATCCCGATCCTTCAATTCTCCACCCCTTCCTCCAGCAGCACCTTATGTATTGTCTGCATGAAAAACATATCCACAGTACATAGACAGTAGTAGAGCGTAAAACAACAATAAAATAGACGTAGTATACCTCCACGAGGAATTTAGTGTCCTGTGTCTGGTTCGTTGCATCTACTGATTTGTAAAAGTAAGTTATGCCATTGCAGTACATCATGAAGTTTATGATGCTCATGCCAGTCGGCCCAGTCCAAGAATCACACATTATAGTCACTCCATAGTGACCCCAATCTTGTTTCCACGCCTCCATCTCTCTTTTTATTTCTTTCTCCTCGTCACCTAAATATATTCCATCAATATCCCGACCGCTTGGTGATTGCACCGTCTCTCCTACACATGCAACATATGGTAAAGTATGATTAGTTGGCAACAAACTAGTGTATAAAGTAGGAAAAAACAATTTTAACATTTTGTACCTAGTCTTTGTGTCTCTCTTACGGCAGTGACAAAGCAAGGACTATCGGCTTTCATCCCAGGAATGTCGGACGCGTGAAACCATCTGGCCCACCCCATGCCAAGCAAACATTTCACCTTTTTGCCTTCCTGTGAGATTGAGAACCTGCCTCTGTCAATTCTTGGCTGAACCGTGGCTGAAGCATCGATAGGTCGAGGTTCCCTTTGTGAGCTCGATTGCGAGAATATTTGCCACAGCTTCCCTAGTTTAGGCTCAGGTTCACGAGCACCAACCCTACTTCCACTGCCATGCTCATACCTTTCTCTTGCCCGCGTCCTAAAGTCTAACTCCATCCTCGACGCAGCCATGGCCCGCTCATATTGCTCTTGCTCGTTGTACCCTCCGTGTACTGCTGCTGCCATCCTTGTCCACCACTTCCACTCCCAAACATTCCAAGATCACATGTCCCGAAACCCCCGGTGAGTGGGTGCGACTTGGGGCGTGGTGCACAACTGTCTTCACCCAGTGTGCCCTGCCAACCGCATACACCACTGCCATAACCTCCGTAGTGGTGCCCCTGCTCCTGCCAACCGCCAGCCCCTCTACCTCTCCCTGCCGATGTTGCGGCTTCTTCCAATCTAAACCGCTCTCTTGCCTTTTCGGTCTTTTTTTTTTCTGCGGTTCTATCCAGATACCGTCGAAAGAAATCCCTCACCTCAGGAGGGACTGATCCACAAGGTTTTATATTGCTGCCACGACCAGCCAAGTGGTGCTTAAATATGCTTGCGCCGCCTCCCGCTTTTGTTTCTTTGCAGAAATTGCACTTGAATCCCGCTTTCACTTTGTGACCATACTCCCAAACCGGATCACTAGATTCATCCGCCATCTGTTCAACGTCTCACTGCATAGCAACAGAAAATCTCTTCGTATCGTAATAACAAATAAATAAACATGCTAAAATCCTAATCTTTACCTAACCCTAACAATAGTAGTGCATTTATCAAATAAAAAAAACAAATGGGGGGGTCGCCACGGCCATGGCCACGCGCCACACGAGGGCTAGCCGATCGCTAGCTTTGTTAACCGCTAGCTAACTCGGCTATTAGCATTGGCGCCTCGGCCGGCCACCATTGGCGAAGCGCCGCTCCATCGCCTCACCTCGGCTAGCCGTTCAACCGCGCCGATTAACCGCTCGAAGCTCTGGCTAGCCGCCCGAATCGGTCGATCCACTCTAGCTAGCCCCCGGATACGCCGGCTAGCCGCTCGATGCGCCGGCTAACCGCCTGGTTTTCCCGGCTAGCCGTGCGGCTGGGGCGCTCGGGAGGGGAGATGAGCAGAGGGGGTCCGGGGAAAGTGGGGGGAGGCTGGGGCGCTCGGTCTGGGACTCTGGGGAAAGTGTCGGTCACGGGTAGGGGAAGGACCGAAGGAGGCATCATTTATATGGCATATTGGCATATTCTTCCTTTATTTATTTATTTTTATTCATATCAAATGAAAAACACATGAAAATTTCGAATTTTCAAATTCTGTTTCAGCCAATAGTCATATAATAATGTTTACTATTTTATGGAATTTTTTCAGATTTTTTCACGAATTTTCAAATTTAAACCAAATTTGGATTTAATTCAAACCTAGCCGACCGGTTTTTCAAAAACCGACCGGACCGGTTTACCGGTTAACCGCGGTTTTCATCCTGTTAACCGCGGTTACACAATCCCTTCTTGTGGCAGCTCTAACTTATATGCATTGTCAATGATGTTTGCAAGAACTTTATGTTCCATCTTCTCGAGGCATTAATTTGGACTTGCGTTTTTTGAAAAAACAATCCTTGCGCAAATGTAACCAAACTAAGTCCCCTTCCTTGAACAACATTTCTTTTCGACCCTTATCAGCATGTTTCTTGTATTAGGCCTGCATCTTCTCAATGTTTGTTATGATTCTCATGAATCTTGCGATACTTAGCCCTCTTATCCGCGTCCAAATTTACCCTTTCGGGAGACGACAAAGGTAGTACATCCATCAGCGCTATTGACTTGAATCCATAAACAACCTCAAACAGACATAACTTTGTTGTTAAATGAACAACCCGGTTGTATGCGAACTCAATGTGAGGCAAGCACTCCTCCCACAGCTTCAGGTTCTTCTTTAGTATTGCCCCAAACATTGTACCAAGTGTGCCGTTAACAAACTCTTTCTGCCCATCAGTCTGGGGATGGCATGGTGTAGAAAACAATAGTTTTGTCCCTAGCTTTTCCCATAATGTCCTCCAAAAGTAACTAAAAAATTTGGCATCGCGATCCGAAACAATTGTCCTTGGTACACCATGAAAGCGAACGATCTTTCTGAAAAACAAATCCACAACATGAGTAGCATCATCGCTCTTATAACAAGGTATAACATGAGTAGCATCATCGTTGTTTTCTCATTTTTCTTGGATGCGGCAATTGTGTAGCTTCTCTCTCTAATGGCAGCACCAAGTGCGAGTCGTACTCCTTTGCCTTTGT
The DNA here is from genome assembly GCA_036346415.1 of Raddia guianensis. Taxonomy (NCBI): domain Eukaryota; kingdom Viridiplantae; phylum Streptophyta; class Magnoliopsida; order Poales; family Poaceae; genus Raddia; species Raddia guianensis. The sequence goes on from CM070537.1 coordinate 8,114,563, forward strand.
TCACGAAGTCTTTTGCTTCTCACATCGTTTTCTTCGGTAACACCATCATCATATGTGACAAGGAAACAACAATTATTAGGTAATATCATTTCTTCTATAACTAAACAATTTTTTTGTTTAAGAAATGAATTCACCTTTTGTCTGAGGCATCGTGTGCGTAAACGTGTCATTGGACCATGCATGCTAATTGATATAATTGAACATTAAGCAATAGAAATCCATGCATAACCAACTCGGAAAAGAATGGTAGATACGACATGGTAGTCGGGAGAGTAACGACGAAGATGGAACTGCAGCTCCGAGATTGCTAGGTTGCCTGCAACGAATTGCGGTATGTAAGCTTGAAGATGAAGATGGAATTGTAGAGCCGAGATGGTGGCTAGAGCGGTGGCGAGTACGTAGAGTGATCGTTAATGAATTACAACGCCAACAAGAATGGGAGAGACGATCGGCTGAGATGAACTGCGGCAAGATTGTTGATGATAACGAAGAGGTTGATATTGGGCTTGCAACACACAACGGTAATCATTTATGCAGATTTATTACACTTGTACCTTTTATAATAGTTTAGATACAACTGTTCATATAAATATTTCATCAAGTTTTGGTAAGACTAGTTTTTAGATTGATAAATTATACAAGAGATACATAATCAATCTAGTTCCCCTAGCACAACATCTTCATTTTTTCCTCTCGTCGAGCAGGTAAATAGCATCTACCTCCCCCCTAACTCCTCCCCTAATAAATTAGCAGTAGCAGCATCCATGGAAGATCCAGAAAACCAGTCGCCTGCATTTATGAGAGGCAGTTTTAAAAATCGCGCACCGGCACCGCAACGATTTGGGTGCGCAGAACAGAGCCGGAGACACCCCTCCCATCCCATCCCGCCGTCCACCCTCCCGATCCGACGGCCAGGATCCCCCGCGGCGATTTATCTTTTCGTGGGCTCGCCATCGCGTGGCCAGCCAGCCCACTTTCCCCCACCCCACCACCCACCCCAAACAACGCCGCAACGCAACCCCATAGGCCATATCATCTCTCCTCTCTCCTCTCCCCCCTATTCTCCTCCTCCACCTCCTCCTCCCCGACGCAGGCCAGCCAGAGCCGCCCCAGCCGACGGGAGGACGCAGGCGGCTCCCCCTCCCCGCCCCGACGTCCGCCCGCGCCGACGATCGGCGCGGACGAGCGGGGCCGCCGATCGCGCCTCGCCCCCCGAGGGAGCCGATCGGGCCGCACGGTCTTGCTTCCGTACGTTTCTTGATTCTTGATTCTTGCTTCTTGCGTTTCTGGATGCTGCGGAGGCGCGCGTGGGTGGGTGGTCGGCGTGTAAAGATGGGTTCTTGGAGGATTTGGTGATGGGATTGGGGGTCGATGGTGCGCTGGTTGAGATCTGTGGGGATTTGGCCGGACTGTTGGAAATTTCATCGATTCATGGTCTGTTTGAGGGGCAGGGGGTAGATTTAGTGGTAAACAGGTAATCTTTGGGTGGTACATCCAGTTGGGTTTGCTGCAGGGCTGTTCTTACAAGGTCATGTATCTCCTTAGTCCGAGATGGAATCCTGTGTTGTGGGCTAGCTATGTTTTGCATTTCTTGAGCTGGGAATCTGTGTGAAATTCGAGAAAGATGTGAGATTGGTTGGGCATTGAATGTGTAGAACGCTTAGGATTGCATGGACTCAGCCAAGGTGGAGGCTTGCTGTGTACTTCGTAGTCTATTTTTTTTTGTAGTGCAGGCGTATTCAATCCTAATGTGCTCTTGGGTGTACAGACCTCATGTTCAAGTAGACTATCATTCTTTTGACAATTTATATGATCATCCTCATACATGCTCACAATCAAGCAGAAATGTTACAAATGATTAGAATGTTTGATTCTAATATTAGCTTTATGATAATCTATCTTTAAATGATAGTATTTCAGCAAGCAAACTAACTGACTTTTTTTTTTGGCTGAAGCTATGGAAGGGGTTTTGTAGCATTACAATTGGCTGCCACAGTTTGCAACATTTCCACTGTTATTCTTAATAAAACTTTGGCCTTAGCACGTGAGGAGGATTGTATATTTCACACATCCAACATTGTCCTTGTTGATTATAACCATGGATCTGGAGAGGTGTTAATATATAGTATAATGTAATAACTATAGTATCTAGAGATTTAACATGTTGATTGATAGAACTTCTATTCATTTTCATCCTCTTAAGAATTCTCTCTCTGGTATCTTTCAATCTGACCATGCTAAAATTCATTATTCTGAATTTTGATTTTTAACGCTTTGTTGCTCACACTTCTTAGAAAATGCAATGCAATGTTCGTGTCAGTGCATAATTCAACTTGTGTCTCAGAAAACATGTTTAGCAAATAACTTTGGTGACATGGTATTAGCATGTCTGCTATATTTGCTCATATGTGTGCTTCAATAATTTCCAACAAAGCATGAGGACAACTCTATCTTAGTTTTAATTTTGTTTATCTTTATTTTATGTTTTGTATATCATTGATTGTTTAATATTATTTCCTCTTCATGTTTTTCAGGGTGTTTTTTAGTGGATGATGGTTTATTCCATTGAAATCATTTGAGTACCTCATTAAGTTAACAAGGAACACAGTAAGGCCTTGATGCAAAATAATAGGAAAACTATGCTGTCTTCCTCGGAAACATGCCACCTTGGCTCTAGTTCTAGCAACTCAGCCATGGATCAGCAGAATTTACTTCCCAGCAATCCCACCATAGATGGACAGAATTTAGATCCCAATACTCTAGAGAGTGAGAACTTCCCACATTTCTTGCTCAATAGTAATGAGGTGGGAATGCCGAATGGAAACATGATTGGTCAGCAAAATACAGGCCTGAGCTTATGGGATTCAGCTGGATCTAGCTCAGTGGGCTGCCTGGTCGATCATAATAACCTTTTTGAGGCCAAAAGGGATCATTTCGCACCTGCTTTGTCTATGGGCGGCCCGTTAACTATAGAAAGGAGAAGACATGAAGGCAGTAGTTCTTTGCCCCCACACAATTTAAACATAGACCTAAACCTAAATCAGACTGATCAACTTGACACTGATAATGTTGACATGGTCCAGATTAATGGACAACCAGGGATGAATGTTTTTCCTCCAAACAGCGGTCTTTCTACCACTGAGCATACGCTGCATCATGAAAGTTCTTCACAGGCCTTAGGCAGTTCTTCGCACACCGTGAATCTTTTTGATGGTGCAGCAGGCCAGGAAATCGGTGGGTTTGGTGGTCACCGTTCATCTTGCAAGAGAAAGAATATTCAGGGCAGTTTTGCAGAGTCTTCTGCAAATGGAAGCTCACGCAATCAACACCAAAATAATAATATACTTTTACCTCCGCCGTCTACTCATGAACATACTTCTAGTTTAACTATGCCAAACTCTTCAAACTATGGGTTTTCATACCCTCCCAGAGAACACCTGAACCACAATACAACCTCTGCGGATGGCAGTTTCTCTGATCATTATTCATTATATGGTGATCCACATGAAAGTGAAAGATTTCTGAGAAACACACGAATGAGAATAAGCCCAAATGAGTATGATCAATCACTGGCCAATTTCTTGCCAGAGGGAAGTTTCAGGTGTTCAGCTTATACACCTACACAGCAGCAATCTTCTTTTATTCCAGTGCAACCTAGAGCAATAGGCTCTTCAGCAAGTTCTCATAGTCGACCCCATGTACCTGGTGTTACTCAATTCTCACAAAATTTGCACCGACCTCAATCAAATGGTAATTTTCGCTCAAGAACAGGTAGCTCTTCCAGTGCTACTAATGCATCAAACCAGATACCTGCTTCACATGATCCCAATATGAGCTTGTTGAGAAGCGACCTTCCTGAACCCTTTTTGTTAGGTTCATTGGTCTCTGCCGATTCAACAAATTTGCTATCTGCACCGGGAAGCAGAAGCAATCAGCAAAATTCCAGCTCCAGCTCTACACTACGAGCTGCTGTAAATGTAGGACCTCAACAGATATCTGGGTTGAATGCGTCTCAGCCAAATTCAAGTGTAATGTCAAGGAGGTCCTTGCTTGCTGCTAGTGTTTCTCATTCCAGAACTCCAAGCGCTACATTGCAGCACCGTGGTCGTTCATCCATACCACATGAGACCAGGAGCCAACAACCAGGTTCCAGCTCTCGTGCCAATCAGCAACACTATGCCAGGGCAGGTCCCCCCTCTATAGATCGGCAAAGTTCAGGTTACATGGATCTTCATTCTTTTATGCAGAACTTAGCTGCTTCAAGAGATGGAAACAGAACCGTGTCAGAGGTATGCTATCCTAGAGTCATTACATCAAACTTTTCTGTTATTATATTTAGAACTACCATGGTACATATGTTATTTTTCATATCTAAAATGTGCCTTCCCTATCATAGCGGGAAGGGATATGATGCTATCCTAGTGTAAATTCATCAAACTCTTCTGTTATTACTTTAGTGATAATATGTATTTTGCTGGAATTCAAGAAAGAGATATGATACTTTCTATATTTTCTTTTGCAATTTTCTAGTGAGCAAGGGGCTACAATGCCATGAAGTTCGTGCCAATTTATATTCCAAGTTCATTATTATAACTTCTATGCTCATCATTTATTGTTATTTATTGTGTTTGTTCTGTAGTCATTAGCTAAAATATATAAAGCATATGAAGAGATCGCTTTAATGTGTTTTGCATCACCATGTTCTTAGCTCCTACTGTTGACTTTCTATATCAAATTAATCTATTTTTGAAAAAGAACTACTTTTATTTAATTTTCGTGTTTTTTTTTTGTTTCTGCTTGATAAGCCCTTTGTTTTCGTGTGTTCTTAATTGTGCTCCAATCATGAACCTTTTTCTTGTCTTTGGAACTATCCCCTACCCCTTGAAATTTGATTTCACAGTGCTCACACTTATATTGTTTTTCTATCTAATTCTGACAATTGTTTGTCTACAACATGTACTCATTATTTTCCATCCATGGTGTTTCGTTGTTGCAAGCAGTGGATTATGATTGCCTAATTTTCTGATAAGATTTCAGCAAGCTGACTCAGCTGTAACTGTGTTACCTGTGAGCTGATGCATAGATAGTTTTAAAATTCTCAGCTGATGCTGTTCTAATGAATGCATTACTAATGTTATGCATGTGTTTTTTTGTCACCAATTTGTCATTATTTTCTCATGCAGCTACGCAATATGGTTGATCAAATACGTCAAAGCAGGAGTGCAAGACTGGAGGTGAGTTCTTTTACACATTGCTATAACTCCAATGGTTGTATACCTTTTGTGTGTGTGCATGTTATGAAACTTAACCTCCCATTTGTAGCTTGTGCAGGCTGATAGTTCACTAAAATACTCAATATAGCTCATTATTTGTTCCAGTTGATATTGTATAAGTGCCCTTATATTGCAATCCAAAAGCTCCTACCATATCTTACCTAAATTGAAAATAATGATCTTTTGTCTGAAGTTGGAACACAATATTTGAGAAAGTAAGGCTGAGTAGACTGATTTTACAACGCTGGAATTTTGAACAAGGTGTCTATACTTATCTGCATTGCAAAATACCCCATTTTATGCTAATGGAATTTGAATTGTTTTAGGGAAGTATGTTGCAATTCATTTATACAGTTGCCAATGATTTTCCTTCAAAATAAACTGAATGATTTAAAAATTTAACCTTTGTTCAGTAAGCTCCCAAGAAAACGTTTATAAAAATGGTGGAAGACTAGTAGAAAGTCATTTGAGATTTAGATGTTTTTGTAATGCTTGTGTGCAAAAGGGTTGGGTGGTCGGCCCTAGGGTTCCCTTTGACCCATTCTAGTTCATTTGTTTGTATGAGAAATTTAAAAGGTGGACTAGAAATTGTGTTCTTAGTGCATTTCTAGTAAACTAGAGTGTCCCTAGGGCAGGCCCTTTTGTACCCCAACTAGTATGTTTGAATAAACCACTGATTTTCCACAAAAAAAGTGATGTTTACATGTTACTTCCACTCTTTAATCTGTTGCAAAAATATATCACTGTCATTAGCCTTTCAACTCTGACATTGTATCTGGACAGGGTTTGCTTCTTGCTGATCATTCACTTATTGTGAGGAGAGCAAATTTGATTGACAGGCATCGTGACATGCGGCTTGATGTGGATAATATGTCCTATGAGGTAATGAAGTATAACCACATTTCTCTCCATTATTAAGTTATTCCTGAAAAATTGCAGCACCTGCAAGATTTAAGGGGGGAGAGTTATTTGAAATTTTGAATCTGTTTGGACTACTACTTTTGTCTGAAATATGTCTGGGTCAAACTTGTTTCGGCTATAAGCTTATCATACTTTTTTTTTCTGATTATGATATGCCATGAAATGTTTTTACGAACTGTGAATTTTATTTTGTGTCATTCTAAATCACAAACTGATGAACACAAATCCTTACTGCGAACTTGCCAGGCATAGCAGGAACCAGCAAAATTTATAAGTTTTCTAACTACTTTTTAATGGTTGTTTGTATCTCGTACCAGTGATTAATTGGTTGCCAGTTGACATAAAAGCTGTGATTATGTGGACCATTTGTAAGACATGATTGAATTTGTGTTTGATTACTGGAATTTGCTGTTCTCCAGGAATTGTTGGCACTGGGTGAACGTATTGGGTATGTGAGCACTGGACTTAGTGAGGATCAAATTTTGAATGGTTTGAAGCAATGGAAATATGTCTGCATATCGTTGGAAGAACCTCCAACTGGTGTTGAGCCATGCTGTATATGCCAGGTAACACAAAAGTTTGTATGCTATTGCTATGTATGCCATGCTGACATGTTGTGTAATTGCTTTCTTTTAATTTATCTGTTGATTCTACATATTATATTCTTTGAAATTGTCATTACTCATTGTGTTACCTGAACTGGTTACCCTCACACGGTTCCATTTGCCGTTATGGTCTATTATATATAATATTCTTTTTTGGTTGTGTCGCTTGTAGATATTTGGTTGTCTCCATCTCTTCTACTCCCTCCAGTTTCAAAAAACTGGACGTTTTAGCTTTTCAAGCAAAGTGCCAAAAAACTGGACGTTTAAGAGTTTGATGAGCTCTCTTTCCAGTTTTACCCCTGGAGGAGTAATTAGCGGAGACGTTTGGGCTGCTCCTCGATGCATGCATGCAGGCAGCCAGCCCGAAGCGCCATGCACAAAGAATGGACGCATGCAAACCTGCTGAGTAAAAAATGGCGCAATGAATGACACATGCAGGATTCGAACCATGCATCCCTTGATCCAAGAGCAAAACTTCCACCAACTGAGCTATGCCTCATTCCTGCTAATAAATGAAACAATAGCCTTTAATAAGGGCAGCATAGTAAAAATACCCCCTAATAACTATGACCTTGGTATTCTAAATATTGTATAAAACGTCTAGTTTTTTGACACTGGAGGGAGTAATAAGTTGCAAACTGATTTTTTTTGCGTCCTAGGATATGTGAAATGAAATGAGAGGATTACTATTGAATAGCGGAAGTTACCTTAGGTGTCCTTTTTACCTTATCGTTACTTGCATTAGGGCTTAGGGCAACATATCATGTGCAAACAAGCTTCCGGTGCAGTGACCATGCAACCAAACTAACAGAAGTCATGAAAAATTCTGAAAAAAATTTGTAGATCTACTCCTAAACTTACTCTACCTGTATATAAAATTAGAAGTTCAAATTCATACTATGTTGAGAGTTACAAAAAAGAGAATTCAATCAATTTTAACCTTCAAATTTGTCAGAATTCTCTTTTTTATGATTCTTATATTGATTGAATTTGGTCTTGAAACTTCATAAAATAGGTAGACTAAACAATGAAGCACAACTACAATTTTTTCAGAATTTTTTCACAACTTCTGTTAGTTTGGTTATACCGTGATTGCACTGTAAGCTTGATTGCATAGCATATGTTTCCTAAGATATGATAAGGTGAAAAAATGGGCACCTTAAATTAATCTGATTACTACACAAATCAATAGAAAAATTGAGTCAAGTAGCTTTTGCCAGAATCTGAAATAATAAGCACAGCATAACAGCAAACCAAGCGTTAGGCATAATAGCATGAGCAGCATTCATAGAGGATTCCGTTTGTGTTTAGTAGGGGTGGCTGGGTGGGCATTTGGTTCTTTAGGCTTTTGCGGTTTGGTTCTCAGTTTTGAAGGAGTTTGGCTTTCCAGTTTGTGGCACCAAAATTAATTGGAAAAGCCTGGAACCGAACCTATAAAACTAATTTTTTTGGTTCGGTCTCTTTGATAAATCGGTAAACCAAATTGTTGATTCCAATTGACACTTTGTAGATCTGGGATCCAAATCAAGAATTACCCAAAAAAGCATGGAATTGAACCAACCAAATCGGAGCATGGAACAAATCCCTCACTGGCATCTGAACCAACCCAATCAATGCACGGAACGAACCCTTGGAAGTTAATCACCGAACTACACGCACTGAACCTGAGTAGATCTGTGAGCAATGGGTTGCAGCCTTGCAGGCTCCACGCAAGAGAATAACAAATTGAGGCAGTGTTGGAGTAGAGGGAAGACTCGTCGAGGCGATCTGGTGGAGTAGCAACGGAGGAGGAAGCTGGCGAGGTGGTCTGGAAACTAGGTGTTGTGGCAGTCAGGGCTGTGGGGAGTGGGTAGGGGATCGGTGGTCGGGGACCGGATTTGGTGCGTGCGAATGGGGGATGGGCCGGATGGGCTAGTGGGAGTTTGGGGGACTGGGAGCAGCTTTTGCGGTTGGGTCTTGGGCCATGTCGCCTGTCTGGAAGATGTGGCAAGCAGGCTACGACGTGGTTTGGTAAATCGGTGAGATAGGTTTACAGCTACAGGAAACCGTACCAAAAACCATATACTGAACTAGGCCGAAAATAAAATTGAAAAAAAACGAATATTCGGTTTGGTTTGGTTCGGTTTTCAGTTTCAATAGGCCCATCCCTAGTATTTAGTGTTGAAAAACCTCATACTGTCTTAGTAGGCAAGCGAAGGGGATGATAGTTATTTGGTGGTTGTAGGCCCCTCTTAATAATTTGAGTTTCAATCATTGCATTTATGTCCATGTCAAAAATACAGGCTTGACATATTCAATGTGACTAACCCCCATTTTTTCTGCTAACAATGTGGAACAGTAATTTCTTGCATCATCATTCACTTGTCTACTTCTGTTCTGGTTTAGCTATTCAGATATTTTTAGTCCTATTACTAAATTCTAATAAGTTTTATTAGCACCAGAGGAAAAAGTGGAACATAAAACAAGCGTGAAATGCAGAGTGCATGTTTTGAATGAATTATTTAGTGTCATGTGCATGTGGGCCCCAATGGGCATAGGCTATGGAGCTGATATTACTGTTGACGCGCACTGCTCATGTTTTTTTAACAGTAACCTGCAGCTAGGTTTACTATGTTGTTAAGTTTGGTCATTATCTTCTCTGTTGAGTCAGTCTGTCCTGTTATTCTGTCGGATTTCAATATGGCTAGACTATATATATGCACTAGTCATCATTAGCAAGGCAAGCAAATAAAGTATCAAGTTCTTATTTGCTGTTCCAGTACACACGCAGTGGCCCTTCTCTGCCGAGTCGTTAGCATGGAAAGGAGTCTGTCCTGTTAATCTGTTGGACTTCAATCTGGCTAGACTATATATATGCAATAGTCAACATTAGCAAGGCAAGCACATAAAGTATCGAGTTCTTATTTGCTGTTCCAGTCCACACGCAATGGCACTGACGGCGAAGCCATCTCGCATGCGTTCTGACTATAAGAAGTGAACTACTCTGGGCAGCGATTAATCTTTTAATATCATCACTCTTTCAGATGAATTTTTTTACTTGTTTACAATTAGATCCATACATAATTTTTTCCAGTACTCGTATATATTTATAGCCTATATTGCCCTTGGATCTTGCAGGAAGACTACGCTGATGGCGAGGAAATGGGCAGACTGGACTGTGGACATGACTTTCACACTGCGTGTATCAAGCAATGGCTGGTTATAAAAAATCTGTGCCCTATCTGTAAAAAAACAGCATTGGGCACCTAAAGCATTCCGGGCAATTTCTGCCTCTGAAAGCCGCCGCTACAAGCCCTGGCACCTTGGGGCAGATGGGTGGTTACAAGCATGTTACACCTTCCTCCCAAGACCCGACATACAGGTGGAATTTATACTAATAGGTGGTACATGGTACTTACCGGAAGCCAATGGCAGTAGACATGGAGTTTTCTTTTTTGCTCAAACCTAGACTTGATATTTGAAATTTATTCAATGACATTCAATTTTACTTGGGCATTCTCTAATTATTTCCTGTTTATTCTTATGCTGGCCCTGGTGATTTCTTGTTTTCCATTGAGTGGAAGACTTCACGTACATCCCTTTTTCTTTAAAAAAATGCAATCACAGGGGGAGAAATTTATGCATGCTTGTATGAGAAATGCCGTTCATACAAAATCAGTTGCAGTTATATTAGTGCATCTGTAGTAGACCTGTTCATGGGCGGCTCGGCCCGGCGAGCCCGGCCTGGCCTGACCGGTGCATCGGGCCAGGCTTGGGCCTCGGTCTAAAGCCCAGTCGTCGGGCTGGGCTCGGGCTCGAGAAAATTGTGTGGCAAGCTGTGGTCGGGCCAGGCTTCGGGCCGGGCTTTTGGGCTTTGGGTCGGATTTGGACTCGAAACCGAAGTTCAGAGCGTCGGGCTTGGTCTCGTAGGACTGGGCTTTTCCAAGTCCGGCCTGGCCTGGCCCGGCAGATGATCAAGCCTAATCTGTAGGCATGAATTCTCTTGTGGCATGGCAAGTATTTGCAACCCAAAGGCCGCAGGGGTTGTAGAATGTTAAGCATCAATGGTTGTTTTGTGCGAGTTGTAAAATGTTATTCCCTCCGTTTCAAAATATAAGGCGTGTTTTGACTCTATAAAAATCTTTAAAGGTAGAGTTTAACTGTTAGATTTCTCTATTATATATTATGAATTGTTACAATATAATATTGTATCAAAAGCACTATGAAATATGAATAATTTGATACAACTTTGATATACTAATGATGCATATTATTTGATTTATTTATAGTCAAAATTTAATAAGTTTGACTTTTCTCTGGTCAAAATACATTTTATATTTTGGAACGGAGGGTACCTTTGTAGGCATTTTTGTATTGCAAGCATTGATAGAACAGGGAAAGTACTGATTTGATTCGTTAAGAGGGTGGTTTTTTTGCTTTGTAGGGGTGGAAGACTTGTGTAATGATCTTACATCAATCTAAACCAGATTGATGTGTTGATATGTTTAGTTTTGTAGGCAGAAAACTATAATAAACAAACAATGCAGCTCCAAAATTTTAGCAGATACATATAGCTTGATCTCCCTCTGTGTGCTACATGAGTACTAGTTTGATTGCCATAAATAAACTGGTCACAGTTTATGCAGTCTGGTCAGCCTGCTCGGTCTGCCTGTGCAAATTATCTGCCTCGTTCTCGCCGGAGAGCTCCTCGAGCGACTTCCCCTTGGGCTCCGGCACCAGGAACGTGAAGAAGAAGCCGATGACGTTGCATCCGGCCAGCAGGAACAGCGAGTTTCGCATGCCGATGCCCGGCGGGTACCCGGCCTCCGCCTTGGTCGGGTCCGTGCTCTGCGCGGCGTACAAGAACCCGAACGCCCCGACGATGGCGCCGGCCTTCCCCGCCGCCGCCGAGATGCCGTGGCACGTCGACCGCAGCCTCGCCGGGAAGATCTCCGCCGGCACGATGAAGGTGGTGGAGTTGGGCCCGAAGTTGGCAAAGAAGAAGGTGAAGGCGTACATGACGACGAAGCCGACGTGGTTCCCCGGCGTTGTCCAGTGGTGGTATGGGACGGCGAGGCCGAGCATGAACGCCGTCATGAAGAAGAAGCCGGCGAGCTGGATGGTGAAGCGGCCTATGATGTCGATGAAGAAGACGGTGAACCAGTAGCCCGGGATGGTGCCGCAGAGCGCGACGAGCGTCTGCGCGCGGGAGATCCTGAACATCTCCTCGAGGGCGTTCATGGTGTCCGCCTTGGGCAGCCACTGGACGGCCGTGTAGATGTCCTTCTGGAAGAGGTTCTGCGAGTAGAAGGCGATGTCCAGCACGAACCAGCACACCGCCGTGCCCAGCAGGTGGTGGCCATGGCGCCTCGCGAACTCCCGCGAGAAGAGGCCGTATTGCTCCGGCCGTGCGAGCGCCTCCTCCGCCTTCTGCTGGTCTTCGACGAGCTCCACGTTGAGCACCCGCGCCATGTCGGACGTTGCCTTCTTGGCGTCCTTGGCGACCAGCGCGGTGTATCGCGCCGTCTCCGGCATCTTCATGCGCCAGTAGTAGGTGAGCAGCGCCGGGACGGCGCCGAACATGAGGACGATGCGCCAGGCGTAGTCTGCCTGCGGCACGGTGGAGCCAGCCCGGTCTTCCCCGTAAGCCGGCGCGCTAAACCTCGCCTTGAACGCGGCGGACACGATGATGGCGACGACGCCGCCGGCGAGGTTGCCGAAGCCCTGCATGGCGAAGACGGCGGCGATGAAGGCGCCGCGCGTGCGCTTGTTGGCGTACTCGGACATGATGGTGGCGGAGAGCGGGTAGTCGCCGCCGATGCCGAAGCCGAGCCAGAACCGGAAGAAGCAGAGCGTGGCCATGACGCCGTTGGCCGTCGAGCCGAACGAGAGGCCGGAGGCGAGGCACGCAATCACCATGAGCATGAGCGTCATGCCGTAAACCTTCTTGCGGCCCATCCTGTCGCCGAGCCAGCCGAAGAAGAGCTGGCCGGCGAGCGTGCCGCAGAAGGCGACGCCGTTGACGGCGGCGGAGACGTTGGGGGGGAGGGAGCCGGGGGCGCCGGAGCTGGGGTCGAAGTAGTAGATGCGGCCGAGGAGCTTGGTGACGAGGGAGATGGAGAAGAGGTCGTACGCGTCGGTGAAGAACCCCATGCCGGCGATCACCACCGCCGTGAAGTGGTACCACTGCGTCTTGGCCGTGTCAAGGGCGTCCAGAACCTTGTGCTCCCCAGCTGCCATTCTCGCAACGATTGGCTATGGCTCTTCACCTGTAATTGCGCATGATTAATTGTTGTTTTTCCATGTAACTAAGTTTATATATATTCTATTACTGTAAAATGTATATGCAATTGTACTGTAATAAATAGTCGACTGATATTATCAATGAAATCAGCAGACTGTTGTCTAGCAAGTCTGAAAACCTAAATCTTGTTTGTCGACTTAGTCTGACAGTTTGTTGAGAGAGAGATGATTGATCGACGGACAAAAGCCTACGTGGCTTATAATCTGAAAGGTTTTTGCTCCCTCCATTGCGTTACTTAGGGCTCGTTTGGGAATCCAAATCCCCGCAGGGATCCCGGCCCATTTTCCCGGGTTCGCACCTGCGTGGGAATTTTCCACAGGGCCGAACGGTGGCACGTTTGGGAGCCCAACTTCCCAGGGACGTTCAGCCCCTTCCCCTCCTAACCCACGGGGAAGTCGCCCTGGCCCAGGCACCAGTGGATTTTTTCCTCCCCTCCCATCGTAGTTCGCTTGCTCCCAGCCTCCGCCTCCGCCTCCTCCTCTCCTCTCCTCCGCCTCGGCCGCCGCCTCCTCTCCTCTCCTCGACGCCGCCTCGGCCGTCGCTTCTCCTGCCCTTCTCCTCGGTCACCGCCTCGGCCGTCGCCTCTCCTCTGCCTCGGCCGCCGCCTCCTCGGCCGCCGCCTCTCCTACCCTCCTCCTCGGCCACCGCCTCGGACGCCTCGGTCGCCATTGTCTTGGCTGTCTGGTACATCTCCTCCGCCGCCGTCATCCTCTAGCTTGCTCTCGCGCCCACCCTAGTCCTGGCGGCTGGCAGGAGGTCGGATCTGAAATTGCGACGGCTAGAAGGTCGGTTTCTTGGATGTAGCTACAACCAGCGTTGAAGGAGCCTATTTCTTGGACGCAGCGGCAATCAACAGCGGCGGCTCGCTCTCCGACAGTCTGCAATCAAGGAGCAAGGTATCTTTTTAACTTGTAAGATTGGTGCAAGATTGGTGTTCGTAGCATTGCCGGATTGGTGCAAGATTGATGTTTAATGCTGGAATAGAAAAGTCGGATCTTGCAAGATTTGACACTGGAACTAGAATTAAATCATGTGGCTAATTGCCAATCTGCACAACAAAGCAGAGTTGGTTGGAATATCAGGAAATGGCATCACGCATGTAATACAATGTCATGTGTCATGTCATCCGACCCACACTCGCCTTTGCTTTCTGCATGTAGAAATTGGTAGTTTGCTGACACAAGGATTGTAGGATGATCATCTAATTTGCTTGCTTGAATGCTACTTGCGGGCAGAAAATAAACAGAGACACTGATACTAGAAGGCCTTGAGTAATTCTAACATGCAATGCCGGTTGATAATTGTTGGTGGCTTGGTGCCCCCATAGCATTTTTGATGTGTTACGTCTCTAGTGCTGATTGTGCTATTAGCACTCTGATAATATTCCTATTCAGTAACAAGTCATATTGATAACACATAGAGACTGATTCATGGCCCCAGTTGCCCCCGTCTTCGGCATCCTGGGCGAGCTCCAGATCTGGGTATGTACAACTTAGTACAATCTCAAATAGTGCTGAAATAAAAACTTGTGAAATCTTTGTCAGAAAAAGATTAGAGTGTTCATACTGTTTGGTCATGGAGTAAAATCTACAATGGCTGCTCATTTGCTTATACTTAGATTTAAAAAAATATTATTTCCTCTATTTTCAACTCTATACCAGATCATATATCTACTTGTCACCGTCCGTATGATCATCTACTTGTATTGGTACGGTAATCTTATAGCTGCTTGTTGAAATTTAGAGCTCTCTTGTATTGGTATGGTAATCTTACATATAGCTAGCTTGCTTACCCATGAACTTGCTTAAAAATAACAATGAACTATTTTATTTGCTAATATGTTGTATTGCTTCTTGTTGTGGGTTAAACAAAAATAGTAAACTTAGATTCTAGCTTTTGAATCTGCTATGTTTTATTGAATTATTGGTATGGTTTGAATTATTGTTCTAGAATGCTATGTTCTGTTACCATGATTTGCAGCATCAGTAGGTAGCATTAATAACCTAGTAGAAACTGCATGCTTAATTTGGATGGCTTTGGAACACTGGAATTGTCCTATAAAAACTTATGCTATCACTATGGAATGAATCTCAAATCCGTCTGTACCTCACCCCAAATATCTTCTTCTCATCCTGATTTCATGATTTATTATAATGCAGGGTTGACATCAAGGAGAAAAGACTAATGTTGAATGGACTGTAGGAATATGATTAAGTCAGGGCAAAAGTGATGGAACCATTTTCTTTCCATATGGACAAAAAAAAAAAGCAAACTTGCTTGTATTTACTTTGTTGTCACATGCTATGAAGATGCAGTGCAATATATATGTGTATTTGCTAAAGCTTTTTGCTGTTTTTTTTGTGGATGAATATTGTATTGCTGCTATAGCTTAGTAGTAACAGCATGGATCATGTGGTATGAATGTTATGCTATTAGCAGCAGTATCAGTATGGATGTTATGTTTTTTTTTTGGTGTTATATCCTGTGTAATAGCAGTATGATATTAGCATCAGTACCAGTATGGATCTTGTTCTATTTTTTGATGTCGTGCTATTAGCAGCAGCAGCAGTAGCAGCTGGCTAAGCACTAAGCAGCAGTAGAGCATTATCGAGTAGCAAGTAGACAGCACTAGAGCAGTAGCGAGTAGCAGGTAGCCACTGGCTAAGCAGCGCTGTACAGACTATCCCCTTCCATCCCCGTTTTGGCGTTTGGCTACCCGCTACTCAGGGATTGCTTCCGCGTGGCAAACCCAGGGAAACAGGCGGAACAAAAAATTCCTGTCAGGGATTGCTTCCCTGGAAAATTCTCCCCTGAGCATCCAAATGAGCCCTTAGAGAGAGAAAAAAATACTAAAAAAGTTTTAAGTGTTCGGGAAGACCTTCATAAAATGGATATAGAGCAATGACACATTTGGCTTATGAGAAAGGATGTATTTTCGATCTACCCTACATTATAGTATGAATCAAAGCTGAAAAAACAAGCATAAGGGCTAGAGAGAAAAAGCGGGATGTTTAAAAGCTAGTTCACGCATATATAGTTACCATTTTGGTTCTAGACGTTATGCAAACCATGTACGTCTGCCAGTGTGCTTAGGTATAGAGCCATGCTGAAATACTTGATTATATTTTCACAGCTTGTGGATGGTAGAAAATACGGAAACACTTGCGCCCGTACGTCCGGCGAGCCCGGATGCCCGCGCGACGCACGTGAAACGCGCGGGGACATGCACTGTGATGGCATGCAGTGGGTCCCACAAGCATTTTTTCTTTTGAAGGCCATAATTTTTGACTTGGTGCTCTAATCCACAAACCGTTTGCACCAACGTGTTCCTCGTATTTTTACGAACAAAACAAGATGTATGTTGCCATATAACTCTTAAACTTACCTGGTGAAACTTGGGTTTCGCAAACTGAAACTTAGATTTCATATTCGTTAAACTTGCCGAACTGTCAAGTTTCATCAGGTTTAATGCAAGTTTCAGCAAGTTTCAACAGGTCCCACACAAGTTTCTTCAAGTTTCATCAGGTCAATTGTTTCAACAGGTTTCATCCAAGTTTTATCAGGTTACATCAATGTTTCATCCAAGTTTCATCAGATTTTATCAGCACACGACCAAGTTTCATCAACACACGGCCAGGTTTCGCTAATATAGGTGTAAGTTTCATAAGTGCATTCTCATAGTTTCACTTAAATTTTTTTTGAAAAGTGATAAAAATAAAAAAATTTAAAAGTATTTAAAATGGGTTGCTCTCGATTTTAGAAGAATTATAAAATTTATTCCATACATTTTAAACACTGTTTAAATTTTATACAAAAATCAGAAGTTTAATTAAAAATTTAATCAACTGTACTGCTAGCAACGACTAACAACAACTCACTGGTCTCGCGCACACAGTAGCGCTCGGATGCGCATGGTGCCGTTGATCCAATGGCTCAGGCTGGTCTGGCCCGCCGTAGAAAATAAGAACATGCATGCGGTTTCTGTTGAACTTCTGGAATGGCCTTCTACTTACGTGGCTTTGGACACATCTACGTGGTTGCGTCAGCATGATTCTATGCAATCTTTTATTCCGTGGTAGCTTGAATATAGATAAAACGGAAGCAATTTTTTCTTCGGAAGTGTTTATCACGATGAGTAACAACGGAACCAACCTTTGCAAGTGAAGGCTCGACAACGGAGCCAAAATTAATTACGAACACTTAGAACTAATTTTGAATTAACATGTTATGGAAAATAGTAAACGTTTAAAACTCACGAAAAGGCTTTGTGTGTTTGGCATATCAACACAACATTATGTTTCTTAATTTGATTGAAACAAAACCATAAGTATAAAATGGATTACGGAGGGGCATAACCTGAAATCATGACAACTTACACCGACTGAAACAAGCAGTACTGAAAGCATAAAGAAAAAATTCAGGAAAAAGGTCGTGAATAGTAATACCTGACAGCACTTATTACTTTCTTCAAAGACGAGGTACAATTGTAGTTTGCTACGGCGTGCGGAGATCAAGCGGTGCTATTTATAACGAAGAGAAGGCAAGAAGCTTGACGGCTCCGTTTTCTTATTGCTTGCAGCTCCTCTGCACCTAATATATTTCTCTTCCTATATATACCGTGGCAAACATGCGATGCATTGCGTAGTCAAAATATGCCATACATGTGTCCAGCTTTTCTTATGGGTTTCCTGTTTGAACTAGCTTGTGGACGCAGATGATTCCACTACTGCCAAATGCCATTGCTGTCCACGTTGCAGTTAGCGATTCGGGTTTTGACTTTGCATCGGATTATTCTCTTGTGATTCCCGTAGAGTCCGGCGATCAAACGCAAACGTGTAGCGGGCGCAGTATGACAATTGTCCGTGGTGCAATTATCTTGCTACAGCCACGGCCACAGTTATTTGAGCATCACCGTCGCGAGATTTAAAGGCATACTTTATAATACAACTCACAGCATACTCTATCCATCCTTCTATAATATATGATAGGCTTCCTTCACGAACAGTGCAGTGTCCACACTAATATAGCAATTAAAGTGGCTATGCTATAAGGAAGTTCACATTATTTTCCATTAGATAAGGTTAATTTTTATTAGATAAGATTAGATGTTTTATTTTAAACATTTTTTCTTAGGGTACAAGTAAGTCATCTCTATATATTGCAGGAAACACCAGATTTCTCGATGGCCTAGACCATCGAGAGAACTTCCAAAACTGTTGTGACAGAGGCCAGACGTAAAAAGGCCAGGTCAACACTCGACGGCCTGGTGTTGGCGTTTCTTATGGTCAAGTATTTTGTCGTAATTCCGCAAGCGCACGAAACACCTTGTAGCATTTTCACCTAGGAGTATTCTAGGGTATCGTATTTTCTCAGGGAAGCAGGATAAAATATATCAATAAATAGGACTAGCTTCTTTGCTAATATATATACGCACCGGCTAATAAATAACAGGAGTAATGATATAATAGATATTCAGGATAAATATGACACGCACCAGAGATTCGATAAAAACAAAGCGACTATCTAATCAGGAGAACAACGAGCCGAGTAAAATTTCCTGATTTTAGTCTTATCAAAGTACCAAGTATGAGCTATCTAGCAAATATAAATGAAATGCTTAGGTTCAGTTCGGAGCTTGGAAGATCCACTACTACCCGCTATCAGTTAATAACTCTGTATAGTTATGGTCATCTCTGATTGAGCTCAATCTACTGATCCAACCCGAACATGGTGGACTACAACTAGATAGCCAGGGCTGTCACCACCCAACTACCTACCACACAACCCGTGGAGTTGGGTGCAAATCAAGTCAATATTAGTCCTAGACACCACATCTACTACTAATACCAATAATTTCTCCCGGGATCCTCAGAGAAATATCCCATCTTAGATAACAGAGCTTCTAAACCTGAACTGATTCCCAGTGAACTTAAACAAAGCTCTCTCTCTCTCTCTCTCTCTCTCTCTCTCTCTCTCTCTTAATTCCACACTCGATAAGTAATGCGGAAATTATAAATGCTTAGCTAAAATAAATAAATAGGACTCCTTCGAAACTCCGAGACTAATCTCGACTCGACTCTAACTCCCTAGGAACTATCCTACTTAACAAGTGATAAAGTGAGTTCTCTATGCATGGTGTGTGTGTGTGTGTTACAAGCAAGAGTGTGCCCCTATTTATAGTGTAGGAGTGCCTTAGGGGATACCTTGGCTCGGCAAGACGCAGCTGACTGACAGGTAGGGCCAACCGGCCCTTGGATTGCACCGCCTTCACTTCAACGGCATAGTTGTGCTTCCAAAGAAGGTTAGGGAGGCATCTGAGGCTGCTTGGAGTGAGAGCCAAGCCGGCCGGCCTAGTTAGGGCTGACTAGCCTAGAGATTTTGCCTCTCGGATTCTCTTCTCAAGTTTGTTTGGCAGAAGAATAGCTGTTCTTGCATGGGACCATCAATCCAAGTGAAGTGATCTTTGTGGCATTTGTTTCAAACCGACGTGTACCGACGATGGTGATCACCTATGAGTGTGCTCCTCAGATTATGGGAGAAAACCTAGCTTGTTTGGCTCAAGAGTTGAGCCGGAAGATTTGGTGGGGCTAGTCGGCCTAGGGTAGATCGGCTAGGCCCACTTTGACCCCGTTTTCGTCCAATTTTTTCTGATATATTCCTACATACACACACTTACCAAAACTTGTGGAAATTTATTAGTTTAACACAAATTTCTAAAGCCACGACCACAATTATTACATGCATTTTGGCCCCAACTAATATAGGATAGGTTGTCTTTAGGCATGAACAATATCGTGAGTACAATAGCGGTGTACATAACATCCACAATAGTATAGCAATCGGGCCCAAAGCGACTATGCTCCAAGGAAGTTTAAGATTACATCACATTATTTATCCATTAGATGAGATTAATTTCTATTGGATAAGATTAGTTGTTTTATTTTAACATTTCACTCTTAGGGTACAATAAGTCATTTCTATACACTTTAGGAAACACTAGATTTCTCAATGGCCTCAACCATTGAGAGAACTTCCAAAACCGTTGAGACAAAGGTCGGATGTGAGGAATGGCTGGGTCAACATAGTCGACTACACTTGATGGCCCGACTGTCCAGAGTCTCGATGGCCCGATAAGAAACGATCGAGGGTACAACCGTGAGGTCACTTAACGATTGGTGCAAGTACTCTCGACGGCCGCACCCTAGCCGTCGAGAGTATAGTAGTTGACTCACATTAGGATGCCACTATGTCATTGCGCCACTGCAAGCTCTCTCGATGGCCTTGTGCAGGCCGTTGAGAGAGCTTAGTTCCATGGGCTAAGCCTTGGAGGCGAGGGTGTTTTGACGATTAGGGAGTATGTTGAGACCCATGTGGAGGGTACCACAGTTTGATGATGAATATATGTGACAAGATGGAATTTGAAGTGTTTTGAAGAATTTGAAATGGTGCATTTGTGGAAATTGTCGTGGAATTGGAACCGGACCATTGTGAAGAAATTGAGCTAGTAATAGTTTTGATCAGACGTGGTCTGGTGGAATTTGTTAAGCTGACACATGGTGTGTTAGGGCTTGCTAATTGTGGTGTCATAAATGTATTATAATGTTCGTAATTTTGTGATGGTCTAACCTTGTAGGATAGGTAAGGTGTGCTAGTTTCGTGTATGTTAACCTTAGTGATGCAGGTATCGGCGGGTACGTGGCTGACGCTTCGCGGGGACAGCTGGAGGCTGGTGCTTCCGAAGGTGTGCAGATGATCGGGTTCGATGATCTGGCGGTCACATGAGGTGGTGCACTCGAGAAGCTTCGCCATGGCAAGGAATCCGAGGCAGCTGGCGACTACGGCGTCGGTAACCTGGTGGTGAAGCTTGTTGGACCGGTGGGTCCAAGCATGGGCTGGCGACCGAGGAAACGGCAAAGATATTTTCTGAGGGACTATGGGGAGAATATTCACTCTCAGGAGTGTGTATTGTAGTGTGTGAGTTGTACACCACTCATCCTCAAATGAAGGGTGGAGATGTGCTCTAGGGTTTTGGGCATCTCACCCTTGGGCTATAAATTGAGGGGAGGGGAGCACATCCTCTTCCCCTTAGAACTGAAAATTTCAGAAATAGAGATGGTGAGTTGGGTGTCTAAGGGTGGCACCTAGAGTGCTTGTGACCACATAGAGTGTTGTTTGTAATCCCCCAACTTCTATGCAATGAAATCATTCTTCTCCACGAACATCTTGTGTTGAATTGCTATTAGTTCTTCTCGTTTTCATTTTCCTTTTTGGAGCTCTTGTTTGAAGATGAATCTTTGTTAGATGAATCTTTGTGATTTCTTGCTGATTCTTGATGGTCTATGATGCCTTGAGATTAATAATATGATTTGACACACACTTTGCAACCATATGAGAGGTAAGAAATCAAGTTCTTGACTTCTTGTTAATCTGTTCAGAAACTTACATCCGTGCAGCAGTCAGTCAATGTTTTTCTTGAAAAATCTAGAAAAATTATTTTTGGATGATTCCTACTGGAAAAGATGCGTGACTCAGTTACCCATCTGTGGTAAAATGTTGAAGTCCACTGGTTTCCTCGTTTGGGAGTTATGAGGTGAAACCCGAGCTTCAAGCAATGCTCTGACCCACTCCTGCGAGAGTTCTAAACCTCGTTCTTCCATATGGCTGCTAACGGCTCCTGTTTGGGTGTGCAAGAACTCACATACATAGTAGCCACATAAACTTGTGCCAGGCGGCTGACACAAGATATGTGGATAAAAAAGATAACAGGGTGAAATGGGTACATGAAAAGTTATAAGCTACCTAACTAAAAAGCTAACATTACCTTAGAGGCGCGTACAACACCAAATTGTTGTCTAAATTCACCCTCTATCTTCGCACGGAACCTTTCGAATGCACAACACACATGATTATGAACTTTTAATGATTACAATTTATTTCAATTGAAAGGAAATAGAATTGCTGCAATATTAAAAGTAACAGGAATGTCGGTTGAGCAAGTCAATCATGCCTTGGTACCCGCTAACTTGATGCCTTAATGAGTAAAAAATAGTAATCTGGATATGATCTAGCTCGATAATCATAAGGATCAAATAATAACTATACATAAAAATATATATCAATGTATGTATGTAATTAGTTGTAACATCGTGTTATGAAAAAAGATTAGAACGAGTCGGTGCGAAATCACGTACTCATAGTTCCATGGTAGATATATCTATGAATGAAAATTTTGACCCATGAGAGCTTCGTAAAGCATGTACTCTATGACTGTTGGTGAGTATGTGAGCATCTTCTGGTTCACTTTTAATGGGTCGATGAATCCTCTGTCAAATATTCTATTCCTTCTAAATCTTTGTATCTCCATTCTACATAAGATGGATATGTAGTTAATTGTGCTAACAAAATAGTATAGCATGAGGGATTTCTGCAAAGAAGACACTTATAGAACCAAACAGCTCATCAGGCCCACGTTGAGGGCATCGGTCTGGTAGAGTTCGTACATCACCTCCCATTCGATATAAAATGAACCTTCCCTATGTAAGAAATCTTCTTACATGTACTTGACAGCGGACGACTCTAGACCATTGTTGTACTAGGTTTACAATTTAGTACTCTTATTTAGTTTAACATTTATTGGTATGAGGAGTAATTCTACCAAGTCTTTACCTAGTAGATGTTGACATTTTTGCTCCAAGTCTAAGTTGTTGTGAGATATGATATGACTATAATTAGAGCTTAGTTGCTCATACCTCTAGTAAGGAAAAGTCTCGAAATTTTTTTTTTATGATATGTTCCTCATTGGGATTTTCTTCCCACCAAAGACAAAAGTACTCAAAAGATTAAACCTACATTTTAGCCACTTATGGTTGTGTTGAGTTTTGTCAAAACTTGTGACCTTAAGGAGTAGTGATTCTTCAAAGCCGGTCATTTCCTTTCGCGTACCCTTTTGATTGCTAGCCTTTTTCATATCTGGCAATGCTAGATTCCACATTGGAATAAAGCATCCATTCCACCAGATATTCCTCCCCAAATCAAAATGAGCCAAGTTCTTCAATGTGTCCACTATATACCTACCTATACAGTCTATCCAATTAAAGACTTCAAAGTTATCATGAGCCATCACTCAATCTTTTGAAAATTGAGATGCTAAAAAAAAGAATGAGAAAAAAAGAGAGAAAAGAAAAGAGGAGAAATTCATGATCTCCTAGAAAAAAAAAGAGAGTGAGAGAGAGAGTTGAAAAAAATGGCTCTCTAAAAAATATTTCATAAAAGGGATTTGCTCAAAATAAAGAAGTCGTATAGACTGTTTCCATAAACACAAGATCCGATGTGATGGACTAATTAGTACCTCACATCCTTGCACTTATGTTTCTTCATTCCTTTGGCGTGAGTCCATTCTCTCCCTCACCCCTGGACATTATTTCTCTAATGACCGGAATGCGAAGTGACACGGTCTTCATTAGGTCCAATTTTTGACTTAACAAAATGATGCAGCCTAAGTAGGTCCCTTCTATCCCTTCCTTGAGCTCCACATAAGCCTTTAGAATATAAGGATGAGAATTGGCCTAAGGCTTTGGTGAGGATTGAATAAATACCACTTGAGCGATTTGAGAGTACCAATAGAGGAACTAAAATTTTTAAAGAAAACATTTTCTGAGACCATTCTGAAAAAGGATAAGCTAACAATGCTCTGTCTTGGTTGTTCTATCTTTCAACTGCCTAAGATGAAGTGGCATTTTGAAAGCCCTATAGGTATAAGTACAAGGTTGGGATACGCTTGTACGAGTTTATGTTAACAAATAATAAGGGGTATTATTATCTTGTGCACTTGATGTTTATTGATTAATGATATTGATGCAATCCTGATCCACCGGGTTCGATTTTGATCTCTTTGCTCGAGGACGAGCAAAAGTTCGAGTCGGGGGGTGTTTGACGGTCCTCATTTGTAAAATTTTGTATGTTTTTTACCGTCAACATATCTACAAAATAAAGAAATTCAAACTACATTGAGGATAACATTAATGAGTTCCACAAGTTTTGGTGTAGTCTCATGTGTTTGCAGGAATGCACAAGAAAAGACGATTTATCGGCCGTATGCAAATCGGACGAAAGATGGAGTTTAAAATAAACATATTTTAAAAAGTCATGAAATGACAAAATGGACTGCACCATGATGAAGAGCTCGTCGATACGATCGAAACGCATATATTATTTGCTATATTTGGAGCTCGGATGAGGGAGAAAGGAGTTTCGGAAGACGACGAGCCGGACCGGACCAGACCAGGCAGGCCGGCCGACCCAAGCCAGGTCGGCCGGTCCCTTCTTTTGGTCAATTTGGCTCGGTTTTTCTCCCAAATGCCAAGAAACATGTTAGAGGCCATCCCAACCATCCATGCAAGTCGGTTCGATACAGAAACAAGGAGTGCTTCACAAGTCATGCATAGGATTCTAAAGGAACCAAGTGCTACCGGTCCCCAACTGCCAAACCGACTTGGATAGATGATCTACACCATTGATGAAGCATCCCAGAAAAAATTGGCGGCCTGATGATGAAAAGGGTAGGCCGGCCGACCCACCCTAGGCCGGCCGACCCACTTTGGATGCCGATTGGATTCTCCTTCGGAGGGTGGAAAGATGACAAGTGTCCCATGCCGTGGCACCCTCTCATTGGCTCCGAAACACTATAAAAGGACCCCCTGACCTCACTTTCCCCACACAACACACCACAACACCACACTTCACTTCATCCACTTCATTAGAGTTGCTCTTTAGTTAGAGTAGATTAGTTGGGAGTTATA
The DNA here is from genome assembly GCA_036346415.1 of Raddia guianensis. Taxonomy (NCBI): domain Eukaryota; kingdom Viridiplantae; phylum Streptophyta; class Magnoliopsida; order Poales; family Poaceae; genus Raddia; species Raddia guianensis. The sequence goes on from CM070537.1 coordinate 8,139,443, forward strand.
GTCGAGGCGAGCTGAAGCCTCGGAGTTCCGGAAGTGTCTTCGGGAATTTGGGTAACGCTCTTGTATCCTTTCCTGTTTACCAAAAGTATTCAGTAAGACTACTTCATTCATTTTATAAAGTGTTGAGCTTTATTCGAGATTGAGCATATCTACATATATGAGTTGTGTGGATTAGCCTTACCGGTAGCTTGTATTCATCTGGAATCAGTTTAGGTTCTCACTCGTATACTTAAAGAGCTAAGTATTGAACCTAGATCATCTTCCTAGGATCCGAGGAAGGTTGATTAGAAATAGTAGCAGACGTGGTGTCTGAGACTAGGACTAACTCGATTTACACCCGAGCCAATGTATATGTGGTAGGTGGTGACAGCTCTATCCATCCGTACATATTAATTATCTCGCGCGTAACCCACAACGTTCGGCTTTGGATCAGTAGAGCCCTATCGTAATGATCATAACCATTCGGGATTCCAATTCAGGATAGCGGGTGTGTTGACACCCAAATTTGGCAGAAAATCGGATATTCAAAAGAGACCGAATATGTTGGGCCAAATCGGAAATGGGCTACATCAGCGAAGGGAGGACATATTGAAGAATACCGATGGGCACAGGAATTCGGAAGAAATACGATTTGATCAGAAGCGCTACACAATAGAATAGGTCGTATCGGTATCGACTTTGTAACACTATAAATAGGCCTTTAAGTCTCGGTAGAATCTATCTACAACACTCAATACACAAAATAACTTCTCGAATCTGATCGACTTCGTCGAAAGGCTTCAACTTGTAGGTAGAGCTATCTCGACGAGATAATCGATTCTCTCCTTGTACCCGTATGCATGGCTGCATCATATTGATCTCGTGTATACAAAGCATGTCAGACTGTCTCGGGATTTTCCGATCTTTGATATGTCCTCACATATTGCACTGTCTCGATGTAATCGATCTGTAATATGTGTTTATCTTGTAATGCTGATCATCAAGTATTTCACGTGTTTCGCTAAATTCGATGTATGCAACTGTCTCGTTTAGTCGATCTTGTATATGTCTTGTTTGGGGATTTGCATCTGTTAAATGTTTGCCGATTGGTGTGACATTTATCCTATTAGTCTTTAAATCTTCAAATCGGTTTATTGGCTTGCATCTAGCTCTAGATTCGAATACTGTCTTGGCCAGACCAATCTATTCTAATCTATTTCTCGATTTGATCTAATGTGCTCATGCGAAGGTTTATTGCTAATATTATACCAAAAATACCAAAAAGAGATAAGAGATTTAAATCTGATTATTATTCTGTACTCATTGCTCTATCGGACCTGGAACCGATAGAATCTATAATCGGATATTTCAAAGCCGATTATGGAAAAACCTGATCTGGCTATTTCAAAAGCCGATTAGGGTTAATTTATTGACGATTTTCTCCTTGTTAATTTATAGGTCAAATTGACTGGCACGCTTGGTTTTCTTGTTGCGACACAACCCCAGAGTTGACGCTTCGGCACGTGTGTTCGCGAGAAGCTAACTTTTCGTGTCAACAGGGTGGTAGTGAATGTCCGAGCTCCGACGACGAATATTAAGTGAACCACTGATCGTTATCGCCCAAGCTCTCTTAATAAACTAAATCACACAACATTTATGAACTTATTAAACTCGTCTTTATTATTTATACCAACCTAGTTAACAGGTTTATCCCTGCTCTGTCTTGTTTGAAGAAACAGCAGAGCTGTCCAAGACCGGATTTGACCTTTCGAAAAACTTCTAGAAAAAAAAATTTCGAAAAACTTCCCCAAAACCTTCCGACCCTCATAAGCAATCCTTTCCTCTCTACCAAAACACCATCGTCTTCATTTGAGATGAATTTGGGAAAAAACCATCTTTGAGTTCTCGGCCCTATCTAGCACAACCGTCCCCGCTGGGTCTGAAACCAATGTGGATGCCGGAGGCTTTGAATTGAAGCCGGCTCTTGTTGACGTGGATGCCAACTCCATCAACAACGGACTCCGTCCACGATCGAGCTACATGCTGGGAAGGAACTCCAAACCCAACTTCTCGTTCGCCCACTATCGAATGGGCAGTAGTGCTAAAAAGAAGCATGCCACCCCAACGAGGTCGACAAAGATAAGGAAGGGTTTGAAGTGGAACCTCATGTTGAGCCGCGAAAGACGAAGGGAGAAGACGCGTAGTACTAGAACTAGTCCCGCCAAGTTCATGGATGCGCAAGCACTGCCAATTCTGCACCATCAACACCAATCAACTGCAGACGTCCAGTTCGGTAAGTTTGTCGAGGTAATGAAGCAATTATATGTCAACAATCCATTGCTAGATGCGCTGCAGGTACCCACATGCGCAAGATACCTCAACAACAAGCACCCATTGCCGATGGCGAAAGTCATTAAGTTGACCAAGGAATGTAGTGTTGCGATATTAAACATCTTCCCCAAGGACCACAGAAGTCTTGGTTATCCAACCATCTCATGCTCCATTGATGCACTACACTTTGACAGTGTTTTGTGCGACCTGGGAGCAAGAGTCAGCATTATGTCCAAGGTAATTGTAAGGATCCTAGGGCGAGAGGGGGTGAATCGGCACTTTTCAAATTTTACTTCTCTCGATTCGCTTGATTTACTTAGTCAAATTAAGAGCCCAAGCTATCGATTGACCTAGAGTCTAGTTTGAAGTGATCACAATAATGCACTGGCGACTACTAGGAGGCTCGATGGCACTCACATGCAAGCGATCAAGACAATATGCGTAATTAAACAAGTGAGATGAGGAGGCATAGGCGAGGTGTTTACAAGTTCGGTGCTCAACACATGAGCACCCTCGTCTCCGTTGAGAAACTTCTCACAGAGAAGTCGGGACTCTCTCGCCCCTAGCCCTCAATCCACTCATGGTAGCTCTTCACCAACACATGGTGGCGAGCTCCAAACCTTCACACAGAGGCGAGTTCTCTCTGGCGAGAGCATTCACACCCACCGCACCGACACACGGCACCGACCACCGACACACGGTGGGTTTAGTCTCAACACATGAGACACCCCCAACACATGGAGGATTTGGCTCCGACACACGGAAACCATGGCACCCCCGACACACGGAGATGGCCGCCGACACACGGCGGACTTGTGCCTCAACGGATGGAGCGGATGTTGTCGTATGGTTGATGAAGCCCGTGGCGTGGCAGCGATCTCTCCGTGGCGAAGTCCCAAGAGCACAAGATCGAGATCGTCTCTCACCACTACCCCTTCTCACTCCCCATGAAAACTAGGGCAACAACGCCATGGGAGATGGGGCAAACCTTGGAGATGATGGGAGGAGGTAGGGATCACCTTCTTCTTCTCCTTCCTCTCTTCTTCTCCTCTCAATCTCTCAAGCACATGGAACCCTAGGTGGAGGTGGGTGCCATGGGAGGAGCTCTCATGGGTGGCTAAGGCAAGGGGTGATCGCTAATGATGGCTCTCTCAATTTTACCCGTACACCAAGCCCCTATTTATAGGCCCAAGGCGGAACCCTAGAAATGGGCGGCTCAGATTAAATCGCGAGTTTGGATCACTCTATCGGACGCCATCCGGTTCCGTCGGACGCCGTCCGGCGAGCTGGTTTTGCCAAAATTTGAACTTGACGGACGCCGTCCGGTTGGTTCATCAGACGCGTCCGTCGGTGAGCTAGCGTCTTGCGTGAAGCAGTGCCCACCAGTGTTTGGTCGCGGATTAGCCGTTGTCGGACGCTGTCCGGTCAGCATCGACGCCGTCCGGCGGTGACTCTTATCGCACCTGATGACGAGCGCCGTCCGGTGCCGTCGGGACGCTTCTTTGGGTGATCAACAGTGAACTTCATCGGACGCCGTCCGTCGCTGTCGGACGCCGTCCGACAATGGCTGTGAACCTGGGACTTAGCCGTATTTTGAGTTGGGTCGTTGAGAACCGCTGCTGTCGGACGCTATCCGAAGACCGTCGGACGCCGTCCGACAGTGGGTGTGAATTTGGGACTTAGGTAGAATTTGGCTCGGGCTCACCGGACGCCGTCCGATTGCGATCGGACGCCGTCCGGTGGGGCTGAAATTTTTCCCACTCGAGTTTTGGCTATACCAACTTCGCCCGACGTCACACCTTGGGTTGTTGGCCTATCTTGTCGACTTGTGGAATCGGCGGGAGGTTTCGCGCCTAGAGGAAAATATCTGGCTTTGAACTTGGCGGCTACGAAAACCCTGGACAGCTGTACTCCCCCGAAGTCTCTCGAACCCTGGACACCTAGCATCTCTAGAACCCGCTCGAACTCACTCAGATGGACTGGAACTTGTGCTCAGTGGGACCTACAACCAGAGAGATGATCTTGCAGACATCAATGGGCCGGATGGGCCAGAAGCAGACACGCACACAAGAAAAATAGAAGAACTAGAAAATAACATCCTTAGTCTTGATGCGATCCGTCGAGGCCCAGTTGGCATCAATTACCAAAACATTAAGCCCAAGGGAGGCTTGATCTTACAATCTCCCCCTTTTTGGTAATTGATGACAACACCTGCAAATCCAACATGACCAGGCAAACAAAATACAATCTCTGGTGCAATGGGTTAGTTTAGAAACATTGCACGCCATTCAACACATACAAGATACTAGGCCAATTAATAGAGTGTATGTGAGACTAGAGCTCCCCCTAAATTAATGCATACCACTTGAAAATTCATCACATTTCATGGAGCAAAGCATCTCCATCCAAATCTCTATCCTAGGAGCAAAGCATCTCCTAAACCTACCTCTTGTAACCAAAATCAGTTCAATTCTCCCCAATCATCGAAAACATGTACATGGATTTGCTATTATTTCTCCCCCTTTGTCATCAATGACCAGAAAGTAGCAAAACAAAGGAGTGAGAACTAATTAAGCGCTTTGGAAGTTGTACTAGTGCAAACACGCCGATAAGTTCATCACACTCAAAATCTAGCCATCTCAAGGTCACAATGTCACAAGATCAATTAGAGCCAAATTGGTAGATGTGTAATTCAAGTTATTATGACCTAGAGCAAATATAAGATGAACAATAGCTAGAAGTATCAATAGTTGCTCCAAAATTCAAAGGGAGACACATGATGCACCATAGCACTAGAAGATGCACTCCAAGCTACACTGTCTATCACCAAGCCTATTTGAGACTAAAACATTTTGGTTGAGCTCATTATTGAAAAGTTTCACATTTTTCATCTTGAATTTTCTCAAATTTACTATGTCTCAAACCATAGGCGACGCCACCCAGCATGACACTGAAAATGAGCGTCTCGGTCATCCAAAACTCCCCCTAAGTTCATGCCTAGTGCAATGGCAAGCTATCTCATCGAGGAGTCATTGGTGAGACATGCCTAATCATATTTTCGCACATTTTGCAAATATGGCTCAACATTTTCTCAAAATTGCTCAATTCAGCGAAGTATAGACATGTGCAAAATGGAAGAACACAATCTAGGCGTAGAAGCACATGATCAACCAAAGAGTTTAGAGCAATCAAATGAGACTAGAAGCTATAGCCCTCCTAACACAAGCTCATGGCTTTCAATTGCATGATATATTGAGTTAAGCACAGGTTGAGCTAGTAACAAGGTAACCACATGCTATAACTATCAATTTCATGTGCTGAACATATAGGCAATGAACAACATCCAGTATAACAAGCAAAGCACCTAAATGTTCACACAAGCTTCAAAAGATTTGTAATGAATGACATAGCCAAACGACCAATTCAGGCAATGTTTGACTTATCTAAAATGTTCAACTCATTTCTCATTTTGCAGAATCGTGCCTCATCGAGTGGCTTGGTGAATATGTCGGCAAGCTGGTCCTTTGTCCGCACGTGCTCAAGCACAATGTCGCCCTTCGCCACATGATCCCGAAGGAAATGGTGACGGACGTCAATATGCTTGGTCCGTGAGTGTTGGACCGGGTTGGACGCTATTTTCACCGCACTCTCGTTGTCGCATAGGAGAGGCACATGGTCAAGTTTAAGCCCAAAGTCAAACAGAGGATGGTGTCAAGTAAACCACCGTGCACAACAACTCCCCGCCGCTATATACTCAGCCTCAGCGGTAGATAGCGCCACGGAGTTCTGTTTCTTTAGCGCCCATGACACAAGACACCTACCAGAAAGTGACACGCCGGAAGTGCTTTTGCGATCGATCTTGCACCGGCATAATCTGAGTCGAGAATAGCCTAGGAGCTCAAACCGCGACCCTTCGGGAACCAAATTCCTATGCTAGGTGTGTGTTTGAGATATCGAAGAATTCGTTTACAGCGATCATATGTATTTCTCTAGGGAGACTTGAAATCTAGCGCACATACACACACTAAACATGATGTCCGCCTAGATGCGTCAAGTATAACAAAGCACCAATCATGAGCGATAAAGCTTTTGGTCGACATGTTTACCTTCTTGATTGAGGTCGAGGTGGCGATTCGTTCCCATTGGTGTTGAATTGGCTTGCAATCCTCCATGTTGAAGCGCTTGAGCGGTCGTGGATGTACTTCTCTTGACACATGAATGTCCGGTCTTGAGTTGCTTGATTTGAAATCCCAAGAAGAAGTTCAATTCTCCCATTATTGACATCTCGAACTCCTTTCTCATCATGTTCTTTGAACTTCGTTGACCAAGGACTCATTTGTGCTGCCGAAGATGATATCATCCACGTAGACCTGGCACAAGAACAGATCTCCATCCACCACCTTAGTGAATAGAGTCGTGTCGACCCTTCCGACTGTGAATCCCTTGCCGATCAGAAAGTCCCTTAGCCTCTCGTACCATGCCCTGGGAGCTTGCTTGAGACCATATAAAGCCTTCGACAGTTTGAACACATGGTCAGGGTAATGAGGATCTTCAAACCCCGGAGGCTGCTCCACATACACTAGCTCTCCAATGTACCCGTTGAGGAAGGCACTCTTCACATCCATTTGTTTGAGGATGATGTTGTGACATGTAGAAAATGCCACAAGCAATCTGATAGCCTCCAGACGAGCCACGGGGAGCATAGGTGTCACCACAGTCAACTCCCTCAATCTGTGAAACCACGGGCGACCAATCTAGCCTTGTTGCGCACCACCACTCCAAGTTCATCTTGCTTATTCTTGAAAACCCACTTGGTGCCAATCACGTTGCAATCGCTTGGTCTTTCCACTAAGGTCCAGACTTTGTTCCTCTCAAAGTTGTTCAGCTCCTCGTGCATAGCATTGATCGGTCGAGGTCACTAAGAGCCTCTTCCACTTTCTTTGGCTCAAGCTCGACACAAACGCCGTGTGCTCACGAAGCTTGCCAAAGCACCGACCTCACCGACGCTTCATTGTCCTTAACCTTGTTTGCACACCTTGAGTCAATTCCCCAATCACTTGATCAGCTGGATGATCACGAGCTATGGTGTGATGGGTCTTGATCAACTGAGATGGTAGCTCGGCTGACTCTGCATCGGCTCTGCTCAAGTCAGATTCGCCTCGGCGGCTCCACACTTGAGCTGTCTTGAGGCAATGCTCTCCCGAGTCAGCATTGGTTCGGGGTGAGAGGTGATGGAACTGCATCTCGGTCTCCTCTGAACCTCTCATGGCCTCACATCACCAAAGCAGGCATCTCCTTCACCGCTCTTGCCAATCGCTCACCGTCCACATCATCCAAGTTCTCATGCTCTCCTTGGCTCCCATTGGATTAAATCGAACTTCACATCGCAGTCTCCTCAATCGACCATTTGCTCTCGTTGTACACCCTGAAGGAAGACCCTCTGGCTGAGTACCCCAAGAAGACTCCCGTGTCCACTCTGCTCTGAAACTTGCCCAAGTGCTCCCGCTTCTTCTTGATGTAGACCTTGCAGCCAAAAACCCTGAAGTAGGAGACATTGGGTCGTCTTCCTACTAGCAGCTCGTAGGACGTCTTCTTCAGGAGCTTGTGAAGGTACAGCCTGTTGATGCAGTGACAGGCTGTGTTGACTGCTTCAGCCCAGAACAGATGTGAAGTCTTGTACTCATCCAACATTGTCCTCGCCATCTCGATGGCGCCCTGTTCTTCCTCTCAACCACCCCGTTTCTTTGAGGGGTGTAGGTAGTGAAGCGATGATCAATCCCTAACTCATCACAGAAGATCTCAATGAAGTGTTAGTGAACTCCGTCCCATTGTCACTTCTCACCTTCTTGAGGTACAATCAAAAGCATTTTGGGCTTTCTTTACAAACTTTTGAAAACATCTCGGTTGGAGTTTTGTCGGTAGAAAGAAGACCGGTGTATCGGGAGAAGTCATCAACAATGACCATGCAATAGAGATTTCCCCCGATACTCACATAGGTAGTTGGCCCAAAAAGATCCATGTGCAAAAGCTCAAGAGGTCGAGATGTAGACATGACATTCTTGGCAGGATGTGAGCTTGCCACTTGCTTACCTACCGACGAGCCTTTGCATAGCTTGTCTTTCTCGAATGTCACATCTTGCACACCAAGAATCAACTCGTTTTGAAAAGTTTCTTCAAATTTGCCATGCCGACATGCCCAAGGCGTCTATGCCAAAGCCAACCAAGAGAGACTTTGGCGACAAGACAAGTCGAGACGGATCTGGCAGGCTCATTAAAGTTCACAAGAAACAAGTTTTCAAAGCGAAAGCCTTTGAACACAAGTTTTTCATTTTGTCCAAAACCAACAAACCCTCGGTGAGAAATTGCAATGGAACCCCAAATCACATATTTGGGCAACAGAGAGAAGGTTATAGCTCAAAGTTTTCACAAGTAGCACATTATCAATTGAAAGATCTGAAGAAATTGCTACCTTCCCACTCCAAGAACCTTGCTCTTGCTTCCATCTCCAAAAGTGACCTTGGGGAATCTTGCCTTCCTCCCTAATGAGGTGAACAACCGGGGTTGCGGTCATGTGTTGGGTGCACCTTGTCAATGATCAATGGCACCTCCACTCCAGTAGTTCACTGTCATGAGAAGATCACTTATGTGACTCGAGGGACCCACAGGAGGTCCCAGGGTTAGCCTTCAAACCGGAAGCAACACGAGCAAAGCGATCAATCAATGACTTAGGCACCCAAACATGTGCCTTGTGCTCATTCTCGACTTGAGCCCAACAAACCTAGCAGTCATCCTACCACGATCATTTTTCTTGAGCAAGTATTGATTATACAACTCGATATGTACTCTAGGGAATCTTGGTTGTGTGTGAATGGGAGTGTTGCGGTTTTGGTGCCTAGGTGGATGTGTCCTACCAATGTTGTGCCTAGGAGGTCCATTCGAGAGAATTTCGCCTAGGTGATTGCCAAGTGTTGTGATACCTAGGGCCTTGCCAGTTGTTATAGGATCTAGAACCATATTGCCAAGCACTATTGTTTCTTTGCTGCCATGTGGAGTTATAGTGCCTAGGAGGTCCTTGCCAAGTGCCGTGCCCATTGTTCATCCTAGAAACATTGTTGCTAGTGTGCAAGTTGTTACCATGCCTCTTCTTGGGATGAGCCTGATAATAACCTTGCCTATGGGTAGATGCTCGAGGAACACTTGATTTCTTCCTCCTCTTTGGCTTCTCAGGGGTAAAACCCAAGCCACCCTTTTGGGAAGGTTTTCTTTGTTCCTTGAGCATCTTATCCAAGGCTAGGCTACCCTCATAGCACTTCCCAAGCCCCATATCAAATTTCTCAAGTTTAGACTTCAACTCAGCATTTTCAATAGCGAGCTCCCTAGCAGCTAGTGCAAATTTACAATTATCAGGTGTACACACTAATGCATTGCTAGAGGAACTGCTAGAGGTGAAAGCCAATCCAGTGCAATTATGGGCAACCTCAGGGCAAGCAAGAGTCAAATCAATAACAGGTGCAATAGCAATGAAATGTGAGCATGGCACAAGCGACATCCAAAGCATCAGCAGTGTATCAACTAGTTGAGCAAGAGGCAAAGCAACCAATTCATCATTCTTAGCCAGAAGTGTCTCATGGTTCTCCCTAAGTATATGATAAGTAGTCATGAGATCATCTAGGGATTCATTCAAAGCATCGCGCTCTTGTTCTAGCACATTGCACTTAGATGACAGATTCTTGTTAGAACCTAGCAAAGTATCATGCTCAGATTCTAAGCTATCACATCTAGACACAAGGTTTTTGCACTTAGTTTGCAAAGCAATCAAGGTTTTACCAAGCTCTAGGTTCTTTAGTGTCTCATGCTTATAGCGCTCACAAGCTTCCCTAAGACAATCACACATGCCTTCAACATCCTCATCAGAGTCAGAACCAGAGTCGCTCACCTCGTCACTAGGTCGAGCCATCAGGCACTTGGAAGTACCAGGAGGAGTCGGTGAAGCCTTTGCCGATGTAGAGGAAGTAGTGGAAGAAGCCCCATCGTCATCAGAATACCATTCTCGAGCCTCGGTGACGGCCATGAGACATCTTGGAGCAGAGACTGGAGGAGGTGGCACAGACTCAGCTATCGCCATGGTGGCCAACTCTTGATCGGTGATTCCTCATCTCCGAAGCGGGCGTGTCATTGGGCATCATCGGTCACCCATTCTCCCACAAAGGCTAGCCTCTTGCCTTGTGAGGAGCGACCCTTGAATCCGGACTTACGGGAGTCTTCTTCTTGTTGTCATTGTGCCTCTGCCTCTCGCCATCACCCTTGTCCTTTCCTTTGTCCTTGTACTTGGTGTTTCCTTCCGAGGACACATTGAGCGATGTGCCCCTTCTCCGACACTCATAGCATCGGTATGGCGCGATGAGTGTTTGGCTCATCCTCTTCTTGCCTCCATAGCCGTTTACGCTCATGAATTAACCGGCTTGCTTCATGAGCAGGCGAAGTGTTGGAAGCCCTCCTCAAGCTCGTCCAACTCATCTCACCTTGTCCTCGATTGACTTGACTTGAGACCACTCTGTCTAGATCCACTGGCCTTGAGAGCAATCACTTGATTCTTATTTGGGCGGGGAATCCTCACGATCATTAAGGAGCATCATCTCATGGCGGTGATCTTCTTGAAAGCAAAGCTGTGGAGCCGACTTCTCCACATCACCACTTGTTGGTGAGATAGGTGATGATGTCCCGATAGTCCTTCTTGGGAGGATCCATGACATTTTCTCGCACACTTCATCATTGGCAGCAGTGTGGACCGAGCCCTTAAGCTCGTTAAGGATGGGGTTAAGCCGAGTAAACATAGCATTGACATTTTCATTTGGAAGCATTACAGGCGATCAAAGCGGCTCCTTGACAACCACTAGTCTACCCTCCTTAACTTGGTGAGGTGCCCTCGTGAATCTCAATGAGTGTGATCCATATCTCGTGTGCACTAGTGAGATTGCTAACTCTATCAAAGACCTCCATGCTCAAACCACAAAGCAGGCGTTCATGGCCTTAGCATCGGTCTCTAGGAGTTTGTTTTGGCGGGTGTGGCAGGTATATTGTTAGTGAGTGTGACACCATGAGGAGACTCTACAACTCTCCAAACATCCATTCCCATTGCACGGAGAAATACTTTCATTCGCAACTTCCAAAAGCTGAAATTAGTGCCACTAAGCAGAGGAATCCTATTGGCGGCTACACTACCCCGTCGGCCATCTCTATGCGGTTAAGCAACTAGAGACCCGTGCTCGATACCACTTGTAAGGATCCTAGGCCGAGAGGGGGTGAATCGGCACTTTTCAAATTTTACTTCTCTCGATTAAGCTTGATTTACTTAGTCAAATTAAGAGCCCAAGCTATCGATTGACCTAGAGTCTAGTTTGGAAGTGATCACAATAATGCTGGCGACTACTAGGAGGCTCGATGGCACTCACATGCAAGCGATCAAGACAATATCGTAATTAAACAAGTGAGATGAGGAGATAAACCGAGGTGTTTAGAAGTTCGGTGCTCAACACATGAGCACCTACGTCTCCGTTGAGGAAACTTCTCACAGAGAAGTCGGGACTCTCTCGCCCCTAGCCCTCAATCCACTCGCCGTAGCTCTTCACCAACACATGGTGGCGAGCTCCAAACTTTCACACAGAGGCGAGTTCTCTCACTGGCGAGAGCATTCACACCCACCCCGCACCGACACACGGCACCGACCACCGACACACGGTGGGTTTCGTCTCAACACATGAGACACCCCAACACATGGAGGATTTGGCTCCGACACACGGAAACCGTGGCACCCCGACACACGGAGATGGCCGCCGACACACGGCGGACTTGTGCCTCCAACGGATGGAGCGGATGTTGTCGTCACGGTTGATGAAGCCCGTGGCGCGTGACGATCTCTCGTGGCGAAGTCCCAAGAGCACAAGATTGAGATCGTCTCTCACCACTACCCCTTCTCACTCCCCATGAAAACTAGGGCAACAACGCCATGGGAGATGGGGCAAACCTTGGAGATGATGGAAGGAGGTAGGGATCACCTTCTTCTTCTCCTTCTCTCTTCTTCTCCTCTCAATCTCTCAAGCACATGGAACCCTAGGTGGAGGTGGGTGCCATGGGAGGAGCTCTCATGGGTGGCTAAGGCAAGGGTGATCGCTAATGATGGCTCTCTCAATTTTACCCCGTACACCAAGCCCCTATTTATAGGCCCAAGCGGAACCCTAGAAATGGGCGGCTCAGATTAAATCGCGAGTTTGGATCACTCTATCGGACGCCATCAGGTTCCGTCGGACGCCGTCCGATGTGGGTTTTGCCAAAATTTGAACTTGACCGGACGCCGTCCGTTGGTTCATCGGACGCGTCGTCGGTGAAACTAAGCGTCGCGTGAACAGTGGCTCACCAGTGTTTGGTCGCGGATTAGCCGTTGTCGGACGCTGTCCGTCAAGCATCGGACGCCGTCCGAGCGGTGACTCTTATCGCACCTGATGACGAGCGCCGTCCGGTGCCGCTGGACTTCTTTGGGTGATCAACGATGAACTTCATCGGACGCCGTCCGTCATTGTCGGACGCCGTCCGAGCGATGGCTATGAACTGAGACTTAGCCGTATTTTGTGTTGGGTCGTTGAGAACGGCCGCTTTGTCGGACGCTATCGAAGACCGTCGGACGCCGTCCGGCGATGGGTGTGAATTTGGGACTTAGGTAGAATTTGGCTTGGGCTCACGGACACCGTCCGATTGCGATCGGACGCCGTCCGGTGGGGCTGAAATTTTTCCCACTAGAGTTTTGGCTATACCAACTTCGCCCGACGTCACACCTTGGGTTGTTGGCCTATCTTATCGACTTGTGGAATCGGCGGGAGGTTTCGCGCCTAGAGGAAAATATCTGGCTTTGAACTTGGCGGCTACGAAAACCACAGACAATTGTACTCCCCCGAACTCTCTCGAACCCTGGACACTTGGCATCTCTAGAACCGCTCGAACTCACTCGGATGGATGGAAATTGTGCTCGATGGGACCTACAACCGAGAGATGATCTTGCGGACATCAATGGGCGGATGGGCGTAAGCGATTTCGCACACAAGGAAAAATAGAAGAATTAGAAAATAACATCCTTAGCCTTGATGCGATCCGTCGAGGCCCAGTTGGCATCAATTACCAAAACATTAAGCCCAAGGGAGGCTTGATCTTACAGTAATTTATGATAAATTAAAACTTTGTACCTTGTCTCCTACTGTCATAACCCTGGAGCTTGCGGATCGATCAATCCGTTGTCTGTCGAGATCGCTAAGGATATCTGGGTGAAAACACGGAAATTCATAGTGCCCGTGGACTTTGTGGTACTTGACATGGAGATGGACGCCAAGATGTCTCTCATCCTTGGGAGACCATTTTTGGGCGCGACAAATGCGGCCATTGACTTTGGTGCAAGATGGGTTTGACTCAACATCGCTGGCCGAGAAGAAATCTTCAACTTCAAACCAAAAGTTGGACAACTCTCAAAAGGTACGCACATTTTATGGTGAACACATCAAAACTGTGCAGTGGGAAGCGGATGCTACACCAAAACCTCAGGTGGGCAGCCTGACTGCAACCATGAGGAGACCTGTCCAACCATCAGACGAGCCTTCACGACATCCATGTTGGATGGGGGAAAATCGGGTGTATGACACTCAATTCGAACGTCCCACTGTATTCGACATTAATTTCATGTGCCTTGAGCGAAACGACACCGAGCACATGAATTCCTCCCTTGTATGACATTTTCGTCATTTTCCATCCATCCCCCCATTTTCTCTTCTTTTTCTTTATTTTCATGGCAGAAATGACCAGGGTGCCCCTCTTCTCTTTCTTTGCTCTCTCCTACTGACAACTGGGGCCCACATGTCAGCCTCTTATCCCCTTCTTCTTCCTCCTCCTCCCTTCTTCTTCCTCATCCTTGCTGCTCTATGGCGGCTACAACGTGCTCGACTGCTCGTCGACATCCTCGTGAACCTGACCTCGCTGGCGAAGGAGATGGGGCGGCTGGCGTCGAAGGGGTACGTGCTCACCGTGCTGGCGCCCAACGACGAGGCCCTGGCGCAGCTCACCACCGACCAGCTCAGCGAGCCCGGCTCACCGGAGGACATCCTCTACTACCACATGGTCCCGGAGTACTAGACGGAGGAGAGCATGTACAACGCCATTCGCCGCTTCGGCAAGGTCAGGTACGACACGCTCCGGCTGCCGCACAAGGTCACAGCCTGCGAGGCCGATGGCTCCGTCAAGTTCGGCCACGGCGAGGGATCCGCCCACCACTTCGACCCGGACATCTACACCGACGGCCACATCTCCGTCTAGGGCATCGACACCGTCCTCCACGCCGCCCCCCCCCCCCCTCCCCCCCCCGACGACTCCGCCAAGGCCGCCGCCGCGCCGGCCAGGGAGCCCCTGCCGTCACCAGCACCACCAAATCCAAGCTCCGGCGAGGTCAGCACCCGTCAATTCAACTCCCCCCCACACACACACACTTTACCAGATTACTTTTAACGGCGGCGAGTGTCGGCGTCGGCGTTCGAGGTGGAGGGTCGGCGTGCAAGGAAGAAGAAGGGAGGAAGAAGAAGGGGATAAGAGGCTGACATGTGGGCCCCGGTTGTCAGTAGGAGAGAGCAATGAAAGAGAAGAGGGGCACCGTGGTCATTTCACCCATGAAAATCAGGAAAAAGAAGAGAAAATGGGAGAAATGGATGGAAAATAGAAAAAATGTCATACAACGGAGGAATTCATGCGCTTGGTGTCGTTTGGCTCAAGGCACACGAAATTAATGTCGAATACAGTGGAGCGTTCGAATTGGGTGTCATACACCCGATTTTTCCGTTGGGTGGGGGGCAAGGGAGCGAAGATATCCCGAACCAAGGAGTGGAAGCAACCTGCGGTCGAAAATTCGACCCATGATCGAAGGTCATGAGGAAAATCTCGAACAAAACAAATGTGGCGTGATAAGAAACTCCAACCAGCCGCGACATCATCTTCGATCGCGGAAATTCTTCAAGAAAAAATAAGGTATGGAGACGGTCCGACTCGAGGACCATGAAAAATTCAAGTCCTCGTCGGGAGGTAAGCCGGAATCTATCCCTGCATTCATATGTAATTCTTTCATTTCCACTGCATATTTGAATTTTTCCTCATTGCATCCACCTTGCATTTTTTTTAAAAAATCTACCGATCACTTCCATCTCATCCACTACTCTACTTGCTAGTTTTGGCTTTTAGCCAATGAAAGTATTGTAGATAGTGGCAAATTTTTTTTACAACATGAGCATTCACCCCCATTGCATTGCATCATTGCTAAATGACATTGTGACTTAAACAAATAATTTTTGTGGAGGCAATTCAATAGGCCCCGTAAGGACCACTGATTTCGCTAATTGTTGACCTAACCTTTGATCTTCACTCTATATATCCTTCGGGTATTTGTGGTCTAACCCATTTTGCAGAAATGACATGGAATGGTAAGTTTGGCAAAACCACGTCCAAGTGTCCGAGGGCACCAAGAAGAGGTTTGACTTGTCCACCTCAAAGCGGACTCACACTCCGACCGAGGTCTTGGACAACAGCTCATGGTTGGAACAACTTCGGGAAAAGGTGTGCGCCTTCTAACCCTTGAATTTCTAAGTACTCTGCACATAATTGGAACTAGATACTTGTTTAGATTTTTCAATGCAATGCTTGAATGCTCGTTGCAAAGATCTAAGTAGAAATCTAGGTTTTTTCATGAGTTGTAGAGTCACATATGATAGGCTAAAGACTTTAACCATGATGATTTCTGAGTATTGTTTTTGGCAAGGCACACACAATTGCACCTCGCATGAATGAAACACATGATTCTACTTTTAGATTGATGCATGACCAACTTGTTGTGGTGATTAAGTCTGGACATGATTTGCGTTCTATGCAATCGACTTCAATACCTATATGCTAAAAAGAAACCCACAAATCCAAAAGCAAACATGATATTGCACTGGCTAGAAATGAGAAGCATGTTGGATGACATAGACTGAGCTTGTTTTGTCACTCGCATTGTGGGAAGTTTGGGGATTCTAGAGAGTGCTAGAGTGACCTTCTTGGAAACACCAAAGGGCAAGTCTTGAGGGTTGATGAGTACAACCCTACTTCATGTGATTTTCGGGAACCACGACCAAGGTTCGCTTACCTAATCCAAGGCTCAACCTTTGTGTCACCCGAAATCTGACCCTCAACTTAAGGGCCATGGAACCCCTAGACATAGCATCTCTGGGCCGGTGACATATAGTCATGCACGTCGCTAGCAAGCCAAGCACAATCGCGAGCAGCACGCTCAACCCAAGCACACCAATCCTTGCCACAATACGTGGATGAGAGGCGCCGCACCACCTCAACAATTGAGGATGGGGCACCCATGATCAAGAGACTGGGAGCTTGTGGCATCACGAAGCCGGAAGGTCTTAATTTCAACAAAACCAAAGTCCACTGTAGGATGGGAAGGGCCATCATTGGCTTGCTACCCTTCCTATTTTGAGCCTTTTGCACGAGACCACCACGTTGTGAGAGAGATAGTGGGAACACTAGGTGTTGACATGAGCGACGTTCGTCGAACGCTTGGCCGTCACACTAGGCAACACTAGACGATGGCCAAAAACCTTCGAGCCAACAACGACCCTTTGACAGCCTTGTTCCAACACATGGTTGGACCATTGACTCCATAAGGTACGCCTTGTCCTCTCTCCCATTTACTTCGCTATTGCCATTATTGTTGCTGCCCATTATTGCTGCTGCTAGATCATTGCCTGATTATCCAACCTGCCTTGCATTTTGCTCTACCTTACCCTTGCATGCTTCACCTCTTGCCCTGCCATTAAATTGGAGTTTGTTTAGTTGCATTTGTCATTTGCATGTTAAAAGAAAAATTTCATAAAAATTTGCAAAAGAATAAAAAGACCTAAAATATTTCCCTTTGAATAAAGGTATAAATGTTGATTTTTACCCAAGGAAATGATGAAAAATTGCTCTATCCTATTCTCTAAACACTAGGTTTACAATTTAGTACTCTTATTTAGTTTAACATTTATTGGTATGAGGAGTAATTCTACCAAGTCTTTACCTAGTAGATGTTGACATTTTTGCTCCAAGTCTAAGTTGTTGTGAGATATGATATGACTATAATTAGAGCTTAGTTGCTCATACCTCTAGTAAGGAAAAGTCTCGAAATTTTTTTTTTATGATATGTTCCTCATTGGGATTTTCTTCCCACCAAAGACAAAAGTACTCAAAAGATTAAACCTACATTTTAGCCACTTATGGTTGTGTTGAGTTTTGTCAAAACTTGTGACCTTAAGGAGTAGTGATTCTTCAAAGCGGTCATTTCCTTTCGCGTACCCTTTTGATTGCTAGCCTTTTTCATATCGGCAATGCTAGATTCCACATTGGAATAAAGCATCCATTCCACCGATATTCCTCCCCAAATCAAAATGAGCCAAGTTCTTCAATGTGTCCACTATATACCTACCTATCAGTCTATCCAATTAAAGACTTCAAAGTTATCATGAGCCATCACTCAATCTTTTGAAAATTGAGATGCTAAAAAAGAATGAGAAAAAAAGAGAAAAGAAAAGAGGAGAAATTCATGATCTCCTAGAAAAAAAAGAGAGTGAGAGAGAGAGAGTTGAAAAAAATGGCTCTCTAAAAAATATTTCATAAAAGGGATTTGCTCAAAATAAAGAAGTCGTATAGACTGTTTCCATAAACACAAGATCCGATGTGATGGACTAATTAGTACCTCGCATCCTTGCACTTATGTTTCTTCATTCCTTTGGCGTGAGTCCATTCTCTCCCTCACCCGGACATTATTTCTCTAATGACCGGAATCTTGAAGTGACACGGTCTTCATTAGGTCAATTTTGACTTAACAAAATGATGCTGACCTAAGTAGGTCCCTTCTATCCCTTCCTTGAGCTCCACATAAGCCTTTAGAATATAAGGATGAGAATTGGCCTAAGGCTTTGGTGAGGATTGAATAAATACCACTTGAGCGATTTGAGAGTACCAATAGAGGAACTAAAATTTTTAAAGAAAACATTTTCTGAGACCATTCTGAAAAAGGATAAGCTAACAATGCTCTGTCTTGGTTGTTCTATCTTTCAAGCGCCTAAGATGAAGTGGCATTTTGAAAGCCCTATAGGTATAAGTACAAGGTTGGGATACGCATGCGAGTTTATGTTAACAAATAATAAGGGTATTATTATCTTGTGCACTTGATGTTTATTGATTAATGATATTGATGCAATCTGATCCACCGGGTTCGATTTTGATCTCTTTGCTCGAGGGCGAGCAAAAGTTAGTCGGGGGTGTTTGTGTCCTCATTTGTAAAATTTTGTATGTTTTTACCGTCAACATATCTACAAAATAAAGAAATTCAAACTACATTGAGGCTAACATTAATGAGTTCCACAAGTTTTGGTGTAGTCTCATGTTTTTCAGGCATGCACAAGAAAAAATGATTTATCGGCCGTATGCAAATCGGACGAAAGATGGAGTTTAAAATAAACATATTTTTAAAAGTCATCAAATGACAAAATGGACTGCACCGTGATGAAGAGCTCGTCGAGACGATCGAAACGCATATATTATTTGCTATATTTGAAGCTCGGATGAGGGAGAAAGGAGTTCCTGAAGACGACGAGCCAGACCGGACCAGACCAGGCAGGCCAGCCGACCCAAGCTATGTCGGCGGGTCCCTTCTTTTGGTCAATTTGCCTCAGTTTTTCTCCCACACGCCAAGAAACACACCTAGAGGCCATCCCAACCATCCATGCAAGTCGGTTTGATACAGAAACAAGGAGTGCTTCACAAGTCATGCATAGGATTCTAAAGGAACCAAATGCTACCGGTCCCCAACTGCCAAACCGACTTGGATAGATGATCTACACCATTGATGAAGCATCCTAGGAAGAATTGGCGGCCTGATGATGAAAAGGGTAGGCCGGCCGACCCACCCTAGGCCGGCCGACCCACTTTGGATGCCGATTGGATTCTCCTTCGGAGGGTGGAAAGATGACAAGTGTCCCATGCCGTGGCACCCTCTCATTGGCTCCGAAACACTATAAAAGGACCCCCTGACCTCACTTTCCCCACACAACACACCACAACACCACACTTCACTTCATCCACTTCATTAGAGTTGCTCTTTAGTTAGAGTAGATTAGTTGGAGTTATAGTCGAGGCGAGTGAAGCCTCGGAGTTCGAAGTGTCTTGAGAATTTGGGTAGCAGCTCTTGTATCCTTTCTGTTTACCAAAAGTATTGAGAAGACTACTTCATTCATTTTATAAAGTGTTGAGCTTTATTCGAGATTGAGCATATCTACATATATGAGTTGTGTGGATTAGCCTTACCGGTAGCTTGTATTAAATGCGGAATCGGTTTAGGTTCTCACTCGTATACTTAAAGAGCTAAGTATTGAACCTAGATCATCTTCCTAGGATCCAAGGAAGGTTGATTAGAAATAATGTGACGTGGTGTGCGAGACTAGGACTAACTCGATTTACACCCGGGCCCATGTATATGTGGTAGGTGGTAGGTGGTGACAGCCCTATCCATCCGTAGATATTAATTACCTCGCGCGTAACCCACAGCGTCCGGCTTTGCATCAGTAGAGCCCTATCGGAATGATCATAACCATTCGGGATTCCAATTCAGGATAGCGGGTGGTAGTGAATGTCCGAGCTCCGACGACGAATATTAAGTGAACCACTGATCGTTATCGCCCAAGCTCTCTTAATAAACCGAATCACACAACAATTACGAACTTATTAAATTCATCTCGTAGTCCTCCCAACTGTCTGCCTAATTATCGTAGCACTCTACTATGTGTGTGTGTGTGTGTGTGTCACCGGTCTATTTATCGTATCATATTTACCCCTTAGCTAGCTGGTTGGTATCTCAATAATATAGATATTAGAATTATCTTTCTCCCTCGTTCCCTGTGGATTCGATACCTTGGAATACTCCTAGGTGAAAACTACAAGCGATATCCATCCGCTTACGGATTAATTTCTAAGAGCGTAAGAATCGCCAACAATGTTATGTCCAAAGATGATGACCATTTTGCGCCATAGGACGAAACTTTGTAGCGCCTCTCCTAGCTTCGTAGTCCCGTCACCTTCGGGAATGTCGAGGAGAATGTCCTTGAACCCTAGCCAGACCTCCTCCACCGAGACCTTGGAGTAGCCCAACGGTAACTATTCAACATGAAGGAGCTGCTCTGGCTACACTGGTTGAGCCATGCCATCAGCCGCCTTGATCGTGAGATTGCGCGCTTCAACGTGCAGCTGACAAGGTGTCTGCTGCATGATGTCGTTGATAGGAAAGCGGCCCCATTCCCCTTCGAGCCCACCGGGAGCGCAGTTTCTCTGTTACGTCGTGCGGAGGGGGACTGATGACGTCCAGAGGAGCCTGGCCTGACTCTAGCTGCTAGCTCAAGGCTAACTGCATTTCCAGCTGCAGTGCCTGTCGAGCCTTGCCTCTCTGACGAGTCTTATAGGTCTCGGTGTCCTCAGCGAATCCAATCGTCCATGAGACCACACCTTTACCTCATGTACGCCCAGGGTGCACCGGGTTTTGTAGGGCTCTTGTTAGCTCATCGTTCTCCCTATTTGCCAAGAAGGTGCCTTGGGATGTCTACTCGAATGATTCAGCAAGCCATGTGGCCACTTCCCTCAGCTCGGGGCCAAACACCGCCTTCCCATCATCATCAACGAGGTCGCCGTGAGTATAGAACCAATCCCTTGCTCTTTTCGTCGGCCACTTGAATGGTATAGGTACGGCACCCTTTGCCAACAGCTCCTATTCCCGCCTCTCCCATTGAACTAAAGCACTACGGTAACCACTAGTTCCCAAGTGGTGGTGGTAAACCTTCTATGCATTTCTCTTGTTCTTCTCACTCATACTTTGATTTTCTTGAGATTTCTTGTATTCCACGAATGCATTCCGGTGTTCTTCCAACTTTGGGTACTTGTTGAAGTCTGGCGTCTCTTCCTTTTGGACATACTTTTGTTTCAATTTTTTTTGAAAGTCTGAAATGCGATGACCATCTTTCTGAATGCATAACGTTTGACCTTCTATTCAGTCCCCTCAGGGAATGTAAATTGCACCTTCATATCAGCCCAAAGCAAGTTTTTTGTGTCAGTAGGGACCTGCTCCCACTTCACTATAATAATGGGAACGTGGTCCCTAACATGGGTACCGCATGCCGAATTGAACGGCGCAATTGTAGCGGTCGGTGCAATAGGTGCACCATCCACGCCGACTTCGGTGACCACGTGCCTTGCCCTTGACTTCTTGCTTTGACCTCGTAGACGTGATTGCCTGCTCGGTTGACCGGTCTAAATGTATAGTATAAGCATGAAATGTTCTGAATATAGTCTATGCATGATAGTGGAACCGATGATATATTCTTCTGTAATATTTACCTCGGTGGATTGAGAGGCCTCGTTGGGCCCTACGGCCTCGTCTAGCTCTGCAGCCTTGATGGCCTCATCCAAGAGGTGTACACGTTTCCCTAAATAATACGAATCATATCCCGCAATAAAAGATCGCAAGACCTCATCGGCATCATAACCATCGCCATCCATCGTTGTTTCTAACTCTAGAAAAAGGCATTAAAAATAATGAACAACGAACAGAGGTAAAAATTCAACATTGTGGTTGTTAGCTAGTGTTGCATCGTCATGCTAATGTAGAAAAATAGATTCACACAACAAAATATCATGATTCACACAACAATTCGACTAGTTCTTCTTGTAAAAAATTCGAAGTTGCTAATATTGAAAATAAATAATAACTAAACAATTAATAACATGATTCACAAAACAAAATTGTTCCACAAAACAAAATATCATGATTCTCACAACAATTCGACTAGTTCCTAAAATTTATTCAATCATGATTCAAACATCGGTAGCAGATCGGTAACGGTTAAGACATCAGTAACTATCAGATCAGTAACGGTACTAAGACATCAGTAACTAGCAGATCACTAAAATATATTCAATCTTTTAAATAAAACAATAATAACGAGCAAGTTATAGCAACTTGAGAATGTCGAGGGGTCGCCGCTGAGGAGGAGGAGCTCGGGGATGTTGCCGGCGCACGGGGGTTTGTCATCGAGGAGGAGGAGCTCGGGGACATCACCGGCGTGCGGATGGTCGTCGCCGAGGATGTGGAGCTCGGGGACGTCACCGGCGCTAAGGGACCGCGGCGAGCGGGGGGTCGTCGGCGCTAGGGTTGGAGTAAAGCTAGGCGCATAGTGAGATTTGAGAGTGAGAGGGGCTGCCTCGCACACTTCTCAATATAAGTGGGAGGGCTTCAGTACCGGTTGGTGACATAATTTGGGATTATTTCTCGAAACAGTACCGGTTCATGTTACCAACCGGGACTAAATACCTCACGCAAGCCAAAATTTTGGGGAAAACTGTAAGTTGCACAAAAAAAAAGTTTGTGTGCAGGGGGGCGTAGGCGAGACTCGAACCCACAACCTGGGGATGAGCGCCCAATGCGCCTCGCGCTGCTAGCCAGTGTGAACGGAAGTTCATAGTCTACACATTTCGGCCGACCTTTTTTTTTACACATAGGCAGAAATTGTTTCAAACTCCCTATATGTCGCTGTTATGTGGGACCCGGAGGTGGCCACGTGTTGTCTTCTTCCATCTGCTCCCAATGGGCCTCCTCGTATAAACTTTCGTCTTTGCACCCTGCCCTGCATCCAGATTTCGTTTAAACTTCAGGCAAAACTTTCCCCTACCACTGCTTCAGTTCATCATGATTTCTTCATATATAAACTTATTTGATTTTGTTTTTTTTATTTTGCATCTGTGTCTACGCCTCCAGCAATCTACACCGCTTTATCTCCTCATTTATTGAATTCTCATTGGAATTTCGTAGGTCAATGGAATTGGCAATTCATCTGATTTTTGTAGTTCACACTAGAATCAGGTGTGTGTTTAATAGTGCCCTTCTGCCTTCTCAAGCTCCACCGCTATATCTTCTCTCCCTTTGACTGTTCCACACCCATTCTTGCCAGATCTCCTCCCCCACTCTCGCCTTCTCTCCTCCCCGTCTCTCACATTCTCGCCAGATCTCCTCCCCATGGCTGCCCGCCGCCGCCACATGCTGTCGCTCCATTGCCGGCGTCGTCGGTCATGCCGGTGGGAGAAGTTTGTGGACCTGGTCCTACCCGGTGGCCCCATCCCCATCTTCCCACCATCACCGCCACGAGCGTCTTGCACCAAGGAGGAGATGGACGAGCTATTGCCGCCACTCCCCCCAAGGAAGGGCACGCCTCGATTAGCCACCTCCAGACGAAAGCGGACCTGCCCGCCTCCGGATTCAAATCTGATGGCGAGGACAAGCGGTGCCCCTGCTGGGAGGAGAATCGACGGGAAGACTACGTCTCAGACGAGGATTAGTCTGCCAGCGCCACCACCGCTGCCTCCATTGCCTAATACAGTAGTTAATTATATTATGTAATGCAAATTAATGGAACTTCGCCCGGAATGTAGTTTCTTATATTATGTAATAGAAATTTAAGGAACTTTGCCCAAATGTAGTTCCTTAATATCATATTAATATATCCATATTTATAATTATGCAATGTGTGTCTCCTAGTACTGGCTATGAAAATTATACTATGGTTATTAATATATACATGCTTAAAATTTTGTTGTGCCCCCAAAGCATGCTATGTAAAAATTTTAAAATTATGTTGTGCCCCGGAGTTGGAGGGCTTCAGTCTCGGTTGTTAACATCAACCAGGATTACTGTTGAAAACAATACCGGTTCATGTTACTAACCTGTATTAAAGACCCCACACACCCCAAAATTTTGGGGAAACCGTAAAATGCTTTGAAAAAAGTTTGCGTGGAGGGGACGCAGCCGAGACTCGAGCCCGCGACCTGTGGGTGAGCATCCGTCACGCCGTGCACTGCTAGACTGTGTGACTGAAAGTTCATTGTCAACAGGTAAGGGCGCAAAAATATTATACATACATAGCTTCATCAAAATTAGACAAATACATGGTCGATGTTTTTTTATTTGACGCCTTTGAGTTTTGAACACGCCTTTGAACATTCGTCTTATTCAAAAATTTAGTGCATACATGAAAAAATATAAGTCATGCTTAAAATACATTTAATAATAAAACAAATAGTTAAAGGCATGTCCAAAAGTCAAAAGTGTCAAATAAAATCAACGGAAGGAGTATAAATTACAGAAAATTATTTATGGTTCCGTGACAAATATACATTTAATTTATAGAAAAGGTAAAAATATCGATAGAATTTGAAAATCATATGCATTAAAAAACTGTACAAGACATATGGACTTATTTGGTAAGAAACTTTGTTTTTACAAGTGATCCTTCATTATGATCATGGTGTACATAGGCTGATTCGTCAGCATCATCTAGGACATTGATGTCTACATCCACCGTGAGAGGGGGCAACTCATCGAATTGGTTATACTTTTCTTCGTCTGTCACGCCCTCAACTCCGACGATTCTTCTTTTACTTGGATGTACCACGTGGCACTTTGGCTGATCGGTGCTGCTAGTTTTGTACTTCTGTTTCTTCTTTTCGATTTGCTGGCCATGTCCACCAGATAGAATACCTATGTGACATCATTGGCTAGCACGAACAGTTCATCCGAATAATCTATTTGCTTGAGGTCCACGGTTGTCATACCGTATTCGTCGATCTCCACGGCTCGCAATTTCACCCATTGGTACCGAAACAGAGGTACTTTGAAAGCTCCATAGTCCAACTACCATATCTCCTCTATGAAACCATAATAGGTGTCCATGTTTCCATTGCTATCCAAGGCATCTATATGAACACTGCTGTTTTCATTGGTGCTCTTTCTATCCTGGGCAGTTGTGTAAATGTGTAGCCATTTATTTCATACCCTTGGAATGATACGATTGCCGTGGGTGGTGCCCGAGCCAAAAGTTTCAATACATCATCTTCTGTTTGCTTTCCATCACTTGATTTTGTAACCATCCACCAAAACGATGCATTTGTTCGACTACGATCCAATCATCTGACTTATCTGGGTATTGTTCACATTCATGGATATAGGGAGACACTACAGTTGCTTGCTTCAATACAGCGAAATGTGCTTGTTTAAATGAACATAGACCGTCGTAGAAGCATTCTTTTCTCCCTTGAGTCCCTTTTCCTCCTATCTTTCCCTCATGACGTGATACCGGGTCACCAATCGGATTCGGATCGTTAATGTAATCGACACAGAACTCGATCACCTCCCCTATGCCAACACCTTGGGCAATGCAACCATCTGGATGAGACCGGTTAGGATCATACTTTTTTAGTACGGCCATGTACCTCTTGAAGGGGTACATATTATGCAGAAACACGGGTGTAAGAATTTCTATCTCCTTGACATTGTGGACTAGGAGATGGACCATAATATCAAAGAAAGACAGAGGAAAGATCATCTCAAGGCTGACCAGACTATCTACCGCGTCATTCCGCATAGTAGATAGCTTATTCGGTTTGAGTACCTTCTGCGTCAGTGCATTGGAGAACAAACACAACTTTATGTTTGTCCCTCGAACCCTGTCTGGCAGAATACCTCTCACCGCCGCTACGAGTAACTGTGTCATCATCACGTGACAATCATGTGATTTTAGGTGTACGAACTTATTCTCTTTTGTGTTTATCAATTCTTTATTGTTAGAAAAGTACCTAGAGGGGACCATCACGCTGCTAAAGAACTTTATAATACTTTTTTCTCTTCCTTGCTCAAAGTATAGTTTGTAGGGTGGAGGTAATGTTGTCCTTTCGATCTTTTTTCCAGATGTAGGTCGTTCCTGACTCCCAGTAGCTGCAGGTCCTTTCGTGTTTGAAGTGTATCTTTTAATTTTGCCATACATATCTACGTATCTTAACAGGTTCACGCAGACATTCTTCGTGATATGCATGAAGTCCAGTGAGTGGCAGACATCTAAGTCTATCCAATAAGGTAAGTCCCATAATATGGACTTCTTCCAAATGGGCTTCTCATGACCTTGTTCAGTCAGGACATACTTGGTATCAGGACCCTTTTCAAATACTACTTTCAGATCCTTTACCATAGAAAATACAAGTGTCCCACTCCGATGCTGCGGCTTCTTGCGTTTCTCTTCTGCCCCATCGAAATTTTCACCCTTCCTCTGTAACAGGTGCCTCGGATGGAGAAATCTAGGGTGGCCCATGTACACAACCATATGAGAGTTTTTCAGGTACCGGCCGTCCGTATCCTCTAAGAACTGGATGCAGGCTTTATATCCTTTGATAGATAAGCTCGACATGTTACCTAGTGTAGGATAGTCATTGATGGTAACGAACAGCAATGCACTATAACATCCTCTATTTTATCTTATGTCACTAGTGTTTTCAAAACCCTAAAAATAAAATAAATGGGAATTGGTATATACAAAACCCTTGTTTAAACTATTTTAAATTAGGTTTAAACTAAAACCCAAGAAACCTTTTAGGAAAATTCTGAAAAAAAATCCAATAAATCTTAGAAGCTATCATTTAGCCACCCTCCAAATTTCAAGCCCAAAGCCCAAGGGTAGCTCAAGACATATGAAGTGTTGCCGTTCTACTAGGAGCTTGTCAAACCCATAAAATGATGAGCAAACGTGGGAGAATCAAGCCCAAACATGGAGGAGAGATTCTAGAGACCCAAACTCATGCTATGGCAGAGATTCTCAACCCTAGCCGTTGAAAGCCCTTGCCGCTGAGATGTTTTCGAGGTATCTCTCTCCGTGCGTTGCCCAAACCCGAGTGTAGATGTCTCCGTTGTGTAGAGCTCGTCAAGACAGTCAAGATGGATTCCCGGATCGTTGGTTTTGGTGGAAAATTGCACCCAGAAAAGCTCGCCAGAGTTCGCTAGCGCCGTCGCGCCGTCCTCGCTGCCGGTGTCTCGCCCGATGCCCGCTCCGGATCATTGCCGCCAATCCTTGCGCGCAACTTTGTCCCCAACCGGCGCGCGCCTCTCGCGCGCAGCGCACAAGACGCTTCACCCGCCGCCGCCCGCGCGTCGGCTGCCGTTAGCTGTCCTCGCCACCGATCGCCCGCGCGCCGCGTTACACCACGTTCGCTCCCGCCGTCGCCCCAATCCCGCGTCGCCGCGTGGCACTGCCACGTCGTCGCATGTGCCACGCATCGCATCGCTGTCCCGCCCACGCCGTGTCCTCCACTCCGGTGCCGCCACGTGTCCACGCTGCGTTGCCGCTCGGTTCGGTTAGGTTGGTTCAGTTGGTTTTCTTTTATTTAACAAGTTTATTTATTTCTAGGATTTCCTATTTCCCCAAAACTTTCAAGAATTGTGTAGGGAGCATCCAAACTACAAATTGGATGATTCCAGATCCATTAAATCCCATAAATAGTCTAGAATTTCATATATTTTATTGAGGTGCATGTTCTTTTGAAAATATTTCTATTCTTATGCATTTGCATCTACGTGTAGATCACACTTGCGTGCACTGTTCGGGAGCCTTCCAGGAGCAGTTCAGAGGAGGACCCCAAGACTCGGAGTTTTACCAAGGTAAGATACTTTAATAACCTAATCAACTAAAACCTACGTGCCGTGTGTGGACTAAAGGTGGCAAGTCAAGTGGTTTTGAGGAATGAGGAATGTGGTGGAGGTAGTCACCTTGGTCCAAGAACCCTTGACGTGTGCTTATCCGACCAAACCATACAAGCGCAACCGTAAGTGCTAGCTCTAGCATGTCGGCAAATATGTGCTAGTCCTGACTTAGTAGTTAGGGAAAACTGTTAGCACACGATACTTTGAAAAGATCGGGCTGCGGTACATTGGCTCAAGAGGGAGACCCGAGTTATCGAAACCTTAGAGGGGGTATCGGTGTTAACAGAAGGAACTAATGAATTGCCTTGTATCGTTACTTGGTCTAGGCTCCAAAGGAAGAGGTAAGACGTAAAATTACCACTAGGGTTATGGGTAAAGTGTGCTAGAATCTACAGAGGATAAAACTATCGTGATAGTCGTTCCCACGGTCATGGGAGGGGAGGAAGGTCGTACATAGTAGTCTCATGTGTTAATAATAACCTGATGGGTTGGTTTTGGTTTGGTTTATTCGAGGTTTGTGCAATTCTGCAGAGGGGCTTTGGAAGCTGAGCTCTGAGTATTACTTTGGGAATCATATCATTATAAATTGTTCTACAAATGCTTTTACAACACTTTAATTAACTTGACTAGAATTGGTGTTTATGCAAAATAACCATCATGTTCTTGTTATATCATTGCATTCATTATAAGGATTCTCGCTGGGTAGCCGTGTACTCACTATACAAACCACATATATATTTTTATTCAGGAGAAGAATCGGATCCGGTTTGCCTGTAGGATCAGGAGGATTCTGTGCCGGATTTTGACCAAGATTAGCTTTCGCTCAAGGATTGGACTAGAGCATCGTCATACTTTATTCCGCTGCATTTATCTAGATTTCCGCACTCTGAACTATATTATATTGTCTTAATCAAACTATTGTAATAAGTGGTTGTGCTACAATTACTTTTGCATATTATGTTATTTTCTTAGTTAATTATGATTGTGTGATGATGTTTGACAATTGTCGCTCATGAGTTGCTATCTTTGATCAATGGTACTAGCAATCGATCATGAGTGGATCCTGGTGAAGCCGGGGTCGCGACAAAAGTTGGTATTAGAACCAGTCTGACGCTAGGAAGCGTAGCTAGTCATTTGGTAGTTTTTGAAAGTTTAACTATGTCATATTTTAATATTAAATCCTCTTTGCCTTAGCTT
This sequence comes from Raddia guianensis, assembly GCA_036346415.1. Lineage (NCBI taxonomy): Eukaryota > Viridiplantae > Streptophyta > Magnoliopsida > Poales > Poaceae > Raddia > Raddia guianensis. The sequence continues at coordinate 8,168,622 of CM070537.1, forward strand.
CTTTGATAAATTTGCTGGTCTAACCTGTTTAACCTTTTTCTAATTCTATATGTCGTCATCTCATCCTGATGGAGAGTGTTAGGGCTTCCCTGCACTGCTGTGGGGTTTGCTAAGGGAGTTGGGCTATGAGAGAAGGCCCGAGTACACCATAACTCTGATTCACCTCAATAGGATGAGCCGGAAATGCATCAAGTTGATGGTTCATTATCTGGATAAGGAAGGAGCACCAAGGGTGTCTACTTTCCAAGTGGTCGCTGTGTTATAAGGTCGGGCCATTCAGCTGGTGGCAAGGAAGGCTTTGATACACTTTTTGCCCATGTGCATCAGAATGAGCTAGTTGAATTAGTATTAAGTTTTTTTCTATTCCTCTCGCTCGGATAAAACATTGGTAGAATGTGTAGTACAATGTTTGAACTATTAGCATTTATAATTTTTTTGCACTAGCATCATTTAGAGGTACTAGCTATCCTAGTAGCATACATGCTCACAAACCAAGTGCACATTGAGAGCAATGACGGCAAGGGCACAAACAAACTACTGTCATCTTTGTCAGTTCGGCCTCTTCAATTAACTCACGCGACTCTGTGGCTAATCCTACACCCTGTAGCACCTCCGACAAACTTCAAAACAGAAACTTCAGAGCTGAATAAGAGGAAGAACACAGCTCACGAGAGAGTTTTTGTGCTGCAAAACTGTCGCAACTTATTGGCGATTTTCGTTCCACTTATTCATTACAGATGTATGAGCAACAAAGTACAAGGTAGTTTGCCACGACTAGGAGCTGAAGTTATTTGGTGCAGTGGTATCGTGACAGTGCGTGCCAAACCACAATCAAAAGGAAAATATCAATGAAACTGAAAAATAATTTGAATGTGCACATGCTTAACAACAATAATCGTCTTCCTTCAACTCCCCTCCTGAAGCACGAGGTTTCTGAGCCAAGACGAAGAACATGGGCGTGAAGATCCCTTCCCTGAAACGACAATGTCCATCAGTGTTCATCCTGCTCCATCATTACATCTGGATTTCGTACGCATGATAACTTGCTATTTTTCTCAAGATTGTTGACGAGGCTAGGCTACTCACTTGGCACCCTCCAGGAGGATGTCTACCGCCAGATCCATGAGGTTTGACCCTGCCAGGCGGCCTTTTGGGGCAACTCAGAGGAAATCCATCGTCTTAAACCGAAGAGCACAGGTCTACACAAAGTACACAACACTAGACAATAGACACGAAAAAAGTTTTGGAAGGACATGCAATGGCATATTCGGATGGAATACCATGGTGAGTACTATTGGATGGACACTGGCATATTCACTATTCAGATGGAGTACCATGGTGCGGCAGAGGAAGCGGCCAAGATAGGTGAGGCGGTGTTGGAAAAATCAGGACGTCGATACTAGATCTAAACGATATTGGAGGCATGATGTTTGGTAACTGAGTTCACCGCTCAGACTAATCTGTAGGGTTTTCATTATAGGTGCTCCTCTCCAATTAACACATTAGGCGGAAGCTGGTCAAGGAGATCGTGCTGGCGTCCAGTGGTAGGTACCATGGCAACGGCCAGTCCTCCGCAAGATCCTTCGCCATGATCACCTTCACGGAAGAACACGTGATCGTTACACAGACCAACTCCAGAGCTGCTCGTAAGCTTCAGCATGCGTTGAAATCTATGTGGAGGAACTGATATAATGCGTCGAGCGTACCACAAATCCTGAGTCTTTGGTCGCCCGGATGCACTGCGGAGAGCCGGTGAGATCAGGCAGGCCGTAGCCGAGCTCGATTCCGTCCTTGATATGAATGTGCCAAGCATTGGCAAAATCGAAGCGCTCGGTCAAGCACACCTCGTGGAGCGCCAAGCACTGGCCCGACTTCAGCACCCGGTAAATCTCCGAGTAGCAGGCAAGCTGCACATATATATGTCGTGTCAAAGGAATGCTCTCATGGGCGAAACAGGGCAGTGGAAACATGCAAAAATAGCAAACTAGTATCTCACAAGCATTTCACCAAACACTTTATATGCATAAACAAAGAGCAAACTTTGCTTCAAGCCTATAGACATTAAGCTGCCCCAAACTTCTCCAATAGCAAAATACTTGCAAGAAATAGCTCACTAAAAGATGAATACCCTAACATCTTGACCAACATACCAAAAAACTCCTGTATGTCTTGTATGCCAACACAACCATATAAAAAGAATTCGATATATGAACCAACAACAAGGAAGATAGTGGCCTAATTAACACATATGATAATGTGAATACCGAAAAAAGAGTAGGCACCAAGATTTACATGGAAACCCCTTGTGGGAAAAAGGCACGGGTGGCGGCGCAACGAGCAATCCACTATGAGTATGAAGTCAATACACAAGGTGGGAGCCAACAAGAGAGAGGAGACTTCAAATCCCCCGCTAATCTCACACTCAAATAATTGGATTTGATGGAATCAAGCTCTCCTTCTTCTTCACCCCTAAGCCTAACTCTCTCTCTCTCTCTCTCTCTCAAAAGAACACAGCCAACTCAATATTTTCGAGTTGGGGGTGACGTTTATATTGTACCTTTACAAAACAGCCCCTACAGCTCTAAAATATTACAAACAAGTCCCATTTCTGCCTACCGTACATTGGGGCAATGTTTTACATGATGATGGAGTACAAATGAGGGCTAAAATGGAGCTGCAAATTGCCACAATTTTTCACCTCAGCGACAATTGGATCATAGAGCAAACACATCAAGATTCTTTATGCCAAAAAGTCCAATCTTCAAATGGTTCACCTGCAAAATGAATATGAACATGTAACAAAGTCACCTCCTCCAAAGCTCCACATGTATATAGCTAGCTTGGGCAAACATGAATACAAACCAAGTTCAAGCAATGCTTAAACATGGCCTTCGGGACCACCTTGGTCAACATAAGAGATGGGTTACCTTTTGTGCCAATCTTCTCAACATACAAATATTTCTTCTTCACAAAAGACAACACGATCAACTTGCTCAATGCCCAAATCACTAAGAAAACCATGCAACTAAATGGCTTCCTTCACCGCCTCGGTCAAAGATATAAACTGAGCTTCTATGGTTGACAATACAACTGTATGTTGTAAGGTAGCCTTCCAGCTAACACAAGAGCCACAAAGCTGAAACACATAACTGGTGAGTGAGCAACTCTCATCAAGATCCCCAGCAAATTCAGAATCTGAAAAACCAACAACTTACCCCGGATTTGCTGCCCTTTAATCAAACATACAACCATATGTGCTTGTGCCACGAAGCTACCTGAGGATCCAATGTACTGCCTTCCAATGTTGTTCGCTAACTGAGGATCCAACCATATGTGGCTCACCACGCTAACTGCATTGCAATATCAGGATGCGTGCAAACCATAGCATACATCAAACTACCAACTGCACATGCATAAGAAACCTTATACTTGTGCTCTTTCTCCACTTTATCTAAAGGCTTTGATGAATAAGACGACCTAAAATTGTGCTGCTAAAGAAACGGGCTTCCCTTGTGACATATGACCGATGCAGGACCTTCTCAATATACTGGCTCTTAGATAGCAAAAGTTTGCCCTGAACTCTGTCACGGCAAATATCCATACCCAACAACCTCTTAGATGCACCCATATCCTTCATCTCAAACTCACGCTTAAGCATGGCCTTTACATCATCAATAGCAGATCGACTCTTTCCTTCAACAAGAATGTCATCAACATAAAGCAACATGTACTCCAAGTATACATCTGCATGTACCTGCTGAAATACACAACATCATATGAAATTCTTTTAAATCCATGGCTACTGACATAAGCATCAAATCTATGATACCATTGTCTTAGAGACTGTTGCAAGCCATACAATGACCTTTTAAGCAAGCAAACGTGGTCTTCCTTTCCCTTAGCCGCAAAGCCTTCTGGTTATTCCATAAAGATCTCCTCCTCAAGGCACCCATGAAGAAAAACCGTCCTCACATCTGTTTGCTCTAATTCAGGATGAAATAGGGCAAGCAAAGCTAGTAAAGCTCGAATCGAGGTATGCTTCACAACAGGAGAAAATACCTCATGGTAATCTATCCCTTCTTTCTGACTAAAGTCGTTCACCACCAATCTAGCTTTGAACCTGGAGTATCAACTCCCGGAGCAACACCAAGTACCAGGTGTGATTCTTATGCAGTGATTCCTTCTCCTATGTCATAGCCTAGACCCAACTAGTTGCCGTAAAACTACTAATTGCCTCGCGAAAAGTGCTAGGCTCATCATGAACAATATTCTCAGCAACTGTCAAAACAAATCCAGAATTACCTCTGTCTCTTACAACCGGTGTGACCCATTATCTATAGTGTTGTAGTGGCACTTGCTATCTCTGAAGACGGTGTGCTATAAGGGAATCTGAAGCCTCTGAGCCACCACTTGAATCTGCATCTTCTAAATCATAGTCGGATGCATCTAATTCATGATCATCATGATCAATGTCACCCTGGACGCCGTCTCAAGGCTCCAAAAACAATGCTTATTGTTGTTGCTCCTGACTGTAAACTATAGGAGACTCGGTCACTGGAGTCTCCACCCGAAATGTTACCCTTTGTGCTACATTCTCTGCCTCAGAAGCACCACTGTTAGAAGCTCCACTAGAAGTAGAAGTCTGTTCCTGCTGTTTACAACTTGAATTAATGAGCTCCGTATCATCAAAAGGTTAGATCTTTATTGGCGATCACATTTGGGGGCTTCTACACCATAAACGATACCCCTTAACTCCAAATGACTCACTATAACCAAGGAAGACACATTTCAAACCTCGAGGTTGCAACTTTTCTGGTGAATGTGAGCATACGTCGGACAACCAAGTACCCTCAACTTCTCATATTCAGGTGGTTTGTCGTACCACACCTCCTTTGGTGTCATGCACTCAATTACTTTTGAAGGCAAGCGATTAACCAAGTAGCTAGTTGTAGCAATTGCTTCTCGCCAAAAACTTTGTGCTAACCCGGCATGTGAGAGCAAGCAACGTGTTTTTTTTCCAACAATGTCCTGTTCATATGTTCCGCTACTCCATTTTATTGTGGAGTATCAACATTGGTGTAGTGTCTAGATATGTTGGTGTCTCGACAATATGCTTCAAACTTGCTTTTAGAAAAAAGATCAAGCCAAACTCTGTGCCATTGTCTGATCTTAAATACCTTTCTTTATGTCAGTTTTTCCACCATAGCCTTTCACTGACGAAAACAAGCAAATGTCTCATCCTTTGAATTTACGATGTAGGCACAAACCTTCCTGCTGAAATCATCAACAAAGGTTAGGAAATATTTTCCACCTCCAATTGATATGGTCGGTGCATCACTTCATAGATCAGTATGCACATAGTAAAGAATGGCCCTTGTCGTATGGACAGACCTACTGAATTTCAAACGAGTTTGCTTTCTAAAGATGCAATGCTCACAGTTCTGTAGTTTACCTGTCTTTTGACCGTCTAACATACCACAACGGCTCAGCTCATCCGTGTCGTGCTCTGACATGTGCCACAATCTCATATGCCATAATGTAGTCATCGTGTCATTGTCAACCAGGGAACTAGAAGTTGTTAAAGCTGACCCAGTAAGCAAACTTCCCTACAATAAATACTGATCATCTGATGAGGACATCATTGACGTGGTTCAAGAAGTCCCCGACCACCAGGCCCAAGATGAGAGGACGTCGAACTCGCTGCCGAGTCCGGTTCAGACTTCTACGATCAGTACACCTTCAAATGGACGCCCAGATCACATACGACGTCCAAATAAGACAAATAAGGACTCTACGAAAAGCTTACGAGATAAGCTTTCCAACGGATCCAACCACACCCTCAAATTCAATCCAAGTCAACAGGAATCACTAAAACAAGCTGACGGACCGAAACTTTCCGGCGCTACGTCGCCATATTTTTGGGCTCAAAGCCCGTGTACTCTTAGAGTTAGGGTTGAGCACGTGTGGGCACCTGTTTGGGCGCCCTCCTCTGGCCGTTGCCCTATATAAGTCCCACACCGTGCTTCGTCTTAATTGAGTTTTGTTTAGTTTATTTCGTCACGGTTGTGTGAGATTTCACCTTTTTCTTCGTGTGTCGGCTAGACCAACAGGACCAAGTTTTTGAACCCCATTATCCTTAATCTATATTCGCAATTGTGATATCTTATCTTGTGTTCTTGCTTGTTCTTCGGTTTCCTACAGGAACCGTCCTTCGTGGATAGGTCGATCGTGCCTCTGGTTCGGACGATAACAATCATCGTGGTGGTTTAGCGATTGCCAGGATTTTTAGTTCCTTGTGGGGATGGAAGCCGGATCGTTTAGGTCTCTGTGACACCTACCGAATTATCCTTAGCGTCTCTCACCAGAAGATTGAGACCCTCGTCTGCGGCCATCAAGTGGTATCAGATCATCCGTTGCCTGATGAGAAAATTTTCATTTCCTGTTTAGTAGATCGGTTTTATACCTAGAGTCAAAAGAATTGCCACACCCAAAAAAGTTTTGCATCTACTATTATCCGAGCCACGTTTAGCCTTTGCAATTGTTCTCGCTGTATACGTCGTTGAGTTTTTGCCCACAGTTCATCGTGTTGCTAATTAGTCGAGTCTAGATCGGTTTAGCTGTCTTTGATCCAAATCGAGTCCTACTCGGTTTGCCCCGCTAGCCACCTTGTGTTGCTGTCCCGCCATCGCAAACCATAGTTAGGTCGCAAACCGCCTTGTGCCAATCGCCCTGCATCGCTATCTCTCCAATTCAGCCACCGCATACCCACTGCTCGTCGCCGAAACGCAGAAAAACAGCAAAACAGTCTATCTAGGAACCTTGATCCGGAGACCTTTCGACAAAACAACCCTAACTTTCTTATACGAACTCCGATTTAGGTCCACGACCACTCGTTGGAAAGATCTCGACGAGATACATCCAACCAAAACTCACTACATCTGTTTTGGTCGAAATAGAATCCTAAAAATCTATCAGGAAGACCACCTATCCGGATAGGCCCCCAAGTTCCTGCACGCTTTTCAGAGCACCCTCCAGAAATTGTATTAGCCACCTCTAAGCTCCAAATTAAGGGGAAAACTCCTCTGTATCCATATTTCTGTGTTGCTGAGGCTGAATAAAATATCAAAAAATCATACAAAAAAAAATTTGATGAAAGAAAGAGTCTGCGCCTAGAAAAGTGCCGCGTAGAGATTGAAAAAAAAAAGAGAAGAGTAGTTGGCAAAGAAATTCTCTGTGTTCACGTACAGTGTGCTTAGTCTGATCTTAGCCCTTTGGGCTATTCTTTTGTGCTATCCCTATATTCCAGCTTGACCTACATCTAAGGCTAGGCTAGTTCCAGCACTTGTACTACTTTGGGCTATTATTCAACTTTGTATTGTTGTTTGAACAATTGTTTATCCTTTGCTATATATATAAGTCTGTCCAAGCTCCATTATCTACTAACCAAGCAGGGACGGATCCTAGCCATCACTTTACCACCCTATGCGTTGAAGTTATCGCCGATCAGTTGCCGATTGTACCTACTGCTTGCACGATAAGAATTGGTAAGAACAAATGATAGGTTAGAGAGAGTTGTTGACACCCATACACAACAGTAGCATATAGTATATATTCTTGTGTGTTCTTTTTCCTCGCGCTAACCATGTCAAGACGAAGTAACAACGAATCTATGCTTAACGCTGAATTCTCGAAGTACATGGAGGACCAGCAAATGGCCATTGCTGATATTGCCAATAGCATCACTCAACTGGCAAATGCAAACGCCCACGGGATGGAGCAGCTTGAGAGAAGGATTGTCAACTTGATCACGAGAATGGAAGACATTGAAAGAAGAGCACCTGCCCCTGCTGCCTGTGTACCTCCTGCACCCCCTGCTGCCCCGGTGCCTCTTTGCAGCCCCTGCTGACCGTCGTTCTTGGGTTGATGAGGTTGAACAAACTGAGAACGAGTATGTTGCTGATTCCGAGGCTGATGATGGATTTGATGTGAACAGTGATCGAGACCATCGAAGATTACGTCACAACCGACAAGGTTTGGCAAGAAATCGTCAAGGTAATCGTGATGTACGTGATGACTCATTAGCCAAGGTTAAATTGAGAATACCTTCTTATGCTGGTAGATATGATCATGACGCTTACCTTGATTGGGAATTATTGGTAGATCAAAAATTTTCATGCTTTACAGTTTCACTGAAAACCAAGTTAAGGTTGCTGTTAGTGAATTTATTAATTTTGCATCTATTTGGTGGCATGAAATCTGTAGAAGAGGAAATGAACCTACCACTTGGCAAGCTTTAAAACGTGCCATGCGATCTAGATTTATTCCTTCATACTATGAGAGAGATTTGCTTAATAAGTTGCAACATTTAAATCAAAATAGCAAAACAGTTGAGGAGTATTATCAGGAACTATAAATTGGTATGATGTGATGTAGTTTACAAGAGAGTGAGGATGCAAAAAAAGCTAGATTTTTTAGTGGGTTAAACCGTGAGATTTAGGATATACTAGATTATAAGGAATACAATTCTATCTCTTATTTGTTCCATCTTGCTTGCAAAGTAAAAAAGGAAGTACAGGAATGACAAATCAGGACGCGAGGAAACTTCAGTGGTTCAACAAAGTCAAACCTTGAGGCTGCAAAGGTTCCATCGTCAACACTCCATCCATCATCACTGCCCGTTGTTCCTCCTACCCCTCCGACACGAGCTACAAGTGTAAGCAAGAATTCCGCGTTGCAAGCCCCTACCAAAAGTGCTTCTTCTGTGGCATCCACAGGTCGTACTCGCGACATTCAATGTTTTCGTTGTAAGGGATTTGGATACATAAAGCGTGATTGTCCTAGTCAGCGTATTCTCATTATTCGTGAGGATGGTGAGTACTCTTCTGCTAGTGAACATCAGGATGATATTGTTTTAAGGGTTAAAAGCATACATGCCACTGGAGAGTCTCCATTGGGCTGAAATGCCACTGCAGACATTGAAATATCGAAGATGCCATTATAAACTTCAGATTTGTGCATACATGCCATTTTCGGAGCTGGAAGGGAATTTCAGATCAAATACAAAGGTATATACGGTTCGAAATACGGTCTGACATGTGGTGCCCACATGTCAGTCTCCCTCCACTTCATCTTCTTCCTCATCCCAACTCTCTCCCTCTCTCTCCTCTCTCTCTACCCGATCTGCGTCCACACCACCCGCCGGCTTCGGTGAGTCTGGCGAGGGGGAGGCGGCGGTGAGCGGCGGACGAGGTCGGTGGTGGCTCGGCAACCTCTCCGGTGGTGGCTACGCTGCGCGGGATGGCCCGAAGCAGCGGCGCGATGGCGGCCTTCGCCGGCTGCGTGGGCTGCTCGCCGGTGGCAGCGCTAGCGGCGCTAAGGACTAGGGGAAGGAGCGGCGTAGCTGCGCGCGGCCACAGGAAAGATGACGGTAGCAGCGGCTTGGGCTGTGAAGGCCTATGGCGGCTACAGAGGGGAGGTCGCCGCCGCCGCTATGGGCAGTAGGGGAAGCGGAGCTCGTTGCCGCCATGGGGGGAGCCAGGCCGTCGCGGCCGCCATAGACAGTGGGGGGAGGGGGGCTCCATCGCCGCCGTCATGGGCAAAGGGGAGGTGTCGCCGTCGCCAAGCGTGCGTGGGGGAGAGGCAGGGGCGGGCCTCGCCGCCGCCGCCCTCCTGCCGTGTTGCCCCTCACCCGAGCCACCCGTCGTCGGAGCTCCGTCGCCGGCGGGCGTATCGACTAGAGAGAGGAGAGAGAGGGAGAGAGTTGGGATGAGGAAGAAGATGAGGTGGGGGAGGCTGACATGTGAGTCCCACATGCCAGACCGTATTTCCAACCTATATACCTTTGTATTTCATCTGAAATTCCCTTCCAGCTCCGAAAATGGCATGTATGCACAAATCTGAAGTTTATATTGGCATCTTCGATATTTCAATGTTTGCAGTGGCATTTCTTCCCAATAGAGACTCTCCAGTGCATGTATGCTTTTAACCCTTGTTTTAATTGCCGCTAACCCCGCAAGTATCGAACATTCCGAAGGAGTGGTGTTTAATACTTCGACGACGGAAGCTTATCCAAGGCTTTTTGTGACCCTTGTATTGACTGCACAACCAGAACGATCACAAGAAAGTCAGCGGCATAATCCAAACCAAGATGGTCGTCAACGAATATCGGCATTATCCAAACCAAGATGGTCGTCAACGAATATGCGGTGTCCGTCATCATCGACTTTGCGAGCGTTGACATGGTCGAGAAGTTTAGCTTGACCACACACCCACATCCACATCCATATTGCATTGAATGGTTCAATTCTTGCGGTAAGCTCAAGGTAACTAAGACTGTTCGAATTCATATCTCCCCGGTTGTGGACTATGTGGGCCCCGGGTATCCTCTAGAAGGCCCATAAGGGAGCAGATAGGGGGCGATCCAAGTCGGCCGACTAAGGATAGAGACCACTTTGGTTACACACGCCTTGAACTCCAAGAAAGTTCCCGAGGATATGATCTAGCTCCATGTAATTAGGAGATCAACACATGCATGACATGTAACAGCATAACAGAATTAGCTATCGTGCTATCCTGTAACTCTATCTCCTCCTACACTATATAAAGGGAGGGGGTAGAGGCCATAGGCATAAGGCATCGTCTCATAGAGCATACGCTGTAATCACCTTTGTCATCTTGCATCCCGCATCTTGATCAAGCATAATCCCAGAACATAGAAAGTAGGGTGTTACCTCCTCCGAGGGCCTGAACCTGTATAACCCTGTCTTGTGTTACCATCTAGCTTAGTTCTTGATTAGCGTCCCCTTGTACAAATTCATTGCCGGCAGTGACCCCCTAGTTAGTCACCAATCGACAGTTGGTGCGCCAGGTAGGGGGCAGCGTCAAGATCATCTCTCAAGTTAGATGGCTCGTTGGAGATCTCCGTACGTCGCCATGAGGCTGGGGGAGTCTCTTCGTTTTGGTGCCCTGGACTTCGTCGCCGACGGCATCGGCAATCTTCACCTCTCCCCCCCTGGAGAGATTTCTTCGCAAGGAGGTGAGCGCAATCAATGTGACACATTGCCCTTCGGCTTGGAGAATTTAGCAGGCACCTTCAGCGGATTGACCCCCTCGCTGTTCGCCTTCGCACCTCCTTCCGAGGAAGACGAAAAAGGACTCGACGGGCTCAATCGCATGGGTGTGGATTCTATTCCGCCCAGTAACAATTCGGTGCCTTCGGCTGGATTTCCTTCCGGACTCGACAGCTTCGCTGCGACCTCCGCACGGATCTCATCTGATATTTGGATAGGAGATAACCAGTCGGCGAGCGTGCCGGATCCACTCGGATCAGATCCAACCATGTTCGTGGGTGTCATCAACCCTGGCCAACCCATTGGACAAAGCGAACAAGTCAGCCTCTCCGTTTCTGACTCTGAGTCTGACGGGAGCGCTGAGATTCGTAACTACCTAGAGGTTTTCGTCCTGGGCGCGGATGACCACCACTCCACTTCCCCACTTGTCGCGTACGCGGAAACCGACACCGGGGCGGCGAACCCGGATCCATGTCGAGGGGAGGAACAATATCGTATACATCAGCTTCGCGGCCGCGGCCGCGACGTCCAGAATGAGCTTCGCGCAGTGAAGCTAAGGGATCAGGAGGTCTACACCACTCCCTAGGCAAACGTCATCGCTTCGAAGACTATTCTTGAGACTATCGCGCCGCAACTTCCCGAAGGCAGCCCGTTCGCCCAGACCCTCGCTCGAGCGACAGCCATGGTGGAGATGGCTGCAATTCAGCAAAACGAGGCAATCCCTACTCCAACCGCTTCGGCTTGCAGTCGTTCTACGCGCAGTCGGAACCGGGCTAGCGCCTCTGCGGCTGGCGATTCCCACCAGTCGTCTGCCCATGATCTTCTTCAAGACATTGAAGCCAAGCGGCGGGAGCGCAGTAACGGCGAGCGGAACTCTCGTGGCCATCAAAGCCATCGCATTGACGATCGGGCCGAGAGCACCGCCAGCCGGCACGACCACCGTCACGAGCATATCGCCAAGGCCCTCTCCGGGAGCATAATAGCAGATCCCCGAGGCGGAGGCAGCCACGACCGTTGGAGGGGATTCCGGCCTTCTCCCCAAAAACTTTCCGACGCTGTGTCGCCGTATTTTTTTGGCCCAAAGCCCGTGTACTCCAAGAATTTGGGTTGAGCACGTGTGGGCACCTGTTTGGGCAACCCTCCTCTGGCCCCCGCCCTATATAAGTCCCACGCCGTGCTTCGTCTTAGTTGGGTTTTGTTTAGTTTATTTCGTCACGGTTGTGTGAGATTTCGTGTTGTTCTTTTTGTGTCGGCTAGACCAATAGGACCAAGTTTTTGAACCCCATTATCCTTAATCTATATTTGCAATTGTGATTGTTTATCTTGTGTTCTTGCTCGTTCTTCGGTTGCCTGCAGGAGCCGTCCTTCGTGGACAGGTCGATCGTGCCTCTGGTTCGGTCGATAACAATCGTTGTGGTGGTTTAGCGATCGCCGGGATTTTCAATTCCTTGTGGGGTTGGAAGCCAGGTCGTTTAGGTCTCCGTTACACCTATCGAATTATCCTTACCGTCTCTCACCAGAAGATCGGGACCCCGCGTACGCGCCCATCATCATCTGTATCAGGAGTTGTAAGAGCCTTCATGATACACAAGGAACCTCTAAACACCTTGATTTGATAGATATGAGTCACATACTTGTAGCCTTTCCGATCAAGTGGCTTAAATGAGATGAAATTTTTTTATTTCAACTCAACCACATGATGAACATCTAAGAGTTACGACCCGAGCAAGGAGGCTAGAGGGGGGGGGGTGAATTGATGCCATAAAATTTTGATGCTACCGATTTCATCAAAACCCGAACAACTTAACAACTATGTGTACCCATGGCATTTTGAATGAGAACCAAGGAATAAGTGGGAATTTTTTGAATCAATCCAAAGAAAGAGTAATCAATTCAAACCTGATTTTAGAAAAGAGATCAAGCCAAAACATTAAAGTTACTTTCTGAAAAGTAAAAGCAAATTCTAGACAATTTGTCCTGCAAGAAGAACGTGGTTCCTGCCGTTAGAAAGCTTCATAAATTTTTGAACATTTTCTACACCCATGTGGGTGAGTCATGATGGTCTCGTCCAAAGTTCAACATCAAACTCCATCCACGGAAAATAAGAAAAATTGTGCACTAAGAACTATCAGGAACTCGAGAGTGCAAGTTTGGAGCTCGGAATTCACCTCATGGCCCCCAAACGGTGAAACCAGTGGGCTTCACATTTTGGCCACAGATGGTATGTGAGTGACGCATCTTTTCCAACTAGAATCATGTGACCGCTAGATCATCGAACCCGGTCACCTGCATGCCTCCAAACGCACCAGCCTCCAACTGTCCTCGTGAAGTGTCAGCCACGTATCCGCCGATACCTGCAACACTGAGGTGAACACGGCGTCGAGGACGACGGCGCGGTGGCGAGGACGGCGAGGTGGCGAGGACGGCACGGTGGGACGGCGAGGTGGCGAGGACGGCGGCGATGGCTTGAGACTTAGAAAAATTTGGGTGGAAAGGAGAGGGCGACGAAGATGAGTTATATTGTAAAGCTCTCTACATTACAAACCGCTTGTGAAAATAACCTCTACAAGCGGTTCGTAGTAATAACCGCTTTTAGAGATATCTTTTACAAGCGGTTTGTAGAAAGAACCGCTTGTAGAACACGGTAGCGCGAAATTAAATTTTTGGAATTTCGCCCGCGAAGCAATAAATTACTCTGCAAGCGGTTGGTGATATAAACCGCTTGTAGAAGTCGGTTCTACAAGCGGTTGGTAGAACGAACCGCTTGTAGAAGTGGGGCACACGTGGCGAGGCGCGGGTCTCTGTCTAGAACGTTTAAGATGGTTTGCGCCCTTCCTTTGTTGAATTGAAATTTACTCTCACTTGGCTAGCTCGTGGCGTTTAAGTGCGGAGCTCCCGTCTTTGGTCGCGGAGTTCGAGCCCGCTTGCCCGTTGCTTTTTCTTTTATAAATATGTCTTGAGCCCATTATTCTTTACAAAATACTAAAAATTTGTTTTGCATTAGTTTCATTTCTAAATATGTACTTAATTAGCCCATTATTTTTTTCCAAAAACTAAAAATCTTTTTTACATCACTTTCATTTCTAATATGTACTTAAGCCATTATTCTTTTCAAAAATACTAAAAAAAATTTGTTTTGGCATTACTTTCATTTCTAAGTATGTACTTAGCCCATTATTTTTTTTCCAAAAAACTAAAAAATATATTTTTTACATTACTTTCATTTCTAATATGTAATTAGCCCATTATTCTTTTCAAAAATACTAAAAATATTTTTGGCATTACTTTCATTTCTAAATATGTTGCCATTATTCTTTCCAAAAATATTGCTTCCATCTTATAAATTCTTAAAAATGCTATTACATGATAACATAGTTCATACAACCACATAGGTCATCCTAATCATTTACATTTTTTGTCTTTACAATTCTTCCTTCATCGTGATCGCGCCGTATGTGTGGAGCATCCATGCCTATGTCATCCAGGATGCTTAAGTCAACATCTACTGCAAATGGAGGGATCTCATCGAACTGATCGTACTCTTCCTCGTCAATAACGTCCTCTACTCCGACAATCCTTCGTTTGCCATGGAGAGCCACGTGTCGCTTTGCCTGTTCCTTCTTCTTGTCTTTGATTTGATTCTTCTTTGGTCTGCTTGACATGTCCAATACGTAGAAGACCTGTCTCACCTCGTTCGCGAGAACAAATGGTTCTCTCAAGTAGCCGACTTCTTGGAGGTCGACGGTAGTCATGCCGTGTTGTCGACATTCACGCGCTGCGTTTAGTTTTACCCATTGGCACTTAAACAATGGGACATTCAAAGGCCCATAGTCGAGCTCCCATATCTCTTCTATGAATCCATAATATGTGTCCACCCCCACTGTATTGTCGGCGGCTTCTATCACGGACACATTGTTACGGTTTGTGCTATTGTTATCTTGTGATCTCGTGTAGAATGTGTAACCATTTATCTCGTACCCTGCCATCTCACTATTTCAACGGATGGTCCCCGATCCAGGCGTTGCAACTGTTCATTGTTGGACTTGCTCTTGAGGATATGGTTTTGTAACCATGCGCCAAAAGAATCCATGTGTCTCACTGTTATCCACGTATCAGTCTTCTCTGAGAACTGGAGACGTAGAGCATTCTTGTGTTGGAGGACATACGGGGTGGCCATTGCCGATTGCTTCAACACAGTGAAATGTGCTTGCTTAAATGTCTGAAGATCGTTGCATGCAACTACTTTTCTTCCAAGTGTCCCTTTACCTCATAGCCTGCCCTCATGGCGTGATATAGGGACGCCGATGGGGTTTAGATCATCAATGTAGTCCACATAGAACTCGACCACCTCCTCTGTCACATAACCCTCGGCAATGCATGCTTCTGGGCGAGAACGGTTCGTACATACTTCTTTAATGCGCTCATGTACCTCTCGAAAGGAACATCTTTGTGGAGATAAACAGCCCAAGAATACCTATCTCTTTGCTTAGATGAGCAGTGAGATGAACCATGATATCAAAAAGGCAGGAGGAAAGATCATCTCGAGGCTAACCATATTTTGTACCACGTCAGCCTGCAACTCACCCAGTTTTTTTGGATCGATGTCATACGGGAAGCAGCGTTGAAAAACGAACACGACTTTGTGATTGTCCCCCTTACCCACTCGGGCAGTACACCTCTTAAAACCACGGGGAGCAACTGTGTCATCAGCACAAGACAGTCATGGGATTTTAGATGTACAATTTTGTTCTCTTTCATATTAACGAATCTCTTTATGTTCGACAAGTATCCGGAAGGGACCTTCACACTGCTAAGACACTCTATCACGCTTTTTTCTCTTCTTTGCTTGGAGTATAACTCGCTGGCCGTAGGTACAGTTGTTCCGTACCACTTTTTTCAGGGTGTAGGTCCTTCCTGATACTTAGGACTTCAAGGTCGTTCCGAGCACTCACTGTATCTTTCGATTTCCCATACAGATCTATATATCTTAGGAAGCTCACACAGACGTTCTTGGTGATGTGCATGAAGTCCAGTGAGTGGCGAACATCCAAATCTTCCTAGTAAGGCAAGTCCCAAAATATTGACTTCTTCTTCCATATGGGTGCATGGCCATCCTCATCATTAAACCTGATTTGCTTCCAGACCCTTTCCAAAAACTACCTTGAGATCCTTCACCATAGCAAACACACCTTGCCACTTCGATGCCTCGGTGGGAGCGATGTTCTTCCTCCCGTTAAATTCCTGCGTTTCTTCCGCAACGCGTGGCTCCAAACAAAAAACTGCGATGCCCCATGTACACCATCTTTGAGAGCCTTTCATATGCGTGCCATCGGTTTGATCCAAACACCGCACACACGCATTGAAGCCTTTGCCGATTAGGCGAACAGGTTACCAAGCGGCGGCGATCGTTGATTGTTACAAATAACATTGCACGCAGTTGAAATACTCCCTTTGTATTCGCCCCAGACCTTTACACGTTCCATAACGTTTCAAGATCTTCTACCAAAGGTTTCGGTGAACATCGATATCATTTCCGAGTTGCTTGGGCCCTTGGATCAACAACGGCATCATTATGTACTTTCTCTTCATGCATAACCATGGAGGAATATTATACACACATAGTGTGGTGGCCAGGTGCTATGGTTGCTGCTCATGTCTCCGAAAGGATTCATCCCATCGGTACTCAAACCGAACCTTATGTTTCTCACCTCGTCTGCGAAGTCTTTGTACTTCCGATCGACCATCCTCCAATGCGAGCCATCTGCCGGATGCCTAAGCATTCCGTCGACCTTACGCTCTTCTTTGTGCCAACGCATCATCTTCGCGTGCGCTTTGTTTGCAAACATACACTCCAGCCTTGGAATCAGAGGAAAATACTACAACGCTTTTGCCGGTGCTCTCTTCTTCACACGCACCCCATCTACTTCACCTGGATCGTCACGCTTCGTCTTATGCCGGGGTTCCTTGCACACTGGGCAGGCATCCAAGTCGGCATATTCACCGCGATATAGGACACAGTCGTTGCGACATGCATGTATCTTCCGTACTTTCAATCCTAAGGGACACAGGACCAGTTTGGCTTATCGTGGATTACGGCGGTGTTATCTTTCAGAGCAACTTCTTTATGAGCGACAAACAACTCATTGAAACCCTTATCGACACACCATTCACGACCTTCCATTGCATGAGCTCCGATGTAGTGCGTAGCTTCTTGTGCCTGACCACAATTTGGGTACAAAAGAGTTCTCTGGTCCTCCAACAATCCCTGGTATTTCCTATATTGTTTGTCCTCTGTGATATCTCCCTCTACGTCACGCAACATCTGGTCCAGGTCATCATCCACACCAAACCGATCACCTTGTGTATCTTCTACGTCCTCGTATGTAAATCGCGTCCGGCATACCATCATATATCACTTCCTCTTCATCGGCTTCTTCTTCGTCTTCTATCTTTGGTATGCTCTACTTCGTCGTGGTGAGTCTAACATGTATAGTTCGGCATGAAACCTCTCATCAACAAGTGGCCTGTATCCGTCCTCGCATTGAGTGCTCTTTCTCGTTCACGCAATCTACATACGGACACCGTCTGAAGCTTTACGGAGGCAAGTCTCAAATCGACTTCAAGAAAAGCATTCACGCCATCGATGAACTCCCTTGTCCGACGATCCGCATACATCCATTGCGGTTCATCGCACCAATTAAATTAATCTGAACACTTATTATATTTTTAAATTAAAATATTTAACTCAAAATAACTAATTGCTATATTTTTAATTACCTCTAAATTTTCTTGATTTTTATAGCTAAACCAACTAAATCTCACAAATTAAAAACTTTTTCAAAAATATTTTTAATTACATTTCATACCTCCCATAAAGTATTACCTACCTAGCAAAAACCTACATCTATTTAGCTCTATAGCAATTGAAATAATCACCCTACCCGCTATTTTAAACTAATGTGAAACTAAAACCATCCAATAGATCACCACATTGCCTCAAAAGATCTAGAAGGAGAGCTAGCTAAGGCACCAAGCTAGATCTTGCTCTCTAAAACAAATAATCACCCCTACCAACTAATTTCAACATCTTATACATCATCAAAAAGGATACAAAACTAATATGAGACTTAAAACCCCAATAGATCTACATCTTGCCTCAAATTATGAGAGAGAGAGAGCTATAGCAAAACAAACAACCTTCAATTCAAACAAGATTATTTAATATTTCTCCACATCAATGCAAAAGATAAGCAATGTCTACATGAAAATGATGTTGAGACCATGTTTACTTACCTTGGAAATCTTAATTTGGAGCTATTAGCCAATTAAAATTTTGGCGGCACCTCCCTGCATGAACGGCTTGGCCGTCGGTGCTCTGCTTGAGCTCTGCTCGGGGAGGAGAAAGGGTTAAATCTGTTGGGCGGGAAGGAAAAAGCATATGCAAGCGGTTCGTGATACCAACCGCACACAGATCTTTCTGATATAAGCGGTTCAGTATTACGAACGCTTCTGAAGATTGCAAGCGGTTGGTGATCTGAACCGCTTATAGTGTGATATCTCGTGGCGGTTTCTATCACGAACCGCTTGCATATGCCCTTTCCCGCCACCCTCCCACCCGTTGGCCACGAACCGCTTGTGGCGATCAGGTCGCAAGCGGGTTAAAGCGAACCGCTTGTGATGTGCCGCTTTGGAAGCCCCGATCCGCAGTAGTGGAGAGACATGGGGAGGAGTTGCGCCGCCCCCTCCTCTTTACCTTTCTTTTTGTTTTTTGCCAGCCACCGGCTCCTGTATCTGTATCCTGCCCTTATGATCTTAGGTTGCAGCCTAACCCCAGGGGTTACCTTTCTTTTTGATCCTCTGACTTTATTTGGCCACTGACATGTGGGCCACAGTACCACATGGGCCCACATGTCAGTAACTCATAGTTAGAGGGCAATTACGTCAGAGGATTCACTTCCTTTTCCCCGGTATCAGTTTTTATAGTGGTCACATAGGGTTTATTGATTTCGGGTCAGATTTGTGCCAGACCAGTTCAGAGCCAAATTAATCCGCGAAAAATTAATATTTAATTATTAATTGTTGATTAGGGTCTGACCGACATCGACGGATTTTTTTTATGTCTAGCAAATGCCCCCCACCGATTTGGCTTTGAGACAGACGAAGGAGAAATCAGAGTCAGATGGTGTGTTTTCTTCCATCGGATTGTTCACAACATATCAATTGTCTCTGGCGCCAAGATGCACCAAGATGGAGTCGGGATGTTCTAAACTTCGAAGCACCGGTATATTCTCGGTTGAAGAGCCAGTGAAATATTGTAATATTCTCAACTTGATTGCCATCTTTAGTTTGAGCAATAGCAGACGTCGGAATGAGCTCAAAGAGTTTTCACAGGGTTGTGATGGTGAAGCGCCAAGATGTTCTTGGCTCAGATAGATGCTGGTGAGCAGTGTTGCCTCAAACCAGGCTCATACACCATTGTACCATAGAGGATTGCTGGACTTGTTCTCAGCTTCAGGGTCGACAAATCGTTGTTATATTCTCGGCTTATATGTCAGGACTCTAAGATCTTAGCTTGATGCTGACGAAGTGCTGATATATTCTCAACGTGGACCGCATGAAGCGTCGGGTTGTTCTTGGCAGGAATATTGATGAGGCGCCAGAAGGACGTTGGCATGGTTGAACCTGTGTCAAAGCATAAAAAACAAGCATAACAGAAGCAAAATATGTTTGCAAACGAAAATCAACAAAAAGTTTTTTCTTTAATTTTATTTTTGTTGAAGAATTTTTTTATGTTGGCTTTTGTAATTCACAAATGCTAAATGTGGTCTTAGAAAAGCCTATCAAAGAGCTTTGCCTTTGAGAATTGTCATAAGAACCGTGGCGAATCCCGGCGAGCTCATAAAGCTCGTCGATGGCGGCTATGGCATGCGGATCGGCCATGGCGCACCTCCTAGGACGCTGAGGACCAACGAGGAGTAGGTGATTGGATCGTTGTGCATGATTACTTCCGTATGACTATGTGCAGATCGGTGAACTGGCTGCATCGACTCGTCTTCGGCTGCACTACGCATCATAAGTTAATCTCGATCTGTGGTCAATTACATGCAGGGTGTCTTGGGTGTCCGCGGTAGAATTTTGATTCGTTGCTAACGTAGCAATCCCGCGTTTCCCTTAAGTGGTATTAGAACCATCATATTTAGTTCTCGATCTATATCGGTTTTGGTATCAGTTTTGGTCGCATATGTGATATGCGGGGTATTAAATTTAATCTACTGCTGTTCTCCGTATACTCGATTGGATCGATTAGGGTTTGATTGATGGGATCAATCGCTCGAGCATGCTGTAAATTTTATGAGCTGAACCTATAGTTCTTATAGATTTGATCTAATGATAATTACTGTTTCAACCTCTGAATTCGGTTGATAAGATCAAGCATGGTACCTATTGATCGGTTTTGGTTTCCTCAATGATATGATCAATTAAGAAACAAGTACTGGTCATGAGGCGTTGATTAATTAGTCATGTGAATTATGATTTGATTAATGAAATTAATCTAATCAGATTGTTCTCTAATGAGGTCAATGTGTCGACGCTCTTAGTAGATTTGATCTATAAACGTTGTCCGATGAATTGATTAGATCAATTTTATCAATGGATCGATTGGTTTTTGCGGCAGCCAATTTCGGTTGGATTGGAGGCTAATATGATTAGTCACTTCACTGAACTGGTACCAATTAGATCAATCGGGATTTGGCTTTTGTTGATGAGGTCAACGTGGCACTGATTGATGAGATCAATCGAGTGCATGTCAAGTATAGATGATAGGATAACCGAATCACCAAATTGATCGGGCGAACGACGCTGCTATTATGTCATGTGTACAACTTGTTGTGCAGCCATGACATATTGTCGTTTGACGCCATGGTCGGGACGCTGTTCTTTGTTACTGGAGCGAACTCGCACGGGTTGTTGCGCAAGGGCACGTTGCGTGCGTGGCGCAGCTCCGCCGTGCAGGTATGTCGTATCCGTAGTGTTCACAAGAACAGAGTGTGTGTTCCTAGCTGATTGTGCTCGACACCGATCGGCGCTATCCGGACTGCTCGATAACCGGCAAAATTGTTGCTCGGATAAGTCGATGCTGTCACTACTAGAGAAATTGCCTAATTTACTGGTACATCAGTACCGACTGGATTGAAACCGGTACTGATAGTGCACCAATACCGGTTCGTAGCAACAGTAACAATTCTTTACTTTCAATACCAATTGGAAGCAATAGTAAAGACACCTTTTGCAGGCGGGTACAAGCCAGTTGACGAACGGACTCATCAGTTCCGGTTCGTATTACTGATGTACGAACCCGTACTGATATGGGCTCATCAGGACAGGTTCGTATTACGAACCGGTGCTAAAGGCCCGTTCCAGCAAATTTCAAAAGGAATGCATATTCTACTCTAATCAATACGCTTGGGTGGGTGGGTTGGTTACAAGGGTGACTGGAAAGTCATGTAGTGGCATGAGATTTCAGGTTCGAGTCTTGGGCCAGCTGTCGGGACTACTCGAGTCGTTCCTCGCCAGCTGTCGGGACTACTCGAGTCGTTCAGCTCGGTACCGCTCGGTTTTGCTCGGCGGAGCACGAGTTGGTCGTAGAGCTGGTTGAAGAGCCCTACCGCATACTCCCTCTTTTTCAGTATGTAAGGCATAATTTGATTTTCGTGAATACCAAGGAGACCGTGTATGGCATTTGTGATTCCTGATTTGCCCCTAATTAATTGCCCCTAATTAATAAGATGATTTTTGATCAGCGCTCATGCATGGGAAAGAAATATCAGCACAAGGAAATAATGTGATTTTAGAATTAATTAGTTTCCTACACAGCAAAGGGTATTTCTGGAACTTCTAGACGGTCAATGCAGCTGTGTCTTATATATTGGAAAAAAAGTAAAAACAAATTATGCCTTACATACTGGAAAGGAGGGAGTAATAACCCTTTTGATGCTGATGCGAACTCCTCGGCAGTTATGGCACTGCCTTAACTGTCCTGATAGGTGGGCTTCCATATGTCAGCGGCAGTTACTTAATTTCTGCATCAGAGGTCGTAGGATTGTGCTGTATTTTAGGTTAATGGTCCGACGTCTTTTGGAAAGCAGTCAGAATCAAACACTCGTAGCCTATTATGGGCCGCAAAGGCACGACCTAGGCCGCATATTTTTATGGGCCTTTCCCAATTGTTTATGTTTTCTATTTTAATAATTCTGTAATAGGTAAATGATTTCTAAAATAGTTATACGCATTCAAAAATTATGGATAAATTGTTGTAAATACTAGACAACAGGTTGGATCTAATAAAATTATAATCATGTAGAATAAAATATTATTAGTCCATATAGACTAATAGTAACCTTAATATAGCCCTTTCCCTGTTACAAAAATAAAAAGAATTATATATGTGTTTAAACTATTTTATGGATTCTAATAATCTTGGTAGAATTCTCAAAAACCTATACAAGGTAATAAACCTAGTAAAAATATGCTTTTGTCCCCAAAATTTAATAGTTATTCCTTTCTAGCATTTCATTAGCTAAACAAATTCCACAATTAGTTATATTTTGACTAAAAGTAGTATATGGACTACTGAATATCATAAACAATACTGTACATACAGGTTAGGACATTTACCACCTTTGAACATTACTAAAACCTAAACAATATCACTTGTTTATGTATTCACAAGGCTAAGGGCATGCGCTGGTGGCTCGCTGTCACGCGCCTGCATCAAGCCGCTAATGCCACCGCGCCAAAAAAATTCAAACGCGGCCAGACCACACACGCACGCAGCGGCCATGCACGCAGGCTCTGCTGGTGATGCAGGCCGCTTGATCCAGGCCCTGATGTTCATTCTCTAATAGAACCTGTTATCACTAACCCACGATCCTGACCGAACATCATGGGATGCTAAAACATGCAGAAGAAAACATTAAGAAAAGCCCTGATCGTGTGATGATGGTTTAGAAGGATAAGTGTCACAACCCCGGCTTCACCGGGATCTACCCATGATCCATTGGTAGTCCCAGCGATCAATGCTAGCAACTCATGAGAGACTTAGGTCGAGCATCACAACACAATCATCATAACTATGAAAATAATATAACAGTGGAATAGTAATTGTATCACAACTATTTATTACAATAGTTTGCATAAATCCATATAGTAATATTTAGAGTAGCGGAAATTCAAATGATATGTAATAGAATAAATATGTCGATGCTCTCTAATCCGGCCCTTCAACGTTGACTAGTCCTGATCTAAATCCGGCACAGAATCCTCCTGATCCTGCAGGCAAACTGGACTCGAGTTTTCTCCTAAACAAATATACATCCGTGGATTTGTATAATGAGTACACGGCTACCCAGCAAAAATCCTTATATATGAATGCACGGGTAAACAAGAACATGATGGTTAATTTGCATAAACACCTATTCTAGTCAAAGTTTGTTAAAGTACTGTAAAAACATTTGTTGAACAATTACTAAAGATGAATAGATTCCCAATGTAACACACAGAGCTCGGCTTCGAAATCCCCTTTTCAAAACTGCACAAGCCTTGAATACTCAAAACAAAACCTACACATCAGGTTAAGTTAATAACACATGAGACTACCATGTACGACTTTCCTCCCCTCTCATAACTGTGGGAATGGCTATCATGGTAGTTTTAACCTCTACAGAGTGTAGCACACTTTACCCATAAGCCTAGTGATACTTTTGTGTCTTAGCTCTTCCTTTGGAGCACAGATCAAGTAACAATACAAGGCGATTCATTAGTTTCTTCTGATAACACCGATACCCCCTCTAAGGTTTCGATAAGTCGGGTCCCCCTCTTGAGCCCACGGACCTCAGCCCGATCTTTTCAAGGTAAAGTATGTTAACAGTTTTCCCTAACTACTTAGCCAGGACTAGCACATGTTGGCCGACATACTAGAGCTAGCACTTATGGTTGCGCTTGTATGGTTTGGACGGATAAGCACACGACAAGGGTCCTTAGAGCATGGTGACTACCTCCACCACAATCCTCATTCCAGAAAACCACCCGACTTGCCACATTTAGCCAACACATGCCACGTAGGTTTTAGTTGATTAGGTTATTAAAGTAACTCAGCACCTCCAGATATACCAAGTCACAATATTAATAAATGATGAATAACCTAACAACTAATAACCCACGAGCACCAACATCTATACACAAGGATAGGCTAGGAAAATAATTATGGTAGCAATTAATGGCTAAATTCACAGGTCAAATGATGCAGTGTGAATAATTAGATTTCCAACCATTCCCATCATTTCATGCATGAGAAAAGTAAATAAAATAGTTAAACGAATGAGTTTTACAAAATAGGAGAGCATGATGCAATCTATCTTGCCTTGGTAGAACTCCAGCTCTTGAGGTCATTCTTCGGGAAACTCCGGGAAAAACACCGAACAACGGGAGCACGGGTGATCTACACGTAGATGAAAATGCATAACAACATAAAATTCCACCGCAGAATATATATCTCAAATAAATATATAAAATTATAGGATATTTATAAAATTTAATGGCTCTAAAATCATCTAATCTGGAGTTCGGATGCTCCCTAAACAATTCCTGAAAGTTTAAAGAAAATTCGAAAACACTGAAAAGAATAAACCGGTTAAACCAGTGAACCAGGCCGAACCAAACAGTCCAAAGACCTGCGGCGGCACGCATGCACGCGAGTGGGAGCGGGTGAGGCGGCGTGGCGGTGGTGGTTGGGTGTGGCGCTGCTAGTGGTGGCGTGGCGTGTGGCGTGAGGTAGTAGCGTCTTGCGCATATCTGTTGGGCGAGGTGGCGGCGGGCGGGACACGGGCAGCCTCCCGTTGGCTTCTGTGAAACACGCGGCGGGTGCGTCTGCTGCCAAGTCGCCGCGGAGCTGGCGGCGGCCAACAACTACGGTGAGCCCGATCTGGCGCAAATCTCCATCGATTTTGATGATCCAGGTATCCATCTTGACTGTCTCGACGAGCTCTACGCAATGGTGGGATCTACTACTCAGTTTGGGCAAGGCACAGGGAGATCTACCTCGAAAACCTCCTCGGGCTAGGGTCTTGGGGGTGCTTATATAGTGTGTTGGTCGACCATGGGTAGGCCTCCACTGGGTAGAATTTGAGTTGGGCTCTAATTCTACTCCGAATAGGTTTAGGACTCCTCCAAATTTGGTATTTTTGCAAATTCACGAATTTTGACTTGGGCTTCTGGCTTTGGCAGGTTTAGGCCTCAAATTACTATCCACCAAGTTTACGCTTGGTTCTTGCATGTTTGCTTGTCATTTCATGGGTTTGACGTGCTCCTGGCAGAATGGCACACCCTAAGGAATCACAGCCTAGCCTTGGGCTTTGAACTTGAAATTTGGAGGGTGGCTAAATAGTGGCCCTTAGGATTTATGGAATTTTTTCAGAATTTTTCAAAATGGTTTTCTAGGGTTTTGGCTTAAACCTAATTTAAAATACTTTAAATCAGGGTTTCGTATATAACAATTCACTTTTATTTTATTTTTGGAATTTTAAAAATACAAGTGACATACGACAAAATAAAGGATGTCACAATAAGAAAAGAAAATGCATGGCTGAAGGAAACAATGAGGATGTGATCCAAGATGTGAAGGCAAAAGGCAAAGGAAAGTTCAAGCCTGGCCATGCTGCTTCGGATAAATGACAATGCTGCCATAATAAAGGTCATTGGAGTAGGAACCATAGTAAGTATGAACAAGATAAAAAGAATGGAATTGTTCCAAGTTGTACTTCGGGTATTAGTGTTATAAAGTTAATTTTGCAACCTGTCATTCCGAATATTGGGTATTTGATACACGTTCGATTATTTATACCTGCAAATCGTCGTAGGTGCAAGCGGAGAGATGGAGAATCGTGTCGGCAATGGAGCAACGGTTTAGTCATAGAATTGAATGATTGCAATTTTATACCTACCTTGAGAAGAACGTTATCTCTTCGTCAAAGCACATTCAAACAACTCTAACTTAGGATGAACTTGGCACTATTTATCAGCTTATCCTTTCTTCCTTTTTATTATTATAGTGTTAAGTTCACCCAAAGTTTGGTTGCCATTGGACTTTGCCCTCGTAATTGGAAGGAGATGGTCTCGATTTTGTAATAAGAAACATATTGTTCTATTTATTTGAATGGCTTGCTCTATGGTAACTATCCATTAGTGAACGAGTTGTATGTGCTAGATTTTGATATTCCTCTTGTTTATAACAATAATGCTAAGAGACTCAAAACAAGTGTTTAGAACTTCCCACATTTTTGGCATTGTGGCGTATAAATCAGAAGCGCATGGAGAATCTCCATAGAGATGGTTTAACATCCCAAATTTGGGGCAATTCCAAATTTTGGTTGAAATTCAAAATTCAATTGAATTTTAGATGCCGAGTGTGCCATGTCTCTCTCTCTCTCTGTCTCTCTCTCTCTCTCTCCTCTCTCCCTCTTTCTTTTCCACGTGGCCCTGCCCTGCTCTGACTGCCATGCGCCGCGACTGAATTTGCCCTGCCGCTCGCGCCATCATTGCCGCACCGCTTGCCGTCACATCACGTCGCGGCACGCTGCGCCTCTCCTTTCCCCGCGGCGCCGATTGGGCTACCGCGCCCTCTACTCTTGCACCGTGCCTATAAAACCAATGGCCGCCCACTGGCACCGTTTTTCCCCCATTTTCCCAACTACTCCCGTGCCGGCGCCGAAGGTCGCCTCGTCGATTGCGTGTGACTGGGAGCAATTCCTTCAGCCCAAATATTGTGGAGCATCTGCCTAACTTTTCCCCTCACCTAATTTTAGCGTAGTTGCCCGGAGGAGCCGTGTCCGCGACGCCCCTGCTTCGGCCGTCGCCAGGCTCCTCACCACTAGCCATCTTCGCTCTGCCACGCGTCCGGCCATGTGTTCGATGAGCATCGCCTACCCCTCTTGCTCCCCGTCCATCTCCATAGCCTGTAGATCAGTAGATAGGCCTGGCAACTCCGGCGAGCCTTCGGCTCTGCCGCCGCCGCGTCCGACCATCTCCGGCCTCGGTGAGGGCGTCGTTAGGCCCGTAGGAAGCCGTAGATGCTAGGGCGTGCATGTACATGGCCTGATTGGGGCAGAATCGCCACCGTGGCTCGAACAGCCGCCTCTGGCCACGTCGCCCGGCTGGAGGCAGATGAAAGCCAGGAGCCGTTGGAATTGCGCTGAGATTCGTGCGGATCAAAACGTATGGAGTTGCTGACGTGCGGGCCCCACTGTTCAGGAAAACCCCTTCGCGCGTTGGTTAAACCCTTGACCATGTGTCACTGCAGGTGGGCCCGTGGCGCATCGGGCTATTAAAGTGGAGACGCTCGTGCGCGTGCCGCGAGCCCTGTGCATTAGCGCCCTGAGAAAATACACACCGCTGGCTGGCGCAGGCGCGCGACCTTGGGCCGTGGGCCAAATCCGATTAGGGCCAGCTCCGTTCGCTGGCTCGGCCCGAAACCATTTATCCTTTTTCCTCTTATTAATTTTATTAAGTAGTTGCAGTAAATGTTTTAGATTTATTAAAAATACCTAGGAGCTCCCAAAAATTCTAGAAAAATTTAGACAAATAGGTAGGACTGTTCTGGATTTTATAAAATTATGAAACCCACCACGTACAATACTGTTTTGCACTGTTAATAGGAAGGAGTAGCTTTCCTAGGTAGGGAATGCTTAAATTAGATTTAGGAAAACTTTTATTATTACCAAAAATGAGTCTGACCCTATAAAATCATAAGAAATTAAATTAAGGTAGATAAATGCTCTAATAGATATAGAACATTATAAAAATGCCATGCTTGTTCACATATGTTTATTAGAGAATTAATTTGCTGATTACCAAAAATTAATTAATTAATTCTTCATTAAATAAAATGGGTGCTAACATTAGAAAATGTACGAAAATATCTTATAACTTGAAGTTGCACCTTATATAGGAAAACTTATAAAATGCCAACACCGAGGAGCTTAACTCCATATGTAGGCCGTATTACGACGTGTCGTCATCATATGTTGCCCATTAAACCCTAATTACTCGATTACTATCTTAGCATATGATATCGTATTTTGGGTACCACTAGGTTACTATGTAATGATATTATTGATTGTTAATACATTAGGGCATGCATTGCATATCATACGCAAATAGTACCGTTCTCCGACTTTACACATCGTGGTGCTGAAGATAGGACCGAGATCACGTGCATGCATCATGTTTTTCGTTTTGCATCAGTGAGTAATTACTGAATTATATGTGTGATTAGATGTGGGTGATCCCGAGGGAAGGTTTGGTGATGCGGAGGAAGACCTTCCACGTGAGCAATGCGAGTTAACCCTTACTCTTTAGATATTTACCCATATTAGGGAGAGATTGTGACTTTCCCTAGTGTGGATTAACATCGATATAATCAAGTCCATCACCCAGTTTTACCAAACTATATTGTTTAATATTCAAAATGAATTCTTCGTAACCTGCCTAATTGTTAATCATGTTATAATTATACATGCCTGTCCTTGTATTATTTTGGCCTTTATGACTGCTTTCATTGTCATAATCCTTGTTAGCCTAAGAATAGTTTTGTAACAACTTTAACCCTACCTAATGGGTATGACTTGCTTAGACTTGCTTAGGATTAAACAAATCTTCTGGCACTTAGCCACGGAACGGTGAACCGATATTCACCGGTCATTCATTCTTTCATTAAAAAGGTTATGACATGTGACAGTTAGGACTAATAGATGCATGATGAGCTGAATGTGGTTGTGGGTGTGGCTATGTGGTGTGTCGGTTCGATTTGGTCGGTTGATCGGGATAGATTGTGTATCGTACTGGCTTAGATTAATGAGGTGGAGACTAGATAGTTGGAAGGTTGCCCCCTTGGATGACATCCTGATGGATGATAAAGGCACGAGGTGCCTTGTGCTGGGTTTAGCCAGTGCTTACTCAGGAGGAGCGCAGATGAACATGCGTAGCGGTGAGATCGCTGCCATCAGGAGGATGGTTCCAATTCAACGCGTGGCCATCGCGCGGAGTACGGGTTTGGTTCGCCAGTTGCGAGCGCTCTACGGAGGCCCTCTGGGACCACTCTCGATAGGGACCGACATTGGTCGTCACCGGATGTGATGAAGGCCACTCTTCCCTAGAATGATGCTAGGCTAGAGTGGGCTGGCAACCCTCTAGGCCGAGGTGGGCAGTCTATGGCAAGTGTTGTTCACAATAGGATTGCAAAATCCTAGAAGGATGGCGGATTTAGGAACATGTGGGGGCAACGAGAAATAGTGTGGTGAATTTCCAAGTCAAGTATGTATCGTATTTGGAGTGGGTCTGTTTAGGGTTGGTCGATAGGTCGGTAGGTAGGTGGAGGCATGAGAAAGAATTGGTATAGTGCTAAACTCTTTGTGTAATATTGACTATTAATACCTGATGCTAGATAGGGTAACTTAAACTCATTTTGAAATCTGGCTTTACACAACTAAAAATAAACCCTTTACCCAAATCAAGGCTTTCTATTCACTAAGTGCATTAAAGAAATGTGTTAACTAGCCAGAGTTTGGATGACGCTGACCTCGCCTACTTATACTCTTTTAGACGATGGGATCGAGGTGGATCCGTATGAGTGTCATGAAGACGATGGACACGACTTTGGTGGGCCTGACGAGTCTTAGGGTTGCTCCGGTCGCTTGCAAGATACTTAGCCATGGAGATAATCTTTTGTGTAGATATTTTGGTTAGCTGCAATACTCTGAACTATGTTTTGTAATTAAGGCTAATGTTAATTGCCTTACTGAAATCGCCTAAGGGCGTAACTTGGATATTTAATATTCAGGGATTTATACATTAATCGATGGGTGCTTGTATCGACTATGTGATCTTCCGCACTAGTGTACCGATCCAGAGACTAGTGCATGGGATTCGAACTCTCAAGGTAATTAAAATTGGAGGGTTGACAGATGGTCTTTTTGATTCATTTGATTATGAATCATTTGAAACATGTGAGTCTTATTTACTTGGCAAGATGACATGTGAGTCCCTTGTTGGCTCTCGTGCTTAGTTTTGTATGTGGACCAATTAGCTCTAAGGTTAAAGGCTGTCATCAATATTTCATTACACTCACCATTGACTTTAATAGATATGGCTACATCTATCTAACCAGGCATAAGTAAACATTGTGAAAATATTCTGCCACTAACTCCACCTAGAACGCATCAATGAATGGAAGAATCAGACTTTGTTGTACATGGTTCGGTCTATGATGAGTCAAACTAATCTTCATTTCATATTTTGGGTACTCGCTCTAGAAATATGTGCCAACTGATTAGTCCTCGGACAACCATTTCATTACAATGCAATCAACATCATCGCTTGATGATTCATCTTCCTACTGGTCCTCATCATCATCGTCGTTTTCATTTGACCCAAGAGAAAACTCATCCGAGATAACAGGAGGTGGAATGGTAATCTGGGTTGTATTTATAATGTTCCTTTATTTATCTCTAGCTACACATGGGTGGTTGAAATAGATCATACGAGAGATGCTTCGGGTTTGGCATCTGAAAAAACAACAAAATTAGTGATTTGTCAGGTCGTCAAGCTACCAGCGCGGTGAAAAACCATCAAACTTCCCCATGAACACAGGTTTGAACCCGCGACCAAGGAGGTGAGCGCACGCTCAAGCGAAATTCGCTAGCCAGTGGGAGAACTTTTTGTTGTTCGAAAATATGGGGTGTGAAATCCTTTTCAATGTAAAACGTACACGACTAGTTGGAACCATAAATTAGTAGTAGTCTGGCCCGAAACTCTCCCATGCTTTCGAAGCCACCATATTTGGTTGGAGCGGTGAACCGGAATTGATATGGGCTCCACTGCTTGTCTTTGGCTCCAAAGGGTAGTGGTGGTTCTTCCACATATAAGGGTTGGAGTTTGGAGACTAGCCTTAAACCAACTAGCCTCCAACATCTTGAGGCAAAGCCTCCAACACATCTCGCGATGACGCCTCCAACACATCTCATGCTGCTGATGTGACAACCCCACATGCGAGCCGTCGGCTCCTTCCTTGCTAGTAGCATCACTACGCCCATGTCCTCCTCGCCGTTGCTGCCTGTACTCATCACCGTCACTCGTCCTCCTTATCGTCGACACTTATCCTTTAGGTTACCCTTGCTTGATCTTCCTCTCATCTATTACCCTTCCTCAAGGTGTTTGATTGAATGCATGAATAGGTTTGTCTTCATTAAATAATTTTATTATGATGTGAAATGGCATGCTAGGAAGCACAAGGGACTTACACGTGCTGTGTGAATCTATGCTAGATGGTAGGGTAGGCTCGTCTTGCTAACCGTGCTGTGGTACGTTCGTGTTGTTGACTGCGCTATGCGTGTGAACCTCATGTATCTTTATTCAAACTATTTGCAAACCATCATCATAGCTTATATATATGTCCATGACTATGGCAAATTCATTTCGTCAATGCCTTATATAGTGTGTGATTTTTAGCTCATGGACAACCAACCACCTCCACAACATCCTGGCATGAATTTGTAAACATCAAATGATCGAATTATTTTCAAATTGCGGGAGCGAAGGGACATCCCTGTTGTGCCGTGCTTTCTCCCGTAGCTATGGTCACGTGCAACAGCGCCGCCACTGCAACCACCTGTTCAATCAGTGGGTTTGTTGATGCCGCCATCTCTTCCCCCTCCTCCATCTCTTCCTCGTCAGCACCGGGTTCTACCTACTCCAAGCATTTCTATGCGAGAGTGGTACAAGCAGACAATCCAGACATGTTATTCATCTCATCAGGTAATTCATCGGCCTCATGGTATCATGAATGCGATTCATTCGAGTCAAATTTAGATCGAGAAATTAAATATGTGTCCGAGGAGTCATCACATATTATATGGAGAGGATCCGATAACTCTAGTGGATGATGACTCATATGATTTATAAAATGAACCCTTTCATACTAATCTAAATATTTTTCTTTTATTTAATATCTCTTTTGTATTTGTTTGTGATTTATTTGTATCTTGTGAACTTATTTTCTTCGTCGGTGACAAGGTACACCTTGTTATTTTATTACAAATGATAAGGCAAGCTGACTTGTGAACTTATTTGTAGCTTCCTATTTTTGACACTATGTGTTCATGTGGACGTAAACTTGTGAACTTATCTATGTCGTGAACTTGCCGCAATGTTGTTGTGCTAGAATGAATCATAAAGTAATGTGGATGCTCATGTGGATCTAATTGTATCTATATTCATGTTGATACTCATGGCTAGAATTGGCATAGATAATCTAGATATTTGTGCCTTTTCACCAACCAGAAGAGATGATCGGCCACCCTCATCTTTGCCTGATTGTCTCCACCGATTTCAAAACCAGCATATGGTAGTTATGAAATGGCACAAATGGGCATTTGTGAAC
Source organism: Raddia guianensis (assembly GCA_036346415.1). Classification (NCBI taxonomy): domain Eukaryota; kingdom Viridiplantae; phylum Streptophyta; class Magnoliopsida; order Poales; family Poaceae; genus Raddia; species Raddia guianensis. The sequence goes on from CM070537.1 coordinate 8,201,181, forward strand.
TAGCGTCCATGACCACTCATGTTCTATGAAGCGAGTAGAGTCTCATTTCTGATATAAATATCATACTCAAGATATTTCAAGCATGTAAACTTTTGAATTTGTGGCGCCACATTCTCATCACAATGAGTGAAAACAATCTAAGAACAACTCATCGGCTTCCTTGTTGATGAGGTCATAGATCCAGGAGGATAATTTTACGAACATATGCATGTAGGCAGGGCCCTTCAATAAAGAGAAGTGAGATGATGGGTTATTGTGCTCCTACCAAAAGAGATGCATGGAAAAGCAGATGAACTGAAAAGATGAAATAATTGAATGTTATTTGATTTTTTTGTAGACTTCAAATGCTCGCAATCGATCATGTATATATTATAATTAATATGTTATGTAAAGTATCTGAATTTGTGATGTTCATTGTGCTATAGATAGTAACTAGTACTGATGTGCCATCATGCCGATGACTGCTTGACTTAGACACTGGCATGAAAGAGCCAAGCTAGGTTTGTTCCTGGTTGAGCTTGGACGATCTTAGCCGAACCGTGATCGGCTCGCTAGTTTGTAGCCCTATCTGATTCTCCTTTCTATAGTATCTCAAAGACCACTAGCAAAATAAGTAGCTATATTACCTTGTTCTTCTCATCGTCTCATAATTCCTACACAACCCACCGCCATAACACGCCACCGCGACCCCTTAGAGAGCCATATGCTGCCCACTACTAGGGCATGTCGCGACTGTCAACCGTGCATCATTCATCATAGGCATCCTATATTCATAACCCGGCCTTGTTGCGTGACAAATTCACCATCGGCTTGCTGAGATAACAAAGGGGGGGAATATTTTTTTTTTCTAAATGACCAATCGCCCCTTGAGCTGGTACCTTTAGGTAGTCTATACCTCTTGGTACATTTGTATGGATGGTAAATCCCACTTATCAATAATATATTGGTACAATTTGTAGATATGCATCCCAAAAGATCAATATTATTGAGTGAAAAATGAATGCACGAAATAAGTGATAAGCTAAGAATAACATATGCTACATTATAAACATCTCACCACGTAATGGACATCATCTTTCTTAACTTTTTTCTTTTCAAAGTGTCAAGTTTATCCCAACTTTCAATATGGCCTTAGACTTGTGCGTATTTGAAAATAGAGTATTATCCCGTTCATAATTTTTACATTTAATGTAATATCCGTAATTATTGCTTATTTGTGCAAAATTTACAGCTGGAATAGATGTTTCGAGAGTCACTCAATTGGAGAGGTAATATGCTTGCCCCACCATATACTGCCTCACATAGGTGGAGAATCCACAAACTAAACACCACTGACGGCTGACAAATGGAAATTATGGGGGGAAAGGAGAATTTTATCTCATATCAATTCATACATCTCTGGCCTATAAATAACATATCGCCTGCTCTCCTGAGTCCTGACTCAAGCTCCAAGGCAAAATTAAGCTCTGAAAGATTAGATCATATCTAGGGTTTCCCTCCCGATCATCTCGCTGTCGCACCATGAAGCTTAGTTCTCTGTTCTTCCTTTGCATGATCATGGTTAACGTTTGCATCGTCACTTCTCGTAGGGAGACCGAAGGTAACTTGCTACATGATGTCGCGACAACAGCGGCGGAGGGATCGTCGATTGACAACCACCATGCAATACCGAGGCCGGAGTACGACAGCTGGAGTAGCCCACGAAACGGCCATGACATTGGGAACGAAGAAGTTAAGCCTTGAGGGGCCTAATATGTCCTTGTTCGTAGCAAGATTGCATGCTAGGGTACGTATATGTATACAGATGTATGGTTGGACTTGGGCTATGTCATTGCATGTTGTGCACTTGTGCTATTTATATCATACTTAAACAGCATATTGTATACAAATGTTTGTTAAATATAGAATAAAAATGGCATGTACATGGATATATAAATGTATAATGATTCTAGATCTTTCCTCCGATGAATGTGTGATTTGTCGGTTCTTGCTGATGATTAAATCATACGCTTATGTTTATTCGGCCGGGCTACACGGAACGTAGATTAAACGTGAACATAAGAACAATTTATCGTCGATATAAACCATATATCAAGATGAAACAGATACGACGTTTTTGCAAGCGTACATGATATCGATCACAAGCATCAGATATTTGGTCACATATAAATTAAATGAAACAATCTAATCGATAAATGCTTAATGTATGGTGATGTCTCTGTACTTAATCCCGTTGTATTCTTTTACAAGGAACATTACTTTTCAAACAATAATATATGTGTTGGCCGGCCGTGCAACATACGCGTGGAGTCACGTGTAATTAACAAAAATATAGCTAATCACGAAAAGTAATAATTTGTATCGTGTTTTAGTAACAATTTAAGAAATAGTATATATAAATTGCGAACTAGCTATGGTATAGCCAGCTATTTTTAGCAAAATAGTTGATGTCACCACTTCATGGAGAGTTGATAGAAAATATAAAGCAATTTTATGGCTAGGTAGATCTCTGCTGTGATCCGATTACACATATAAACAATAAGTTCTATAGAGACTGTCATATATTTAATTGAAATAAATTTCTTCGGAATATTAATTTATTTAATTCTGTATTTACATTTATTTCACTTTTCAGCACTTTAAATATGAAAACATTCTCAGCCCTAGATTATGTGTTACGGTAAAAGCAGTTCCCTACCAGTATTCACGATATGTTGTTCTATAGCAGTGTACTTCCACGTTAAGTATTAGGCATATGGGCAATGTCCACATTTCTTTCTTGTTTAGCTCATATCGGATATTCAGTTACATACAGTCGGTCGTAAGGTAGAGATATGGAATTTAAGGTTGGTTATTAAATGATCTATGCCTTTAACATATTTATAGTATTTTTAAAATTTGTTGTGAACTTTTGAATGTAATCTGTGCATTAAAGATGTTTATATGATGGAAAAATATTTGGTGTAAATTGTAAAAGACTTTTCAGTACACAAGTGCAAACAATCATTTTTGACCTTTGAATCTCATCTCTATGACCCAGCTAAAACATAAAAACATGAAAACAATCACCATGGTATTGCGCACAAGTGTGTAAATGGGAGAGAAGGGTTTCATCTCAATACACCTGAACTGTCCAAGTTGAATTTAAGAGACCATGGTGAGTTGTTGCATTTGTGCGCCTAAAAGACCTTTGCTGCCTTATATGATATATATATATATATATATATATATATATATATATATATATATATATATATATATATATATATATATATATATATATATATATATAAATTAAACACACACAACTTAATTTCTTTCGGAGATTACAAAGATACAAAAATTAAGATATTTTGAATAAATGTTTGTTAATATTTCATGTTTGTAATCTTGATTAGCTGTTTTTCCTTCTTTTCTACAAAATAGGCAAAAAATACTATTCAAACAACATAAAATTTATTATTATTAAAGAAATAAATAATTTATTATTAATATTAACCCTATGAAAACAACAATTGCTTGTAACGAGTGTGAGTCGCTTTCACGAGCTACATCCCCCGTACTTGTATAGTACATAAAGGCAACATCAGAAATAAATCGTCATTTTGGATGTTTTCATATATTATGGACAAATTATTCATAACAACCTAATTGATTCCCCTAATGACTATTGTGCCAATACTTATGGACAACTGGCATCACCAATTATACATGGGGAGCGGCTTCAGCGTAGGCGCCTGCGTTTAGGGGAAAACGTAGGCGCCGCCATCCTCCTCTGTCTCCACCGCCTCCTCCGTCGCCGGCGCGAGCGCCGCCTCGCCGCCCCACCATCATCGCTCGGCCTCCACTCCGCGTCTCGGCCCGCCCGCGCCCGCCTCGCCCTCGCTTCCTCGGCCGCGTCGCCTGCGCCTCCACCACCTCCCTGTCGCCTCCACCACCACCCCTCGCCAGCCGCCTCGCCCTTCCTCCTTCGCCGCCCGTGCCACCCGCCCACCTTAACGGACGGGACGGCGTGGTCCCCACCGACGCCGCCCACCCGCCGCCACCTCCCGGCTCGGCGGCGCCACCGCCGCCGCCGCCGCCCCGACAAACCCCACCCACCGCCGAACCGCCGCCTCCCCGACCTCCCTCTAGACCCGGAGGGAACCCAAATATTCCCTAACCCTAACCCGAAACGGCGGTGGCGAGCTCGACGGCGGCGACGGCGAGGGCGACGGCGTCGAGGTAGGCTCTCCTTCCTCCTCCTCCTAACCAAGACGACGGCGGCCGGAGTTGGAGACGACGCGGCGCGGGGTGACGGAAGCGGCGGCGCCTACGTTTTTCCCCAAACGCAGGCGCCTACAAAGGAGCAAAACCGTTATACATGTGGTATAGCTGTAAGCGAACAGGTTAACAAAAAGTCATTATGGATTAGGTTAGGTATTAGTGTACGCAGTATGCATGTTCCAGTAATCAGGTAATTGCAAAAAAGTTACGGATTTTTCATTAGTCTAAAATAATGGAAAACCCTGGACAAAAAAGCACGGACCTTTTTCTTTGATAGTGCCATCTTCCTAACTGAACTGACCCACCGTAATGTGTTAGTTATCTGTTTTCAGCAAAATATTAATTCACGAATATCTTTGCAGCAGATTAATTACTAGAATAATTGATCCGCCAGCAAAATTACTTGTTACCACGCGTCTGCCATATAGAAATTTTATCGAACGATTTATCATTCTAGATAGATATCGAAGCTCATATATTTTTATATTATATATGTAACCCTTAATGGAAATTCTGCCATCAGTAAAAAATCAAGTGGACGCAACTAATTCGCACTTAATTAAAAATTTATAATATATTAAATCGGTGTGACCATGACATGGTTGTGCCCGATCAAAACGGTCGGGTTAAAGTATAGGCAGCGTTATTGCCCACCAGTAAATAAAATAACAAGTCGTGATGTAAAGCATAAACCACTATCTTAGTGGGAAATACTATCGGTAGTGTGAGATGATTTCTGCATAGTTTAGTAATTCTAGTTGAACAAAGATTAGGCTATGTAAGCTGCATAATCATTTAAAATACGATATTTGACTTATTTATGTTATTGGTCACAGTTAAAGCAAATCCTATCCAATTTTCCAGTCATTCTAAACATGAACGTACTGGTCCCGTGGATGGAAACGAAAACCCTTTCCCACACGATGGTTTTTTAATGCTAGTGTATCATGCATTGATGAATGAATATTTTATTTGTAAGGCTGTTTCTATATAAACAGTGCCGGACCAAACAATAGCCTTCAAGACAGTAGAAGCCAAATATCGGATTTTACATTGGAGATTCCCAGGTTTGATTCTAGTTCTTGCTCATGCTTTCTTACGATGATCTTTCATTGTTCTTTTTTTCCACATCAGGTTTTCAACATCCGAATTTAAGGACTCTCTCTCTCTCTCTCTCTCTCCAGTTAAGTTCATTATATCGCCATGATGGAGCAAGTGAACGCGAAGATTATGGTCTTGGCGATCATGCTCTTCTCCGCCTTCATCACACAAGAAGCGGCGATTAGTGATCGCAGCTCGGGTACGGTGAAGATGAACGGCTACTCCGGCGAGGCCACGAACGTGAAACCTACCCTTGGAGTTGGTGGTGGCACCGCTGTGGACAATCACCATGCAATACCACGGGATCAGTACAGCAGCCATGGAGGAGACGACGGAGGTAATGGTGGTGAGACCAACAACTAGGTTCATTTCTATCTCTGTCTGTCATGATGTCGGTATGGTTGCTACTTGCTGGCTTGTCGTTTGTGTGTAAAAAGATAAATTTGTTGAGTTAATTAGAATGTATTATTGCATCGGGCTATTGAATGAACAGCCCCACTCAACCCAGCAAGCGGTAGCAAGGAAACAGAATTTGTACGTTTTTGAGATGTAATTCATATCAACAATACGGAACACCTATCTAAGCTACTATTACACTTGAATAATGTTCGCCATCTTAAATAAAATTTTTCAGCAGAAAATCAGTATCGAATCATGATCATTGTATGTACTCAGAGGAATAATTGCTGACAATGTGCAATTCGCTGTTTCATATACATCGGAAGTCAAACATAGAAATATATACAATGGAAACACTAAACCAGAATGATCATATATACACAGATCACATATGGAAAAAATTTATCAGATATTAAATTAGAAGGCGTAGCAGTTCATATTTGCCTGGCCATTAGTCCCCGATATTTTTTTTTCCGTGCGAAAACCCTTTGTATTCGGATGTGCAATACAGCTTGTTCGTCCTATGTTAGATATAATCTTGAATAGATAGTAAGAGTGTAACACCAGAATTTCAGGGGAGAAAAATATGAACAAAATTTAAAAAAAATTTCAAACTGCACCCATGCTCTGTCTCTTTCTCCCGCCTCCACTCACTCGCTATTACTACAAGGGAACGGTTCTTCTGTATTAGACATATCAATCCCAGTTGTGTTGCCGCGCCGGCCGTGACGTCACCACCTCCCTGGTCGCGCCGTTGAGGAAGAGGGGAGACCTGAGCCACGCCTTCTTCACCGCTCTCATTGTCGCCGTGCGCAAGCTGCATTGTCAGCGCCTCCTCGGCCACGCCGCTGCTGAGGTATATATATCCATCATTATCGCATCCTCATTTCGGTCCCACCGCCACCACCACCGCATCGACCACTGCCACCGCTACCGGCGCAACCGCGAATGCCGATCTGTGTTTGTGTTTTTAGTTTTAAATTTTGTCTGGGAGATTTAACTTGTCATGTTGGACCGGTGACGAGGACACTAACGTCGCAACCATGTTGGCTCCTCCTAGGTTCAAAATGTGTTGTCTGTTTAAGTGTCTATGCCCCATTTCTTGTTGTGTGAGAAAAAATCTACACAAAAATAGTGCAAAAGAAAACAAAAAAAATACATGGAGAGGATTGACAAGAAACATCGTCATGACGATGGCGGCGACGGGAATGGTGGTGAAGAGGAAGACGGCGATGATGACGATAGTGGCGGCGGTGGGAATGGTGGTAATGAAGAGGGCCAGGGCTGGGGCAACGATGACGAGGCGTAGGGGAAGTCAATTCCCGGAGAGTGTGATCGAGACATCGCACTCTATGTTGTATTTATTAATTTATGTTTTGTGCACATAAGGTTTTTTGTTGTCCGAACAATTTATGTATAAATGTACCTGTTGCAGACTTTGTATGTTGATTGACGTATTTTAATTTGTACTATTAAATTATGTCTGAATGTGAACTATTGACTCATGTTTGTACCATTAAATCATAGATTTTTTTCATACATGCCATTATAAAGTTTGATTTATTCGGTTTTGTCATTACAAAACGGATATTTATATTGATGCCAATATTTTTGCAATAATCTATCATGAATGCCATTATCAACAGTTTTTGGGATTTTTCGGCTTATACCTGATACAAATATGAGTGAAATATAGGGAAATACATACGCATCTGACGAGTGGACCCCACATATCATCCCCTCACCTTCTCCTTCCTCCTTCCTCCCACATGCCAACCTCTCCCCCCACTCCAGCGAACAGACGATGGCGAGCAGCACGGTGAGCAGGACGAGTTGCACGACCTACGCGGTGGCGGCGACGGCGGCGAAGTCGCAAGATGGTTCGACAAAGATGACGGCGATAAATGAGTGGCGCGGGCGGAGGCGGCGAATCACGGCGGGGTCGGAGAGCGCGCAGCTGCATGCATGTAGCGGCGGCGGGGCACGACGGTGGGGGGCAGCGGCGGTGGTCGCCACTAGCAGCAAGGCAACGAGTGGCACAGTGGCGTTGAGGAGCATCGGCAGCGACGTGACGGCGAGTGGCATGGCAGCGGCGGCGGTGGCGTGCGGCTAGTTGGAGTTGGTGGTGATTAGGAGAGGAGAAGAAGAAAGAGGAAAAGGATGTTTAGCCTATGACATGTGGGTCCCACCATCAAATGGTATTTCATATATGCTGAAAAATTCAAAAAGTCGTGAGAATGGCTTGGGTGAAATTAGGTTGCAAAAAGAATGGCATCTATAATAATATTCACTTTGTAATGACAAAACTGAATTAATGCCACTTTATAATGGCACACATGAAAAAGCCCTTAAATTAATTTTCCTATGTAGAATGGAGATAAAAGGATGTCTAAGGGAGGGAATTCACGAATTTGACTTTCTTGACCCAATAAACACTAATAAGAAATAGCTAGAAACCACCAAAAAGAGACAGAGAGCAACATATACGAATGACTAATGGGACAACAATACAAGAGGCATATTTTTCGAGCCTACAAATTTGAGTACGCGTTTTCGTACCCCCTTATTTTAATTCTTATTCTTAACACAGTGTTATAACTAAATAGTAACTTTGTTGTCATACATATGTGCAGCTTTCACTAGGCCCTTTTTATTATTGATCCAGATCAAAGCAAGATCACGATAATGCTCAAAAAGGGAACCTGTTGAAAAGTACAAAGACTTTCTCGCCATGCTCAACTGGTGCATTCCTCTTCCGGTCATTATTTTACTAGTTCTGTTTCTCCATTTTAAACAAACTCTATATAACTTGTAATCACATGTATAGTGCCTTCACAATGTTTCACAAGAAAACCGCGAGAAGATTCAAGACGCATTTTGAGTTGTACCTCGCTAAATTTGTATGTATATCATATTATAATTTATTTTTTAGTTAACCTAGTTTCCATGCATCTATTTCAAAATTTCAACTCTTCCACCACAGGTTTTGCATCAGCCACATGGAAACAATTTATGCGGGTACTATATATGCGAGATAATGCACAACTTCATCAGGGGCACTGCTAAGTACACAAGAAAAAATATACCATTTGGGGTGAGTTATATATATAATTCGTACCTTAATAATGCCTAGCTTGCTACTTCGACATTTTTTTGTAGTTTGAAAGATTAATTAGTTAATTCCCTATTTAATGATAGATTACCCTAAAATTGGCCAAAAAAAAAGGTTTGGCAAAAGGTTCAGAACTCTCGCTGGCGCATCTCAAAGCAATTCAAGGGGCAACTCGCCAGCTTCATTTTTTATGCGGTTATAAATCCGATGGACGAGCATCACCACCCTTTTGTTAATAAGATTCTGAAGCCTTTTAAAAATACCAGGCAATCGCCGTGGATCCATGCACATAAACGATCCCGATAAACAAGTGTATGTGTATTGTTGTACATTGTGTGATACTTTTGTATTTGTTGAAATTTAAAGTTTATTAATGTTCAATCTAGTTTTAGATATCAACTAGTTGTGCATGATTAATTGTGCTACAAGTGTTTAAGTTAATTGTCACATCTCAAATAAAAAATAAGCCTAACAGACAAGGGTCAAAATTATATACTAATTTCATTGCAAAAACAATACATTGTATACACCTCAATCCGTGTTGGAGCCACCAACTGGGACCAATAGACTCCTCAGAGGTGCCCTCGGGCATCGCCACGTGTATTTGGCGCGCACACCTCAGTCCTGGTTGGTCTATATAACCTGGACTGATAGAAGCTGCATAGTTGCGGCACCACGTGTATTTAGGGCCGACCTTATCGAGGAGACATTTATTCCCAGATCCTATAACCTAAAGTAATACCTAGCATGCATCAGTCTCCAAGGGCTGTCCTAGTTCAGGAACCGGCCGGGACTGAAGCCCATTCCAAACCAGGACTGCAGGCTCATTCCCTAGTAGTGTCTCCCACTCTTTCCTTCTCTCCCCTACACTCACCCTCATGTGGTGCCCTCCCAATTACTCCATGCTAATGACATCTTTAAGCTCAAAGCCATCAAGTAATTGTGTGGGTGTCAGCATATACACTCGAAGTACATAACGCTGACTATGTCACTACGAGTGCATTTCTCAAGTCAAAGTATTGCAGCAGATTAATAATTAAATTGAATATCAAGCTTTATTAAATCATGATGTCACGCAAGGCCAAATGTATTAATGATACAATAAAGTCCCCCCTTTTGCTTTAAATGTACATGGTAATGGTACGCTCTTTTCTTGTAATACTTCACCTCTTAATGCTACGCGAGGAGTTACTACAGATAGTCTTCTAGAGAGTCCATATCCTTCGGATATGGCTCCATCTCGGAATACTCATTGATGACAGGGTCGTCTTGGCATTCGCTCATGTTGCCTTCCGGGTTGACATCTAGGTAAGGGTTTAATAGCAAGAGTGAGTACGAAGTACTTAGAAAGCAAATATAGCAACATTTAAAATCTGGGTAAACCAAGAGAAAACCTTTCTAACAGAGCATACCTACTTCATACATTCATTCTACTTTACTAGATAAAATACCATTTTATTTAAAACAGTGGACCATTTTTAATTTAATAAAAACTACTAGCACTCGTATACGAGGCAGGCTTAGCCTCCGTAATCTCCATTCCAGGAGACTAGCATGAATCCATGATTTTACCCTGCGCAGGTTTGTACCACTTTACCCGTAGTCGCCCCAAATAAATTCGGAGCTCAGAGTGTCTATTCTATTTTGGTAGGTTACATCTCTAGCCCAGTCATAGAATAAGTGATGGCAATTAACTTTAGATGTGCCTTACTCACCAGCTCGTCCTCCATCAATTATCCTCGTTTCCGTTTTACTCATTCCTGACACCGGCCAATGAGTATCATCTCGACATAATATAGCGCCGTCGGTCGGGGACAACATGAGTTCGCTCACCCTGGGTACGCTCACCCTCCTCTCCTAATTATCTACATACCCAATGTGGAGCATGTAACCGCCACATCTATAACCATCTCTGATCGCTACACGAGACCAAGGTTGATATGATTTTTATACGGCTCGGTACCCGAGTGTTAGGTGGTTATCCTTATGTGCTATCATATGAAGGGCCCCGCCTGACCTCTGCATCTTTCCAAGGCACTCTTAACAACCATAATAATTATGACAACTCGACCACTCCATCGATCGAGTCGCTAGTATTTTCATCTTCCAAGCAGTTTATTTTTTAATAAAGCTTGAATTTGGTATGCTATAAAGGTATATGCATATGTAAAAAAATTAATGCTTAAAGATAAAATATTCTACTTAACATCAAAGAAAAGCTTGCCTTCTATTTCAATCCAGTACCTGGTACTGTTCTCCCGTTGATCGTTCTCGATCGGATGATTTAGATTAAGTCCCGAAATATCGTTATCCGACTTTAGGAAGTGGTAAATAAATAAAATAAATAGCAGTAAGAAAATTATTTACTAAATACAACAATAAACTATTACTTCATTTTGGTCTTAGGTTTGTATTTGATTTATGTATTATTATTATTATTCATTTTATTGTGGGTTAATTTCACTGTTGCCATTATTGAACAACCCGTTAGCATGGTTGCCATTTTTCAATCGCCTCAAGCAGAGATGCCATTTTAACAGTTTTCCTCTCCCAAACGTGCCATTATGGGGCTTTACAGGTAAAATACATGTTAATACAAAAATCTGAGGTGACAGTGGGTCCCACTGTCAGCCCTCCACCTTCTTCTTGCTCCTCCCTCTCTCTCTCTCTCTGCCGAGCCCGCCACCGCTTGCACCAGCGCCGCCAGAGCCCTCGCCATCGCCGCCAAACAGTGCCCCGCCACTGTCGCCAGCCAGAGCCCGCCGCCAATGGAGCCCCCTGGCAAGCCCTGCTGCTGCCGCCAAGACGAGCACCGTCGCCGAGCTGCCTCCTCCACGCCACACGACTTCACATCCCAGAGCTCGTTGTCTCCCAATACCTCCCCGAGCCGACGAACTCACCGGAGAAGCACCGGTGAGCCCGGTCTCCCTTTTTCCCCAATTCCGACCACCATGGCCGAAATCCCAAATTGAGCTTGCATGTTTCAAATTGATCCATTAGGCCGCGTCCTAAAGCTAACTTGAGGTCTCCCTCACCTTCCCCGTGCGTCTCGCCGACCAATATGCCGTCTGTCCACCACCTCCATGAGCGCCGCCACCCACCTCTGCCGTGCACCGTCGCCAGCTCGCCGCCGAATGTCTCCTTCCCGGACGCTCCCCTCCCTAGCTTCCCTGGTCGTCTTCTTCCTGGAGAGGGGTGCGGCGGTGTGTAGGTGGCGGCGACCGAGCTTCGCCAAGGGCGGCAACATGGAGGTGGAGGCAAGGCGAAGGACCAGCTTCATTGGCGGCGGCGGAGGGAGTACTGGGCGGCGGCGGCGGCGGGGCTCGGTGGCGCGCTGGTGCGGGCGGCAAGGGTCTCGGCAGAGAGAGAGAAAGATGAGAGGGGAGGGAGGAAGAAGAAGAAGGTGGAGGGGCTGACAGGTGGGACCTACCTGTCAGCCCCGTATTTCTTGTGTATTAACATGTATTTTACCTTGTAAAGCCCCATAATGGCACGTTTGGGAGAGGAAAACTGTTAAAATGTCATCTCTGCTTGAGGCAATCGAAAAATGGCAACCGTGCTAACGGGCTATTCAATAATGGCAACAGTGAAATTAACCCTTTTATTTTAGGTTTATGATTATTTTATTATGTTAGTATTGGATTTATTTAGAAGCTTTAAATAGAAATGAGGGGGAAAAACTTTTGGGATGCCTGGCCGGCCTAAACCGACCCACCAAAAGTATTACTTTTCGGTGGTCGGCCGTGCCTGTGGCCAGCCGGGCCCGTGCCGGCGACGGATCTGGATACTGGGAAAGAGGCGGCTATGTCCGCGGCCAACAGTGCTCCATGCGGCGTCCCGAAGGCCAGGATGGCGGCCGTGGCCGGCCGTGCCATGGCGACGGCGGTGGCTCCGGCTACTCTCTCTCTCTCTCTCTCTCTTCCTGTCTCCCTCTCTTTCCATTACTCTCTCATGGACGATACGGTTGGTGGCTTGCTCCGTTCTTTCCCCAGGCAAGGTGCCGTCTGGCCATGCTCCCCATGCAAGGTGCCATCTAGCCGTTCTTTTCGCCAGGCAAGGTGCCGTCTGACAGTTGTATCTGCGCTACGGTGGCTCGGCGACACTTCTGCTCTCCCATTCGGTTTCCAGCTCTCGATCCCCTCCTTCCTCTTAACTCCAGCTCTGACTTCCTCCCCCTTCTGTTTAATTCTATTTAGCCCTATGCTTATGATTGCTAGATTTAGTATATGATTTTGCTTTTCCTATGTGGTGTGTGTGAGGATTTTGTGATGATTGTGCTGGATACAAGTTGAAAAGATTTTTGGGAAGGGCTCATGGTGATGATCTGGGGCTATGCTTGGTACGGGGCTTCGATAAGGGTATGATGGCTGCATGCGGTGCTCAGAAATGTCTCATGCGCCGGGGAGCATGCAGCTGTTTCTGAGGGCGCATGTCGGCAACCACTCTACTTTAGCTCGTAATTATAGCACTCCATCGGGAATGCTTCTGCCTCATTAATTGATACTGATATAGAGAGAGTGACATGTGTGGGAGTGAGCTTGCTGACCTCACTGGTTATGGCCTGAAAATGCTAGGAATCAGAGAACTTGGGGGGTGGGGGTGGAATTTGAATGCATGCATGCATTTGTACCCTTGCAGCTTATCTAAATGGTTCTTTGGCATGCACATTTACCTTGAGTGGTGATCTGTCTTGTAGCTTATTTGAACTACCTTCTCTTGATCTTGAGCTGATTAGATGGCTTGCCTTGTTGCCCTCCTCCTCCTTGGTTCTGGGTGCTTGTTGTCCTCCCTCCTAGCTCCTTTGCGCATGTCCCTCTTCCATTTGCTCACATTGGTTTCCCTCTTGATTTTTGGATGACTGATTTGAGAGGAGTGGTACTAGCTTACCAAAGAAGGTAAATGGGGGTGGTGAGAGCTAGTGGCTGGTTGTTGTATACCCTTCACTGGTGCTGTAACTTGGTAGGGGAAGGGCTCGACGTGTCCCTCTTGATGCTAGGTGTGGTTGGATGGCTGAGAGGTGGTTTCCTAATTTGGAAACTATGGGATGGATAGTTTTCTTAAAGGCGGCAATGTGTCGCAACCCCGGATTCACCATGATCAGCTCATGATCCATTGCTAGCCCCAAAGATCAATACTAGCAACTCATGACTGACAATTGTCGAGCATGACAACACAATCAGAAATACTATGAAAATAATATAATAGTGCAAAAGTAATTGTAGCACATTCACTTATTACAATAGTTTGCATAAGACCATATAGAATAATTCATAGTAGCGGAAATTCAAATAATGTATAATAAAAAAGATATGACGATGCTCTCTAATTCGACCCTTCGAACGATGACTAGTCTTGGTCAAAATCCGGTATAGAATCCTCATGATCCTGTAGGCAAGCCGGACTCGAGTCTTCTCCCAAACAAATATATCCGTGGTTTTGTATAATGAGTACACGCACTACACGAATCCAGATTATTTACGTGGGCCAAAACTATTTACGACGGCTTTGGAAAAGCCGACATAAATAAATACGTATTTACGTCGGCTTCCGAAAGCCCACGTAAATAAAGACTTATTTACGTTGGCCGCAGAAAGCCCACATTAATAAAGTTGTTTGTGTCGGCCTACATGAAAAGCTATTGTAAATACGTGATCCACGACTTCATCAAACATCAACCGTGTGCTTACACAGTATTTACGTCAGCCCTATATTTATTTACATTAGCCAAGCCCACGTAAATAAGACACATGGCTGTCTAAACGTATTTACATCGGCCAAGCCCACGTACATAAGACACGTGTCTTTAATTACGTCAGCCTGGTGAGCCCACGTAAATAAGGCTGGGCTTATTTGTTTTTGTCCCCACCGCGTATGACACAGCCGGCTGCTTGAGTAGGGTTTTCCCCCACTGTACACAGCCGCCGCCGCCCTCTCCATCCGCACGCCCGCCCAGCGCCGCCGTCGCTTAACCAACTACCGCTGCGTCCCCACCACAGGTTCCCCACCTGCCCCGCCGCCGCCACGCCCACGCCTGCCCCCAGTGCCACCCCTTGCCTCGGCGTCGCCCGCCATCTGCGCCGCCCTTGCCTCAGCGCCGCCCCACCACAGTGCCGCCCTCGCCCGATGCCGCCCGCCCTCGCCTCGCCTACGCCGCAGCCTGCCCAGCGCCGCCGTGCCGCCACGCAACCCCGCACCTCGCCCAATCCATGGCTCCATGCCGCCGCCTCCACCAAGGCCAAGGTAACCCCATCTCCTCCCTCACCTCTGGTTTGTTTTGCTGTGTGCCCCCGTCTAGCAGCAGAGGTGGCGACGTCGACATCGACGATCCGGCATCTTGCCGTTCTGGGATGTGTTGGATGGAATGCGAGGTGCCGCCTGCTGATTTGATCAGTGGCATATATGTACTTAGCCCTTGTTCTTTCACCGGTCGGAGAACAAACAATCTTAGTGGCATAGGGTAGTTGGATTACTCCACACATAAAAATATTTGTTGCGTTTGAATGAAATGGCCACATACAGTAGATATCATATTGCTAGTTGAGATGATTGCTAATTACTTGTTTTATATTAGTAAGGTTGTGAAACATGCCTTTGGTTTTTTAGTTTGTGCTGGTTTGATCTGTCAATGTGCATGTTACCTTGCCCGACAAAATTTCTTCTGCTTTCCATACTGCTAATGTTCTAATCTATTATTAATTCATTTATGCCAGTGTTCGCCTAGTCGGCCGACTAGCACGACTAGTCGCTAGTCGGTGGCAATCCGCACTGATTAGGGCCTAGTCAGTGGATTAGTCGGTCAGACCGTCTAGTCGGTCAAAGTCGGTCAAAATCAGACTAATCGGTGCTAGTCGGTCGGTTCAAGTCGGCGACTAGTCATTTAGTTGGGCCGACTAGGATAATGAAAAGGTGGGTACACAGTCACACACTAGTTACTACTACACTAATAGTCTAATACACTTATACACTGTAGACCAAACTAGGGTTAGGTAGCAGCCGGTGGCCGTGCTCCCTCGCCACACCTCCCTCTGTCTCCCTCAAGCGCCGCCGCCTCCCTCTTCCACCCTCCAGCGATGTCTTATGTGTGTCAGTGTGTGACTTGTATTATTATTTTCTATATTTTTGTTATGCTTATTTGTATTAATATTTCTTACTAGCCATATTGGAGTCTCCGACTAGTCGCCGACTAGTCGGCCTAGTTGCTAGTCACTAGGTAACCGACTGACTAGCGACTAGCGACTAGGTGAACACTGATTTATGCACAAACTCATGGACAAGAAGTGGTTTGGCAGAGTTCTGAAACTACCGCTAGATGGGTTGTGGTTTGGTAGAGTGCTGAAACTACCTAGCATGGATTAATACTAAGAAATACTTATGATACTGAAACTCTCTTTGATTTGGACAAAAGTGCTTAGGTATTGGTTTTCTTTATGAAATGTGGCTTTTCGCAAATAAATAAACCTCTCAGCTCTCCTTTGATAAATCTTAAGCATTACTAGATGGTTGCTAACTAGCTAGTGCAAGTGAGGACAACGCACTGACTCACATTTCCTCTCTTTAGAGAAAGAGCCAATGGAGGGTGGTGCGGATCCGTATGAGTACCAAGAGGATGGTGATCTGCAGTACCAGGATAACGAGTAGACTAGTTATAAGGTGTCTAGGTTACCCCAGTCTTGTGGGGTTACATAGCTGTTGAAGTGTGTGTACCGTTTTCTTTCCGCTTGTGAAACTATGTTCTTCCACTTGAACTATAGTTGTATCTAATGCCTATGGCCATTTGAACAATGACGACACATGGTTGTCGAACTGTAATAATAACTGTCGGTACACGACATACTGGGGTACCCACGCTAAGGCAGAGCAGGACGCGTGGCAGCTTGGCGTAGAGTGGGCGAACAGACCCCCACGCCGAGCCCGAGCAGGACGCGTGACAGCTCGGCGTAGAGTGGGCGATCAGACACCCATGCCAAGCCCGAGCAGGACGCGTGGCAGCTAGGCGTAGAGCGGGTGATCAGATACCCATGCCAAGCCTGAGCAGGACGAGTGGCAGCTCGGCGTAAAGCGGGCGATCAGACCCGCACGCCGAGCCCGAGCAGGACGCGTGGTAGCTCCACGTAGAGTGGCGATCAGACCCCCACGCCGAGCACGAGCAGGACGCGTGGTAGCTCAGTGTAGAGCGGGCAATCAGACCCCACCCCGAGCCCGAGCGGGACACGTGGCAGCAGGTGGGCATCGGCCCCACTCAGCAGGCGCCCGCGCGAAAAAAGGAAGCTTCTCGGTTAAGGCTTCCCCAATGTTCAGCGTATCAGCCGCATTAAATGCAGGGATTCAGGCGTGCAAGGCTGAGAGATATGATTACCTGCACTGTAGCCTGTCCGGCGCACTGTAGCGGTCATTCCATCACTGCGTAGTGGCAGAAGCAAAGTGGCGCCTGTGTCAAACGTCTCCCATGTCCCGTCGGGCTCGACGATCGGAGGAGGCCATTTAAGATGTGAACGTCCGCAGGGGCAAGTGGGATGTGCGACAACCAGAGTCCAGCCAATGGAATGTCTCCATCACTCTCTCTCTCTCTCTCTCTGTGTCTCTCTCTATGTCTCTCTCTCTCTGACCAGCTGTCCACCCCTTCCAGTGTAAAGGGAGCGGGAGCAGAGGGAGAGGGGGTTGGATTCCAAGCCGTTCGACGCACACTGCTGTAAGAGATTACCACCTTCGCAGGAGTAGGATTGTTACCCGCATTGGGGTCCGAAGCTAGGTAAATCTGGTGTCTCCCTGTGAGCGTGAGCTTGAGCGATCTAGTGGCGAAAATTCCCCCTGACCGAACTACGGATCTCCCACAAGACAAATCTATCTGGTTTAAAACACCGATAGTGGCGCGCCAGATAGGGGATATTTGCTAGTTCGCTTGCTTGTTTCGGCTTTCAAGATCCAGGCGGATTCCATCCGCGGTCTCCTCGGCAGCGACGCAATGGATGGCGCTCCATCCAGATGGAAGGAGGCGGCGGACCAAGATCGTTCTACTCCCCTCCGACAGGACGACGACCCTCAGGATCACCCTGGTGGATCACCCTCCTCTCCCGTTGACGGAGGGTTCCCTGGTGGCTCCCTGGCTGAGGGACCTCGCCCAGCTTGTGGGCACAGCCGCGGAGGGTGTGGAGGCTTTGAGTGGTTGGGGGGCTACCGCATTGCGGTCGTATGCCTCTCGCTCGTCTTCCCCGTTCCACGAGGCCCGCCGGGCGAGGAGCGGAAAGGGCAAGAAGAAGGTGGTTGCGTCTGCAGTGACCCCAGTTCCTCCCCCGTCCTGTAAGGGCCGGGAGGATCGTGGGGACCTCAGGGCGGACCTGGAAGACCACCGCCAGCGGAGCGGGGGTGACCTCCGCGACACGCTTCAGCGTCGTCGTCGGAGGGATCAATCCCGAGCTGTGCGCGAAAACTCTTGGGGTCACGGGAGTAATGACCGTGTGGACACCGACGACGACGGTTTCCACGGTGATACTACCTCTTTCCGGTTCTTGGTGGTCCTAGAGCCGAGAAGGACGAGAGCGAGCCTATCTCGCGTACGGGGCTAGGTGCAGGGCATTCACGAAGGAACTGTGTCGGGTCGTGTGGCCCAGCAGGTTTCGCCCCGCCGCCATCGAGAAGTACGATGGCCCCACTAACCCCAAGAGTTCCTGCAGATCTAAACTACGATGGTGTTGGCGGCCAGGGGTTCCGAGAAAGTCATGGCCAACTACTTCCCCACCGTCCTGACAGGCAGAGCCAGGTCGTGGCTGATGAATCTTCCCACGAGTTTCGTGAGCTCATGGAAGGAGTTGTACAAGCTTTTCATCACCAACTTTCTAGGCTCTTTCGATCAGCCGAGGGTGGAGGATGACCTGCACGCCTTGGAGCAGAAGAAGGGGGAGTCGCTGCGGGATTTCATTCGGCGGTTCAGCCACTGCCGCAACACGATCCCTAGGATTTCCGACGAGGCTGTCATCACCACCTAGAGGCGGGGAGCTCGCGACCGCAAGATGCGGGAGAAGATGGCCACGCATACGATCACCACCACCTCCGAGCTTTTTCGCCTGGCACACAAATGCGCGTGAACGGCGGAGGCCGACCGCCTGTCTGGCCCGGCGGGCGGTGGAGGAGCAGATGCCGGGACTTCCAAGAACCTCGGTGGCAAGGACAAGAAGAAGCGCAAGGCGACCGAGGCTGGGCATGCCTTGGCCGTCGAGCGTGATTCGAAGAAGGATGGACCGCGGTGCGAGCAGCAGGACAACCAGC
This sequence comes from Raddia guianensis, assembly GCA_036346415.1. Classification (NCBI taxonomy): domain Eukaryota; kingdom Viridiplantae; phylum Streptophyta; class Magnoliopsida; order Poales; family Poaceae; genus Raddia; species Raddia guianensis. The sequence continues at coordinate 8,220,322 of CM070537.1, forward strand.
GTCGAGGGTACCGGAACGACCGCGGTGGTCGGCGCGGCGGTCGCCGCGATGAACAAGGAGGAAGGGGATACTGCCCCATCCATCGGTTGAACGCTCATGATCTGGCTGATTGCTAGGTTGTGAGCAAGTTAGTGGAGCAACGGCTCCAGGGGCTTAAGGACGGCAAGACGAAGATCCCGCACCGCTGAGCTTCCAGCTGGCGGAGCATGAGGTGGTGTACATACACAGTGGCTCCGCCACCTACCCTTCTGACATGAAGTCCAAGCTGACGATGAGGGAGGTATGCGCCGCCGTGCCAAGTCTGGGGTCGAGGAGGCAGTTGAGGTGGTCGGAGGAGCCGATCACCTTCAGTAAGGCCTGGGTCACCTCCCGATCATGGTGTCACCCACGGTCCGGAACGTGAAGCTTGGGCAAGTGTTGGTGGATGGCGGGAGTTCCATAAACCTTCTGTCCTTTCAGGCGTACCGGGCCCTACAGATATCGGAGCGCAAGCTCCTTCCAGCGCTTCCCTTCTACAGGGTTACCTCGGGGGCTCAGATTGTGCCCTTCGGGCGCGTCAGTCTGCCCGTGACCTTCGGGGATGCGGGTAATTTTTTAATAGAGATGGTCAACTTTGAGGTAGCCGACTTCGATGTCCCCTACAACGCCTTGCTCGGTCGACCGGCGTTGACCAAGTTCATGGCTACAACCCACTATGCGTACATGGTGGTGAAGTTCCCGGGGCCCGGTGGTCCCATCGCCATCGAGGTGGACGGGCCTGAAGCCCTCTGATGCAATCGGAGATCCCTAGACTTGGTGGGTGCAGTCTTTGTGCAATCATCAGGCACCTCTGTCCCAGGTGCTCCTTCAGCGAAGGCCTGTGCCTCTCTTTGCTCGCCCGGCGAGGTTAAGGTGGTCTCCCTGAGTGATGCGAAGCCCACCAAGAATGTCAAGGTGGGCGCCAACCTCAGCACCAAATAGGAAGGCGCGCTCGTCACCTTCCTCCGGTCTAACACAGACGTGTTCGCCTGGCACCGTCCGACATGACTAGGGTCCCTAGGGAGGTGATTGAGCACCGATTGCCTATGCTCTCAAGCGCGCGCCCGATCATGCTAAAGGTTCGGCGACAATCGCTGGAGCGGTAGGACGCCATTCGCGAAGAGGTGGACAAGCTGTTGAGTGCGGGGATCATCAGGAGGGTCGCTCATCCCGAGTGGCTCGCCAATCCCATGCTCGTCAGTAAATCCAACGGGCGATGGAGGACGTGCGTGGACTTCACCAACCTCAACAAGGCGTGCCCGAATGATCCGTACCCTCTCCCCCGCATCGATCTCATCATCGACTCCATGGCGGGGTGTGAATCGTTGTTTTCTGGACACGTACTCCGTGTACCACCAGATTACCATGGCGCTAGAAGGCGAAGAGAAGAACACGTTTGTAATCCCAATGGGCGTGTATTGTTATACCAGAATGGCCTTTGGGTTAAAAAATGCTGGTCCGACATATCAGCGTGCCATGCATATTGCGCATTGGTCACAGGTCGGGCGGAACCATGAGGTATATGTTGATGACCTTGTGGTAAAGGCGAAGAAGAATGAGGAGTTGATCGGCAACCTCGAAGAAACTTTCGCTAACTTGCGGAAGTACTCCATCAAGCTCAACCCGGAGAAGTGCGTGCTCGGCGTCCCATCTGGCAAGCTGCTTGGATTCCTCATGTCCCACTGTGGCATTGAGGCAAATCCGGACAAGATCACCGCCATCGAGCACATGAAGCCGCCCACTCGGCTGAAGCAGGTGCAGTGCCTCGCTGGCTGCTTGACCTCCCTGGGTCGGTTCATTGCCCGCTTGGGGGAGAAGAGCCTGCCCCTGTTCAAGTTGCTGAAGAAGACCAACCATTTCGAGTGGAATGAGGAGGCGCAGCAGGCGTTTGAAGGCTTCAAGAAGTACCTGTCCTCCCCTCCTGTACTTGTCGCGCCGGAGCCAGGAGAGCCGCATTGGTTGTATCCCCGCACCGCCATTAAGGGCCAAGCTTTGGCTGAGTTCATCGCCGAGTGGTCCTCCATTGCCCCCGAAGCTGAGGCACTTCCCATCGCCCCGCCCTGGATTCTCTTCTTCGACGGTTCTTTCAAGCTTGAAGGCGCGGGGCTGGGGCGGTGCTGGTCGCCCCAGCAGGGGACATCCTCTAGTACGCGGTGGTTCTGGACTTCAAGACCACCAACAATGTTGCTGAGTACGAGAGATTGCTCGCCGGCCTGCGCGCTGCGGCCGCCTTGGGCGTGCGGCACCTGCGGGTCAAAGGTGATTCTCTCCTCGTCATTAATCAAGAGCGGAAGGTGTTCCAGTGTTCGGACAGAACCATGGCGGCATATCTGGCGGAAGTGCGCAAGATGGAGCACCACTTTGAGGGCCTAGACTTTGAGCACGTCCCCATGCGAGCCTCTGTTCCGGCCGGAGTCTTTGATGAAAGACAACCGCGGCCGTCCGTCGCGCCCCCGAACTTGGTGGGGACGACGTTATAGCTACCCCGGCCTCCAGTCTAGGGAGGGAAGGTGGAACAACTGCCGAGGCGGTTAAGGTGGAAATGCCAGGCCAGGCGGAGTACATCGGCGGCCATCGTGTGGTCGCCACCCTTGACCGGGAAGGTACGTGGATGTCTCCGATCCTAGCCTTCCTGCAGGACCGAGTGATCCCCGACGATGATGCCTCAGCTGAGAAGATTGCGCGAAAGGCCAAGCGCTACTCCCTGATAGGTGGGGACCTATATCGTCGGGGTGGAAACGGTGTTCTTCTGAGGTGCATATATCATTCGGGAAGAGGGGAGCGTGTCGGCAGAGTGCACCGCCAGGGATTCTTTTGGCCCACCGCCCTCCAGGATGCTTGCGAGCTGGTGAGGAAATGCGAGGCATGCCATTTCTTTGCCAAGCAGACCCACCGACCAGCCCAGGCGCTGTAAACTATCCCGCTGTCATGGCCGTTCGTGATCTGGGGGCTGGATATCCTGGGGCCATTTCCGCGGGCCACAGGAGGTTTTACCCATCTGTTCGTCGCTGCCGACAAGTTCACCAAGTGTGTTGAAGTCGTTCCGGATTAGGCCATCACAGCGGCTGTAGCCGTGAAGTTCATCCGTAGCATCTTCGTGTGCTTTGGAGTCGCCAACCGCATTATCACCGACAACGGCGCTTAGTTCAAGAGCTCTGACTTCCAGGATTGGTGCGAGGGCATGGGCACCAAGCTCTGCTTTGCATCCGTTGGCCATACTAGGACCAACGAGCAAGTGGAGCGCGCCAACGCGGAAGTGCTCAAGGGGCTCAAGACGAGGGCATTCGATTGGCTGTAGAAGCGTGGGAAGCGATGGGCCGAATAAGTTTCGACGGTATTATGGGCACTGCGTACCACCACGAGCCGAGCCACGGGGAAACTCCTTTCTTCCTAGTATACGGAACATAAGCAGTGCTTCCATCTGAGCTGTCCTTTGGGTCACCACGAGTGGCGGCATACAACGAAGACGACCAAGAAGAGCGCCGGATGCAAGAGGTCAACTTCCTGTAGGAAGCTCGTGACCGAACAGCATTACGGGCGGCAAGATATCAACAAACCCTAAGGCGGTACCATGCCACATGGGTGCGCGAGAGGACATCGACGGTAGGTGACCTCGTCCTGCGCAATATCCAGACGCAGCGGGCCGCAACAAGCTGTCTCCCCTGTGGGAGGGCCCCTATAAGGTGTTCTCAGTCTCTCGCCCAGGATCTGTCAGGGTCGCGATGGAGGATGGCCGCGAGCTAACCAACACATGGAATATCGAGCAACTTCGGAAGTTCTACCGCTAGGTGCTGTAAGTAAGAGAAGTGTTTTGCTCGGCCGACTAGCAAAGAGTTCCTCTTCCCTGGCCAGTCGGGGGCTGGGGGTTGTCTGTAGTTCCCCTGTTTTTGCAGTGCAAGTGTTTTCTTTCCAGTCCATAGCTGTTCTGTTTCCCTTGCTTTGCGCTCGCCGGGCAGTCTAGTTGTGAGTACCTTGGTCGTACCGCCCTTGTCAGTAAAAGCGATCACTTAGCACCGCGTTGAGTGAAGGGCGACGATTTGAAGTCATATCTGGCATGGCGTTTTCGCTCGGCCTGGGCACTATTCACCACCGAGGGCGTCGGCGTCTGGATCGCTTCCAAAAAGTCTTACGCCTTCGCCGCGCGGCGTTAAGAAGAATCCAAGGAGACTACGGGGATTTAGGTCCTAAGTGACCTAAGGAAAGCACGCCTGCCCCGGCCAGAGCGCTCTGTTCGCTCTGTTGTGGTCTTTTTGCCTATCGTTTTGCTTCATCAGTCTTTCTCACAGAGAATAGCATGACTGGATCGCGCGTGACGTGTCAAAGACTAAGCGCAGAGAAACAAGCAGGACAACGGACAAACAGAATTCAAGATCTGATAAGCAAAGATAATTTACAGTTAGCACACATAACCGCGTGCTAGCAAAAGTGCAGGCATATACAAGGACTCGTCACTCCGAGGGCGCAGCCTCCTCTGCCTGCTCGTCGTCGGAAGCATCGGACGCCACCGACATCAACCCCGCCACATGGTCGGCGGCCTCGACAACGCACGCCTCCACGACGCCGAAGCGGCCCTGCTTGACGATGCGGACCACCGAGAGGTCGAAGGCAGCGTCGCAGCTGGCGTAGTAGGCCAGCACATAGCGCGCTGCCCCAGCAGCGGCGGCGCGTCCTTCGCTCGCTGAACGCTCCCTCAGCAACTGCAGTAGGGCGAGAAGGGCCTCCGCAGCGCGGGTAACGCCGAAACCGTACTGCGCCACCGTGGGCTCCTGTGGCTTGTGAAGATCGGAGCCCAGCGGCTGGAGGCTCTCGCGGAAGCTCCGGTAGGCCGGGCGTAGCATCTTGACGAGAGAGTCGAGCTGGCGGCGCAGCTGAGGATGTCTGCGCGGCGGCGGTTGCGGCCTGGAGTAGGTCGGCGAGCTCCTCGTTCCTGGCACGCCCCCGTGCCAGGTCAGCCCGCAGCGCCTCCACCGTCCGAAGAAGGTCGGACTCGTGCCGCATCTGCACTGCAGCCTAGGCGCGCAGAGCGCCGTTGGTCCCGCCAATATCTGCGACGAGGACGTCAAGGTTGGCGGCTCCAGCGGCAGGCGCGGCGGCCTCAAGGGCCTGCTCCGGATCGGCCCCCGGACGCTCCGCCTCCACGCCTTGGGGCGGCTCGGTGGCGACGTTGGTAGAGGCCGTTGGCGCGGCGGGCGGGACGCTGGTGCTGGAGGAGGCACCGGCGTCGCCCCTAGAAGAAACATTTATGTACTGTTTCTGTTAGGGCTTATCTGACAGGTAGCCCCCCAAAGCAAAAGGCTGAGGCGGGCAAGGCAATTCCTCGCGCCGGTGTTGGGCGCGGCACGACCAGACGCGACGTTGGAGGGTCGCTGGCGCCCGGCGCAGGTGCAGGTGGCGCTGCAATCCGTGAGGCAGCCGCTGGTGCGACGGCAACGCTCGGCGAGGCCTCCGGCGTGATCGCTAGAGGAGAGGCGGCCGCTGGGGCCGTCAGGCCGGAATCTGCCTCCGTGGCAGCAGTGGGCGCCGCCGGAGGCGGTGGAGTCTCCGTCGCGCTGGAGCTTGCCGCTGCGGTCCCGCTTGGGGGGAGCGCGGCGGCATTAGAAAAAGACCTCCCGTGGGTGGCAGGAGGTGAGGAAGATAGTGGCGGCCCCATAGAGCTGCTCCGGGGCCTCTTGGGGTCCGCCCCGCCACCGTCATTCACCGACGGGCGTTTCCCGCCAGTGCGGTCAATGCTCGGGGGCTGTCCCAGATCGGAAGCGGGCCGAGCTCCCGCTGGATGGCTTGCCCGGTGGCCTCCATGGGCGGGATGTCGGTCAGGAGCGTGAGGCGGTCCGCCGGTGCCCACTCGCATAGAGGGACGACGGCGGCTGGTCGGCGGCGATCGTGGAGGATTGCAGGACTAATCCCGCAACCCAGGTGAGAAGGACGTCTTCTGACACCTGACCCGCAGCTATGAAGAACGACAGGAGACCGGACTGTAAAGATCAGAGGAAGAAGACGGAGAAAAAAGTACAATCCAGAGCGAAGGATTGGGGTACTTACAACCTGGGTGGAAGCGGGTGTAGTCGTTCACGCCTATGTACATCCAGTGGCGCAGTGGGCAGAGTCGCAGGTCCAGGAAGTCCGTCAGCACCTGGGTGCTTGTGAGTCCGCCGCGGCGAAGCCCCCTCGACGCGGGTGACCATGGTGCGCAGCAAAGGCACATCCTCAGGCGTCGTCTCCCACGTCTCAGCATTTGGCATCGCCGCCGCCTCGGGGAGCGCCAGATCGTCCAGGCCGCTGTCGTCATCGACGTGTAGAGCCAGGACTGCTTCTAGTGCTTTCAGCTGCTCCTGGTGGCGATGTCGATGAAGGATCTCGAGGTGCTGGGGCGGGAACGAAAGTGGCAGCTCCCCATGGCGCCTTCGCCCTGCTGGGTGCGCAGGACGAAGAAGTGGCGGAAGAGCGGAAGGTTGGGCCTCACCCCACGAACATCTCGCAGAGGTGAGTGAAGATGGAGAGGATGATGATGGAGTTGGGGGAAGGTGCGGCGACTGGATCCCATAGAATCCAAGCGCTGCGGTGAAGAACTAGGAGTACGGCGGGACCAAGCCTGCCATGAGCGCCCAAGAGAAGGACATGATCTCATTCGCCAGACAGCGCGGCGCCACGGTGTCAGCCCGGTGGCGTAGGACGCCGGCCGGCGCGAGGTTCTGGAGGATTCGGACCTCCCCCTCATCTTGCGTCGACGAAGGAAGGATGTTGGCCATCAGGGGAGGAGAAGGCGGGCGGTAGCGCGACGAGGTGCGGCAGCAAGGCGGCGTGGCGAAGGAGTTTTTGGTGCTGGAAGTGAGGAAGAAGGAAGCTAGAATGCGAAGATGCTGGAACTGGCGTAAAACCACAAAAGCGCCCAAGTCCCCTCTTTTATAGGCACGGCGCACGTGGAGGCGGTTCCTTGCCCGCAGTAGGTGCGTGGTCTCCCCACGATCCATCGTTTCCCCTACCTCCTCATTTCTCGCGGGCGGCAGCACGGTTCCCGATGTGGCCACAATTAAGTGGGGAGTGAAGGGGTAGAAAGTGGTGGGCCCCACGATTCACCTTCCGCAGGCGCAGGCCTTTTCGTTTTTTCCCTCGCCGGCGTTTCATGTCTCGAAGTGGGCCCGAGGGCTACTGTCGGTACTCGACGTACCGAGGTACCCATGCGAGCAGGACGCATGGCAGCCCGGCGCAGAGCTGGCGATCAGACCCCACGCCGAGCCCAAGTAGGACGCGTGGCAGCTCGGCGTAGAGAGGGCGATCAGACCCCCACGCCGAGCCCGAGCAGGACGAGTGGCAGCTCGGCGTAGAGCGGGCGATCAGACCCCCACGCCGAGCTCGAGCAGGACGCGTGGCAGCTCCGTGTAGAGCGGGCGATCAGACCCCTTCCCCGTGCCCGCGCAAGACGCATAGCAGGAGGTGGGCACCGGCCCCACTCACCGGGCGCCCATGCGGAAAGAGGAAGCTTCATGTTAAGGCTTTCCCAACGTTCAGTGTATCAGCCGCATTAAATGCAGGGATTCAGGCGTGCGAGACCGAGAGAGATGATTACCTGCACTGTAGCATGTCCGGCGCACTATAGCGGTCATTCCGTCATTGCGCGGTGGCAGAAGCAAAGTGGCGCCTTTGTCAGGCGTCTCTCACGTCTCGTCGGGCCAGCTATCGGAGGAGGCCATTTAAGATGTGAACGTCAGCAGGGGCAAGTGGGATGTGCGGCGACTAGAGTCCAACCAAAGGAATGTTTCCGTCACTCTCTCTCTCTCTCTCTCTCTCTCTCTCTCTCTCTCTCTGACCAGCTATCCGCCCCTTCCAGTGTAAAAGGGAGCGGGGGCAGAGGGAGAGGTGGTTGGATTCCAAGCTGTTCCGCACACATTGCTGTAAGAACTCTCGAGCAAGAGCATTCCGAACCCCAAAGAATTCCACCCTCGAAGGAGTAGGACTATTACCCGCATTGGGGGTCCAAACCTGGGTAAATCTGGTGTCTCCCTGGGAGTGTGCTTGAGCGATCTAGCAGCGAAAATTCCCCCTGACCGAACTACGGATCTCCCACGAGACAAATATGTCTGGTTTAGAACACCGACAATAACTATGTTGATGTGTGAGATGATCCAGCTATGTAACGGGCACTAGTGTATTGATTCAGGGACTAGTGCATGGTTGGATCCTTGGCTTGAAAGGTAAGCCAAGGGAGTGGGCATGACCACCACTACAGGAATTCGTGTTAATTTCATCGGCCACAAACCGACTAAAATAGGGGTCAAAACGACGAAATAAAAATAACTTCCACGTCAGCCGAAATGAAAGCGGTGGAGGTGGACTGAAGTGATGATGTGGCACTAGGTCGACAAAATTATTTTTTCCTAAAAAACATGGTGTTGTATTATTCATTGAGTATTCACATAAATTCACAAAAAATTCTTAAAATTCATAAAAAATTCACATACATTCATATCATCACAAACTGGTATCCAACATCACATGTCCACCAACAGAAGATGCATATATAAGAGCACATAGATAGAATTAATACATAATTATGTCCATCCAACATCACATGATCGCATCGCACAAGTTCAACATCAAGTCGTCCAACACAAGTTCTACATGGACATCATATAGTGCATTATTGAGTTATCCAACAAGTTACACAAGGGAGCTTATTACCCCTAGGTGAGTGGGAGCCATGACCACTACCTGCTGCATCGCTGCCTTGCAAGTTGACGAACTAATCGACCAAAGGCGTATCCGAAGAAGAAGCATCGTTGTTTCCTGCAATCCCACCTTGAGCAGGTGGAGGTGGTGTCGCAAAGCCCTAATCAAAGGAAAAGAGGATTTATGAGACAGCACACGTAGAAGGAAGTTTGTGAATTGTATTAGGAAGGCAAAACTTTATTACCCGTTGTGTCTCTTGGAATAAAAAGCCAAGCGGTGTAGGTGGAGGCCGAAACGTAGGCAATTGAATATTTGGCCCAAACTGAGGGTAGAACATAACCTGTAGTGAAAAGAACATGGAAGATGTATTAAGTTTAAAATAATTCACACAATTTTGAGCTATATGTACTAGTATCCTCCAATTATCAAGCTAGGGAGGATAATAATGCAACTTTATTCCTAAATTGGTATCCAATGCAAGACATGCAATTAATAGCGAAAAATAACTTAATTCATACAAATTTCAGCCATATGCACTTGTCTTCTCCAATTATCGAGTTGGCTAGTTGAATAATGCAACTTTGATTAAAATTGATATCTAATGCAACATGGGCATTTAATAGCGACAAATGAGCTAATTGCCACAAATTTTATCCATATGCACTTGCTTTCTACGATTATCGAGCTACATAGCCTAATAATGCAATCTTGGTTTTAAATTGACATCCAATCCACGAGAAGCATTTAATACATAACAAATGAGCTATTTCACACAAATTTAAGACACATGGACTTGTCTTCTCCAATTATTGAGGTAGGGAGGCAAATAATGCAATTTTCATCCAAAAATGTCATCCAATTGCAAGAAAGGGCAGTAGAATTGTTTTTAATGACAGAGCAGTTGGCAAATTAAGTGTGACGGTGATCAAAAGGTTTCAATTTAGTCCGAAACTTCACGTGATTTTCTCTCTATTCCATGTATCATTTTCTTACAATATGGTCCCTTCGATCAGTTACAATTACAATTTCCAGTGAAATATCAAGTTTAACAGTAGTTCTTGCTTACCAAAAAAAAAAAAACAGAAGTGCTTGCTTTGTTCTTTACAAGCTTTAACCAATCAGGAATAATAACATCCTAATTTCATGAAGAAATTCAAATATACTTTGAACCACTAAAGCTAAGTGGTACTTATTCACAGATTATTGAAGTATTATAATGCCTAAAAGTAATCAAGAACAAAGGTGTTCCACAAACGTCAAAATAATTTGGCAATATTCTTGATACTCGTGATAGTATCGTAGAGCAAATGCTAACCATTAATTCATCAAGCTAAACCCGTTTATAAGCAATGCACCAATTACCTTGATACGCGACGGCACGGGATGCAGGGCACGCGGGTGGCGGCGTGGGGTAGCAGGCGAGTGGGTGGGTCGAGCAGCGGTACGGGCTGCGGCGTGGGACCGGAAGCAGACGAGTGGGGCGGTGGGCGGCGCGAGCTGCGGCACGGGGGGGCGGCATGGGGGAGAAGGGCGCTTGGGCGGCTGCGTGTGCAAGGCGAGCGGGCGGCGGCATGGGGAAGCACGGAGCAAGGCGGCGGCGTGGAGCAGCAGGGAGCAAGGCGTGCGGAGTGGTGGCTAGGTCAAAGGGCGCAGTAAAACGGACCGGCCCGGGTTAAAGTGGGCATTAATTTCGTTGGCCTGAACCGATGAAAATACAATCACGTAATCCCGAACGGCCCGCAATGCTGCGCACCGTAATTTCGTCGGCCCGAACCGACGAAAATATCGCTACGTCATCTTCCGCTATGCGACTGCACCATAATTTCGTCATCCCAAACCATCAAAAATGCTGCCACATCATCCCTCAAACCTGCGATGCATCGGCACCGTAAATTTGTCCGCCCAAACCGAGGGAATTATTGATCAATTTTGTCGGTCAATCTAAACCGACGAAATTATTGATGTATTTTTCATCGGTTTTATAAAACCTACAAAATTATCATCTTATTATCATCGGTTTTTCTAGACCGACGAAATTACGATCGCCCATGAAAACATTTATTTTTTCTGTAGTGCACCTTAAATATTTGAAATGTAAATTCCAAATTAATGCTCTTGATCGATCATGCATATTTTGTAATTATTAACTAATATATTATGTAAATGATGTTAGTTAACCATTGTGAATGAAGTCGTAAACATATATGCAACAAAATTGGTAATGTGATTTATTGGTTAGTTGTGATTGATCAATGTTTTAATTGTGATTGATAAATGTTTTAATTGTGATTGATCTAGCTAGCTATGTACATGTGATAATGGTGCCCTGCTGATGTACAACCAAAAACACATCAGTACTAGTTGGTATCTCAAACAAGTAGTGTTGCTTCCCTCAGAATCTAGACCCATGCGTAGTCACACATTGGTGATAGTATATCGCAATGATCCGGCAGTGGTAGCATCATTTCCCGTCGGCTACTGCCGGTTCAAAAACTGGTAAAAAAGGCCATTTTGGAATTGACAATGGTATGCATATACAATAGTAAACTATAATTAATTAATTAATATTGTCGGTGTAATAAATACCGGGGTACAAAGAGCCCTAGGAAGACCGAGAGGGCCCCAGCGTCGGCGGGCGAGCAAGGCCCAGCAAGGCATGCAGCCCCTCGAAGGCCGGAGGGCCCCACGCGTCAAAGCAGGCGAGCAAGGCCCAATGGCGTGGCGAGCCCTCAGAGGCCGGGAGGGCCCCACGCGACAAAGGCGAGCAAGGCCCAGTGGCGTGGCGAGCCCCTCCGAAGCCACGAGGGCCCCACGCCAGCGGGTGCGTGGCGAGCCCCTCTCGAAGGCGAGGCGAGGGCCCCACGCGCCAAAGCGGTGCGTGGGCGAGCCCCTCTGGAGACCAGGCGAGGGCCTCGCGCAAAGGGGCCCCAGCAGGCGAGGAGCATTGCGTATGAGTCTCTGTGACGAAGGCTCCCCTCATCGCAAAGAACGGCGCATTTAATGAGACATCACGCGGATAGACAATGGAAGAAATGATTACCTTCTGATGACCCTTGCAGTCCGGCGGCACACACCTTGTGGCGCAGAAGAATTGACCTGCAGAGAGAAGATTTGCTTGAGGAGGCCGCCCGTGTCGGGAGGAGCAGTAGGCCCCACCCGCAGACTCACCGGTGGATCAGGCGGGTCGAGGCCACTTGTGAAGCACGCGAGGGCAGCCTGCAGCTTGGCGTGGAAGCAGCACGTTTTCGTCTCTTCGTCGTGTCTTGTCGATTATCGAGAGCACCTTCATCTCGCCTACCCCTCGGCTCTCTCCGCCAGCCCAAAGCTTGTATAAAAGGAGGGGAGAGAGAGGGAGAAAAGGAGAGGAGCATTCGTGCATTCAAACACTCAGAAACACATTCCCATTCAACCACAATCGAAAAGAGCTAAGGCTCGGCAGAGTAGGACTATTACCCGCGAGGGGTCCGAACTCGTAAATCATGAAGTCGCTTGTTGTGCCCGACGCTCAAATCGGATCGAGCTTGATCGAGTTGGCTAGCAGACTAAAAATCTGACCAGGGGTGTGATCCGCGGTGGTTGAGCGGAGAACACGCCGTCAGTGGCGCGCCAGGTAGGGGAGCGCTAGCATCGGTTCAAGCTCTTCGACCCTTCTTCAGGAGGCGATGGCGGAGCAGCAGTCCGCGATGGAGCAGGAAGCGACCGCTAGAGCCGTGGCCACGGAGTCGGCCGCGGCGATGGCGGTGGATCACCCGGGCGGTGGCCGCCCGCCTAGGGTTGGAGCCCTGGCGGAAAGCAGCCGCCTCGGCCAAGCTAGGCGGCGCCTGGCCTTGGAGGAGTGCACTCCAGCACAGAACCTCCACGGCCGAGGCCTTGTTGAAAACCCACCGTTCCGGTGACTCCGGACTCCGGGCGGCGCCGTGGTTGGCAACTGGCCCGCATCGTCGACTCGCCCGGGCGGTGGTGCAAGTTTGGGGCGGGGAACCGGCGTTTCCGCGTCCTCCCGTTTTTTGTTGCCCTCGCACTCCTCTCGCAGATCTCCTGGTGAGGAGGGGCGGGGCCAAGACGACAAGAGCGCGACCCTCACGGGGCTCGGCCGGGCAGCGTCTGCAGTGGTCGCGATCTCGGTCCCATATGGAGGACCGCCACTTGCTGCATGGAGAAGACTGCGTGACAAGCTCCGCAGGGCCGCGACCGAAGGACGAGCCATTGTCGCCGCCGTCTTGTGGGGACCAGCAAGAGGGTTCCCGCAGAGCTGCCCGCCGATGAGGGTGGCGCTTCTTGGCGCCGCCTAGGCGACGCGGGCGGCGGGCGAGGACGCGCTCAGAGCAGGAGGCTCGACGCCGGGTGCGCGCGCTTTTCTAAGGAGGCTGCGCTGGCCCGAAGGGTCGGAACGGTTTCGTCCGCCCCCATCGAAAAGTACGACGGCTCCACCAACCCCGATGAGTTTTGCATATCTATACGACGGTGATGCAGCCGACCGAGGGTCGGGAAGGTTCTCGGCGAACTACTTTCCCGCGGTCCTCACCGCGAGCCCGCCGTGGCTCATGAACCCGCCCGAGTCCGTGGGGTCATGGAAGGAGCTCTCGGAGCTCTTCGTCACCAACTTCCGGGCACCTTCGAGCAGCCCGGTAGAAGACGACCTCCACAACGTGGAGCGAATAGGGAGAGTCGCCGCGACTATATTCGGGCGCTCACCAGTCCGCAACACCATCCTTGACATCTCCATCGATGCCGTGGTCACGGCATTCGTGAGAGGCGCCCGAGACCCCAAGGTCAAAGAGAAGATGGCCACCCACAAGATCAAGACGACGGAGGAGCTCTTCACCTGCGCGACAAGTCGCGCCTTCAAAGTGAGGGTCAGATCCGCCCGGCTGTATGGCGGGCTACCAGGGCGGCGAGGCCGAACCTCGAGGAACCCGGCGGCAAGGACAAGAAGAAGCGCAAGGCGGCCGAGACAGGCAGGTCATGGCCGCCGAAAGGCGACGACGACGGCGACGACGACGCGCCAGCCGCAAGAATGGGCGCGCGCGGCGAAAAAGAGGAGGAGGTCGCGCGCCGCTGGTACGGTCCGTCGAGGGCGGCCGAGGCGGCGGTTCTGGCGATCGCCGTGGCCGCGGCAACCCTCGCGCCGCGACGCGGGCGAGATCATCGCCCCCGTGAGTGGGACGGAAGGCCCTACTGTCCCATTCACCGCAACAACTCCCACGACTTGGCGGATTGCCATGTCGTCAGCAAGATGGTGGACAAGCGAGTCCACGAGCAGCAGCAGAGCAGCGTCCGGCGAGGACAAGGGCAAGGAGACGGCCGCTTGGTTTTCAGCAGCGGAGCGCGAGGTTGCCGCCATCCACGGCAGTTCGCCACCTATCCGCCCCACGCTAGCTTTAAAGCGTGGCGATGAGGTGTGCGCCGCCGCGTGCCGCTTTGGGTCGATGAGGCGGTGGCGTGGTCGGAGCAACCGATCGCGTTGATCAAAGCCGATCACCCAACCGCATCGCCGCCCTGAGGCATCTCCCAATCGTGGTTGCACCCACGGTCCGAATGTAAAGCTAGGGCGGTCTGGTAGACGGAGGAGTTCCTCAACCTCTCCCGTCCGCTTCGGCGCCAAGGCGCGCCCAGATCCAAAGGCGGAGCTTCGCCTAACGCTCCCATTCTTCGCATCGCGCCGGGCCGAGTCCGTCCTACCGGGCGATCGATCTTCGGTAACCTTCGAGGTTCGACAACTTCCGCACCGAGATGCTCGAGTTCGAGGTGGCGGACTTCGACCTCCCCTACAACGCCATACTAGGTCGGCCGGCGCTGACCAGGTTCATGGCGGTGTGCCACTATGCGTACATGGTTGTGAAGATCCCGGGGCCAGCCGGCCCCATCGTTTTGAAAGTGGACCGCTGAGGCGCCCGCTGCGACAAGGATGCCCTCGCGTTGGCGGGGGCGATCGGTGCCCAGAAGGCCGATGCTTCGACTCTAGGAGCTCCTCCGGCGAAGACCCGTGCCTCCCCCGGTTCGTCCGCGGAGGTTAAGGCGGTCTCCCTGAGCGAGTCAGACCCGGCGAAGACCGTTCGGGTGGGCGCCTCTCTCAGCGCCAAATAGAAAGGCGCGCTCGTCTCCTTCCTCGATCTAACGCAGACGTGTTTGCGTGGCAACCGTCCGACATGGCCGGGTCCCTGAGGAGGTGATTGAGCACAAATTGGCGACGTTTCCCGCGCGACCGGTCATGCGAAGGTCCGGAAGCAATCGGTGGAGCGCCAGAAGTTATCCGGCAGAGGTGGACAAGCTTTAGGCGGGGGTCGCCCGCATGTCGCCCATCCTGTGGCTCGCGAACCCGTCCTCGCTAAGAAATCCAACGGGCGTTGGAGGATGTGCGTGGACTTCACCGACCTCAACAAGGCGTGTTCGGCGATCCATACCGCTGCCCCGCCGATCTCATCGCCGACTCAAGCTGCGGGGTGCGCGGCAACAGAGCTACGGATGCGCACTCGGGTACCACCAGATTAGCATGGCCGAAGAAGATGAAGACAAGACCGCCTTCGTTACGCCCATAGGCGTCTACTGCTATACAAGGATGGCGTTCGGACTAAAGAATGCAGGCCCAACCTATCAGCGGGCCATGCATATCGCTCACCGCTCCCAAATAGGGCGGAACCTGGAGGTGTATGTCGATGATCTGGTGGTGAAGTCCAAGAAGGCGGAGGAGTTGATTGGCGACCTGGAAGAAACCTTCACCAACCTGAGGAAGTACTGCATCAAGCTTAATCCGGAGAAATGCGTGTTCGCCGTTCCGTCGGGCAAACTGCTGGGATTCCTCGTCTCCCAGAGGGGATTGAGGCGAACCCTGACAAGATCGCAGCGATCAAGAACATGAAGCCCCCGACGCGACTTCGGCATATGCAGTGCTTGGTGGGCTGCTTGACCTCCCTGGGCGCTTTATAGCTCGCCTGGGGATAAAGTCTCTCACCGCTCAAGCTCCTAAAGAAGACCAACCAGCCGAGTGGACGCAGAGGCGCAGGAGGCGCTCGGACGGTCAAGAAGTATCTTACCTCCCGCCCGTCTTGATCGCTTCTGCACCGGCGAGCCATTGATCCTCTACGCCGCGGCAAACCCTCAGCGGTCAGTGCGGTGCTGGTGGCGGAAAGAGAGGCGTTCAGCGCCCATTTACTACGTCGCCAGAAGGTCCTCCACGACGCCAAACAAGGTATTCACAGCACCGAAGATGCTCTACGCCGTCTTGCCGACGGCATCGAAAAGATACGCCACTACTTCCGAGGCGAGAAGTCACGGTGTTGACCAAGTATCCCTTGCGGAGATCCTCTTCAACCGCGAGGCGACGGGTCGCGACGCTAAACGGGCCATGGAGCTGGCGAATTCGATCTCAAATTCGCTCCCGAATGGCCATCAAAGGGCAAGCTCGGGCGGAGTTCATCACGAGTGGACTCGGCGACACTGGTTGAAGATACCCCACCTCCTCGCCGTGGACTCTCTTTTCGACGGCTCATTCCGGTTTGGAGGGGTTGGGTGGCGTCGTCTGGTGTCTCCCACCGCGATGTCATCCGCACTGGTGGTCTTGGACTTCCACGCCACCAACAACGTCGCGAGTATGAAGGATCGCCGCCGGGCTCGGGGTAACCGACCCTTGGCATCCCGCGGCTACAAGTAAAAGCGACTCTCTCCTGGTCATCAACCAGGCGAGGATGGATTTCTCCTGCTCGGATCCCGTCATGGCGGCCTACCTGGCGGAGGTGCGCCGGTTGGAGCGGCACTTTGAGGGTTTGGGTTTCATGCACATCCCTCGCCGCGACAACTACATGGCGGATGAACTGTCCCAGATTGCCTCGTCGAGGGCACCTGTTCCGGCTGGGGTCTTTGAAGAAAGACTTACGCGGCCGTCCGTCGCAGCCCCCACTCGCGGGACGACGCTTTCCATGACGCAGCTCCCACCTCTGGAGGAGACGCTATCGATCTCGCCGCAGCCCCGGTTAGAGGGAGGAGGCGGAAGAAGCTGCCGAGGCGGTTGAGGCGGAAACGCCAAAGCCAGCGGAGTACGTCGGCGACAATGTCTGTAACGCCGCCACACTCGCCCGGGAAGGTCGGCGGATGGATCCGATCCTAGCCTACCTGCGGGATGGAGTGATCCCAGACGATGACGCGTCGGCCGAGAAGATAGCGCGCAAGGCCAAGCGCCATACGGTAGGAGGGGACCAGACGCTGTGGCGCAAATGGAGTTCTCTTGAAGCGCGCCACTCGGAAGCGGGAGTGAAATTCTCTCGAGATCCATGGAGGCATGCGCGGAGCCATTCAGTGAGCCGCGTTGGTTGGGAAAGCCGCCACGGTTTCTATTGGCCCACCGCCTCCGTGATGCCTTCGAGCCGTGAGGAGATGCGGCGTGCCAATTTCATGCTAAGCAGATCCACCGACCGCCCAGCGCCGCAAACCATTCCGCTCTCCGCCGTTCATGTCCGAAATTTGGATATTCAGGCCCGCTCGCGGCAACGGAGGATATACTCATCTGTTCGCCGCCATCGACAAATTCACTAAGTGGGTTGAAGCCGCCGGTCCCGGCGATCACATCCGCAGCGGCTATCAAGTTTATGAAGAGCATCTTCGTCCGGTTCGGTGTCGCCACATGAGTCATCATCGACAACGGCGCCAGTTCAAAAGCGCTGATTTCAAGATCGGTGCGAAGAGTTGGGTACCAAGTGTGCTTTGCCTCCGCTTGCATCCGAAGAGCAATGGGCAAGTGGAGCGGGCGAACGCGAAGTACTCAAAGGGCTCAAGACAAGGCGTTCGACCGCTGGAGAAGCGCTGCAAGCGCTGGCGGAAGAAGTTTCCACCAGATATGGGCGCCGGACAACTCCCAACAGAGCCACCGCGAGACCCCTTCTTCCCGTGTATGGCTCGAGGCGTACTCCCATCGAGCTCGCCTTGCTCCCCAAGAGTGGCGGCGTTCAGCGAAGACCAAGACCACGACCGCGTCAGATGAAGTAAATCTCTGGAGGAGATCCGAGATGCAGGCGGCGATCCGGCCGCCAAGTATCAAGAAAGGCGCTTGCGCCGTTATCAAGCAAGGCGGTGTGTGTGAGAACATCGGCGCATGGCGACCTCGTTCGCAAGCAAAATCCAAGCGCAAAGCGGGCGCAACAAGCTATCTCCCCATGGGAGGCCACTTCAAGGTGGTCTCGGCCTCCCTTGAGCTTAGTCAGCTCAGATTCGAGGACGGTCGCGAATTGGCTAACACTTGGAACGCCGAGCGGTGAGGAAGTTCTACCGTGAGGTAGCGATCCAAGAGCTTTTTTGACTTCCCTTGAGCCGAGCGGCGAGGTCTTCTTCCTTCACCGCCGCCTTTGGGGCTGCGTTGTACAAAGCCATCTTCAAGAAGAGATAAGTTCTCTCCTTGTGGGCATCTGTTTTTTTTCGCCTCAAGTCTATTAGAAAGCATTCGGTGAAAGTCGGCGTGAAAAAAGTACTCAAGGCGATGGCCCCTTAGTTCAAGGATTTAACGCCACGACTCATGGTTGGGCGAGGCGGCGAGACGGAAGCGCGGTTCTAGCCTGGTGTGTCGGCTCGGTCTAGGCAATGCGCCAACAATGCACCGCGACTAGACCACTTCCGAAGCTAAGTTCTCGCCGCTGCGATGTCTAAGGTCGGTTCAAAAGAGGCCATAAGGGTTGAAGTAACCAGATGCCTGAGGAAAAAGCGCTCACTTTCAACGGAAAGCTCTGTCTAAAGCTTTTTGGCGATCAGTGGCTTAGCCTTAGAAAGGTCTGTTAGAAAACATTCTGGCTGAAAGTTGGTAGCGAAAGTACTTAAGGCGATGGCCCCTTAGTTGCAAAGGCAAACGCTTATAACTTACGCTGGTGCGAGGCGGCGGACGGAAGGCGGGTTCTAGCCTGGTGTGTCGGCTCGGTCTAGGCAATGCGCCAACGGCGGCACCAGCGACTAGACCACTTCCGAAGCTAAGCGCTCGCCACGTAATGTTTAAGTCGGGTTGCGAGAGGCCATAAGGGTTGAAGTAACCAGATGCCTAAGGAAACAGCGCTCACTTGCGGCCGAACGTTCATCTAAAACCTTTGGCGGCCAGGTGCCCCAATTCAATTCCGCAAGTTAAAGTTGTGCGAAGTTCAAGTGAGACTCACAACAAAAGAGCAAAAGTTTGTTTGCATTGATAGGCAACGCCATAAGGCAAAAAGGCGGGAGTCTCGCTACTCCTCTGGTCTTAATCTTCCGCCGGAGCGGCGCCCCATCATGGACACGCGGTCGGTGGCGGTGTCAACCCGCTACCGCTTCAAACCGGTCCACCGGGCGCGAAGGCTCCCGATGGCGGCCGAGATCAAACGCGCGTCTCGAGCAAGACAGATTGCTCAAGATGAACCGCGCTGCCGAGAGCGCCTTGGCGACCGTCTTCGATCGCCGCGTCCACGCCGCCACCGGAAGGACGCGCAGGCCGGCGGCTCGTCCACGGCGCCCGGCATCTTCGCGCCGCCTCTCCAATGGGGATGCAAAAACACCAGTGGATGCAGGGCGTCCCGGAAGCCACGGTAGGCGGTGCGCAGCATGTCGGCGAGGGTCCGGAGGCGCTCGAAGTGCTCCAGGCGGAGGTCTTCGATCTGTTTGGCGGCCGAGGCAGCGGCGGCTTGGGCTGCCGCAGCCTCGCGGGTCATCGCCTCCTTCGCGGCGGTTTCTTGGCCAAGGGCCCGCCGCAGCTCGCCGGCAGATCGCTCCGCCAAGGCAAGGGCTTCCTCCCGCGTCGCCCAGGTGCGGGAGAGGGTGCGAAGCGCTTCAAAGGAACGTCCTACGTCGGCGGTCACGGCCGAGATGGCGGCGGCGCCAACGACGAGGTGGGCGAGGGTTCTCCGCCGCCGCGGTGAACTCTCCGCCGCCACGGGCAGCCTCCGTCGAAGGAGCGGCGGGCGGTGAAATTTGGCGAAGTCACGTGGAGCGGAGCTCGATGCCCAGCGTCATACATTCAAGAAGGACAAACATGGTTCAGCGAAGCTGAAGAGGGAGCTCAAGTCGCTTGTTTGCGGCGGCGGTGGCGGCTTGATCATGATCACCGCCGTCGATATAGACGCCGCCTGGCCGCGCGAAGCGGTGCCGGCAGGAAGCGCCTGTGAAGAAAGCGCCGGCGCGAGCGTCGGCGAGAGGAGCGGAAGCTGGCGCAGCGGCGCCAGCTTCTGAAGAGTCGCGCGCTTGCCCGGTGGCGGAGCGCGGCGGTATAGCAGAGGCTCCTCGCTGGATGGGGCGGCGGTGGCGGCGAAGCTCGAGACTTGAAGGCGCGCTCTCTTGGGCTCGCCCTCCCTCCGCCGCGTCGCCGACGGCGAGGATGAGGCGGCGCTTCCCGAGAGCACGTGCGGAGTCGGCCGCCACGGCAGGAGCAGCAGCGGCCGCGAAAGCTTGGGTGGTCGCCGAGGGCGGCTCGCGGATCTGCAGTGGTCCCCGGGCCACTTGGACCGCAGGACCAGAGACCTCCATGGGGGGCAGCGCCTGCAAGTAAGGGTTGCGCTCCCATGGATCCCAATCGCAGAGGGGGCGAATGCCCGTCGGCAGGGCGATGTCGCCGGTCGGCGTGGTCAGAAGCCCCGCCAGCCAGTCTCGGAGCACGTCGCCCGGCACGTTCCCACCAGCTGAACACCCAAAGAAGAAGCAGTGAGTTGGCTATTAGCCAAAAATGGAAAGAAAGAAGGTACGAAATCCAAAACAACGCGAGAGTATTCACCTCCAAGAGCAAAGGCGGGTCCGTCGCTGTCGCCGCCGTATACGCCCAGCGGGCGCGCCCTCAACAGCGAGCAAAGACGGCGCGCAAAAAGTCCGCCACCACGTGGGTTCGGTGAGCCCGGCGGCGGAGCTCGGCAATGCGCGCCGCCATCGCCTCCGATTCGCTAGATCGTCGGCCGGGCCCCGGTCGGCGGTGGGCTCCGCGATCGCGGGAAGAACAAGATCGTCGCGGCTACCGGAGTCCTCCACGCATGACCACCGCCGGTGCCGATCCTTCCAGTTGGACTTGACCATGGCGAGGATAAAAGCGGCTGCGTCGCGAGCGCTGGTAGCAGCCTCGGCCAGCGCCGAGCCGAGCCCGTGTGCGAGATGAAGAGTCGGCGCCAGAGCGGGAGGTTTGGCATCGCCCCTACGAACATCTCGCAGAGGTGGGCGAAGATGACCAGGCCATGATCGAGTTGGGAGGAAGGTGCGCCACCGATCCCGTGAGAAGGCGAGCACCCCAAGAAGAATTGAGTACGGGACAAGGCCCGCCAAAGACGCCAGAGAAGGTCACGATCTCCCCGGCGCGAGGACTCGGCATGATGGTGCCGGCGCGGAACCGGGCGGCGGTCGGTGGCACGAAGACTCGAAGCCGCGCCACCTGATCCTCATCGACGGTGGAAGCAGGCAGAACAGCTCCCGAAGGTGGTGCGGCATCCCCGCGGCGGCCCTTGCTGCGCTTGGGAGCCATGGAAAATTTGGCGGTGGCGCTGGCGAAAGGCTTGGTGGCAATTGGCGAGGAGGCTGTGGTAGCAGCGAAGAAGGCAGTGGACAGCTTGAAGACTTAGCGTGCGGAAGGATTAGCGCGCGCCGAGAGAAATATTTATAGGCGTGGGCGCGAGCGCGACGGTTTGATTCCGCTTCACGCGCGCGGCGCCATCATTGCCCCGCGCGTTTTTGGTTTCCCGCGAAAAGCGGCGTAGTTCCCCAAGGAAGATCGTGTGCAGGTGGAGAATCAGGCGTACGGCTGCCGCAGGTGGTGGGCCCCCCCACGATTCGTCTCCCGCCGCACAAGAAACGGAAAAGTATCTGCGCGACGGTTCGCGTATCATGGTGGACCCGGGGGCTACTGTCGGTGTAATAAATACCGGGTACAAAGAGCCCTAGGAAGGCCGAGAGGCCCCACGCGTCAAAGCGGCGAGCAAGGCCTCAGGCGTGGCGAGCCCCTCGAAGCCGGGAGGGCCCCACGCGTCGGCCGGGCGAGCAAGGCCCAGCGTGGCGTGGCGAGCCCCTCAGAGGAGGGAGGGCCCAACGCGATAGGCGGGCGAGCAAGGCCCAGTGGCGTGGCGAGCCCTCCGAAGCCACGAGGCCCCACGCCAAAGGGTGCGTGGGCGAGTCCGCTTCTGGCGAGGCGAGGGCCCCACGCCGCGAGCGGGTGCGTGGGCGAGCCCCCTCTGGAGACCAGGCGAGGGCCCCGCGCCAGGCGGGGCCCGCGCGGCAGGGAGCATTGCAGAAGGAGTCTTCGGGACGAAGGCTCCCCCTGCTGCGAAGGACGAAGCGCATTTAATGAGACATCACGCGCGGATAGACAGCGGAAGAAATGATTACCGCTACAGTGACCCTTGCGGTCCGAGCGGTACATCCACAGGCGCGAAGAATTGACCGGCAGAGAGAAGGTTTGCTTGAGGAGGCCGCCCGTGTCAGGAGGAGCAGGCAGGGCCCCACCCGCAGACTCACCGGTGTGACTGTGCGGGTC
Source organism: Raddia guianensis (assembly GCA_036346415.1). Taxonomy (NCBI): domain Eukaryota; kingdom Viridiplantae; phylum Streptophyta; class Magnoliopsida; order Poales; family Poaceae; genus Raddia; species Raddia guianensis. The sequence goes on from CM070537.1 coordinate 8,242,448, forward strand.
AGAGGCCACTTGCGAAGCACGCGAGGGCGGCGCAGCGCGGCGTGGGGTGGCTGCGTTTTGCCTCTTCTGCCGTGTCTTGTCGATTATCGAGAGCATCAGATCGCTTACCCCTCGGCTCTCTCCGCCAGCCCAAAGCTTGTATAAAAGGAGGAGATAGAGAGGGAGAAAAGGGAGAGGAGCATTCGTGCATTCGAAACACTCTGTAAACACATTCCCATTCAACCACAATCAGAAAAGAGCTAAGCCTCAGCAGGAGTAGGACTATTACCCGCGAGTGGGTCCGAAACAGGTAAATCTGAAGTCGCTCCTTGTTGTGCCCGACGCCAAATCGGATCGAGCTTGATCGAGTTGGCTAGCAGACTAAAAATCTGACCAGGGGTGTGATCCGCAGTGGTTGAGCGGAGAACACGCCGTCAAATATATGTTTATTGAAAGTTTTCTCCACATAATCATAGCTAACCAGATTTTATAGTGGAAGATGACAGCCCACCATGACACTGCTTTCTACCGCCCCCGGCAATTTATATTCGTTGACAAGATCTTCATTCCGTAAGATCCGTGAGGTAATGTTTGCTAGGGCCAATCAATATGACCCGGTTGATGCATCAATGTTTAATTATGCACAAATCATCCAGAACCTGGAACAGTTTCTTCCCACTAAGCTAGTGATTTCTACCTTTTGTTACCACCGCTTAGTAGTATTTTATTAGTTGGTGGGCAATTATTTATCTAGACAAGACATTAACCGGAGGCTACTAAAAATGCGCCATGCATGGTTGGCCTAGCTAGACATTTAGGTGAAATCCAATTTCTTCTTTAGCCAGGTGCTTGACATAGCAATTAATAAGGTTCCTAATCTATATATTAGGTAAAGAACAGCGAGATGCCGACGGAATTAGGTGAATACGAATGCAAAACCTATGTTATACGCAAGAAACGCAGCAGATCCTAATACGACCAGAAGTGCGGTTTAAATATAGTCTTTAACACGCAATGGTGTCCTGTCAGTTCGGTGGAAAAAATTAAAGCAGCATTAATTTTGTTTTGTGATTGTATCGATCGATGTTAAGCAATTTGAACAAATAAATGTGCCTAGTAACGGTGGAAAGTAATACAGGCATCAAATTTGATTAGTTTGATAAAGTGATACATGAAATAAATGAAACATACATATAAGTCCATTTGTTGTTCATAAATAATACATACTTATAAGTCCATTTGTTATAAATAACGGAAAGGCTACTGTGCGGACGTCCGGCGCGAGCGCGCGCTGCCGGACGCCCGCACAGTCAGCAACACGCGAGCGAACGAGGGGAGGAGCCAACAGCCACATGCAAGGTGGGTCCCGCTCGTATTTTTCTTTTTTGAATAGTCATATTTTTTGACTGGGTGCTCCAATCCAAAAACCGTTTGCGCCAACGTGTTCCTCGTATTTTTACGAACAAAACAAGATATATTTTGCCATATAACTCTTCAAACTTATCTGGTGAAACTTGGGGTTCGCCTTCTGAAACTTGAGTTTCGCCTAGTAAAACTTGGGTTTCATACTCGTAAAACTTTGCCGAACTGTCAAGTTGCATTAGGTTTCATCCAAGTTTTTTCAAGTTTCTTCAAGTTTCATCAGGTCAATTCAAGTTTCATCAAGTTTCAACAGGTTTCATCCAAGTTTCATCAGGTTACATCGAAGTTTCATCAGGTTTCATCAGAACACGACCAAGTTTCATCAGAACACGGCCAAGTTTCGCTAGTGTAGATATAAGTTTCATAAGTGCCTTCTTCTAGTTCACATCAAAAAAATTGAAAAAAATAAAAAATTCAAAAAGTATTTAAAATGGGTTGCTCTTGATTTTAGAAGAATTATAAAATTTATTCCAAGCATTTTGAACACTGTTTGAATTTTATGTAAAAATCAGAAATTTAATTGAGAAAATGATCGTACGTACAGGCCTTTGCTAGTCGCTGGCTTGCGCTTGCTAGTCGCTGCGTCCGGCGTCGGATTGGCGCGGTAGGATCAATCCGACGGCACGGGCTGGTCCGGACGGAGTGCCAGGTGTCGGACGTCCGACGCCTGGCGCTGCCCAATAACTATAAATAATATTAGCAGCAGTAAATAATTTCTCTGTTTCATAATATTATGTATTAATTCTTGGCATTTGTTGTTTCAATTAATATATACTGGTACAAAGTTCATACGTTGAAATGGAACTATAAAGAAAAGAATGAAAAACATAAATCGGAAGAACAAATGAAAAAATAAGAGTTCATTTATGAGGCACAGGACATGCCAACTTAGATCCATAGCAATTAATCAAGCAGTGTGGCATCCTAAGCTCCACAACTGTTTCCTATCATATTTGACTGAGTATTTATTTGCGACACATATAATCTAGGAGTAATACTTATCCTATAGTTTGTTAAATGCTTGGCCGAGTATTTATCTACCCCCCCCCCCCCCCCACACACACATAACCAAAAGTTGAGCAAACAAATTTACCCATATATAATCCAATATTTATGATGTCCACCTGAAAGTAGTTACATTACTGCGGATCGGGACTTCCAAAGCGGCCCATCACAAGCGGCTCGCTTTAAGCCGCTTGCGACCCGATTGCCACAAGCGGTTCGTGGCCAACGGGTGGGTGGTTGGCGGGAAGGGGCATATACAAGCGGTTCCAAGTAAGAACCGCTTGCAGAGATTACCCAATGCAAGCGGTTTGTATCACAAACCGCTTGCAGAACACTGTAAGCGGTTCGTGATACGAACCGCTTCAAAAAGTATCTCTATGCAGCGGTTCATACCTAGAACCGCTTGCATATGCACTCTCCTTCCCGCCCACGGCATTTAAGCCCTTCTTCCTCTGAAAGCAGCTCGCACGAGCGAGATCAAGGGCCGAGCTGTTCATACAGGGGAGGTGCTGCCAAAATTTTGAATTGAGGCTAATAGCTCCAAATTAAGGTTTCCAAGGTAAGTAAACATGGTCCCAACATCATTTTCGTATAGATGTTGCTTATCTTTTTGCATTGGATGTGGAGAAATATTGAGTTGATCTTGTTTGAATTGAAGAGGTGTTTGATTTTCTATCTCTCTCTCTAGATAATTTTAGGCAAGATGTTGATCTATTGGGGGGTTTAAGTCTCATATTAGTTTTGTATCCTTCTTTTGATGCTGTATAAGATGTTGAAATTAGTTGGTAGGGTGATTATTTGTTTTAAAGAGCTAGATCTAGCTTGGTGCCTTAGTTTTTGTCGGAAGATGTACCTATTTTGCTAGCTCTCCCCTCTAGATCTTTTGAGGCAACGTGGTGATCTATTGGATGGTTTTAGTTTTAAATTAGTTTAAATAGTAGGTAGGGTGATTATTTCATTTGCTATAGAGCTAAATAGATCTAGGTTTTTTGCTAGGTTGGGAATAAATTATTTTCGTGTATGAAATGTAATTAAAAATATTAGAGGGGTACACAATAAAATTACATAAGTTTATAATTTAGGCAAAGTATAGAAAATAGTTGAAAAAAGTTTTTAAATTTGTGAGATTTAGTTGGTTTAGCTTTAAAAATGTAGAAAGTTTAGAGGTAATTAAAAAAATATAACAATTAGTTATTTCGAGTTAAATATTTCAATTTAAAAAATATAATAAGTGTTCTTATTAATTTAATTGGTGCAGATGAACCGGCAATGGATGTATGCGGATCGTCGGTCAAGGGAGTTCATCGATGGCGTGCATGCTTTTCTCGATGTCGTATTTCGAGACTTGCCTCCAGAAAGCTTCGTACGGTGTCCGTGCGTAGATTGCAGGAACGAGAAAGAGCACTCAATACGAGGACGGATACAGGGCCACTTGTTGATGAGAGGTTTCATGCCGAACTATACATGTTGGTCTCACCACGACGAAGTAGAGCACACCAGCATAAAAGACGAAGAAGAAGCCGATGAAGAGGAAGTGACATATGATGGTATGCCGGACGCGACGAGATACGAGGACGTAGAAGATATACAAGGCGATCAGTTTGGTGTGGATGATGACCTGGACCAGATGCTCGTGACGCAGAGGGAGATATCACAGAGAACAAACAATATAGGAAGTACCAGGGATTGTTGGAGGACCAGAGAACTATTTTGTACCCAAATTGTGGTCAGGGGCACAAGAAGCTACGCACTACACTGGAGCTCGCGCAATGGAAGGCTGTGAATGGTGTGTCAGATAAGGGTTTCGATGAGTTGCTGTCGCTCATAAATAAGTTGCTCCGGAAGATAACACCTTGCCAGAATTCACGTATCAACCCAAGCTGGTCATGTGTCCCTTAGGATTGAAAGTTCGGAAGATACATGCATGTCGCAACGACTGTGTCCTATATCGCGGTGAATATGCCGACATGGATGTCTGTCTAGTGTGCAAGGAACCCCGGTATAAGACGAAGCGTGACGATCCATGTGAAGTAGATGGGGTGCGTGTGAAGAAAAGAGCACCGAAAAAAGTGTTGTGGTATTTTTCTCTGATTCCAAGGTTGGAGCGTATGTTTGCAAATCAAGCGCATGCGAAGATGATGCGTTGGCACAAAGAAGAGCGTAAGATCGACGGAATGCTTGGCATTCGGCAGATGGCTCGCAGTGGAGGATGGTCGATCGGAAGTACAAGGACTTCGCAGACGAGGTCAGAAACATAAGGTTCGATTTGAGTACCGATGGGATGAATCCTTTCGAAGACATGAGCAGCAGCCATAGCACCTGGCCAGTCACACTATGTGTGTATAATATTCCTCCATGGTTGTGTATGAAGAGAAAGTATATAATGATGCCGTTGTTGATCCAAGGCCCCAAGCAACCCGGAAATGATATCGATGTCTACCTGAAACCTTTGGTTGAAGATCTTCAAACGTTGTGGAACGGTGTAAAGGTTTGGGACGAATACAAAAGGGAGTATTTCAACCTGCGTGCAATGTTATTTGTAACAATCAACGATTGGCCAACGTTTGGTAACCTGCCTGGCCTAACTGGCAAAGGCTTCAAAGCGTGTGTGCGGTGTTTGGAGCAAACCGATGGCACGTACATGAAAGGCTCTCGGAAGATGGTGTACATGGGGCATCGCAGGTTTCTTGTTCGGAGCCACGCGCTACGGAAGAAACACAGGGAATTTAACTGGGAGGAAGAACATCGTGCCCAGCCGAGGCATTGAAGTGGCAAGCAGGTGTTTGCTATGGTGAAGGATCTGAAGGTAGTATTTGGAAAGGGTCCGGGAAGCAAATCTATGCCGAATGATGATGATAGCCATGCACCCATATGGAAGAAGAAGTCAATATTTTGGGACTTGCCTTATTGGGAAGATTTGGATGTTTGCCACTCACTGGACTTCATGCACATCACCAAGAATGTCTGTGTGAGTTTCCTAAGCTATATAGATATGACGGGAAATCAAAAAATATTGTGAGTGCTTGGAACGACCTTGAAGTCCTGGGTATCAGAAAGGACCTACACCCTGAAAAAAGAGGTACGGAACAACTGTACCTATGGCCAATGAGTTATACTCTAAGCAAAGAAGAGAAAAAAAGCGTGATAGAGTGTCTTAGCAGTGTAAAGGTCCCTTTCGGACTCGTCGAATGTAAAGAGATTCGTAAATATGAAAGAGAACAAAATTGTACACCTAAAATTTCATGACTGTCTTGTGCTGATGACACAGTTGCTCCCGGTGGTTTTGAGAGGTGTACTGTCCGAGTGGGTATGGAGGACAATCACAAAGCTGTGTTCGTTTTTCAACGCCGTTTCCCAGAAGGTCATCGATCCAAAGAAGCTGGGTGAGCTGCAGGCTGACGTGGTACAAAGTGTGGTTAGCCTCGAGATGATCTTTCCTCCTGCCTTTTTTGATATTGTGGTTCATCTCACTGTTCATCTAAGCAAAAAGATAAGTATTCTTGGGCCCGTTTATCTCCACAGCATGTTCCCTTTCGAGAGGTACATCAGCGTATTAAAGAAGTATGTACGTAACCGTTCTCGACCAGAAGCATGCATTTGTTGAGGGTTATGTGACAGAGGAGGTGGTCGAGTTCTGTGTGGACTACATTGATGATCTAGACCCCATCGGCGTCCCTATATCACGCCATGAGGGCAGGCTACGAGGTAAAGGGACACTTGGAAGAAAAGTAGTTGCATGCAACGATCTTCAGACATTTAAGCAAGCACATTTCACGGTGTTGAAGGAGTCGGCAGTGGCCGCCCCGTATGTCCTCCAACACAAGAATGCTCTACGTCGCCAGTTCCCAAAGAAGACTGATACGTGGATAACACTGAGGAACATGGATTCTTTTGGTGCATGGTTACAAAACCATATCCTCAAGAGCGAGTCCAACAATGAACAGTTGCAACGCCTGGCTCGAGGACCATCCGCTGAAATTGTGAGATGGCAGGGGTACGAGATAAATGGGTACATATTCTACACGAGATCACAAGATAACAATAGCACAGACCAGAACAGCGGTGTCTGTATAGAAGCCGCCGACAATAGAGGCAGGGTGGACACATATTATGGATTCATAGAAGAAATATGGGAGCTCGACTATGGGCCTTTGAAGGTCCCATTGTTTAAGTGCCAATGGGTAAAAGTAAACGCAGACGGCGTGAATGTCGACAAATACGGCATGACTACCGCCGACCTCCAAGAAGTCGGCTACTTGAGAGAACCATTTGTTTTAACGAACGAGGTGAGACAGGTCTTCTACGTATTGGACATGTCAAGCAGGCCAAAGAAGAATCAAATCAAAGACAAGCAGAAGGAACCGCCAAAGCGACACGTGGTTCTCCAAGGCAAACGAAGGATTGTCAGAGTAGAGGACGTTACTGACGAGGAAGAGTACGATCAGTTCGATGAGATCCCTCCATTTGCAGTAGACGTTGACATAAGCATCATGGATGGCACAGGCATCCTGGATGAAGGAAGAATTGTAAAGACAAAAAATGTAAATGATTAGGATGACCTTTATTATGTGGTCATACTAAATATATTTTGTGGTTGTATGAACTATGTTATCATGTAATGCCAAAAAAGATTTTTTTAGTATTTTTGAAAAGAATAATTGGCTAAGTACATATTTAGAAATGAAAGTAATGCCAAAAAAGATTTTTTAGTATTTTTGAAAAGAATAATTGGCTAGGTACATATTTAGAAATGAAAGTAATGCAAAAAAAGGTTTTCTTAGTATTTTTGGAAAAAATAATTGGCTAAGTACATATTTAGAAATGAAAGTAATGCCAAAAAAGATTTTTTAGTATTTTTGAAAAGAATAATTGGCTAAGTACATATTTAGAAATGAAAGTAATGCCAAAAATGATTTTTTAGTATTTTTGAAAATAATAATTGGCTAGGTACATATTTAGAAATGAAAGTAATGCCAAAAAAGATTTTTTTAGTATTTTTGAATAGGATAATCTGTTAAGTACATATTTAGAAATGAAAGTAATGTAAAAAAAAGATTTTTTTTAATATTTTTCAAACAAAATAATGGCTGAGCACATATTTCTTAAAAAAAAGGATGATCGCAAGCAGTTGGTAGAAGCAACCGCTTGTAGAGAACATATATACAAGCGGTTCTTGTTACGAATCGCTTGTAGATAGGGTGGAGCGAACAGTATCCCACAAGCCGTGGCACGGAGCCAACTTTACAAGCGGTTGGTTCAACCAACCGCTTGTAGAGACTGTAACTACAAGCGGTTCATATTACGAACCGCTTGTAAAGATTATCTTTACAAGCGGTTTTTGTTACAAACCGCTTGTAGAGCTGTTTCCTATATAAAATCCTGCCACGAACCCGAAATTTTTCTAAGTCCCCTCTCATCTCTTCTTCAACACCGTTCCGTGGCGATCTGGGAGCGCGCCACCGCCGCCACCATCGAGCCGCCTCGCCGCCGTCTAGCCCGCGGCCGCACTCGCCGTCGTTGAGCACCACGCCGCGCCCCTTCCGGACTTTGCCGCCGTCAAGACCTCGCCGTCGAGCACCGCGCAGGCCGGCTCTGCCCACCCTGCCGTCGAGCCCCATCGCCGGCGAGCCCCTCACTCCCGTTCGCCGTGCACCTTCTCCCGGCTGATTTGAAGACGAAGGGCCGAGGTATCGAGCCCCCCTCTTTCTCCTTACCTCCCTGCTCTATGATGCACACATGTTGTTCGACGGAATGTGTAGCCGCCTCGCTCCCTCCCCTCCCTTCTCTGTGACTTGAACTCCTATGATGTTGCTCTGTGATGGGTTTGGGGATGCTGCTGGATGTTGATCTGGATGCTGCTAAATTTGTTATTGTTGGTCTCCAAAGTGCAATGCAATAGATGAGCATGTGTGGATTTACCCCTCTAGCTGGTTAGAAATGGCTTACTGTTTGGGGATGTCTAGGAATGGGGTGTCTGACCTCCTAGCTCTATTTGCTCCTCCTTCTTTGTCCCTTTGGTCGCTTGGATCACTTCCTCCTCTTCCCTTCCCTCTTGCGGCCTGGTGACTTGGGGCAGCAGTAAGGGCTCTGGAGGTTGTGTTTGTCATTGCTTCCTTGGTTGCTTGGCTTGATTTGCAATGTGCTTGGGATATGGGGTTTTAGCTAGGGTGTAAGGGCTGGATGGCCTCGGTTGCAGCTGTAGAAATCGAAATAGCGCCAGAGAGCTGGAGTAGGTTTTCTAGGAGCTCCCGACGGCAACCGCCAAGCACCCTATCTAAGCTCTTAGCTAGGGTCCTAGTTGGGTTTATGCAGCTAAAGAAATTTGCATGTGTATGTGAACTTGATGGCTAAAAAGGTGTTGTTAAAGATGACATGCACATGCTACATTTGAAACTTGAAAAAATTGAAATGGAGGAGATAGATGGCTTAAGTATGTTCAACTTCCATATTGTCAAGCTATGATCCTTCATCATGTCGAGCTTAGTGAAAATAATACACAGGACCTTTCATTTCTGGGGGGACTAGCCTTCGAGCTAGAGGCCGTTTGACCTAATCTAGATGCACTGTGTTTTGGCTCTGTTAATTGTTCGATGATGATTGCTTAGATATGAGGCTTACTTAATCTGTTTATTAAAGGAATCTGCTAGACCTAGATAAGTACTGCTCTTAGCTTTCTCTGTGGTTGCTCTCTGTGTTTGGTTAAGCACACGGGGTTAGTGCGTTAGGCGGTTCATTGCTGTTCGGCTTGATCCAGTGGCTGTTTGGGGTCTCGCCGAACTGTTTTATTGATCTTTTATTACTCTGGTGCACACTGACTTTGTTTGTCATGTACATAGAGCAGTGATTACCTTTTGAGCTTGAGCGGTACTAATCTTTGGTTGCAATCCTGAAATTTTCAGATTAGATAACCTCTGATATATATTACCCAAATACTGTTGGATGGCTAATTTAATTAGCAACACCGCCGGTAGCCCCTCAAAGCAAAAGGAAGCAGCAGCCTCCGAGGGGAACAACTGAGCCGGCATCTCCCCCCAGTAAGAAGCTTGCTAACAAAAGAAGCATTCATACAGCTAGAACGACACCAAGCAGCAGGGCAGCCGGTTTCTCATTCAGACAGAGAATGAAGGAACCCGAAAAAACACCATATATATGAGATGTCGCCGGAGGAGCTAAAGAGAGAGTCGAAGAAAGCTGTGGACACATGGATACAGGGGTATAAAGATAAAATAAATCCACCGCCAAAGGAACGAATTGATCCAAAGATCGCGGACTTCTTCGTGACAACTGCTCAGCACCGACCGCCTCTCTGTATCGACAACCAAAGGACTATCAGAAAGCACGTCTTCAAGAGTAAACAATCTCTGAGCACATACATGAGCAAGAAAGAACAGGAGGAGGCAAAACGTCTACAGATAGAGTATGACTTCATGAGGGAAGCTGGCCATGATAACATAGAAGCCGTCCATAGATTAACTGATGATCTTCCAACGGCATAAGTCAGGTGGCCATTTAAGCTGGGCCAGCCGTTGCTAGACCCTAAGGACATACGAAAACTACCGGTCAAGATGCGACGCGCGCATGAATGGTACGAGCATATGTCCGCCTGGGGATATGCTTTACTAGGCGTCCTGTTTCAAGAAGAACATTTATTTCGAGGGAATGATCAATTGATAAATCTTGATTTTGAAGACTGTACAATGTGTACCAAGGAGACGCTATCAACGTGTCCTTCATGACCTGCTGGTGCCTGTGAGTGTCGACTCCACAAGATGTATATATATCTATACATGCTGCTTGCCGAGAACCCTAATTAATTAACTCAATTAACCCATTTTCTGTAGAATGGAGATACAAAGACTTAGAAAGCAGAAGCCGAACTCGATTGGTTTTCTTGACCCTTGGTTGGTCAACGAGGCTGTCTGGCAATACCCTGGAAAACCAAAGAAAATCCACGACTACGTGTACATGCACTAGTACAACAATACTATAAGCCATACATACTTCTGCCATTCAACTTTAGGTACGTGCTGATGTTCTCACTAACATCTCGTTCTTATATTGCTTAAGGCACATGATGGCACACTATATATTACTTAATTACATTTTATAATTGTTGCAATATATAAATAGCTTCCACTGGATCCTTATAATCATAAAGCTTGACCAAAGCATGATCATCATCCAAGACTCAAGGAGAAAACCGCAAAAAGAATACCAGTGGATAATTAACCTCCTTAACAAGGCGTTCCTGAGCTTTCAAGAGATTCAGAAAAGACATTTTAAGAAGAAATTCGATGTCAAGATAAGCGACTGGGTACACTAAAACGATGTAATTGCCCTTTGTCAATTAATATTTCTTTCCCTTAATGATTTGTAATTGCCCCGCATCGACCATAGGTAAAACAACAATCTGCGGAAAACAACCTATGTGGCTACTATGTGTTCCACTATATCTAAATGATGTGCCACGGCGAGCTTGAGCCTCAAACTCTGAAGAGGTTAGTATATATATATATATATATATATATATATATATATATATATATATATATATATATATATATATATATATATATATATATATATTTATATATATATGCACGCAATCATGCATTTAGCTACAACTTAATAACGTTCCTATGTACTCCATTAATTTACATGGGTGCACGTATTTATTTATTTTCTACTTTAATTGAATTGGCAGCCCGACATGGATAAACATACTGAAATGTTACCACATCATCGGGTGCTCGCATTAGAAGAACAACTATTCGGCTTCATTCTCGATGAGGTCATTAACTCCTAGGGCGAGTTCCATTCTCGAGAGCCATATTCCAACACGAACAAACTAAGGACGACTTCTACGTCGTCAAAGAGCGTCAAGAAGAGTACTGCAAAAAAGAATGAACTTTTCGGTCCATTTTGCACAATGTATATTAATTATAAACTTTGTAAATTTGGCCGGTGTATATAAAGTGTACAATATTACATGTATTATCTAATATATTTAAGCTTGTGTGATCGGTAATTATATGCTCATCGTATATGTATTTAAATTTAAACGACAAATAAAAAAATCCCCTGCCGAAATATATATTTGAATATCTATTTGCGCCGCCCCGAAATGAATTAACAAGGTGGCAATTAAACTGCACATTTGCGCAAGCGGTTATTCAACCGCTTGCGGAGATGCTCTCTGCAAGCGGTTCGTGGCTCCAACCGCTTGCAGAGAACCCCACGTGGCCTACAGGCCCGCCCACGCCATCGCCTTGCGAACCGCTTGTAGAGGGGCATCACTAGCGGCTCTGGGAGCCGCTTGTGATGCCCCTCGGGCATCAGTCTAAAACCGCTTGCACAGGCCTTACGAGCCGCTTGGCCTACCCTGATCTGCAGTAGTGTTATGCCCAATAATGAAAAAAAAATTTGGTACAGTATAAAGCACAGATACAGTGAATGGAAATTCATTGTTCTCAAATACACTGCAAAGTGATAGATTTCAGAGATAGAAATGCAGTTTGAGCTCGGGAACCGGGATAGTCTAAAGACCAGATTATTCCAATTAATACTATAGCCCAAAGTTGCAATTGCATTTCTGTATCACTTTTGAAATTAAACAAATAATTCATTAATTGCATATAGAGGTGAATTCAGTTAAAGATACTTGACCAACCATATCTACAATTTGTATAATACCCATTGTCTTAGACAATATTATAGCCAGACAGAGTCAGAACAGTCATCCAAGCCAAAGCGAAAGATGGAATAACTTAAATATCTTTGTACTGAATCTATTTATCAGCATTCAATGGAAATTTCTTAAGCAACACACACATAATATCATGTGCTTTCATGTTGTCATGATTCCACTTAACATGAGACAGAGTGCATACATAATATCCAGTGGCAGGATGCTCTAATCATACAAGTTGTAGCTACTGTTGTTTTTTTCAAAAACGCAGGAGAGCTGAATTTCATTAAAAGAAAGAAAGAATTACAAACAGGCAGCCAAAAGGCTGGCACAGGAGAGCTGAATTTCATTAGAAGAAAGAAAGAATTACAAACAGGCAGCCAAAAGGCTGGCAAAAGGATGTTGACCAACACAGCCTACATCAACCAGAAACCACTAACAGAAACCATCCAAAAGAGCTAGTAGAGAGGCGACCAAAAGGCAAAAAACCCGGGAGGGAAGAAACAATGACCAAAACCACACTAACAACCGACTAGACTAAACCCAGGACTAGATTCTTGAGCTCCATGGCCCAAGCAGCGCACCAAACTGACCCTTCATCCTTCACCATTTGAATCACACTTGCCACAGCAGGGGTGGTGTTATTAAACATGCAGTCATTGCGATGTTTCCAAACTTCCCAAGCAACAAGGATGATTAGAGAATTAAAACCTTTTCTTGCTTGTTTTGAGGGATCTATCAGATTTTAACTGCATTACATTGCATACATAATGAAAAAAAGCTGCTGATTTATGAGATGGACAATATGGACATTATACTTAAAAAAAGTCCATATGTCCTATGTTTCAGCATATAATATTGCCTATGCTTCTTTATACGTACTGTTGAGCATACAAAATTTCCATATCATTCAGGAGTAGGAAACATATAAAAATATAAACCAAGGGCTAAAAATTGGGGAACATAGGGCAGCTATATTCTTGAGAGAGAATGCAAGCATAAACTGGTAAATAGTTCTTATAGTTCGTAAATAAATTTTTTATAAATTTTTGAACTCTTCAAAACATCTTACAATGGGTCACAATTTTTCAGATTAAAGATTTTACAACTTTTAGCTCAAACAAACGAGGCCATAATCTGCAGAGAGAACTGAATTCTTTGTACTGTTCGGAGATGAATACTTGAGTAGTGCAAGAGCAAAATTAATATGAGCGTAAACTGATGTACCTACTGCTTTGTCTCAGTAAAAACTGAAGTGAAACATCCAATTTATTTTTTACTTTGAGAAATGACACACCAACTAAGTAACAGAAAAAAGAGGATTCAGGACTTCCAGGATACTGAAGTACTGCAAGTAATAAAGCACAGCTATGATCATCAGTTACGCATCCTAGAATTATTCGAAGAACAAATTTAATAGCAAGTCGTACCAACTAATGTAACGAATCTACTCAATTAGGTTGTTCGCAAGCAGAACTGTGACTAATATAAACTAATCCACATCATAATAGTGAAATGTAAACTCTTTCTTTTTTAAAAAATAACCAATGAGATGTTAGGAACAGCTTCAGCTGCTTGAAAGTTGGCTAGTGTAGCCTATTTTTGTCCTCATCTAAACGAACAACTGTGCAAAAATCTTTCAATAACCCAAACCGATCAGCAGAAGATTCATTGTTAGTCATGTAGTTAAAATTCAATAGCCCCAACAAGCTAAACTAAAAGTTCTAATGGAAATAAAATCGCAAATCAAGAACCTTATTTCGCATAAGGTCATCGACCTGTTCTAACTAGGCAAGTTGCAAGAGGACGTGGTCACACTTTATGCTGACTTGAGATGCATTTCCCTCCAACATTTTTGACATGGTGGCCCATTTCAGTTTTCATTTCATCTCGCAGATACAGATCCTTGAGCCCGGGTTTCTTCATTAGATGTATCCTGTCAAGAGGTTCATGGAGGTTCTCAAATTTGAAACCAAAATCATCTTGAAGTATCCATGCCGAAGATTGGGCAACTAAGGAGGTGGTTTTGGTGTGCCTATATCGCGTTATGAGGGTAGGCTAGAGGGGAAGGCACAGTAGGTAAGAGATCAAAGCGTGTTAACAATATTGTTTCATTTCCACAAACACATTTCACAATTCTACAAGCATCGATTGTAGTGGAGCAATTTTTGGATATACACTAGAGAAATGTACGCTCAGAGAACCCTAGAAAATCAGACGATTGGATCGCGAGAGAACATAGAAATCATTTCGACGATTGGCTACATAGGCACAAAATGGGCATGCACATGGCTTGCTGGAATCATTGGCTAAGGGACCATTAACTACAATTCAAACTTTCCATGGCTACAACATAAATAAATACGCAATTTATACGAGAGCACAAAATTGCAAGAGCACCAATCAAAATAGCGACGTACGTAAGGAACCCAATAACGACAAGGGCATAAAGGAGACGTTATGTGGGTTCATACAAGATGTTTTGGAGCTGGACTATGGAGGTTAATTTGTAGGACCCTCTGTTTTGGTGCCAATGGGTTCGACCCTTTGTGTAATCAACAATGACTAGTACGGTATGACTACTGTAAACCTGAAATGCAATGGATACAGAGAAGAACCACTTGTAGTAGCTAAGTATGTTATACAAGTCTTCTATGTAATAGACCCGAGTAAAAACGAATGGCATGTAGTTCTTAAAGGGAAATGAAGGATTTTCAAAGTTGAAAATGTCGTCGACGAGGAAGACTACAATCAATTTGATGAACTACCACCGTATAGAGAAAATGTGGAAACACCTCTTATAGAAAAGAGCGATAAAGCTACCTACATCCGTCATGATCACTACGAAGGTATAATCATTACTTGAGTTCAATTTTATTGTATCAATCGATCATGATAGCACATCGAAAAATTGAATGTACATTTCAATTCAAGTTAATACATGTATAGCATATCACAAAATAGAACAATTTTATTATTTAATACAATCTTTGTACTAATCACATAATTAATACTAATCACATATATACAAAAGAAAACGTGCCAACGGCTATTACCCATAACTAAAAGGGCGTGAAGTAGACTTTACTTCTGGATGCTCAATCACATCCAAAAGTTGTCCTGTTCTTCTTCCTGGTCCTCCCTAGCCTCGTCGCCCAAGTTATTGTTGAATGACCATCTTTCTACTAATCACATAATTAATACTAATCACATATATACATAGGCAAATGTGCCAATGGTTATTACCCATAACCAAAAGGGCGTGAAGTAGACTATACTTCTGGATGCTCGATCAAATACAGAAGTCATGTTGTTGTTCTTCCTTGTCGTCCCCGGCATCATCGCCGAAGCTATCATTGAATGACTTGTCAGAGGAACTGCGATGGCATTCCTCCTTCGACGTTGATTCGGTTGCGGGGCGTCCACAACACTGGAGGACCTCACCATCATCGCCGTCATCATCGTCGTTGTCCTACTCCTCCTCCTCTAGTGGGCACCACCTCGTTCTTCTCAGTGATCGCCTCCTCCATCTTCTCTACGGCCTCCGAATAGCCAAAAAAACCCATTCTTGTAATTTTTCTACTTAAATCATGAGCTAAATTATGTTTTATGTCATCTCAGCTATTAAATCCAACTTGGATGTAATTTACAAAAATAGGAAAAATGGAGCACAAATCATAGAAATTTTTTTAGGAAAATGCTGTGGAGCCTAAATTCTTGTTTTATCCTCTCAAAATTGAATTTACCAAACATGTAGAGTGCATCCTCTCTCTCTATCCCCCCGACCACCACTGCTTAATTTCCCTTCGTTCCATTGGCCGCAGGTGGGGAGAGACCACGCGCCCATGCACCCCTATCACCTCCCAGCGTGCACCCGCCGCTGTGGGACACGCGCCGCCTGCTCCAAGCCTCCGTGGTGCCATTTCCTTTCTACGTCGCGTGCCGCAGCAGCCTGAGAACGCCTCGTGCTCTCTACCTCTCTCATGCATGCTACCAGGGCCGGTCCTGACATTCTAGGGGCCCGTGGCGAAAACTTATATGGAGACCCCATCCACCTCCTCATATATATATATGTCTATGTATATATGTACGTATATATAGTATTTTAAACACACATCATTGAAGTAATTAATATTTGATGCACAAAAATTACTTCTATAGAACACTTTAAAGTTTATGAAATGACAAATGTAAATTATAATCATAAACACTTACTTGGCACTTGATTATTTGGGTTCGTCGAAGCACTAGGATTACTCTTTAAAAATTTGTCTATAACTCCTCTCTGCGTTTCTATGAAGTCATCCGCCCATTTTTTCTTTTCTTTTTTCGCTACCGGATGAATACTTTCTCGATGACATGATATCACAAAGCACTGAAAATAAAAATAACGCATCAAAGGATGAATTGAAAAGAACCCTGTACCATTCATTCAGTTCGTAAAAATAAATTGAAAAGAAAAATAGAATACGCATAACACATACACTACGTATGAGATGAATAGATGATGGATGGAATGGACACAGTTGTAGGGCATAGATCGGCAGATCGCACTAGATGATTCCGAAGGACCGGAATTGTGACTTTGTGATGCCGTGAGGGGCGTCGGCGGCGTCGGCGACTCCACGTACCGCGAGACCGCGACTGACAGGCGCGCCGAGCCGCCGAGGGTCTCGGCGTGTTGCGTCGGGGGTCGAGCTGTCGAGGGCTCGGGGCGCTGGCTGCGCGGCGCTGTGTGGAGGACGATACAGCCGTACAGGTGTACCGCGTACAGCTTAATTTGCTTGGCTGCTTGCTCGATCACCACCACAGATCGCGCGGCCTGATTGCGTGAAGGACGGTTCCTTCGGTTCGACGATTCGTTTCCTTAATCCTTAATCCTCAGCTGGACTCAATCCTCAGCCAAAGCCCAAAGGCCGAAGCACTGCTGCACTGAGCACATAGAGTATAGTATACATACGCATACTTGGCTGGGGGCCCATTATTGGGGCCAGGCGGCCGGCCGCCCCCCCCCCTCAGGGCCGGCCCTGCATGCTACCATCATCAGTGATTTCCCCTGCACCTCGCTTTAGGCGTTGTTCGTTTTGGGCTGGCGTTGCGACGCAACGCGCGCCGACGCCGAAACGTACGAGGCCCTAGTAGGCAGTAGCTACGTCGCCACAGCTCGCCGGAGACCGCGCCATCGCCTGTTTGGCTCAAAACCTCCCACGGGTCAAGACCGACCGCTACACACAAGCTCACGGCGCACCAAGACCACCCCGAGCTTCCTCTGCCTCCCAGACACCACCCCAGTAGCGCTGGCGCACGGACTTAGTCCACCCAAGCCGCAATCTCCATTGCCACCCACCGGTCGCGCCACCCTCAACTACTCCTCTCGTTGCCAGGCTACCACACACAAGCTATCACTGCCAGCTCCCTTACGCCCGAAGCCTCTTGCTCTCGTGCTGTTCTGGCGGTAAGCATTTGGCCCGAGAGCTGCTATTATCGTCGTTTGATCAAAAGGTTTTCCAAGATATCTCATCCTCTCACTTAGGGCCTGTTTGGCAACAAAGTATTTTCATAATTTCGAGGCAAAACCATGGTTTTGGAGAATACCATGGTATTTTTGGCAATGAGGTGTTTGGAAGCAACCTCAAAAACTTTGTTTAAAACCACAGATTGGCAATACCACCAGTATTTTTGAGATTGTAGACTCCACTCCAACCCAAAGTATTCTCACTTGTGCTAGCAAACCATGGTAAAAACATTGCTACCAAACAGTTTGTAGTTCCTAGGAATACCATGGTTTCAAGAGGGTTGGGTAAAACCATGGTATTTATGTTAACTACACTCAAATACCATGGAATGACAAAACCATGGTTTTAGAAAACTTTGCTTCCAAACAGGGCCTTAGTTGCTCAAGAAGGAGAGTAAGTTTGAATGGACATCTGAGTGTGAGCACAGTTTCCAACGCCTAAAAACCATACTTACCACAACCCGGGTACCAGTTAGATCGGACATTACCCACAAGTTCAAGGTATATTGTGATGCCTCTCGACAAGGTTTTGGGTGTGTCCTGATGCAGAATGGAAGAATTGGTCGCGGTAGTTCATGCACTGGAGATATTGAGACATTTCCTTATGGAGAAGGAGTGTGATATCTACTCCGATCACAAGAGTCTGAAGTACATTTTCAGATAAGCCAACTTGAACATAAGACAATGCCGATGGCTAGAATTGATCAAGTACTATAAGCAGACATTCTATACCATCCTAGCAAGGCAAATATAGTAGCAGATGCTTTAGAAAAAAAAATCAGTGTAAGTTTTTAACCTGTGTGTCATCCGTTTAACCTCCACACTATGGGAACATCCTAGCACCAAGCTAGGGGAAAACAACCAAGACTTCGTGAGGATGAAAATTAAATATTCTGGATGGCTCAATGTTGGCAAGTCTGATGCTACTAGTAGGGTGCCTGTACGTTGCTACGGGGCATAGATTTGGACGATATACATGGCTAGGGAAAAAATAACGATGTAAAAGATTTTTTTAATTTCCCACATGAATTTGCAAAGAAAAATGATAATATTTTTAGCAAATTACAATGACACCTGTGCGTTGCAACGAGATGCTAAAAAAAAAGTAGAGCCATCTATAACCAATAGCACATAATTATCTTAAATTAATAAGACAACGCAAATATGAATTTTTGCAAGTTAAGTAGTCGGTATCATTAAAAAATACTAACATTTCTGGTGTAAACCTACATGAACTAAAGATTGAAAAATACATCACAGTAACATCGCTTTTGCATTGGCTTGATGCCTAGTGAGTGCATGGAGCTTGTTCATCTCTAATTCTCTATATAGAATCGGTTGGATTTGGTGTTTCCTTCACCATCCTCATAATTTTGATAATTATCATAATCTTGGTCCCTAAATGAAAAAATCATAATTGATCAGGGGAGAAGAAGCCAGATACAAACAAGCAGTAGCAAAATATTCTAGTAACTATGCCAAAATGATGATATAGTAAAAGATAGCATACATATTTTTCCTCAGCATGATATTGCAATAAACCAAACAAATCACTCCTATCTAGGTTTTTTTTAAAGGAAAAGTGAGCGAAAGACCCACGGTTATTAGGTATTCTAGGTATAAAGCAAAAGAACTCGAAACTGAAACCCTTAATAACATACACATTTTTCTCAGTTTGGTAAAGCAAAAGACTCAAGGGATGATCCCTCGATGATGTGCTTTTAAAGAAACTTGATGATAATTGTATTTGATATTGATGTTGGCTGGATATTAAAATCAATAGAAAATGCTTAGGTTCAAGCAAGTATGGGAATATAATATCAATAGGTTCTCTACATACGTGCTATTACCTTGAGTCACTTTTTATAAGTAAAAGGCCAGCCGAACTCACAATCAATATTTTTTTTGTCATTGAGAACTCAAAAATAAAATAACAGCAAGAACAAACGTCTTAGCATCCAAGAGCCACAGAATGTGTTCCAGTGTTCCTCTTGAGCCGAGACCCGAACCTGTATAAACTCCAATTACGACAAGGAGCTTCTCTTATCTGGATCCCTAACACCAATGCCATCCCCCCACAAGTTACCCTCGCTCTTTGCCTTCGTGAGGTCCATCTTCACCTCGACGATCTTACTTCCGATCTCCCTGCCACCAAACAACACATTGTCCAATCAAGGAACAAACACTGACAAAGCAAAAAGGTCAAACCAAGAAATCCCGAGTATAGAACCGGGAAATTACATGCATATGAGACACCACAGCTTGTCCTCCATCGAGAGAACCTTGGTGTGATATCCTCTATTTTATCGTATGTCGCTTGTATTTTCAAAACCCTAAATTTAATTGAAAGTGAATTGTTTTGTACAAAACCCTAATTTAAATTACTTTGAATTAGGCTTAAACCCAAAATCCTAGGAAACCTTTTAAGAAAATTCTAGTAATTCTTAGAAGCCATCATTTAGCCACCCTCAAACTTTCATGCCCAAATTCCAAGTCTAGCTCATAATTCCATGAAGTGTTGCCGTTTTGCCGGGATCTCGTCAAACTCATCAAATAATGAGAAAATGAAATAATTTCGTGCTCAAAATTGGGAGGGAGTTTCTACAAGTCTAATACGAATTACCCTCCAAATATCTGCCGCATCCTCCAAAGGAAACTTTGTTTTCTTGCTAAACAAGTTTAAATTCTACCCGAATCGTACTCGGATTAGAATTCGAGTCACAATACAACCCTTCTTAACCCTAAGCCCAGCCCAGGTCGACCATGACACTATATAAAGCCCCCAAGACCCCTCCCCTAACACCCCATCATGAAAATGCACAAATCCAAAACCCTATCCGACAAAACCATAGCCACCAAAACCCTTATCTAAATATCTATCTCTTCGCCTTGCCCAAACCCTTAATTAGATTGTAACATGGCGTAGAGCTCGTCGAGACGGTCAAGATGGATATATGCATCGTTGTTGGCGATTCTTACTCTCAAAGAAATTACTCCGCAAGCGGACGGATATCGCTTGTAGTTTTCACCAGGAGTATTACTAGAGTTATCGAATCCACAGGGAACGAGGGTTTCAAGAGATAAACCTCTATATCTTAAATATTTAAAATACCAGCCAGTCTAGGTAACGGGGGCTAGGATATATGAAAAGACCGGGACACACACACACGATAAATATTCACTCAAATAAAGAGAAAGCTACTCTAGCTAGATAGACAGTTGAGAGGACAACGAGAGAAGTTTAATAAGTTCATAAAATCATGTGATTCAGTTTATTGAGCGAGCTTGGGGTATTCTAACAGTGGTTCACTTGATATTCGTCGTCGGAGCTCGGACATTCACTACCACCCGCTATCCTGAATTGGAATCCCGAATGGTTATGATCATTCCGATTGGGCTCTACCGGTCCAAAGCCGAACGCTGTGGGTTACACACGAGATACTTAGTATCGACGGATGGATAGCACTGTCACCACCTACCACCTACCATATATACGTGGACCCGGGTGTAAACCGAGTTAGTCCTAGTCTCAGACACCACGTCTGCTACTATTTCTAATCAATCTTCCTCAGTACCAAAAAGAAGTTGATCTAGGTTCAATGCCTGGCTCTAACAATGTATGAGTGAGAACCTAAACTGATTCCAGACGAATACAAGTTACCGGTAAGGCCAATCTACACAACTCATTTATGTATATATACTCAGCTCAAATAAAGTTCAACACATAAGCAACAAATGAAGTGATCTCACTAATTGAAACAATTACGAAAGGGTACAGGAGCTATTTCCCGAATTCCCAAAGACACTTCCGGAACTCCGAGCTTCAGCCCGACTTGACTCTAACTCCCACCTACTACTAACTAAGAACTACTCTAATAAGTGGAATGAAAGTGTGGAAAAGTGTAGTGTGTTGTGTTACAAGTGAGGTGTAGGGGTCCTTTTATAGTGTTCCGCAGCCAACCGGGGTGCTCCACGTGTAGCAACACATGTCATCCAACCCTCCAAAGGGGAATCCAAAGGGGCTCAAGAGTGGGTCGGCCAGCCTAGGGTGGGTCGACCGACCCACCTTCTTCACCTCTCGGCCGTGGATTTCTTCTAGGATGCTCCCTTGATGGTGTAGATTAACCCCTTAAGCCGGTGGATCAGGTGGACATGCGCAAGAAAGGAATCCAAGGGAATCCTATGCTCATTTCTGAAGCAACCGTGTCCATTCGATCAAACCGACTATCGTGGATGGCTTAGATGTCCTCATTTTGTGCTTTTATGCCACTGGGGAGAAAACAGAGCCGGATTGGTGACGTGTCTATGTCGGCCGGCCTAGGTGGGTCGGCCGGTCTGACATTTTGCCCGGTCTGGCTCTGGTTTTTCCCATTTTGTACCTGTAAACCCACAACTCACCAATACTTGTGGAACTTTATTAGAATAAATAAAATGTTAGTATAAACCTTGATTTTCTGTCCGAAATGCCGGAATTCCGGAATATGTTGACGTATAGAATTAGTGTTTATTTGACGTCAACAATCGCATAATTTGGCCATGATTTGGAGGAGTTATGGCTTGCCGAAGGTTTGCCAGAATTTGGAGCCAGCACCTCCAAACAACCTGCCCCACGCGTCGCCGCCCGCTTCGCTCGCGTGGTGGCCGCTCTACATCCGCCGCGCGTCCCCCACCACCTCCCACACGCACGCCCGCATCCGCCGCCACCATGTGTCGCCGGCCGATTCGCCCGCCGCCGCCAGCCATTACCACCCTGCCACGTGGCAGCACCCCACTTACTCGCTGCCACCGCTAGTCACTGCGTGCCACGCATTCCGCACTGCCACCGCTTTCCCGCCCGCGTCGCGCTGCGGCCAATCCGCGTACGCCACGGGGCGAAACCGCGTTAGCCGTGCACGCCAGCACCCGCTGTGCCACCCGTCGCCGCCTCGCCGACGCTCGCGCCCGCGCCGCCTATCAGTTGCTGCCGTTCGTCCCAGAAGCCACCGCTGCTCTTGTGTTGCGCCGCTGTCACTGGAAAACCGCTCAAGCCACCGGTTTTATCCGGTTTTTCTTTGGTTAACTTGTTTATTTATTTCTGGAATTTCTGATTTACCCAAATCTTTCAGGAATTGTTTAGGGAGCATCCGAACTTCAAATTAGTTGATTCCAGATCTATTAAATCCCATAAATAGCCTAGAAGTTTTTATTTTTTATTTAGCTATATGTTATATTGATTGTTTTGATGTTCTTATGCATATGCATATACGTGTGGACGGATGCATATACGTGTAGATCGTCCGTCTTCGCGCTGCTCAGAAGATTTGCAGGAGCCGTTCGGAGGAGATTCCCAATACCTTAATTACTACCAAGGCATGACAGATTGCATTTTGCTCCCTTGATTGGAAAACTCAACCGTTTATTGTTTATATTTATTTTTCTCATGCATGAAATAATGGGAAGGGTTAGAAACCTATTATATTCGCATTGTTTCATCCCCCTGTGAATTTAGCCTATTTATTGCTGCCTTAGTATTTTCTAGCCTATCATTGTGCATATTTGCTAGTGCTCATGGGTTGGTAGTTGTTTAGGTTAATCATCATTTAATTATTCTTGTGACTTGGTATAATTGTAGATGTTGAGTTACTTTAATAACCTAATCAACTAAAACCTACGTGGTGTGTGTTGACTAAAGGTGGCAAGTAGGGTGCTTTTGTGGATTGAGGATTGTGGTGGTGGTAGTCACCTTGGTCTAAGGACTCTTTACGTGTGCTTATCCGTCCAAACCAAACAAGCGCAACCATAAGTGCTACCATCGGCATGATGTGCATCATGTGCTAGTCCTAGCTTAGTAGTTTGGGAAAACTGTTCGCACACGATACTTTGAAAAGATCGGGCTGCAGTCTGTTGGCTCAAGAGGGGGACCCGAGTGTCGAAATCTTAGAGGGTGTCGACAAATAGCTAACCAGGGGTTATCATCGGCAATGATTATATATGGGGCGATGCATAAGATCCAAACTCAATTGTAACACAAGACTGGGATTTATACAGGTTTAGGCCCTCTTGGTGGAGATAATACCCTACTTCTTGTGCTCTGGGATTATATGGTGATCTGATGATCAATGTGGAGGGAGATGTCTCTCCATGGATGGGTGTGGAGATGATGATCAACCTGCCGAACCAGGGGCTCCCTGCCCGCCTTATATAGTGGGGGGCAGGGTTATAAGATAGAGTCTTGGTCTGTTACAAAGTAGGATTCCTATCTTCTATCTTGCCAGTCAAGCCTTCTAGAGTCCGAGTGGTACACGACGTCCTTATCCACCCGACTTGGTCCATCCCCTGTCGGGTGGTCTTTTAGGCCTGCCGTGTGGGTACCCGGGGTCTATGTTATCCATAGTAGCCCCCGAGTGCTTCATAGTCGAGTTGCTGCTTCTCTCTACCGCACCCTGGATGAGTCATGCTTCATGCCGAGTCCTTATAGATTGTTGATGCTTCTTTCCGACTGGCTTCTGCCTGTTATCTACAAGGAGACTGTGAAGGACTCATGGAGAGTTGTTAGTGATACCCAGCCCGGGATTGCTGGAGTTCTGGCCGACCCACTGTAAGGCGCATTACTTTGATTTTGATGAAGTGGTACCTGTACTCGTCTTACGATGTACAGCTAGCGACCCAACATGGGGCGTACCATTGGTTTGGGCTGAAGAGCCGAATGGTACTTGTACTCGTCTTGCGATGTACAGCTGGCGACCCAACGTGGGGCGTACCATTGGTTTTGGGCAGAAAAGCCGAGCAGTACCTATATCTGACAAGGGTGGGATACAGCTGGTGTCCACAGAGAGGCGTACCATATTTTTAACCATCTGGTACCTATACTCGTAGAGTAAAGCGATTTGCCCAACATGGAGCAAACCATCTGGATAGGGTTTGGCCCAATGATACCTGTATCCGACTGGTGCGGCACACAGGTAGTGTCCCAACATGGGGCAAACCATTGTTGTCAGCCAGACGGTACCAGTACCCCGATCGAAGTGGGATATAGCTGGCGGCCCCACCATAGGGCGTACCTTAAGGATAGAGTTTGGCCGTATGGTATCCATACTCGGGTTGCGGTGTACAGCATAGGCCCCAACTGGAGCGTACCATCGAAACTCAATCCTGGCATCACTGGTATCTGATCCTGACATGCAGTGACCAACTAGTGACCCAACATGGGGTATACCAAGAGATGGATATTTTTTGTAGCTCTGTCGGTAGTCAACCCAACATGGGGTGTACCGAGGCTGAATTTGGCTTAGCCCCGGCTGCGCTTGCAGCCACTGGTTGTGACACGCAGCTGGAAGGCCGTAATTAGCTCTCAGAGAGCAGGCTTAGGCACATAGCCATGGCGAGCGCTTGCTGAGCTATAGATTTGGACGATCGAGACACGGGCCTATGCGTGTAGCTGTGCCAGGTGCTCGTCGAGCCATAGTTGTCGCTCATTGCCCAGGTCCTTCTTACTCGTATACGGAATCGTAGAAGGTACTCAATGAGGAAAAAAACCCATGAACTCCTGTAGCATGTACATGTAGAGTTTAGGCAGTATCTTGATGAAAAACAATCAATCAATCAGATGTAAGGTCCGACTGCGTTGTTTATGTAGTTTTTATGCTTTTGCTACTTTTTCTTTTTTGATCTTAAATTCTTTCAAGTAATCTTCCTTTCGATATGCTCTCAGCCCGACTAGTCCAGCCCCTGGGGGCCGGAAATTGGTTCATGGGTCTTTTCCCAGGCACGCGTATCGAGTGACTAGAGTTCGCCGTTCGTGGGTCAGAGATTCACTACTCAGAATAACCACTCGGATTCGTTCGCAATCATTAAGAAAAAGCAACAAAAAGTGCATGCAAGTGCACCTATTAAGTGTAGCTCCCGACTTACTGCTTAGTCGGAAATCGACTAAGTAGCAAGTCAAGGAAAAACTTAGATTAATATGAAAAGATTATGGTAAAGAGAACTTAGCTCTGATGTAGGCGTAGGCGTGTAGCCAAGTCGCGTGTTGCCGAGCCGTAGACTTGGGCGCTCGTGGTGCTGGCGTAGGCATGTAGCCGAGTGGCTTGCCGCCGAGCCGTAGATTTGAAGCTGCAGGCGTGCAGCCATACTGGGCGCACGTGGCACGCGATTGCATAGAGCCGAGCTGAAAACTTGGACGCTCGTGGCGCGGGCGTAGGCGTGTCGCGGAGTAGCAAGTCGCCGAGCCGTAGACTTGGGCGCTCGTGGCGCTGGCGTAGGCGTGTAGCTGAGTGGCTTGTCGCCGAGCTGTAGACTTGGGCGCTCATGGCGCTGGCGTAGGCGTGTTGCCGAGTGGCTTGTTGCCAAACCATAGATTTGAAGCTGCAGGCATACAGCCGTACCGGGCGCACGTGGCGCGTGATAGCATACAGCCGAGCTGGAAAACTTGGACGCTCGTGGCGCGGGTGTAGGCATGTCACTGAGTAGCGTGTCGCCGAGCCGTAGACTTGGGCGCTCGTGGCGCTGGTGTGGGCATGTAGCCGAGTGGCTTGCCGCCGAGTCGTAGATTTGAAGCTGCAGGCAATGAATGAAGTGATCTCAAATAAAGTTCAACACATAAGCAATGAATGGAGTGATCTCACTAATTGAAACAATTAGGAATGAAAGTGTGGAAAAGTGTTGTGTGTTGTGTTACAAGTGAGGTGTAGGGGTCCTTTTATAGTGTTCCGCAGCCAACCGGGGTGCTCCACGTGTAGGGACACAAGTCATCCAACCCTGCTTCAAAGGGGAATCCAAAGGGGGCTCAAGAGTGGGTCGGCCGGCCTAGGGTGGGTCGGCCGACCCACCTTCTTCACCTCTCGGTCGTGGATTTCTTCTAGGATGCTCCCTTGATGGTGTAGATTAACCCCTTAAGCCGGTGGATCAAGTGGACATGCACAAGAAAGGAATCCAAGGGAATCCTATGCTCATTTGTGAAGCATCCGTGTCCATTCGATCAAACCGACTATCGTGGACAGCTTAGATGTGCTCATTTTGTGCTTTTATGCCACTGGGGAGAAGACAGAGCCGGATTGGTGACGTGGCCAGGTCGGCCAGCCTAGGTGGGTCGGCCGGCCTGGCATTTTGCCCGGTCTGGCTCTGGTTTTTCCCATTTTGTACCTGTAGTCTGTAGACCCACACACTCACCAAAACTTGTGGAACTTTATTAGAATAAATAAAATGTTAGTATAAACCTTGATTTTCCCTTCGAAATGCTGGAATTCCGGAATATGTTGACGTATAGAATTGGTGTTTATTTGACGTCAACACACCCCCCAACTTGAACTTTTGCTCGTCCTCGAGCAAAGAGCTCAAATGAGTACCCGGTGGATCAGGATTGCATCAATATCATTATTCAACAAATTCTAAGCATACAAAGTTGTACCACATTATTTGTTGACAAAAACTCGTACAAGTGTACCCCAACTTTCATCAAACTCATGAGGTTTTCTGAATCTCCCCTTTTCTTTTAGCGGTTGAAAGATAGAATGACTTTGATAGAACCATGTCAACTCAGCCCTTTTCAAGCTATGTCTCGGGGTTTTTCTTTTCAAAATGTTAGTTCCTCATTATTACTCTCAGATCTCTCAATGGTATTTGATCCTCACCCAGGCCTTTTTATTAATGGCCTTCTTTCCTCCTATTATAAGGTTTATGTGGACCTCATAGGTATGGAAATGTGGCCTACTTAGGTTGTATAATTTTGTAAAGTCAAAAATAGATCCTAGGTTTTGTATAATTCATCTTCGGTAGCTCCTCTCTTGGTTCTTCATCGTCCTCACCTTTCTCCTCTTCTTCGTCGGAGATAACATCCTCACCCCCTACAGTGTTAGTTTGCGGCGGGTCTCGGGTGGTTTTACCCGATCGGGTTGCGACCGCATTAACATTTTCTTTCGGGGGAGCCTCCGGCTGTCCCGGGAGCTTTCCTGAAGCAAATGTAGGGATTGAAGCAGCCAATTGAGCAATTTGAGTTTCTAACATTTTATTGAAGCTCATTTGACTTTTCATGGCAGTTGCAAATCCTTGTAGTTGTGAATTGATGCTCTCCAGAATTTTATCATTAGGAAGAAATTTCCTACTAATGCTATCATTCACTTTTTATTGAGCTTTTGCATCATCTAGAGGACATTTATTGCGATTAAAATTGCCATTGTTATCTCCTTGAAGACGGTTGTCGGTGGAGAAGTTCGGCCTCGAATTCCAACCCAGAGTGTAGTTGGATTGAGGTCGGAACCTATTGTTGATGAAGTTTGCGTCCTCCGGTCGGGTCTCAGTGCAGTTGTCTCCAGAGTGTCCAATGCTCCCGCAAACCCCACATGTCATGCGAGATTCGAGCGCCTGGATGGTTTGATTCGGCGCTTCCAGCTTCTTCATTAATAAATCCATCTTACTCGCCAGCATGTCCATATCGTCGATCTGGTGGACTCCTCGAGTTCGCGGCTGCGAACGCTCATCGTTCCAGCCCTGGCTTGAGACCATCTTCTCAATGAGAGTGCGGGCAGCACTCACACTGAGTGAAAAGAAAGCTTCTCCAGAAGCAGCATCGAGGTGCTCTCGGACAGTACGGTTCAGCCCATGATAGAAGCTCTGAATGATAAACCAGTCTTACATCCCAGGGTGGGGGCAAGCCAGTATATATTGTTGAAGTCGCTCCCAGGCATCCGGAATGGATTCATCAGTGTTTTGCTGGAATGCGGAAATCTTGTTCCGCAGGGATTGGTTTTGCCCAGAGGAAAATACTTGGTGAGTAAGGCATTGGAGCACTTCTCCCAAGTTGAGACTGCATCTTTGTTGGCATAAAACCATTGTTTTGCCTTCCCGATCAATGAGAACGGAAATAGGCGCAGCCGGACAGCGTCAGGAGTTGCACCCTTGATGGTGAGGGTACTGCAGATTTTTAGGAAATGCTGCAGATGTGCATTGGCATCCTTCGTTTGCTTGCACAAAAGGGGCTCGCCTGAGCCATGTTGATGAGAACTGGTTTAAGCTCGAAACCACCATCACCCACATTGGTGGCGGGTCCAGTGGGACATTGGTGCTTGACGGGGCTGAGAATTCAAGAATGGTCTTCTCGGCAGCCATCGTTGATGAAGGTGTCTCGGTGACGAGGAAAGGATTGCTCGTGAGGTTTGATAACTTAGAGACACGGATTTACGGAGGTAGGACTCGAGGTCTTGTCCTTCGCACCAGTGACTCTGGATTTTGTCGAAAGTTTTCCGAGAGATCAAAACCGGTCATCCACCGCTCTGCTAGTTCCACGGAACAAAGACGGAGCAGGGTAATTCTCGTTAATCTAGGGTGGTAAATTAAATAATTTAGATGTAGGTTTTGGAAAAAAAATTTTATCTCTTTTTGAGAAACCACTGCGTTCCCCGGCAACGGCGCCAGAAAACTTGTTGGCGATTCTTACGCTCAAAGAAATTAATCCGCAAGCGGACGGATATCGCTTGTAGTTTTCACCAGGAGTATTCCAAGAGTTATCGAATCCACAGGGACCGAGGGTTTAAAGAGATAAACCTCTATATCTTAATTATTTAAAATACCAGTCAGTCTAGGTAACGTGGTTAGGATATATGAAAAGACCAGGACACACACAGACACGATAAATATTCACACAAATAGAGAGAAAGCTACTCTAGCTAGATAGACAGTTGGGAGGACAACGAGACAAGTTTAATAAGCTCACAAAATCGTGTGATTCACTTGATATTCGTCGTCGGAGCTTGGACATTCACTACCACCCGCTATCCTGAATTGGAATCCCGAATGGTTATCATCATTCATTGGGTTCTACTGGTCCAAAGCCAGATGCTGTGGGTTACGCACGAAATACTTAGTATCTACGGATGGATAGGGCTGTCACCACCTACCACATATACGTGGGCTCGGGTGTAAACCGAGTTAGTCCTAGTCTCAGACACCACGTCTGCTACTATTTCTAATCAATCTTCCTCAGTACCAAAAAGAAGTTGATCTAGGTTCAATGCCTGGCTCTAACAGTATATGAGTGAGAACCTAAACTGATTCCAGACGAATACAAGTTACCGGTAAGGCAAATCTACACAACTCATTTATGTAGATATACTCAGCTCAAATAAAGTCCAACACATAAGCAATGAATGAAGTGATCTCACTAATTGAAACAATTAGGAAAGGGTACAGGAGCTATTACCCGAATTCCCGAAGACACTTCCGGAACTCCGAGCTTCAGCCCGACTTGACTCTAACTCCCAACTACTACTAACTAAGAGCTACTCTGATAAGTGGAATGAAAGTGTGGAAAAGTGTAGTGTGTTGTGTTACAAGTGAGGGGTAGGGGTCCTTTTATTGTGTTCCGCAGCCAACCGGGGTGCTCCACGTGTAGGGACACATGTCATCCTACCCTCCTCCAATGGGGAATCCAAAGGGGCTCAATAGTGGGTCGGCCAGCCTAGGATGGGTCGGCCGATCCAACTTCTTCACCTCTCGGCCGTGGATTTCTTCTAGGATGCTCCCTTGATGGTGTAGATTAACCCCTTAAGCCGGTGGATCAAGTGGACATGCGCAAGAAAGGAATCCAAGGGAATCCTATGCTCCTTTGTGATGCAACCGTGTCCATTCGATCAAACCGACTATCGTGGACGGCTTAGATGTCCTCATTTTGTGCTTTTATGCCGCTGGGAGAGACAGAGCCGGATTGGTGACGTGGCTAGGTCGGCCGGCCTGGCATTTTGCCCGATCTGGCTCTGGTTTTTCCTATTTTGTACCTGTAAACCCACAACTCTCCAAAACTTGTGGAACTTTATTAGAATAAATAAAATGTTAGTATAAACCTTGATTTTTCCTTTGAAATGCCGGAATTCCGGAATATGTTGACGTATACAATTGGTGTTTATTTGACGTCAACAATCGCATGATTTGGCCATGATTTGAAGGAGTTATGGCCTGCCAAAGGTTTGCCGGAATTTGGAGCCAGCTCCTCCAAACAACCTGCGCCCCGCGTCGCCGCCCGCTTCGCTCGCGTCGTGGCCGCTCTACGTCCGCCGCGTGTCCCCCAGCACCTCCCACACGCGCGCCCGCATCCGCCGCCACCATGTGTCGCCGGTCGATTCGCCCACCGCCGCCAGCCATTACCACCCCGCCACGTGGCATCACTCCACTCACTCGCTGCCACCGCCAGTCACTGCGTGCCACGCATTCCGCACTGCCATCGCTTTCCCGCCTGCGTCGCGCTGTGGCCAATCCGCATACACCACGGGGCGAAACCGCGTTAGCCGCGCAAGCCCGCACCCGCCGTGCCACAGCGTCGCCGCCTCGCCCGGCCTTCGCGCCGCGCCGCCTATCTGTTGCTGCCGCACGTCCTAGCAGCCGCCGCTGCTCGTGCATTGCACCGCTGTCACCAGAAAACCGCGCAAGCCGCCGGTTTTATTTGGTTTTTCTTCAGTTAACATGTTTATTTATTTCTGAAATTTCTGATTTACCCAAATATTTCAGGAATTGTTTAGGGAGCATCCGAACTTCAAATTAGTTGATTCCAGATCCATTAAATCCATAAATAGCCTAGAATTTTATATTTTTTATTTAGCTATATGTTATATTGATTGTTTTGATGTTCT
The DNA here is from genome assembly GCA_036346415.1 of Raddia guianensis. Classification (NCBI taxonomy): domain Eukaryota; kingdom Viridiplantae; phylum Streptophyta; class Magnoliopsida; order Poales; family Poaceae; genus Raddia; species Raddia guianensis. Next base: position 8,273,652 of record CM070537.1, read on the forward strand.
TATGCATATGCATATACGTGTGGACGGATGCATATACGTGTAGATCGTCCGTCTTCGCGCTGCTCGAAAGATTTGCAGGAGCTGTTCGGAGGAGGTTCCCAATACCTTAATTACTACCAAGGCATGATAGATTGCATTTTGCTCCCTTGTTTGGAAAACTCAACCGTTTGGAAAACTCGACTAAGTAGCAAGTCAAGAAAAAACTTTGATTAATATGAAAAGATTATGGTAAAGAGAACTTAGCTCTGATGTAGGTGTAGGCGTGCAGCCAAGTGGCGTGTTGCCGAGCCGTAGACTTGGCCGCTCGTGGTGCGGGCGTAGGCATGTCGCCGAGTAGCGTGTCGCCGAGCCGTAGACTTGGGCGCTCGTTGCGCTGGCGTAGGCATGTAGCCGAGTGGCTTGCCGCCGAGCCGTACATTTGAAGCTGCGCAGCGGCCGTCGATTTGGCGACGTGGCACGCGATGGCATCTGACCGAAGCTGAAACATAGACGCTCGTGGCGTGGGTGTTGGCGTGTCGCTGAGTAGTGTGTCGCCGATCCGTAGACTTGAGTGCTCGTGGCGCTGGCGTGGACGCGTAGCCGAGTGGCTTGTCACCGAGCCGTAAACTTGAAGCTACAGCCATGCAGCCGTACTGGGCGCTCGGGGCGCGTGATGGCATACAGCCAAGCTGGAAAACTTGGACGCTCGTGGCGCGGGCGTAGGCATGTCACTGAGTAGCGTGTCGCCGAGCCGTAGACTTGGGCTCTCGTGGCGCTGGCGTAGGCATGTAGGCGAGTGGCTTGCCGCTGAGCCGTAGATTTGAAGCTGCAGGCGTGCAGCCGTACCGGGCGCACGTAGCATGCGATGGCATATAGCCGAGCTGAAAACTTGGACGCTCGTCGCGCGGGCGTAGGCGTGTCGCGGAGTAGCAGGTCGCTGAGCCGTAGACTTGGGCGCTCGTGGCACTTGCGTAGGCGTGTAGCTGAGTGGCTTGTCGCCGAGCGGTAGACTTGGGGGCTCGTGGTGCTGGCGTAGGCGTGTAGCCGAGTGGCTTGTCGCCAAGCCGTAGATTTGAAGCTGCAGGCATGCAGCCGTAAAGGGCGCACGTGGCGCGCGATGGCATACAACCGAGGTGAAAACTTGGACGCTCGTGGCGTGGTTGTAGCGTGTCGCTGAGCCATAGACTTGACCGATTGTGGCGCTGGCGTAGCGCGTAGCCGAGTGGCTTGTCGCTGAGCTGTAAACTTGAAGCTACAGCCAGGCGGACGTACCGGGCGCTCGTGGCGCGTGATGGCATAAAGTCGAGCTGGAAAACTTGGACGCTCGTGGCGCGGGCGTAGGCATGTCATTGAGTAGCGTGTCGCCGAGCCGTAGACTCGGGCGCTCGTGGTGCTAGCATAGGCATGTAGCCGAGTGGCTTGTCGCCGAGCCGTAAACTTGAACCTATAGGCGTGCAGCCGTACCGGACTCTCGTGGCGCGCGATGGCATACAGCTGAGCCGGAAAACTTGGACGCTCATGGCACAACTGTAGGCGTGTCGCTGAGTAGCATGTCGTCGAGCCGTAGACTTGGGAACTCGTGGCGCTGGCGTAGGCGTGTAGCCGAGTGGCTTGTCGCCGAGCCGTAAACTTGAAGCTACAGCCATGCAGCCGTACCGAACGCTCGTGGTGCGTGATGGCATACAACCGAGCTGGAAACACATGGACGCTCATGGCGCGGGCGTAGGCATGTCGCTGAGTAGCATGTCGCCAAGCCGTATACTTGAGTGCTCATGGCGCTGGCGTAGGTGTGTAGCCGAGTGTCTTGTCGCCAAGCCGTAGACTTGAAGCTACAGGCGTGCAGCCGTATCGGACGCTCGTGGCGCGTGATGGCATACAGCCGAGCTGGAAAACTTGGAGGCTCGTGGCGCGGGCGTAGGCATGTCGCTGAGTAGCGTGTCGCCGAGCCGTAGACTTGGGCACTCGTGGCGCCGGCGTAGGCATTTAGCCGAGTGGCGCAGTGTTTTTATGGATAACAAATTTCTATTAAGAAAATTTTGAAAATGAGGTGTCTTGTAATATTCTAAATGTTGTTCATAAGTAGTATATATTCACTATAACGTATGAAAAGTTATAAAATATTTTAGCATTTCAGTAAATAGTATAAATTCCAGTAAGCAGTACAAATTCTAGTAAATAGTATACAATTCCAGCAAATGCAGTAAATGTTATATTTTTATTGAAAAAATAATTTAACTTTGTTTATAAATGGACGAAAGGTTATATTCGTCAATGTGCATCAACCGATTTGCATTGCCCTTTAAGCATTGGCATCCGAGCGCATCCATGTACTTGTCATATGTGATTTTCAGAAAATTAATGATAAATAGTACGTATATGCAACTACTTTGTTTTTACGAGTGATTCTTCGTTGTGGTCATGGCGTTCGTAAGGGGCATCGTCATCACCATTAAGGATAGTAATGTCTACATCCACCGAGAACAACGGCAGCTCGTTGAACTGATTATGCAGCGAGGATAGTAATGTCTACATCACCAATACGCAGGCCTCTCCGCCTGTGACACCAAATAGCTATGCCTCGCTGCCCAAAACACTGTGCCTGCGTATTTCTTTTTTTCTTGACACTGCAGCGCACTATCCTCATTTTTCTCTGTTTTCTTTTTCTTTTCCCACCATCCCCATTCCTCCTCCTCGGAGGCGACTTCGACCGCGACGGCGACTTCCACGGCGACGACGGCGACCTCTGTGAAGATGGCGACGGCGACTACAGAGACGGCGACCTCCGTGAAGATGGCGACGGCGACCTCCGTGGCCGCATGCCTTGCTCTGCTCGCCGCGGCGGCCGGGGCAACACAGTTCAGAGTCGGAGGGCGGTGAGGCTGGAGCGTGCCTGACGCGAGCGTCGAGCCGTACAAGGCGTGGTCCGGGAGGATGAGCTTTCAGATCGGAGATCAGCTCTGTAAGCTCCACACTTACTCTGCTCAATGGCGAACTGATGATCCCCGTGTTCTTGATCATGGCGGTGATTGATGTGCGTGTTCTTTTGGTTTTGTTTGCTTTGCAGTGTTCGTGTATCCGAAGGAGACGGACTCGGTGCTGGAAGTGGAGCAGGGCGCGTACGACACGTGCAACACGTCGGCGTGGATCAAGAAGTTCGACGACGGCGGCACCGTCGTCACGCTCGACCGCTCCGGCCCCTTCTTCTTCGTCAGCGGCGACGAGGTCCGCTGTCGCGCCGGCGAGAAGCTCACCGTCGTCGTCCTCGCCGACCGCGTCGGCCGCGCTCCGCCGGCTGCTCCTCCTTCCGCGCCGCCGTCCGCCACGCCGGCGCCGGCGCCGGCGCCGAGCCCTTTCGCGTCGCCTCCGTCGGCCACGCCCGCAGCCACTCCTAGCTCGGCGCCCTCTCCGGCGGCTTCGGCGCCGGTGCCTGCTCCCATGGCTACCCCGAGTTCCGTCGTCGCCGTGGAAGTCGCCGACGCGGTCGAGGTCGCCTCCGAGGACGAGGAGGAGGAATGGGGATGGTGGGAAAAGAAAAAGAAAACAGAGGAAAATGGGGATAGTGCGCTGCAGTGTCAAGAAAAAAAAAAAACGCAGGCACGGTGTTTTCAGCAGCGAGGCATAGCTATTTGGTGTCACAGGCGGAGAGGCCTGCATTGGGTGTCAGCCACCCAATTTTCCCTCCTTCTTTTACCAGGAAGAACAACATGGTGTCTTGGCTTATCAGTACTACAAGTATTGTCCTTCTACCTTTTGGTACTCCGTCCCTTTTGTATTTTCGATTTGCTATCCATGTTAATCACATAGAAAATCTGTGTGACATCATTGGTGAGCACGAACGGTTCGTCCTTGTAGGCCACTTGTTTAAGGTCCACGATTGTCATCCCGTACTCGTCAATGTGCACAGCTGTCGGTTTGACCCATTGGCACCGAAATAGAGAGACTTTCAAAGGTCCGTACTCGAGCTCCCAGATTTTCTCTATAAAACCATAATAGGTGTCTATGTTTTCATTATTGTCCAATGAATCAATTCGAACACCGCTATTTTGGTTCATGCTTTTGCTATCCTGGTTTGCAGTGTAAAATGTGTATCCATTTATCTCATACCCTTGCCATAATACGATTGTCATTGATGGTCCCCGAGCTAAGAGTTGCAATTGTTCGTGGACTCCCTCCTTCCCCAACAGCTGCTTTTGTAGCCAATGTTGACTTCAAATAAACACCAGCTTTATACGTCAACATATTCCGGAATTCCGGCATTTCGGAGGGAAAATCAAGGTTTATACTAGCATTTTATTTATTCTAATAAAGTTTCACAGGTTTTCGTGAGTTTTGGTCTATAGGTACAAAATGGGAAAAAACTGGAGCCGAACCAGGCAAAAAGCCGGGCCGGCCGACCCACTAGGCCGGCCGACCTAGCCATGTCACCAATCCGACTCCAACTTCTCCCAAGTTGTCAAGAAGCACAATTTGGAGACATCCCCATCGTCCACTTCAGTCGGTTTGATCCAAAGACAGCACTTCCATCACAAATGGAGCCTTGGATTCTTAAGGAACCATTACTTGCCGTTGTCAACTTAAGTAACCGACTTCAGGAGATGATCTGGACCATCAATGGAGCATCCTAGAAGAAATCCACGGCGGGGATCTAACAAAGGCTGCCCGGCCGACCCACCTAGGTCGGCCGGCCTCCCCCCTTTGGCTCCTTGGATTCTCCTTTGGAGGGTGGCAAGGTGACACTTGTCCCTACACGTGGAAGTCCCCGGTTGGCTGCGGATCACTATAAATAGACCCCCTCACTCACTTGTAACACAATACACAACACATCACAACACTTTTCATTTCACTTAATAGAGTAGCTCTTAGTCTAGTAGTAGTTGGGAGTTAGAGTCAAGTCGAGCTGAAGCTCGGAGTTCCGGAAGTGTCTTCGGGAATTTGGGTAATAGATCTTGTACCCTCTTCAAATTGTTTCAGTTAGTGAGAACACTTCATTCATTGTTTATGTGTTGATCTTTATTTGATTTGAGTATATCTACATAAATGAGTTGTGTGGATTTGCCTTACCGATAGTTTGTATTCGTCTGGAATCAGTTTTGGTTCTCACTCATATACTGTAAGAGCCAGGCATTGAACCTAAATCAACTTCTTTTTGGTACTGAGGAAGATTGATTAGAAATAGTAGCAGACATGGTGTCTAAGACTAGGACTAACTCGGTTTACACCCGGGCCGACGTATATGTGGCAGGTGGTAGGTCGTGACAGCCCTATCCATCCGTAGATATTAATTATCTCGTGCGTAACCCATAGCGTCCGGCTTTCGATCAGTAAAGCCCTATCGGAATGATCATAACTATTCAGGATTCCAATTCAGGATAGCGGGTGGTAGTGAATGACCGAGCTCCGACGATGAATACCAAGTGAACCACTGTTTGATTACCAAAGCTCACTTAATAAATTGAATCACAAAATTTTGTGAACTTATTAAACTTGTCTCGTTGTCCTCCTAGCTGTCTATCTAACTAGAGTAGCTTTCTCTTTATTTGTGTGTGAATATTTATCTTTTGTGTGTGTGTCACCGGTCCTTTTTATTTATTTATCCTAACCCCCATTACCTAGACTGGCTGGTATTTTAAATAATTAAGATATAGAGGATTTTCTCTTTACCCTCGTTCTTTGTGGATTCGATAACTCTAGGATACTCCTAGTGAAAACTACAAGCGATATCCGTCCGCTTGCGGATTAATTTCTTTGAGCATAACTGTCGCCAACAAGACCGCCGAAACTCTCTACTTGCTTGTTTGCGATCCACTTTTCTGACCTCCCTAGGTATTCGTCTCGTAGAATCTTCTCGTGATCATCGACATATGGAGCTACTAAAGCTGCTTGCTTCAATACTGTGAAATGTGCTTGTCTAAATGGCAGTATATCTTTCCAAGATGATTCTTTTCTCCCTAGAGTGCCATTTCCCTGTAGCCTCCCCTCATAGCGTGATACAGACACGCCAATTGGATTCAATTCATTAATGTAGTCGATACAAAACTCAATCACCTCTTCTGTGCCAACACCCTAGGCAATGCATCCTTCTAGGCGAGACTGGTTACGAACATATTTTTTTAGGACACCCATGTACCTCTCGAAAGGTAACATGCAGTGCAAGAATACGGGTCCGAGAATTTCTAACTGTTTCACCATATGAACCATGAGATATACCATCATATCAAAGAAGGACGAAGGGAAGATCATCTCAAGGTTGATCAAAGCAGCGACAACATCATCCTGTAGATTACATAACTTATCTGGATCTATGATCTTTTGTGATATGGCGTTGAAGAACGAGCACACCTTGACGATTGTCCCTCGTACCATGTCAGGCAGAATACCTCTCAACATCACTGGCCGCAACTGGGTCATCAACACGTAACAATCATGCGATTTCAGGTTTACAATTTTATTCTCTTTTGTGTTTATATAAGTCTTCTTATGTTCGACGAGTATCCGGAAGGGGCCTTGTCGGGGATAAAATTACGGTCCATTGCCATGGTCCACTCCCTGACGGCCCAATCGAACAGCCTACCAGGGCCCAGCTCCCTGGAAGGTTCTATCTGGCCCATATGCATCCTGCCGAATAGCCTCCTGGCTGGCATGGTGCGTAACAGCCAAGGAATCGTGTTTGAGTCCGACTCGAGCAAAAGTTCTGCATGGCTACGAGAATACCCGGACGTTGGTTTCCCTGATTGGATTAGGAGTCGTGATCCCCAAGAATTGGAGTATACCTTATCTGCCGTGGGACGTATTTGGCATGATATTTGTTCGTTACGATCTCGTAGTTAGCCCGGCCCAATATTCCTCGGTAGGTCTATTCGTCTACACTATATAAACCAGCCCCTATGGCGTTTACGGGGCATCTGGATCCAATACCGCATTATCGCATACTACTTGCCGAGACCTGCTAATCTCGTCGAGTTCCACCTTGTAATCATATTCGATATATAAGAAAGGCTGGACGTAGGGCTATTATCTCTCCCGAGAGGTCTGAACCAGGATAAAACCCCGTCTCCTGCTCGTTGTGGTGCATCTTGTTGGCGCGGTCTCCTATCTCCCTCTTGAAGAACCTTAGTTGACTTAGGTCAATATCCCAACCATCGACAGTTGGTGCCGTCCGTGGGGACACGCAGATCGAGCATGTCGAACTCCTTCAGCGACCAGGGATCTCTTCCTGAGGACTACGACTCAGAAGGACAGGATGTCTCATCCTCTGTCAGATCGGATCGATCTGTTCGATCTCGATCACCTACCCGATCTGGGATAGAAATCTCTGGATACATGACGGAGATGGTCTTGGATCAAGCTCCCGTCATCGACGATTACTACAGAACCGACGATCTTTACGCTGGTTTAGATCTATCGGATTCCAAGGCAATGTCGGTTGATTCGTCCTGTGGCGACACAGCGATGACACCGTCTAGTGCACCAACTCACGGCTACCGCGTCGTCAATATGGCCGGTGCGGGAACCTCGGGGGATCCTGGACGGGTCACGGCGGTCGAAGAGATCGGGTAGATAAATTCTGCCCAGAACCAAGATGGAGCCGCACAAGCTGCTCGCGAGTAAGAGATTGTTCGCCGCGGTTTCGATGAGTCCATCGATCAAACCCTGGCGCAGATCCGCGATCAGCGCAAGTGTCAGCGACGCGATCCGCCTCGCGCACCTATGCCAAGACCCCCGGCAGAGGTTCAGCCTGCCCGGGCGGAATCCCCGCATGCCCGAACCCCAATCGGACAAGACGCGGATGCCTTAGGGATCCCAGGACCACTTGAGCAGAGCCGAGAACGGCTCCAAGCCCTGGCGTCCGTAATCAGATCCACTCAACAGGACAACCTCGTCCTTGTGGGCGATGCTGTGGCTACTAACCTCGAGAAATTGGCTGAGGGCCCTAAATCTATAGGTGAAGCCTTATCCGGACAGCGCGGTGAGCCTGTCCGGGTGGATTCGGACAGCGAGTGTTCCGATCGATCACGTGACCACCGTCACCGTCGAAGGACCACTGTCCACGAGCAGGCTACCCGTGGTCGCCGTCGCTCGCCGAGTCCCCGTAGTCATCATGACCACAGGGGCAAGCGTGCACGTGATGATCACTGGCGATCCCCTCGCGAGGAGCGCGGTGTCGCAACCACGAGGAAGGAGCGTGGGGGATTATCACGGAGAGAGTTCCTTCAGGCAGAAACTTCCCGCTCTGCTAGAATCCCCCCGACCAACAGGACCAACGTCTTTTCAAGGCTAGGTTCTGCTGGGGAAGGTGGCCAGTCTTACGCCTTGGGCTGCAGGGCCTTCTCTGACGAGCTTCGTGCCGTCCGGTAGCCCTCAAAGTTCAAGCCCGGTCACATGGAGAGATACAATGGGACTCAGAACCCAGAAGAGTTCCTTTCCATCTATGCTACCGCCATCATGGCGGCCGGGGGTGACGAGCTTGTCACGGCTAATTACCTCCCGATCCCTGAGGTCTTTGCCGGATGTGGTGTTTAATCGGCAAGAGGGTTCCATCGCTCTTGGAACTCGCTTTGACGCCTCGATCGCTAACTTCCGGAGTCATTACGTGCGTCTGGCAAGAAGGATGATCTCGCACGGATGATCTAGATGAGCGGGAGACCCTCCGTAACTTTGTGAAGCGTTTCATCAAGATTCGCAACACGATCCCGAACATCTCGGACGAATCGTTGTCCGCGCCTTTAAAAGCGGAGTCCAGAACGAAGCGCGCACACCTGGGATCTCGAGATCAATGAGACTGGACCGCCGACGACTGTTCAAAGCGGTGATCGCTATGCCAATCGGCAGAGGCGTTGATCTAAGAAGGCGTTCGACAAGGGTGAGCTGCCCGCCCAGCCTGGTGTAGAGGAAAAGAAGAAGAGCAGCAATAACCCTGGTGACAAGAAGTCCTAGAAGAAAAAGAAGGGTGATGTGAACAACACCGTCGCCGGTATAGATCGCACACCTCCTCGCAAGGACGGGCAGAAAAAGCCCAACAATAATTACAAAGGCAAGAAGCCTGCCCAGGGAGGTAACCAAGGCAAGAAAGGTCCAAGTGACCGATATTGCAAGTTCCACCAGCACCACGGGCATGATACACGCCATTGCAGAACCTGGGCTGCAAAGCTCGAGGATTTCTACAACGGCAAGGGCCCAATGCCCACCCTGCCCGAGAAAGGTGATGC